>OU015743.1:54608713-54692321 GCA_907169655.1 Acomys percivali | reverse complement strand
GAAGAGAAGAGAAGAGAAGAGAAGAGAAGAGAAGAGAAGAGAAGAGAGAAGAGAGAGATACAAGGGATGGGATAACAATTGAGATGTACTATAAATAAATTAATAAAATATATTTTTTAAAAAAGAGCTAATTGTGACACTGGATGCACTTTCCTGACCACAGTCCTGATCTGTCTTTGCCACTCTCTCATGATAATTGTTTCAAACCTTTCATCTTGAGTATGTCAGTCAGACACTGTCCGTGTCCAGAGGCATGGTCAATCCTCAGATTAGCCTTTAAAGCATTGGACTATACAACAACACTCTCATGAATTTAATCTTTTAAGCAATTGTTTACTTAATAGAGAAAATTCTAGTCCAGAGTGATATAACCCAGTCAGATCTGAACAATCTCCCCTGAAACCAAGATCTAAAACTAACACAGAACGTCTAGAGGTGTGCATCCTTTGGAGAGCTTTTAGCTGACATATTACACTTTGTCTCTTAAAACATTACATATTTAAGATTATAGATAAATGGACTGACATGAGCAAGTAGGTTGTGATCTACATTATAAATTTAAGTAGATTTTGTGATTTGCCAAAGAAGGGTACAGAAAGTCTAACCATTATAATATTATCCATGTACAGTTTTGAAAGTTTAGCCATATCTATCATCCTGTGGCACTTAGTAGACTATTGCCCCTTGAGTATTTAACATCTCTTAAAGCCTTTGTAATTTCAAATGCACCAAGAGTTGGGTGTGGTGGTATATTTTATAACCCCAGAAGTTGTGAGGCTGAAGCAGGGAAATTGCCCTGAATTTGAAGCCAGACTGGACTACAAAGCAAGTCCTTTCTCAAAAAATCAAACAAAGACCATCATCAACACAGAAGAGGCCATTCACCAATGCTTCATTTATCTTTTAACAGAATTGTGTTACTGAGTTGAGCAGTTGCAAGGCTTCACATCATGAACCGTGCTTTCAGCAGGAAGAAAGGTAAGAGGACTTGGGAGTCAAATCACTGTTATTAATAAAGTGTAAATAAGCCATTGTTTTTTTCTTATTATCAAGCTAGTGGAGTTATATTAGAGCAATTTACATCTGTAAGCACTACTAATTAATATGTTTTGGTTGTACCCAAATTAAAAGTCAAGTTAATATGCTTAGTTCAAAATACATATGAACATGTTATATGTTCTCTAGCAATTACATGCTATATTCTGAAATTGTCTAGAATAAAATGATCTGAAATCTTTTTTATGGAAGGAGATTTTTAGTAGTGGGAAAGGGGCTATCTTCTATTTAACTTGCTTTTGGGAATTTTAGGGTGAATACTTAAATAATTAATCAAATTGTAAAGGGATGACAATTTGGTAAGATTATAGATAAATGGACTGAAATGAGCAAGTAGGTTGTGATCTACATTATAAATTTAAGTAGATTTTGTGATTTGCCAAAAAAGGGTATAGAAAGTCTAACCATTATAGTGTTATCCATGTACCGTTTTGAAAATTGACTTTAAGTTTCATGGGTAATAAAAATGACCCAACAGTAAAATCAACTGTAAATATTTAATATATGGACAACAGATAGGCCAGGACCAGAAATTACAGCGTTAGTGTTCTATTTTATTTGATGAAGCTAAGTGAAGTGTATTTTACTCAACTTGAGCCCTTCTTTGAGTGGTTTAGGATTTATGTGTCCCGTTCTGGCTTCAAATTCACTGTGTAGCCTGGAAGGTGAACTTGAACTTTGATCATATGGCCTCCATATTGCCAGTGTTGGGATTACAGGCATGAACCATTGTGTCTGTCTATGAGCTGCTGAGGATCAGACTCAGGGCTCCATGCATACTAGACAAGTCCTCTACTGATGGAATTAAAATGATGCTCTGACACATTCACATTACAAGACCAGAAATAAAACCAGATGTAACTTTCTTTTTCTTTCTTTCTTTCTTTCTTTCTTTCTTTCTTTCTTTCTTTCTTTCTTTCTTTCTTTCTTTCTTTCTTTCTTGTTTTTTGAGTAAAGATTTCTCTTTATAGCCTTGTCCATCCTGGATTCACTTGGTAGACCAGGCCTGTCTTTAACTCACAGGGATCTGCCTGCCTCTGCCTTCCTGAGTTCTGGGATTAAACTTGAATAATTCCACTAGACGTAAAGTTGAGAATTCTCTGTATGCAATGAGGAATGCCCTTCATTATTATTTGAAGGGCTGTCTTTTCAGCCACGGCATATACTGTAATGGTGGGCAAGTAAGTATAAACCATAAAGCCAGTGATTTAGCATAGGAAAATGCATTCTACTAGTTTTGTGAAGGTATAACAAGATCATTACTGTTTGTTAAGAGATGAAAATACTTGGGTGTGGTAAGCAGACTATTGTAGTCACTGGAAATTTAGATAATGTTACCTTTAAGACCCTGTGCACACCCATGGATATGGAAACAGGTTCTTTTATTTATTATTCTGACAAAATGGAAGCAATGGTACATTGTTTGATGTCTGTAACTTGCTTCTCATTTTAAATCCACTAAAGTAAAATTATGTTTCCTTTTTTAGTAACAAAGTCTAAAAATAGCCCTACAACACTGAACTGTCTGCAATAAAATACTTTGATACAAATCATCAGTTGGTTCACAAAATCTTTCCAGACCTTTTGATATGCATAGATCTGATTAAAGTTGTCTTCCTCAAAGCTTTAAAGGCAAAGCCCCATCTTGAAGTTGGTATACACTTGAAAGATACTTGGATTGATTTTTTTCATTGACAAATAACAATGACCAGTGTTCATTTCCAGTTCAAAGGAATTCTATTCTAACTCAATGTGTTTGACACATTGAACAAAGTGGGAGGATGTCCATGGAGAAATTGGAAATACAGGCCTTGTGATTTCCTCCAATATTTCATTCTCCCTCCACTTTCTTCACCTTCACTTCACTTGTTTTTTCAAATTTAATGATTATGCTAATCAGAAATTATTGATCAGTATTTTGATCCCCATCTATGTTAGAAATTAATACCAGATATTTTACCTTAAGATTGGCTAATTGATCCTGACTCATGAGTTAAATAATATCTCTAGAAGTCCTGTTTATACTGTTAAACAATAGCACTGTAGGTTGATAATATAGTCTTATAATACCACACCTGATTTTACGGATGCTGGGAATCGAACATAGACCTTCATGCATACCAGAAAAGGACACTACCAACAGAGATACATACCCAAACTTCTTTTCATCCTTCACAAAGGAAAAACCTTTACATCATTTTGAGTCATAAAGTCTTGGTCCAGCAAAAGATTTTGTCTAACTCTACATCTGACCAAGGGATAATATCCAAAATATATAAAGAACTCAGGAAATTAAATATCACCAAACCAGATAATCCAATAAAAATGGGGTACACAGCTAAACGAAGAATTTTCAACAGAGGAGTATTGAATGGCCAAGAAACACTTAAAGAAATGCTAAACATCACTAGCCACCAGGGAAATACAAATCAAAATGACTTTGAGAATCCATCTTACACCTATCAGAATGTCTGAGATCAAAAACTCAAGGGACAGCAGGTGATAACCAGGATATGGAGAAAGGGGAACATTCCTCCATTGTTGGTGGGAATGCAAATTTGTATAAGCACTTTGGAAATCAGTCTGTGAGTTCTCAGAAAATTGGGAATAGTTCCTAGGTATATACCAAAAAGGTACCCCACAATACAGCAAAGACACATGCTCAACTATGTTCATAGCAGCTTTTTGAGTAATTTGGAAACAGTGAAGAATGGGTAAAGGAACTGTGGTACAATTACACAATAGAATACTATTCAGCTATTAAAAACAAGGAAATCTTGAAGTTTGCAGGCAAATGGATGGAACTAGAAAGATCATCCTGCGTGAAGTAACTCAGACCCAGAACGACATGCATGGTATATGCTCATCTATCAGCAGATATTAGCCACATAATTCAGGATAACCAAAATACAGTACACAGACCTTAAAAACCCTAAATAATGAGGAGGACACTAGGGATAATGCTTAATTCTAATTGTGAAGGACAAAAAGAATAGATACCAGAAGCAGTGGAAGAGAAGGAACAAGATGGGAGCCTACCAAAGAAGGCCTCTGACAGACTCCATTCTAGCAGGGGATCCAAGCAGATGCTGAGACTCACAGCCAGAGTAGGGTGGAGAGCAGGGAGTCTAATAGAAAGTTGGAGAACAGAAGGACTAGAGGAATCAGGACCTCCACAAGGAGACCAATGTAGCGTACAGATCTGGGATGAGGAGGGGTGTGTTGAAAAGACCGAGGCACCAACTAAAAGCCATGCATGGTGAAGACCTAGACCCTCTGCTCAGATGTCGTTGATAGGCAGCAGAGTTTCCTTGTGGGTCCCATAATATGTGGAGTAGGAGTTATTTCTGACATGGACTGTGGTCCCCACATGTTGATCACTTTCCCCTGGAAGGGCGGCCTTGCTAGGCCACAGTGGAAGGGGATACAGGCAGTCCAGATGAGACTTGATGGAATGATGTTAGATGTTAGGGGAGGAGGACTCCCCCTTTCTGAGGATTGAGGGAGGGAGGGAGGAGGGAAGAGGGAGGAAGAGTGGGAACAGGAGGCCATGAGGGTGAGGATTACAATTGGGATGTAATGTGAACAAATGAGAGAGAGAGAGAGAGAGAGAGAGAGAGAGAGAGAGAGAGAGAGAGAGAGAGAGAGAGAGGAGAGGAAAGGCATAATCCCCTAAAACATTTTTTAAAACCATCACAACTCCATTTAGTAGGAAATCTGCCACTTATCAGCTCAGGCAGGTCTAGAAGCCTTCACAGGAAAGGGAGTCTGGGGATCTGCTCTCTGTTCTCCACTAAGGTCTTTGATTGTTATTAAATGGTGAAGGTATTCAGGGAGAAGGTAAAGGGGAGAGAGCAGTCTTACCTGGCTTGGTGTCTTCACTTTCTTTAGTCCAGAAGATGGTTAACAGAGATTCTTCATCAGTGTCCAGAAGTGAGGGATCCTCTTCCATTAAAGTATCTGTTATATTTGTTCCCATATAGTGTTGACTTAGTGGCTGTTTATTATATTATAAAATATGCTTTTATATGCTGGAAAACAATATCATTATGTAAATAAATTTTGCTTTGAAATGGAAAACTTGATTTTTATGAGAGAGTTCAGTAATCTTAACATCTGTGGTCAGAGTCACAAACTAGGAAACTATCTAATTCACATGTTATTTTCACTACCTAGTATAAATATGTACTATGCATTATATTTTGAACAGGCAAAAATGACTACCATCAGGAAGAGCTTATTTCTTATTTTATAGATATCTAGTTTACTTGGTCCAGGCACACTGCCATTAAGTGGTTCAGAAGTATCAGATAAATCTATGACACTCAAGCATAGCTGTTGTTTTTCCTTTTCTTAGCCCTCTGTGGCAGTGTTGTGGGATTGGTAGACTGAATTATTCCCTTCAGTGATAATATTTGTAGATGCCTTAATATTTTAGGGTTGACATTTCTCTTAGCAGAGAAAATGCTGCATAGATGGGAATTCCACACATCTGAGCTATTCTGAACAACTCCTATAAGCTGTTTTGATACCATAATCAAAGGGTAGATATTGATAATTGCATATATTTGTATTTTTTTTACTTTTATTGAATGTCTATGATTTACACATCATGCACTAAAATCCCTCTCCCCCTGCCCCAGTAAAATAAAACAATCAGACAAACCAAAAATCTTGTCACAGAAGCTATAGCATATCACACAGTGTAGCCTTTTGTCCACATATGTTTATTTTCATTGCTACGATTCATGAGTCTGGTTTGAGGCCTACACTATCATTACTGGATCCTCACTGGGACTGCTGTCACATATCCCATTGTTGCTGTGTGTCAAGGAGATTCTTAATCTTTGAATCTGCAGGTCTGACCCCTTCATGTGTTCCAGCAGGTCATACATAGGGTGAGGTTGACTCAGAGCCCTGGATCAGGGCCTGCTCCCCTGTACTCAAGGCAAGGCCTGCTCTCCCACTCCCGTGTCCTCAGGGCAGGGCCCACTCTCCCACTCGCATGTCATCAAGGCAGATCCAGCTGTTATCATGGCAGGGCCAGGTCTCCTCCTCCCATTCCTCAGGACAAGGATTATATGCCCAATCCTGTCTCATCATGGCTGGACCAGCTCTACTGCTCCTATGTCCTCAGGGCAGGGCCAGCTCACCTGTTCTCTTGTCCTCAGGGCAGGGATAGCTCACCCGCTCCCTTGTATTCAGGACAGGTCAAGCTCACCTGCTCCCATGTAATCATGGTGGGGCTGGCTCTCCTGCTCCACATCCTCAGGGCAGGGATAGCACTTCTGCTCCTGCATCCTAAGGGCAGGGCTGGCTCACATGCTTCAGTGTCCTTAGGGCAGAGCCAGCTCTCCTGCTCCTGTGTCATCAGGGAGGGCCAGCTCTCCTGCTCCATGTCCTCTGGGCAGGGCTGGCTTACCAGCTCCCGTGTCCTCAGGGCAGGGCCGGCTCACTTGCTCACTCATCCAGAGGACCAGATCTCCTGTTCTTGTGTCCTCAGATCCAGCTCTTCTGTTTGCATGTCCTCAGGGCCAGCTCTCCTGCTCCCGTTCAATTTGCCAGATTGTTGCTGGCTGTCAAAGCCTGAATGGCCTCCTACTCCTGTGGGTACTGGATCTTGTGGGCGGGCCATCAAGCAGGTGGCAAGTGAAGGCCACTCAAAGTCTTTGTTGAGTTGCTCTCAGAAACCATCGATATTGGTCCAGTTCAGCTTCTTTTCCAGGGGAACATGTGCTCTGTTGATTCACGCCTCCAGAGTCTCTGTTTCCATCAAGTGCTCTATCTGGCATTGCCCCCCCGACGTCTGTGCTTCCCTCTTATCCATCTCTGCATAATCCAACTCTCGGCACTGAGCACTGCCCTGGCCCAGGATAGGAGGCTCGTGAGGCCTGTGGTATAAGTGGTACAGTCCTCACTTGGGCTTCACTTGAACAGCACTCTCACCTCAAATGCCATCTCTTTTGGCTGCACTGGGCCAGGCTGCTACCTGAAAAGTGACAGAGGCTGCAGCTCCATGGCCTTGGAAGCTCACCAGAACATGGTCCCATGGTCCTGCAGAAGGAGGGTATGGAGGATCCACATGACAGAATTTCCTTCTTTCTGGGAAACACCAGCACTGTGTTTTGAAGCTCTCGGTATGGTCCTTTGGTGGCTGTGCAGTCAGTGCTGTTCAGCAGATCAGACAGTGTGAGATTGATACTTTTTGGATGATCTTGGCTTGAGTATTTCTAATACATTGTGCTAAGTGTTTCCTCCCAATCAGGCTGCTCTTGGGGTTGAACATTTCTGTGTAGCTCTGGAATACAATCATCCTCCTCAGAATGCATTGAGGACCTCATCTCTTGAAACCCTGCGGCCCCAGGAGCAGGGCCCCAGAGCCGCCATTTGGCCCCTTGGGCACCATGTGGCCCCCAATTGCATTTATTTTAGGTTTCTTGTTTTCTGTTAATATTTTTTGAATTGTCAAATTAACATTGTATTAAAAATAAATCATAGAGTAAAAAGTATGAAAATAAGCATACTGATTTTAATTTTGCTTTCTTTAACTTGTCAATTGACATTTTGATAACTACATATAATTCTGATGTTTGGCATTCAAAAATTTTTGATTAAGCATTATTTTCTTCTTCTTGGAAATTTTATTCTATATCCATTTTCTCAGTAACATTTCATATTAAATGTAATATACTAGAAATATGTGCTTTTTGATATGTTATGTTGATCTCTATTCGTACAAAAGTAATGAAATCATTACATCTTTCCTGGTAAGATCTTAATCTAAATACAGCCTATATTTGTTGACCTAGCATTGCAGTGGTTTAGCATGTGTCAAGAATTTTGAAATGTTGGCACTTCCTTTCATGTGCCTGTTCAAATTGAGTAATTGATTTTAGTATAATTAGAGGGAATGTAGACATGGTCTAGAATTTCTATGCTCCTATTTCTACACCAGCCTCATTATCTTACTGCTTCTGTGGTTACACCTGGTGACTATTTTTATTTTTAAAAGCTCAAGAACTTAGACTGCTTTCCCTAGTAAGACTTCCTTCATGTGAGAATGTTTGAATATGACATCATAGAAATTTGTGGTTTAATCCAGTACTGTATTTTCTCTGTTACAGACAAAACATGGATGCATACACCTGAAGCTTTATCAAAACATTACATTCCCTATAATGCAAAGGTAAAGTAGTTATTGGGACTTTATCCAACTTTACATTGTTATATGTTATTTTTAATGGTTGTGCTAATTAAAAAATTATTTCCTTGTAAATGTTATTTGAAACTAGTTTTGGTCATGGCATTTTATCTCAGCAATAGATAACCTAACTAGGAAAAGAGAAATATTAATGAGAGAGAGAAACAGAGACACACAGACAGAAAAAGACAGAGACAGAGAAACAGAGACCCACAGAGACAGAGACAGAGAAAGCTAGAGAGACAGAGACAGGAGAGAGAGACACACACACACACACACAGAGAGAGAGAGAGAGAGAGAGAGAGAGAGAGAGAGAGAGAGAGAGAACCAACAGAATGAGCTGGCTGGAAATTCTTGCCAGGATCTTATCCTGAAAACTACATGTAGAATTCTCCTCTTCCTCTGATACATATCAATTCCATCTCTATTTTGTCCCAGAACTTTTTCAATTGTTTGGATCAGGCCTGCACAGATTATCTAGAATAATTGATTGTCGGCACTAAGTACTCCTATAAAAATGTCATCACAGCGTATAGAGTAGAATTTGACTGAATATCAGCACTATAACTTAGTGAGTTGCACAGAGTAGTGCTGGCAATAAGTCTGTTGACAGAAAGAAGTAAAAAGGAAAAATGAGAGGAGTTTTTGGATGGTGAGAGAACCAGTGTAAGTCATAAAAATTAAATGTAGAAGACTTTAATGCTCGATTTCTTGACGTGAAAGTTGATTGTCATCAGCAGAGTTAAGAAGCCATTAGAACTCATAGGAAGTCATCTTAATAGTATAAGCATTGGAAATATGTTTACTGAATGTCAGGAAATACTTGTCATAAAAATAAGGTGAGATAAACATCAGAACAATGTTGCATGTGACATAGGAAGAGTTGGTATATGGAGAACAAGAATGTGCCGGTTTTATGTCAAATTTTATATATAGGTCTATGTCTAGTTTTTCCTCAGACTGGCTGAAAGAGAAGATCATCTGTTAGAAGTTCACCATCACTTCACATTTGGCATGCACTGGTTGAAAATTAAGGAAATAAGTTTAATAGAACTGTTAGAGAATAGTTAAATAATAATTAACTAGTATTTAAATTTTATTCATTTAACTAATATTTAAAATATTAGTTAATATTTAAAATAACTAATATTTAAAAAATGGTAGTCCTCTGGAGAATGATATGCTGACATTCATTTAAGATATCTTTAATTCTTATTTTCTGCTTGAATATTATTGTCCATTTACTTTTTTAACAAGGCAATTTAGCTGCACCTTTTTTCATTTTGTGGAGTACTGATTGTAAAATTTTTCATTTGATATTTATATTGAAATCATGTTCAACTGCATGTGAATATAGAATACAAGGTAATTACTTAGTAAGAATCAAACTATGTAAGGTTCATTAGGTCTGAAATGTTTCTTTATGTGTAGTGACAGCATGAGTGTTAATTCATTGGGCATTTATTGTATTTCTCTCTGTGCTCTGTAAGCAGTGTTTCCAGTCTATAGGTTATAACCTAAGGGGAAAACATATTATGAAATCAGTGTAGTATTGATCATTGTACACCTGCTTTTAGAGATAGAATGAAATATAAAAAGGAAAGAAACTCTCAGAATGTATGTAGCAAATATGTATTTGCTCTGCAGAATTAGGATTTATAGTCAAAGAATTTGAAAGGCACTACTTTTCAGTTGTAACCTGTAACCTGTTTTTCCAGAGTAAATTGACTATATTTAACTAATTAAAAGTGAAAATCTGCCTATGTAAGCGGCCTCGTTTATCGAGAAAAAAATCTGTCTCTGTGGCCTTAGCTGGTTGGGATTCACAGGCATGTTCCCTGCCTTTGCTTCCTGAGTAAGAACAATTAAAGGTGTCAGTATAGCCAGATGTTGGGACACCTCCACTAGAAGAGATAGTTAACAACTTTTATCACATGCCTTTATTGAATATAGCTTCTTACAATTATTCTTCAAATATTCATGAAGTTACAAAGCAGCAAAAAATATAGTGACACATCTGGCAGTGCTGGGTCTGGGCCCATATCCAATGGGTCAGAAGAGAGCATTTGGACCTTAAGATTAGAAGTCCCATTTCTCCCTCAGCAGTTGCTAGAGCACTTTAAAGGTGAGACCTGTGGCTGGGGCACAAAGCTGGATTCCCAGCCTCTCTAGGGGAGGTACGAAATGAGTTCCCACACTGGGTGTTATAGTTAATTCTTTTTAGAATGAGAGTCTCAGAAGGCAGATGAGACTTGGAGACTCCACAAGTGTTACATCTCTTCCTACTGAGGCCATGCCATGGCATAGTAAGCTTGCAAATGCCCAAAACCAGCCAAAAGGCAGTGAAATTGCCAGTGTCAGAAGACAATGAGAACTTGGACCTGTGATGGTATGGTAGTGTCTTCTTTTATTTTATTATTTTATTTTATTTATTATTTGGTCTATCTGCCATGCCAGGCATGGTAGGGGAAGTGAGTGGATGCCCAAAGGCAGGTCCTAAGAGATGCAGGCTCAGCAGGGGTTTCCCCAGTGGTCAGCACCAATCAATAAAGCAGTACACCAGCAAATGGGAAGACTTGGAAGTCCAGTGGATCCCTCAGGAGCCCTTCTTTCTGAAAATGACAAGTCTGAGATGGCTGTGGTGGAGTGAGAAAACAAGCCAAACGTTACTTGTGAAGCCCTGAGCATTGAGAGGGGTGTGTGTCCTGAGGGTGGATGTGTCTGATTTGCTAGGGCTAAGGTTGCCAGGATACTTAATCTACATGCAGTGCCTTGTTTACAGTCAATACCACAGGGCCCTATCACGACAAGAAGAAAACAGTTCTTGATTATCCTATGTGTGAGGAGATGACTCTGAAGTACAGTTTAGGGCCTTTTGCTGGAGGCTAGGATCTTAGTACTTCCTGGAATTCCCTGTACTTGTTAAAGTTCCTTATCAGGAAAGTGTCAGCCTGTATGTTTCTTTGAGAACTATGTGACACCCCTTACAAAACCTGGGATTACTAGATCAGGTGGAGTGAGGACTCTGCTGGGAAAGGGAGTCCAGTCTTCATAGACTGAGCGTGAAACTGAGACTCTTCAGTCTTATCCAGCAGAGTCCCCCACAAAAAGTGAAGGGAGGCAATAAGACCTTACAGCTTTGTTGTATTGTCTAGTCATTTCTTCTTTCTTCCCTCCCTCCCCTCTTCCTTTCTTTCTATTGATGCTGTAAGAGATAGAATCTCACTGTTTATACTATACTAGGTTTAAACTTGTAACCTTTGTATCAGGCTCCTCAGTGATTGAGATTACAAGTGTGCCTGATTTCTGAGATAAATTTTTAACTAAAATTGACCATAAGGAGGCAAAATGTATTCACTGAGTCCGGGCAAGATATGACTGCTACTTGAATCATGCTAGGGGATAGAGAAACACCACAGAGTCTGAATACATTTTGAAAATAAGGCTAACAATATCTAAACATTGGTTTTTATTTTCACCATCTATTGCTATAATTAGAACATTAAAGCAGAAACTTTCAAAGATGTAACCCATAAGGAAAGTGTATTATCATAACCTCTCACTTATGACAGGAATGCTAAGCTGTCTTTTCTGTGAAGGTGAAATACTGACAGATTTTTATTTTAATCAGTTTATTATTCTATTAATGTAACAGTGATATTCTTGATGAAGACTTGTGACAAATGTTTCACATAGAACATTTATTAAATATTTTATTTTAAAATGTAAAACTCCTCTAAAAGGCTAATGTGTTGATCTTTTGATGAAGTGTTTAGATTTAGGATATGTTCAGAGGGCACTAGAGTTGTAGCTTGTTTGTTGAATAAGTCCCCAATTACATGTATTTCTCTAGTTCATTGTAGGACTCAAACAAGTATAGATGGAGATTATAATTCTGTCTAACACATATTCTATATATGTGTTTATTTGTCTATATATATAGCCATATATAAAGGATGGCTATTCAAATCTTGCATTTGATGTGACACATTATTAATAACATTTTTATCATAGACAGAATCATCCGATTCTGGAGTCAGCCCTAGTTGTTATACTTGGGAATAATTTAGTGTTTTCATTTTGTATAAAAAATAGAGAAAAACCACTTCAAACCCATGCCAGGTGTTGGGTTTTTTTTTTTTTCTGCTTGCTTCAGACACTGTAACACCAATGAAGTTTTGCAGTGTCCACCTAAGAGTTTCACTGCAGAGAGAATGAGGTTTCCTGCAGGCTGACAAGAGATTGAATACTGCCAACCTGGTAAATTTACATATAAGAGAGTGTTCATTTGACCATTAAAGAAAAACACCATGATGACACCTTGGCATTACCTGGAGTTTCCTACAAGTACATTCTGAAGGAAAATATTTTGTGAACTTTCTCCTGCTCTTAAATAAAATATAAAACAAAAACAAATGCATGCAGACTTACTAAAAATGTGATCGAGAATAACAGGCTAGAAGTTAATGAAGAGAAAGCTATGCCATTAATTTGACTAATGAGTCATGGTAAAGAAAGATTTCAGTTTAACTGAATAATTTGATTAATGCTTAAGTTTTTTTCTGATGATTATGCCATACATTAAGCTTTAGTGAAATATTAATACTAGTTTGTAGCTTCATTGATGAAAATTTCATTTTAGAAATATATATTTTCTACTGTGTCAAACAAAGAAAAGGGAATTATGAATAAAGCATGTTGAGATTGAACCCTCTGAGACCATTGAAAGCCATTAAAATGTCACATTTTTTAATACATTTCTGAAATACCTAAAATGACATAAAATTCTAAAATTTTAAGGCATTTTAGTGTAATTTTATAATACCTATAAATATAAGAATTTTCCAAGTTTGCTAGTTGTAGCACAAGAAGAATATACAAAATATGTGAAAATAATTAGCATGCAATGTTTAGAAGTGTTTTCTTTAATCCTTTCACTTATACAAGTATAAAATTTTTAATAAATTTTAGGAAAGGTGATAAATGTCATCTCCGCACAAAGCCTTCTAAAAAAGGGAGCTGTCATTTTAGACTTGTTCTTCATTGACATTAACATATGCAATATGTTCATTCCAAACTTTGAGTGTAGAAGGCTGAATATGTTATTTTTTTTGCACCTTTAGCCCTGAGGCCAAAATCCATAGGTTTCATTTTCTTCCCCTTACTCTGCTTTTACTTAATATACCTATTAACAAAAATCTCTCTGCAAAAAACTGTTTCTGTATAGCTTCTGGCCCTGCCGAATGCTATAAGAGCACCTAAGTCGTAAGAGGGATCTTATGAAGGTTGAAAATGTCTATCAGTTTGTGAAGGAACAAGAAAATGTGTTGGTAGGCAAATAATAGCTTTGAAATGGCACAAATTGATCTGATCTTTAAAGGGTCAGGCATTAGAATTCTGAAGCTTCAAATGTGAATTCAGAGGACTAAGCAAAAAGTAAAAAGATGGGGAAATTGTTTGAAAAATGTCAAGTGCATTGGAAGCTTTTATCAAGATTATTTCAGGAGTGGCTTTGATGAGTGGCTAAAATCAGCATATGTTTTATCAAAAACCCTAGGCAGCTGGTGGTGAACAATCTTTGAAAGATCCAGAGGAAATGAGAAGTGAGGATAAAGAGGAAGGAGTTTTCAAGGAAGGTAAAATTCTGTCAGGAAACACATTGGTTGAAGGAATGATATAAATTGAGAGCAGAATCAGCATCTTTATTGGATTCTATGGTCTCATTTTAAAAGCAGTCTACTTCAATACCCATGACTCTGCATCTTTAGAACAGTCACCAGAAAAAAAGGAAGATATCTGTAGGAAAACTGTACTAATATATTATTTTTCTTGTAATAGTTTCCTCAACAGTACAGAGTACCAAGAGGTTATATAACATTTCAATTGTATTTGGATATATGAAATCTAAAATGAGTTCAAGAAGTGGCAGGATGCATGCATGCCATACACAAGCTCTTTTACCTGCCTGAGGAACTTGAGTGACAGCTCTGTGACCTGCTGCCCTCCTGGCAAACACTTTGGGACAACAGCATTGATTAGCATGACGGGGGAGCCTGCTGTCACCAGCTAACTCCCTGTTGCTGTCCTTCCTAGGTGTGAGCTGAGGCAGTGTCCAGCTCATCCAGGCACAGAAAAGCCCTTTAGCAGACTAATTATGGTCCCAGCTCAGGGTCAGTACACTGAAGAGTTTTTACAGACATTTTAGGAAAATACTCTTAGGCAGTTTACAAATAAATACATGTATTTTAAATCACACCGAATTTGGTTTTTTCTCTCTTTTAGTGGCATAAACTATGGGAAACTTGGTCTCCAAAATAGCTTTGAATCTATTTTACAAAAGAATCTGTGTATTTCCTTTTTTTTTTCCTGTTTCCAGTAAAATGTTTATCACCGTCTAGTTTTTTGTTTTTCTTTCTTTCTTTCTTTCTTTCTTTCTTTCTTTTTTTTTGTGGAAACTAAGTGGACTTTCTCATGAATTTTTAGTATTATTTCAAGAAAGTAAAAGTGGATTTCATGTCAGTCATTGTGTGTATTGGATATTATCAGACATCTCCCTTGCCAAGTTGAGATAACAAAGAAGAAATGGAATCTCTCAGGACCTAAAGACCTGTTGTGAGCTCTCAGCCCCAGTTTGAGAAAAGTGACTCAAAGCACAGAGAATAAAAGTGCCACAAATGTACAAGTCAGCCATTTACATTAACAGGTCAACAGTGGTTTTTATTCTTTCGGAATAACAATGGTATTTGCCAGAATGTGGTACATCACAATATTTAGGCAGTGCAGAAAAGCATACAAGTATTAAAATTAACATATTGCTTCTAATCCTACTAGGCAGCAATGACCCAGGGTTAACTTTCAGCTAATGATACTTCAAGAAATTCATTCTTGTATAACCATGGTTATATAAATCAAAAAAGACTTTAAACACAGGTGAATAACTTTCAGCAGTAATCTTGTGAGCACATTTTAACCATCTCATTAACCCTCACAAAGAGCAATAAGAATAAGATTCTTAACATTTATAATTGAACTAAATTGTAACTTTGAACAAATTGTAAATAGGAAAGTGAAGCAGAGGTTGAGTGGACATATAAAAAGAACTAGCTTTATACGATAAATTTCAATAGAGGTTTTATCTTTGTAAAGATATGGTTTTAATTGAAGTAGAATTCTGTTCCCTTCCCACCTCCTCTCTCTCACTCTAACTCTTCCCTGCTGTCCTCCGTTGACCTCTTTTATTCGTAGCCACTTCAAGTTGGTATACTCTTTTTCTTATGTGCTATAAACACATCTAATTTTTCTGTGTGTTTACAATTTTGAGGTTGACTCCTACACATTGATAATGAATAAGGGTGTTCATCCTTTATCTTTTCTTTCTTATTTTTATTTTTTATTATAATTTATTCAGATTACATCTCGATTGTTATCCTCTCACTTGTATCTATTCTTTCCCACCCTCCCCCCCTCTTTCACCCAATTCCCCTCCCCTCTGACAGAAAGGGATTTACTCCCCCACAATATGGCCATAGTCTATCAGGTCTCATCCTAAGACCCCTTCCTCTGGGTGCCACCAGGCCTCCCCACCAAGGGGAAGTGGTCAGATTGAGGGCACAGGAGTTCCTGTCAGAGGCAGCTCCCTCTGCTCATCCTTTTTCAATCTCTTCTGTTCACTCTTGATACAGGAACTTTGAATTCTCCATGTTTTCCTTTAACTTTCTTTTGTCTATTTTTCAATTGCATTTGCTGACAACTAGGTCTATCCTCCCCAGTATGATGCTTCTTTATTCTGCTCTCACTGGGTGCTCTCAGACACACTCATGACTTAGCTCACTCTCCATTTCTTTTTTTTTTAATATTTTTTCAAGATTTATTTATTTATTATGTATACAGTGCTTGCCTGCATGACAGAAAAGGGCATTAGATCACATTATAGATGGTTGTGAGCCACCATGTGGTTGCTGGGAATTGAACTCAGGACCTCTGGAGGAGTAGTCAGTGCTCTTAACCTCTGAGCCATCTCTCCAGCCCCCACTCTCCATTTCTTAATGGCTTATTGCCTTAGATCTTATTTCTGAGTTCTAGCTGCACATATCATTCCTGCAGGGAGGCTATTAGTAGAAAACCTTACTATCCCTTAATTGTGTCCTAAATAAGGCTTTGGGTTCTGTTCTGTAAGTTTATTCTCTTCCATCTAGCAGAGCAGCTGCTGTGAACTGTTGGCTGCCTGATTTGCTGGGTACATTGTTGGCATAATTCAGAAACTGAGGTGCCATTTGGAGGCCAGTCCCTTTGAGAGCTCACTTGGCATCATCACCATAACCTTCTCACTGAAGTCTCCTTGAGTTGCCTTAGTCCTCCTGCTGTCTCATCATTCCTGGTGGTGTCAGATTTAGACTGTCACAAGGATGAGACACACTTGTCCGAATGTAGCCTTACTGTCTCTAGTGAACTTGAACGGTGTTGTGCCCTTCCTAGACCAATATATATGGAGGGAGGATAGATTCATTGGCTCAGTGTATGTCATAGTGGCCTAGACTATGTAGGCTAATTCTGGAGGAAAGGCGTGTTCTTGAAAACAAACCTTTACTGGAAGAAGGCGAAAAGACAACTATAGACAAACACTGTTTCACCAGGGCTTTGTCCTGTCTTCCACTTCCTCACTATCCACACATCTCGTCTCGGGAATCCCTTGTACATTTCTACTTCTTTATGAAGCTACCACCTAAACACCAGTTGTAGATGGTGCTCCTCAAAATATCTATGATGACATAATAGATTTTTATTTTTGTTTTATTTTTGCAAAAGAGTCTTTCATGGAGACCATTTTATCACACATTAATATTTTTCAGAAATGCTTCAGGAACTAGAAAAATACATTCCTTGTCAAAGTGCATTGAGAATTTAGCCATGATAATAGCTGATGCCTATACCTTTTTTCCAGAAGTAGTTTGGCAGCTCATGGTATTTATGGTTGTCTAATCATGCCTATGTTTCATCCCTGTTGCACAAAAGGCTGTTGCAGTACATTTCATAATGTTGTTGTATTTCTTCTCCTCTCACATCTTGTGTTCACCAGCCCAGGAGTGGTCTATTTATAGTGAAATTCAGTCATTTTATGTGCTGATGGTAGCCTTACACTTACTTCTGTCATAATGGATTCTTCACTCAGGAGTGGTCAGTGTTTGCCTTCCCTCCTTTTCCATCATGTCCTTTGAATGCCCTTTATTTTTTACAATGTAAGGGGCTCTATTTTGTCTCCTTATCTCCTTCTCTTCTTGTTCTCTTCTGAGGCATTGCATATACTTGAGAGCGTACCTAGACCCTGTTACCTGAATCTCAGTGGTTTGCGGTTTGTGGTTTGTGGTTTGTGGTTTGTGGGTTACTATAGTTCTTTCCCCTGGCACACATTGTGATCTCTTGTGCTTAAGCTTCACATCCACATTCTTATAACTACATTTTGAAGGCATCTAGGTTTTTATTTTAATTTACTCTTTTAGAAGTTCATTTATGTGTGACATCCCTTCCAACAGCTCACATGATTCCCAATCACATCTCCTTCTAAATTTCATGTTCTTCTTTTATAATTTCTAATACATTGATTCTTTATTTTCCACTGAGTTCAGTTAGTGCTGCCCTCATGTGCATGGGCATGAGGGTCATCCTCTGGGTCCTGGGGAACATACCAACTGCCACTGTCATTAGACCACTAGTTTCTGGCAGTTAGGGTCAGATACTGGTTGTCTTCAAATGTGAGCCCCTATGGTAAGACTTACATCTTAATGATTGGTGCTCACTATGGTAATGTTGTTCATTCCTGGTCCACCCAAGGAAAAGGGAATGTCACGACATATAAGACTATATGTGCATTATAATTCAACCTCCAATGTCTCTACTATAACTTTTAAAAGAATAAATAAAATATAAACTGGAAAATTTCAGTATGAAATTATAAGAGTGAGTTAGTATGCTTAATCAGAAAAGGTCACACTTTTAATTAAGAAATGCAGCTGTGTAAGAGAGATAAACATGTTTTTGTGTTGATCCTATGTGTGGGATGGGGAACAGACCTGTGAGGAAGCAGGATGTTTTTCCATTTAGAAGTTGAACCATTTCAAGGGGGAGCTTGGATGTTGCCAGCTGAAAACCTCCTAGTAGAGGCTCTGAGAAGGGATACATATGCCCAAAACAAGAGGCTTTAGAGAGGATTTAGGATTGTTTTGGCTGTTCATCTCTTCACTTCAAGAGATGCTCCTAGAGAGAACTGCTCCAGGGAAAGCTTCAAGGCTTTGACCTCCTGCTGAGGCTCTGGGCCTCAGCTGCTGTTCCAGATTCCAGCAGCAACCTTGATTGAATTGACGGTTTGCTGAGGGCCTGCTGACTAGAGAATCATTCCTCAGAACTGATATCCTTAAGGTTTCATAATTGTGTTCTTTAATCTCCTTTTCCTATTGCTTGGGTTAGTCAGGTTGTAAGTGAGATACACTCTGTTGATGAGTTCATAATAAAGTATAATTGTTAAGAAAATTGAGCCTAAAGGTAGTGTCAAACATGGGGTTATTCAACATTCCCTGTGGAAGTACCTTCTATGGTATTTCTTCATTGGACCACTACTGTTCAGTGTAGGTACTGAAATAGCAAACATTTCCCTATCCTTCTCATGCAAAGTTATCATTTAAAAAACACAGTCTTTTAAATTAATTACTATTATAGGCCAAGACTTAGGTATTAGGGAAGGTAAAGGAATTCCAGGCTGTAAATGACTCATTGGTTGGATTATCATATTTACTGCTCTCAAATCTGTTATCATCCTCCAGCTGCCTGAATTCTTCTTTACCACAAACACAGGGGAATCCAAGGGCTAGTAGACTCTTCTATATGCTGAGCCACCAGCTGCTCTTGTACTAAATAGTGAAGCTCTTGCAATTTTTCTCTTGTTATGGGCCACTGCTCTTGCCACTTAGAGCTGTTTGAAATCCACTTTAGGGGCAATGCTGTTGGTACATCAGCAGTGGTACCTCTTATAAATTTGGGAACTCAATGTCTGGCTGAGTTTGGACAATGGGCATAGCTTGCAGTTGCACCTGATTACTCATTTTAATATCTCCCTAGAAGCATGTGACATTTCACCCCTACCTTCATCATTGTTTATCTCTGTAATTGCAGGGATATTAATCTGAGGATCTCACTGTTTTAAGAGATCCTTTCCCCATAGATTTATGAGTATGTCAGCCACATATGGTCTCAGATTCCCTGTCTGTACTTCTGGTCCCACACACTTAAACCACCCTATGATTTGTTGCATTTGAGGTAATTTACCAATTCCTGTAATTTCTGTATTAACCTTCTGAAGTGGCCAATTTGTATTCCAATACTTGTTTGAGATAATAGTTATGTCAGGACCAGTATCAACCAGACCTTGTAATTCAACACCATTTATTTGTATTATTAATTTAGGTCTTTGATCATTTACTATTGTTTGCCAGAACAAATGTTTCCCTGTACTTTCAAATGTACCTGTTCGTTCTACTGGAGCAGCTTTGCCCTAAATGTAAGGACACAGTAACAGCTGAGCACTTCTATCCCCTGCATTAATTTGCATTTCCTTTTTTATACATGCCATGATTTTTATTTCCTCTTTACAATCCTCATCTATACTACCTGGATGAACAGTAAGACCCTGAGAAGTCAATCCACTTCTTCACAGAATTATTTACACTGTCTCTGGAGGCAAGGGCCTTAGACATCGATACTTAATTTGTAACATTTAATCTGTGGAGATAATATAATAGATATATTTAAGGCCAGATCCAAGGCTGCGCTGCCATCAGTAGCATGCATTAGATCAGTAAACCCTAATATCCATTTTCCTGTGAATCCATTACTTCTGGACTGGCTAGGGAAATTGGGCTGGTATTGTTGGTAGGGCCCCAAGCCAATGGACCCTTCCTTCCTTCCATTTCCCACCTGCAATATATTACCTTGCACATAACTTTTAGATTGACAATCCCTAGCCCAATGTTTTCCTTTCCCACACTGGCTACAGTACCCTGGAAGTCTAGGCACCTCATAGACATCATGGCCAGATGCTCCTTGTTCTGCCCTATGAGTACCATTTACTCCAAATTGAGTGTATCTGTTATTTTGAGGTCTGGAAATTTTAACTTTACAATTTCTTTGTACAGGACCAAGTATGCCACAATTAAAGCACCGGGTGTTATGTTATCTAGGACCTCTGGCTATAGCTGTCCTACAATATTGTTTTGGTGGTCTGGAAAGCTAATATTAACTCTTTCTCTTACCCACTCATCTAATGGAGCTCCTCTTTCCTTTAAGGGTCTTATTGCCCTCTTACATTCCGTGTTAGCATTCTCATATGCCATAATGAGTTTCAATGCATGTTTGGTGTCAGAATCTGTTATTGGTCTATCTAGTGCTGATCCTAATCTCTGCAAAAATTCTGTGAAGGCTTCCGAAGGCCCTCGAAATATCTTAGTAAAAGGAATGGTTATTTTACCCAGTTCTTCTACCATGTCCCAAGCTCTAAAGGCTGCAACACGACATTGTTCAATCACTGTATCATCATATTGGCGTTGTCTTAAGTCAGCATATTACCTTTCATGAAGCATTACTAACATTTATGTCCCTTCCCCTATTTTCTTGTTCTAGTCTCTCTGCCTCACCTCACTACCATGATAACACTGCAGTTACGCCACTTCTAATACCGCTGGAACCAAACTTTTCCATTCTTGGGGAACAACTCTGTGCTCTGTGGCCCAGTTACTCAGTATTTGTTTAACAAATGTGGAATGCAATCCATACCTGATGACAGATTCCTTAAAGTGTTTTAAATCTAGCATATCTATTGGGCTCCATGCAGTTTCATCATAACCTTCAGCACCATTTTGAGCAGGCATTTGTCTTACAGTATCTGGAAAAGCTGATGGTGACTGTGTGACTCTGGAGGGTTCCTCTATGGGAACATTTTTCTCCAAAGACCCTTTGGATTTTCCGCTGTCCTGTTCCTCTAGTTTATTTACAGTCCTCTGGCTTCCTATTTCTCTCTGATCCCTTCCACATGCTGGTGTTTTGACCACCTGGTCCATGGAGCAGGGTGGGGCACCAATTGTGGGAAACATTCACTCTCAGTTACCAGGTTTTTCTCCTTTATCAATGGCACCGTTTGTTTTCTATTTGCTTCAACCTTCAAATTTTCTACTCTGCAATCCTTTCCAGAATGATAGAATTTACTGACCTTTCCAATTTTTGCATCTTATCAGTCTCTCTTCCAATCTTTTAAAAAATGTAATACAGTAAAAAGACCAAGAAAACAAACAAACAAACAAAAAATTCCCTCTGGATATAAAGCAAGAAAGCACTCTGCAACAGTAGCTGTGATTTTGCTGACACCCTGAAAGATCATTGCTATATCTTGAAAACCCATATCTTCCTCTGCAATGTTAGAAATTAAGTTACCTATGATGCCCATGGAAGACAAAGCATACAGTCTACGTATTTCCAAGAGTGAAGAACTATAATAACCTATAGACCATGAAGATTCAGATACAAAAGACGTGAGATCTTGGTATGTTCAAAATATATGCAATGCTTCAGAATAGAGTAAGAATGATAAAGAGATGGTGAGACAAAACAGAATAACCTACACTGGAAAAATAAAAATACTCAAAAAGGATAAAAATGGAAATACGGAGAAGGATTATCATTTGTCAACCCTACATGTGAGCAATATATGGTATAAATACAGGGCAGGTATCATGATGTAGAATAATTACACTTCATCATGTATACTCTTTGATCTTCCTGGACTCCTAATCTTATCATTTCACTTGATAACTGCATCATAACTTAAATTCCAGGATACATATCTAAAGTTTTAGACTCAGAAAATAAATTATTTATCTCCATTTTGAACACATCCCAAGATGAGAAATAGGTAGGAAAGCTGGCCTGTGTTATTTAAAGTGCATTATAACCATCAATGGTATAAAGAAATGTGATAGGTTAAAGTGGTTCTGCAATTAGAACACCAGAACAAAAAAGTCAGAATCTACAAAAGCCTTATGTTTTATTCCAAAGAGTATAGCTTTAGGACCTCAGGGGAACTAACTAAAAGTGAGCTTTGTAACATCACATAACCCTAGTACTTTATACATTTTTAGCACATGTAAATTGAAAATGATACCTCTTTAAAATATTACTTTAGTACAATTAATATAACATCAGTACAATTTCTAGGATATGATTTTGTTTTTACTAAATATTGGATTTCCTTTTTTTTTCCTCCAAATTTGATATAAAATTGCAACTACAATTTCAGCCAGTGCCACAACTACCGATGGGATTTTAGACTATTGCAAGTTCATTAGGAAATTAGTCCTTGGCTCTTTGCACATTTTAATAACAAGACCAGTCTAAGTTTCACCCTTGTGAAATAGGCGAAGTAATAGGACATGCACAGTTGCTTTTCTCTCTATCATGTCTTCTAGGCAGATTTATCTGTGAGAGAGTTGCTCACTAATGATGACAGGTATGCAGCTATAGCTAACTACTTCCGAGGAGATTTAGATTCAGGGAAGAACAAATCATCCACGTCAGCCTCTGCAGATTTAGATAAGAAATGATACCTGAATGGGAAATCATATGATGCAAGAACCTGGTCTGCAATTACTTGATCCTTGGTTATAATCCTAAATAGTTAACCGTCTCACTATGGATTTATTTCCAATGTCTGTAAATTCACTTTCATGGTTACAGATCTGCTTTCATTGTTTATTAGAATTATACTGAGCCATACCTGTTAAAACAAGTGTTTGCTAACACCCTAAGGAGAAAAAAAGGAAAGAAAATACTTCCACTTGTAAACATTCAGAATTTATAAAATTGGTTAGAAGAACTTTTAGGGAAAAAATAAGTAAGACTGAACGAGCTCAATTATTGAGGGAGAAATGTGAATGATTTTGATTAACATGTCAATGAATCTGATTATTTTTTAAATGCACAAAAGCAGAAAAGAATAAGTCTAAACAAAGCTCAGTGGAGTGGCTTTTTCATTGACCGTCATTACAGAATGAAAATATTGTTTGCTAAAATTATGCCCATGAAGTTTTACCAAAATGACTACATAAAATGAGCTGAAAGGGACAACAACATCACATCGCCCAAGTGGATAGGAAAAGGCCAGCAGGCTACGCAGTGAACTACAGGCTATTAAGGAATGCTGACTGACAGAGAAATAGTTTTCCCCAGGGAAGAGCATACCAACTGGTTGTAATTGGATAACCAATACTAAATGTTCAACCCTGAAAACATACAAACAAGTAGCACTGTACAGACTAAATACATTACATTTAGGAGTATATTCAGGAAAGGAGAAATATTGTAATTATGTTATAATCTCAAAAATAAAAATAATGGGATAATAAATTACAAATTTAAATCATTTTACTATCTGTTTCACCATAAATTGTTTCATAGTTCATGTGTCTTTACAATTGTGTGTCTTTAATAAGTTTGTGTGATTTTTAGTTTATTAATTGATAATATTTTAAATGAGTTCCAAGGAGCAAGATTGTGATTCCACCATAAATAATCAGTAAGACATGAATGCTTACTTTCCTTCAGTACACACTAGATGTCACGCTTTGGGTGCATGAAGTGTCTTCCTCCCAGGCTCACAGATCATCCCACTGTAAGCATTACACAAAATTAGGTGGTTGAAAAGATGCCCATTTAC
This sequence comes from Acomys percivali, assembly GCA_907169655.1. Taxonomy (NCBI): domain Eukaryota; kingdom Metazoa; phylum Chordata; class Mammalia; order Rodentia; family Muridae; genus Acomys; species Acomys percivali. The sequence goes on along the minus strand of OU015743.1, from coordinate 54,668,313 downwards.
TCAAGTAAAGGGAATACTACATAATCAGAGGGACATTATACACAAAATATCAGGAACTGAAGAAGCTCCCAGCAATTCTCCCTGTGGTCCTTTGTTAGTCACAAGATTCATCTCAAAGTATTTAAGCAGCAACTTATGTGGGAAATGTTTTGGTTTTAGAAACCTATCATATTTCCACATATCTAGAGGATATGAAAAGAACTAACATATTATCTTAGCAGTGGGTGTGAGGGAGTCCTCATACACAATATCACAGAAGCAGGCCAAAACATGCTGAGTTTTGAAAGCTCAAAACATTTAGGGTGGCTATAATTTAGAGTGTCAGTAGGAAAATACAGAATTTATATAATGATACCAACACAGTGATACTCCTAAGTGTCAGAAACACAGCAAAATATGTGAAATTGAGATAAAGCATAATGGGCTGCTGTACCAGATGCATCTCTTAACTCTGATCACTGAAGTTGAAATCCTATGGAGTATTTAAGTGTCTTCTGTCCATAATGTCATTAAATTATCAGCATGTAGAACAAAATGTTTTTCAATGACCCAGCAAAATCTAAATGCAAAGATGTTCTTCAGTAATTTACTATGAATAGTAAATAACATTATTTTGAATATGTCCTATTCTTTGTGTTTATGTTAGAATAAACTACTCTTTTAAAGTTTCAACACAGTTAAAGGATGTTGTTTTCTCCAGAAACTCCTCCTCCTACATGATCAGGTAAATCTCAGCTTACAGTGGAGAAAGAGCAAGACATGAAATTTGCTTTGTCTACCCTAGAGACTCATTGCAATATTTCTTCTCTAACTGTTCCAATTTGTTATTTATCCTGGGGTTTTAATCAATATCTAAAGTTATAATTTTCTGGGCAGACATTTCTATGGACATGTTCCATATTCAGAGTGAGTGTGTGTGTGTGGGGTGTGTGCACGTGTGCGTGTGTGCATGCATTGACTCTTATTTTTAAACTTATTTTTATTTTTGTGTATTGAAGCCTCTATCTCCCATCCATAAACCCCTTAAGTCTGGGTATGAGAAAAAATGTTAGTTGGGAGATAATGCAGATACGTTTATTTCTCCTGGCTGTTTAGATAGAGTCAATTGAGTCTTTTGAGGCAACACCAGTCTCCATTAACAGCAAATGTAGCAAACAGTATCCTCCAAGCTGCAGTGTTGAAACGTTTGTTTCTTTCCGTCCACCACACCAGTCTTTGGTCTCTCCAGACTGCTACATGCCTCATTGCCATCACCGCATACCACCGTCTGTCTCTGCACTCTGCTCTGTATCTTCCTCACAGGCCTGGACCATGTCCTTCTCCAGGCTGCTCTAGGCAGGCTGTTACTGGCTGGCACTGACCACACATGAGACAATTATAAGCTGTAGATAAATTAAAGCCAAAACTAAATCCCATACTTGGGATTAAAACAAAAGCACATTTAGCTTACAAAACTGAGTTTATAAAGACACCAAAACTTGCATTTACGTGTGTGTGTGTGTGTGTGTGTGTGTGTGTGTAGTACAAACATGTAAGAACTATTAATTCACTATATCCTTTAGATCCATTGACAAACTGATTGTCTTTGTGCTTACAAAAACTCTTTCACATGAGTAATTTTCACAAAATGTGGAGAAACAAAAGCTACATTTTCCTTCAAGAGCTGAACATCAAGGATTACAAATATTATGTTTACATCATCTTGACTCATAGTGAAATATCTACAAAGTAATGAGATCTATCAAAAAGCCATTTTCTGAGAAGCAGAAAATTTCAAATGTCATCAAGTACAGTATCCTCTTAGGCTTACATGTCTCTGGGAAATGCTTTCATGTTACATTCTAGTAAGATAATCAGACCAATATCATATATGTCACTGACAGTAATACAAGGGCATACATCATGTGTCTGGGTTTCCCACATGTAAAAATCTTCAGCTGGCCTTTCATACAGGCAATGTTTTTGTAGATTCTAACCTATATGACAGGGATGCTTTTCTCTATATTTTACCTTTTTTTTTGGTTCAGATGTTGAAGAGTAGAGAAATATATAGCCTAATACTTTTACATATGTTATACATATGTAGAGTTAGTAAATTAGTATATAGATATTTTTATTCTCATTTTTTATTTAAAACTAACCTTCAGAAAAAGGGACACTTTTGAGAGTGTTAAGCTCTTAAACCAGCAGTTTTCAAACTGTGGATCGCAAACCCTTTGGCATTTGAACAACCCTTTCACAGGGGTTGGATGAAACCACCAGAAAGCATAGATACTTAAGTTATAATTTATAATAGTAGCAAAATTTGAATAGTAAAGAAGCAATGAAAATAATTTTATGGTTGGGGGTCACCACTCATGAAGACCTGTATTAAAATGTCACAGCATTAGTACGGTAGATTACCATTGTCTTAAACTGTGGAAATGTTGCTGCATTCAGTTACACCCTGTTGCCCATTCTGGTTTATTTTTACTATGTTCACCTCTGTTCTGCAGTATAGCAAGTAGGGCTGTATTTGATTGCTTTATCAGCTGCACAGTAGTTAGTGGCAAAGTGCACTGTTCTTATTCAACAATCAGAATTTGCTTCATTTGGATTTTAAAGGAAGATCCATGTTTCTTTTTTAAGTATCTTTTTAGGTTTACTGGTATGATCCTCACATTGGAGTTACAAAAGTTGAGAGGTGCCATGTGGGTGCTGGAAGTTGAAGCTGGGTCCTCTGGAAGAGGTGCTCTTAACCCCTTGGCCATCTCTCCAGCCCAGATCAGTGTTTCCTAAAAATGATGTGCTTGGTTTTACAGTGCCCTAGTTTTGCTTCAGTATGTCTAAAGGGTGTTCAAAAATATGTATTGTTACTTCAGTGTTCATGAGAAGCACTGGGAAAGATCAGGTTATTTTCTTAGTATTTTAGGGTCATTGCAAGCTAAATGAAATGCAAAGGTAAAGCCAGTATTCCAGTAGCAACTAGCATGTTCCGTCCAATATTTACCAGAAGCTGGTAATGAGCAGCAAGACTGAGAAGTGAGAGCTGTGATTCTTCTTCCTGTTCACCAGCTGTGACCATGTTAATAAGTGTCAGACTGACCAAAGGTGATGATTCAGGAGGCTGAAAAGAAAATTACAGGAACTGAATCCATTGTCCTAGTGTCACATATACAAATTAGTCCTTGGGGACACTAGTCTTGTAATGACCCTAGCTGAATGCTTAAGAGGCAGTGCCCATGCAATTGGAAAGATTTCTCTTATTTTGCATAGTACAGAACTTTCTGAAGGTCCAAATGTATTTAATAAGAATCCATGATGTCAAAATTGGAAAGCAATTTATTCTAGCTATTCCTTACCCTCATATATCATATATTTGCTTCTCTATTCCCTCTTAGATGAGGACCATTATTTTCCCCAACATCTCTTTTCCTGTAGGTTATATGAAATTAGATAAGGTTAGCAGAGATTGGGTATTCATTAAACCTAATTTTGCTCTTGGAGGTACCAAATCCTACAAGCTATTTGGATGGTTGCAACTCATCGGTCTCATGGTCTCTCTGTCACATTGGTAATCCTATTATGAGCTTCCTACTGTGATTATGAAAACCTTATATGTGCTTACATACATTGGTTATTACTATGACTTCATTTAGCAAACCAGTAAGTTAAAGCTAAGTGAAATTAAATGCCTTTTTTGAGGTTACAGATTGCAATTAGTTGTTGTATTCAGGTGCACATGACATGACTAGTTAACTAGGTGTCAGTCAGGAGAATGCTAAGCTCCTTTCTATACATAAATATGGCCTGTTTCCTGATAAGATTTTTCTTCTGTATTTTACAACAAATAGAAAACTTAACTAGGGGAACAAAATAACTATGACAATCATCCTGACAGTCACTTGCTGTAGGACTGGATGGCCCTTGTTCTGTTAAAAAAAAAAAAGAATAATCCTATGTTATATCCAGCAACAAACATTTCTACTTCTCCTGTCATGAGTAATATGTAACACTCTTCAAGAGTATTTTGCCATGATGGAGAAGACCAAGTGTCCTGTGCTCACAACCTCTCCCGATGCATGAACTAGAAAAGCCATTTCTCTGTCACTCTAGCCCTCTTTTTCAATACTGAATGCATCCTCATGATTTTCTGAGGAATATTTCAGATTTTTAAACCCTTAATTTATAGATGTTATTTTCTTCAGAAAGGACATTTGTTTTCATTTGTATTAATTTCATACATAATCTTTGTTTCCCTATTAACATCATAGTACACAGAAAAGTAGTGACAGGATAAGGATCAGATTTTTTAAAGCAGTGAATGATCTTAAATACGGAAGGTTCTGTGAGAACAGGGAGAAAAGAACTGCCTTTGGTGGTCATAAAAGGATGATGACCCATAGGTCGTTTTTAATTTGCCATGGTATACCTTACTCCTGGTGAGATAGTTTCTAAGGAAAAGATTGATCCTGTCTAGATGCTAAACAGTCACTGCTCAATTTACCAGGATGTATTTTTCATTCTGGACTTAGTTTTAACATAGATACTATTGTGTTTGTTATTAGTTCTATATGAATTCAATGATTGCTTATTGTTTTCTCTAAGGTGATATCTCTAATATAAATCCACTTGGATAGGGATATTAATTACTATGTTAAAAAGAAAACTTTGTTTATTTCATTACCAAAGTTACAGAATATATAGAAATGGCATTCCATTTCCCTTAAGTGTTATTATGTTATTTTGAGACAACTTTCACCATATGCAGTACAAGGATGGGCTAATGTAGATCAAAAATAAGCTCCTTACTTGTATCATATATATGAATTCACAATAGTCTAATGATCACTTGAATATTTGAAAATACCCGAGAATATAGCTTCTCAGAAGACCTTTTTTAAAGAGTACAGTACCCATGCTTGGTGGTGTATGGCTATAATCCTAGCAGTAAGGAGAATAAGGCAGGAGATTGGGGATTTAGAAGCCTATCAGGGCTGCATAGTGAGTTCAAGGCCAGCCTAGGTTACACAGTGAGGTCCTGTGTCTTACCAATATCACACATATACAAACACACACACACATACACACACACACGTAAAAACAATAATATCAGCAATAAAGGGAATATTAATGAAAAATTTCTATTAATTTTGTCTTAGCTCATTGGTGCTGTTATAAGTAAAATTCCAAGGCATTGTAACTTTAAAAAGAAATTTATTGTTTCTGAAGACTCAGGCTGGAAATGTAGGATCCAGTTAGTTACATGATTGGTGGCTGCTGAGGGATTGATTACTTCTAAGTTGCATCTTGAACTTTGCAAAGTAAACATTGTGTTCTTACTCAGGAGAGATACCATCCCATTAGTTGTCTTGAATATTATGGTCTGATTATTAGGTCAAAGCCCTCAAGACCCAAGGACCATGTCAGCAATTCACTTCTTTGTTTCTTTTTACAGTAAGATCTTGTATGTAGCCCAGGGTATCTTTGAACTTAGACTCTTCCTATCTTTGCCTCCAAAGCACTGAAATTCATGCCTGTGGCACTACACATGGCTCACCACCTCTTGCAAATTATACTTAGGAAACAAATTTTCCTGGCTGTAGTGGTTTCTTTTTCTTGTAAACCTAACTAGCAAACTAGAGTTTGCCTATAAAACTTTTCCTTGGTCTTTGCATGTAAAATTGAGTCTGACACATGGCTTTCTCCTGATTTCTAATGAGGTTATTCTGATAAAGTCAATCAAGTTCTTGAATTAATAATGTAAATATCTGATTTATTTGGTAACATTGTGGAACAGATGGCACATTTGATCCTTTGGGTTGCATTTTCAATCTTATTTTAAAATTTAAGTACGTTTTTATTTCTTTGTGTGAGGAAGTGAGTGAGTGTGTAGGTGGTGGATAGAGGTGTACAGAGGCATGAATGCCACTGCATACATGCTGAGGTCAGAGACAACTCTTCTGTTCTTGCTTGCCACTATGTGGAATTGGGAGATTGACCTCAGTTCCTCAAGCTTACAAAACTCTACCTATTGGGCTATTGCATTGGTTCTACATGTGAACTGTTTGTATCTAATTATATGTGTGTCTAAGTTTAAACATTAAAGATTTGATAACTCTGTGTTTAAAATTCTGAACTTAACTTCTAAAGTGTATTTTCCCCAATAATTACCTTCCCTTAATTCACTACAACAGAATATCTCTAAAGTCAAACCAACAATACCACTTTGGAGATCTAAGTAGCTGTAACCAATGAGTACAATAGAAGAAAATGCAATGACATCAAACCTCCAGTGTTAATGATAGGAAAACTCTAAAATGTTTATAGTCTGAAAAATAAAACTGACAAAAGATGTTATGATTTGTACATTTTAAATGTCCTAGACCGTTCTAGAAATTTATTTGTGAATTTAAAAGCACCACAGTCATATTGATACAGAACTATATACTAAACGGAACCATTTAAAATTCAACCTTCAGTTCTATCTAGTATCCATACCCTGCCCTATTACATAATGTGAATATGCACATGTATGTATATATGTGTGTTACATATAGTATATATTTGTAGTATATAGTGTGTAATGTCCTGATGTATACTTCACATCCAAAATGTAACCTATAATTGAATTACTTACATTTCCCTAGTAATTATGAAGAATACTATTTATCCAGGTGAGAAAATAAAATGTAATGGCAAAAGTACTCAATGCTTTTCTCTTTGATTGAAAATTGAGAAGATGATGTCTTGAAGCAAAGTCAGTAATAACAGAGAAACTGCCTTTATTTTCATGCAATTATAAACATAAATCGAATATCTAGAAGTTTATCTGGCACTTTGTGGGTTGTGAAACTTGTCTACATATAAGAACACATATGTGGCTGCAAGTCCCTGTCCTATCACACAACTAATACAGCTTTTGATTTCATATAGCAGTGAATCCCATGGTTAACCATTTTTTCCTTCCCACTGCTACTGAATAAAGCAATGTCTTACTTTAGGAATTGCTTCTAGCAACTACAGAGGATTTTATGGCTTTGTGCTACAAGCTAATTCTGGTTTTTGCTTTATTTTCTTTGCATCATTTTCCCCTTACTTTTTAAATCTATGACTTTCAAAACCAATGAATTTAAGCTACTTTAGATATATATATTTGGTATCAAGTATTATTGTTTTGCTGTTGTTTGCTTGCTTGTTTTAATTAGGAGTTATATATTTTTTTCTCTGAAGGCATATGCTTGGCCCCATAGGAACTTGAGATACAACATCATGAAGTTTCCACGTCTGCAGCTCTCTTCTGAACTTTGTTGCTGCTTCTTTCTTCAAAGGAAAACTACTTCTCCTTGGGCATTAAGTCCCTGTTGCTTCTCAGTGGTGGGTGCTTCTTCCTGAATCTTCCACTTTAACCTGGCACCTTCCATGACAGGTTACTCTGATTTTTTTCTTCCTTTCTTCTCCCTCTTAGATTTTGAATCTTTTGCCAACAATTTATTATTACCTTTCTCTCCTTATTAAATTATTTACTTCCCTTGAGTCACTTGTTTATATATTTACCAATTTAACTCATATAGTCTATAATCACTCTGATCCAAATAATTTCATAGTACAAGACACATTTCAAACTACAGACTATAATATTTTATATTCTATTAATGCAGGATTACATGTTTTTGAGTGATAATTATCTACATGTCAATAAATAATGTAAAACATCATGACATAGTATGCTGGGTCTGCCTATTTAGCCCAAATTTTACTTGTCCATTGTCTTTTCTGAGTAGTGAGTTAAATACAAAATATTATTCATATGAAAAAATATACTGAGGCTAACTGCTTTGACTTAAGTCAGTAAGTCTACCTATGCACTTATCTATCTATACATTGAAATTTATACATATAAATTAGGGCCATTGAAATGTTCTGGATCATGCTTCTTAAATACTGTACCTTTACATGCATGAGCTGAGTGGTTCAACAAAATCAGCTTTAAGTTTTAAACAAATTACATTTGCTGAACCTTTGTGGCCTTTAAGTAACTCAGACTAACTTCTTTCATACCAATTGTAACCAGGTACCTGATCTTACTAATGGGGTCACCACACACAGAGTTCACTGTACACTTCATTTATATTCACACATAGTGACCTGGCCAATCAGTAAGATTATTAAATTTAGAAATACACTTTCTGGAAAAGGGATAATCTGCAATATAATTATCACCTGATCATTTAATGTTATATTTGGTGAAGATTTTGAAATCTAGGATTCTATACTCTGTTTGCTATACTACTGACATACATATATATTTATAGTCTCTTCAAATTTCAGATTTCTACTTATTAAGTGCCTCAAATTAGAATAAGTGCATGAAAATCACCAGTAAAGTTGTTCTAAAAACTGACCTTTCTCTTTTGCACTTAGTAGAATGAAGAAGGCCAGAAACCATTTAATTACAATTGGTTTTCACAATCTTCCTCAATTATTTAATGTAGAACAATTTAATTAAGGAGGCTATGTGACTTTTATCTATACAATAATTTTCATTCTCCCTTCAGAATAAGACAAATCTGTCAAACACTAACTTATCAAATATGAAGCTATAGTCCCCATATTTTAGGCAGCAATCAGCTGTTTCACTCAAATGTATTGCTGCTCGCACTTACAGAGAAGTACACCTAACCTGTAGAGTCACGGAAGCAGCTTAGGAAAGCAGCTAAGACGAAGATCTGTTATCCGTTCTGGACAATGTTATTTTCCAACAATTGAGACATACGACATTTGTACACACTTACAGGAGTATGGGATGATAAATTGATGCAAGTGTAGAATGAAGGTTCAAATCCTTAACTCTGTTACATGTAGGTATGCTTTTCATCCTTGCAGGTAAAATTAGACTTCATTGCACAATAAAAAGTCAATGTCTGAAATCAACAGTTAACAAAAGGGCCGCTTTTATCTCTTGTATTTACACAGAGATTTGTATTTTACACAATTTGTGTTTAGGTAACACATTTCTCATCTTAATAAATCTGAGTATTCAATCTAAGTAGAAGAAAACCCACTACAACCATTGAGGACGCTCCAGGGAGAGGACAGTAGAACTGCTAAAACAGTGACTTGCCTTCTCTCCCTTTGGGTTTACTCTAGGCATTACCCACCAACCCAGATACTTTGTATTTCCTCCTTCAGGTTTTCATAGTCATAGCTTGACTGATGAGCTCCCAGTCATGGCGGCTCCTCCAGCTCCAAGAGGCTGTCAACAAGGACTTCAGGAAAGTGTTTGCTAATTTGCCAGCTGTATGGAATGTTGTCTATCTTCAGATAACCAATCATGATAAGATGGCAATACCTCTCAGAGTCTTTGTTACATTTTATTGAATTGGGTTTCTTTGAGATTTATTTAACAATGTGTCTTGCATTTGTAAAGTTGTTTCAACCTCAATATTTATGAAAAATCAGCCTATGTTTGTTGCAGAAGAAAAATACCATTTATTTATTACTTCTTCTATATAGTAAGTAGCATTTATAACTTCTATGTTAACATACTGTATTGGAATGTATGCAAGATAAGTCCAGAAATGAGGTGCAGATAAACATCATGATTCTCATGTTAGTCTGTCTTGTTGAATTTTCACTTGTGTATAGGCACATTAATGCCACAGAACACTGTGGAAAACAGGGAGAAACTTTCAGGAGTCTATTCTCACCACCTGGTTTCTTTGTGGCAAGGTCTTTCATTTTTCTGAAGCTGTGTTGTGTACTCCATGCTAGCTAGCTACCAGATGTCTAGGTCATTCTCCTGTCTATGCATTCAAATTGGACCAGGTCATCAGGCTCAGGCATATAAACAAATTTGCCTACAAGCCATCTCTCCTGACTGGCTTTTGGTTACTTTAAGCTGAACAAATGAAGTTAATTTCAAGACTAAGTCAGATATATATATATCATAATACGTCTAATGTGGCAAGAAGCTAAAAGAAATGATATGTCAAAAATGTTTAAATAAAAATGTGGATCTGGACTGTAGGTGCTAGCTTTTAAACTCTTTATTTGTGTTTTTCTAATGCCGCTACCTTCCTTCCAACAGCCCAACACTAGGGAAGAGTTCCAGCTGGTTAGGGTCATCAGGTTCTTTGGGAACATACCAATCTCAGGTGTCAGAATATTTAGCAGTCCAGCAACAGCAAAGGGCAAAAAAGAAGCAGGAAGAACAAGGAATCTTCTTCCTCTTCCATCTGTCTCCTCAAAACCCTCCTCTTCTCTCTGAGTACACACACACACACACACACACACACACACACACACACACACACACATGGGCAGTGCCAAAGCAGCATTAATATATCAGGAATTTACATCTATTTCACTCACTGCTGTGTCTCCAGTCCCTAGGACCCTCTCCAAGTCTTCAGAATTAAACTCTTTCCAGCTGGCAAAGACTGTGCCCATCTCAGAGCCCCACGAGGCAATTCTTGCTGTGGATAAACTAAGGCAGTCTCATATCCCACACTTGGGATTAAAACAAAAACATGTTTACATAACATAACTGACATGTTAAAGAAACCAAAACTTCTACTACACTGGAGAGGTGGCTCACTGGTCAGGAGTGCTGGCTGCTCTTCCAGGGACCTCAATTTAATTCTCACCACCTGTGACCACCTGGAACTCAGCTCTAGCTGCCCCAGTGGTGTCTCATCGGTTATTTGAGTACACAAGTTAACATGACATATACTTGCACATACACATAAGTAAAACTAAAATAAATCTTTTTAAAAGTTGAAAATGCTGGCCAGGTGTGGTGGTGCATACCTGTAATCCCAGCACTCTGGGAGGCAGAGGGAGTTGGATCTCTGTGAAATCAAGGCCAGCCTGGTCTACAAAGTACGTCCTGGACAGCCACAGCTACATAGAGAAACCCCGTCTCAGAAGAATAAAAAATAAAAAAGAAGGTTAATATCTATATTCTAAACTTTAGGCATATTGATCAATGAAGGTTCATACTTCATTAGTTCCAATTCATATGTTTGCCAAGTGTTTGTTTCACAGCTCCAATAATAAATGGAAGTGAACATCATAAGATTCATCTCAAAATCTGGTTCTGTTACCTGAAAGCAGTAAGCTTCAATATGTGATATAGTCATCATGCATGTGATGGGAAATAGGAATGCATTCCCTTTTTTATGCTGCAATACAGTTCTGTATGGAAGAAAATAAAATTATCTTTAAATTTGGAATTATAGTCACTAATCAACTTATAAAAATTTTAGATATATTCTAATAAAAACATAAAGGTCTGCACTAACACCAGGATTAGTAGTCTCAAATATAGCTGAAAAGTACACTCAGGAGCTGCACTGGAATATACTATGATTGATTTTTTTAAAGGTCAAAAAAAAAAAAAAATCAAAGAAAAATCAGCATACAGTAGGGTTCAAAACCAATTAAGCATTACAGTAAAGATTAAGTGGTGCTAATTAGTGATGATTGTTGTCAGGTGTATTGAGGGGGGAAAAAAAGCCTAAATTAAAAAAAGCCTTTAACAAAGAAACATATCTCAGCTTTAAAATAGGGAAATCTGCCAAATTGGATGTAGACGTATATAGAATTTGCTAATTGGCAGAAGAACCTGAATTGTGCCAGGGCATCAGCATAGCTGCTCGCTTTTATGCATGGTGATGAGAGAATTAGGCTATTAATTGCTGAGGCAAGCAAGCAAACAAACAGACAACAAGCTGCAGCATGTCTTCAGCTGCTTACAAGGCAGGATTGATAAAGGGAGGCAGGTGGACCCAATTGATCAGACTGGCCTGCCTGCCAGGACACAGCTGTTTTGGGGTTCTCAGAGCTTCAAATTTTCCATCTGCTACCTACATTTCCAGTGATAGCTTCCTAGCACATTTATTTATTCCCTGAAGCTTTTGGGTTTCAGTAATTAATTGTGTTGATTTTGTGAAAAGATGAACCTGACCTTTGTTTAAAAGAATAAAACCTACAGACCCTTTTGTAGTATCTCTCTGGTATCTAATAAAAATGCTGCAGACTTGAGCCTTTCATAGAAAGGACCTGTCCTGGGAGGAAGTATTTACCTAGATCTTACCATGGTGATGTCAGCTGTACTCTCCTTTGCCAATTTTCTCATTTCTTTCTTAGGGGGTTATCTATCTTAACTGCTGGTTTCATGTACTAAAGTTCAGAGACCTGGTGTATGATGGAGGCAAAAATTAAAGGTGCAAGACCATGTTATTTATCCTGTTAAAGCCTTTTTGTACAGTCCTAATTGGTTGCACCTGCAGGGATCTTTGACTTTTCTGTTTATTCCTGTATCTAAATATGTGGAGTTCAGCCTGTCACATAGTATGTTTTCAGTAAACAGCTATTGAGTAGAAGCCTACAGAGCCTGTTCTTACTAGTGTTGGGATTTGGAGGCAAATGCTGATTGATTGCATAAAACAACACGTTTCTTGTCACCATTAATTAGCTGTGTCGGCTGTTTTGGTTATTGATGACTTTTTTGTTGTGTTGTCTGTTTACCTGTTTCTGTTCTTCAATTGAGTCTATACCTCTGAGCCTCAGAGAAGAAAGTCCAGAAGGCTATGTCTGTATCCATTGTTCTTGCTCTCCCAACATGCTAATGAGAGCCATGCACCAGCAATGCTGTGTGGCATCAGTTAGGCCAAGGTAGTCAGCTAATGAAATCAGGAAAGGTGCACTTCGCTGTATGGGTAACCCACAGTCGTACTCAGCAGAGGTAAGCACAGCTTCTCCACAGCAAAGTTGATCCCCTCCCCATCCTAAGCAATAAAGACAGTCATTTGAAATGTAAAATTCCTAGTGTAATCATTCATCTTCTATGGTGGTCCCTTCTTCAAAGTGGCTTAAGATTTCCCAACTAAAATGATTACTTACACCCAGAAATCTTTGTTTGGGTGATACTGTATCTTTGGCAGTTTCTTTGACAGTCTAATTGAATTTCTCTCAGATAGTGAGATTTTAGGTAGAGCAGAGTGAATGAACTGTGAGAAAGACCAAACATACCTTCTTCAGTCCTATAAAGCAAGGGCAATGCCAAAGCAACATTAATATATCAGGAATTTACATCTGTTTCATTTACTGCTGTGTGTCCAGTCCCTAGAATACTACTTGGTGAACAGATAGTACACAGTCAGTGTTTAAAGAACTGTATTAGGATATAGAAACAAAACTAATGACCATATGGATAATTATCATGACAGTGTGGTATCTTTCCTGGAAAGTACTAGGAAAGCTCTGTATTAGGAAGGGGTGAGGTTATTTCTGGGATGTTTACACAAAAGGGGTGGGGAAGGGCCTAGTGAGCCCAGAGGTGGGGTGGGGGGGTGGATAAGGCTCTTGAAATAGTAAAGGTTCTTCAAAGGAATGCATTTGAGGTCTAGAGTAAAATCAAGTCAGTGGAGGAAGGAGGTTTGGCAGAAATTTAAACCCAGAGCAAAACACTATGCTGTGCACTGCAATGTGAAAAGGATGAAAAAAAAAACAAAAAAACAAAAAAAAACAAAAAAAAAAACTAAGGCTAAGATAGTATCTTAGTCAGGAATTCTATCACTCTGATAAAACATCATGACCAAAAGTAACTTGAGGAAAAAAGGCTTATTTCAGCTTGCAGCTTATCAGTCTGTCACTGAAAGAAGCCAGGCCAAGAAATCAGAGAAGATACCAAGGAGCCTGCAAGAGGAACAGAGACCATGGAGGAGTGATGTTACTTACTTGCTCATGTGTCTTGCTCAGTTCAGGAGTGACACTTCCCACAGTGAGCTGGGTTCTCTGCAGTCATTCATCAATTCAAGAACATGCATCACATCCTTCCCACAGGCTAATCTTGGGAGACTGCTTTTTCAGTTGAGGTTCCCTCTTCCTAAAAGACTCTAGCTTATGTCAAATTGGCACCAAGTGAAGCAGCATGGATAAATAACAGGTGTCCGTGTGTTCACTATTGTTTTGCAGCTAATACAATATCCAAAGAAAATTACATTGGTAACAGTGTTGGAAATAAAATGAATTTTACTTCACTGATACCAGCATACTTTAAAAAGTCCCTTAAACTGTCTAGAAACAGGATGAATATTTCTTAGAGTCATAATGACTTGTTATAAAGAACATTGAGAAATAATCTTATTTATTAGAAACTATTATGTAACAGATCCTCTGAAAACCAGAATGAACACTTCATGAAGGATATAGAAATATATGTAGATATACTATCGTCTTGTCTCATGTTGTGTGTATATTTCATTAAAGTGCAATACATTTTACAATAAGTTACAATGATAATTTTTAAATTCAATATTTTAAAAATGCAATACAAATTTGAAAGAAAAAAAATATGTGTGTATATAATATAAGGGTCCTTGCTGCCTCCCAGCCAGAATCTAAATCTGATGACTTCAAATGGCTTTTCTCTACTGTAAGTGATTGAGCATTTATTTTCTTCTTGTGACTGTTCTGTTTTATCATCTTAACCTAAATTAGTTTCATTGATTACCCTTGCTATGCCCAAAATGTCATTCAACTTTTTACAGCACTGTTTCCCCATTTTATGAATGAGAAAACAGACAATGAGAAGTTCGCTACATACAACATGGGATGAGTATCTTGAATTTAGTTTGTTGTCTGAACAACAAACCAAAAGCCTCTTTGACTCCTTAACATTTTCGATGCATTATATAAGAGAATATATATATATATATATATATATATATATATATATATACATATATATATTAGCAAGTCAAATGCATGTGGTAAAGAGAGTCATATGATTCCAACTATTAGACAGATCTAATGGACCATGGCACTTTCCATTCTTTTCGGTTTTGCTTAAAGGGACAGGAATGGAGAGTGTGGGAGAGAGAAGTTGTAGGGCTGAGATTCTTCTAACAGGTCTCCTTATTGCCCAGATTTCCTCTAGAACATGATGAGATGAGATGAGATTGGAGTACCTCTGTAGTCACTGCATTTTTTTTTTACAATCATCTGATTCTTTTTTGAGAAATAGATTATAAAGCCAGTGCCTTTTGTTTTCTGTAAATGCTCATTTTATATTCAGTCTCACTTCTTTAGCCTTTATATAAGTGGATGCCTTGCATTCATTGCATCAGCCCCAGTCCTACCCTGACGGGCACCAGGCTGTGGAACTCTTGCTTCCTGCTGCCTTTTACTGTGAGTGGACTTCATGCTCAGCTTGAGAGCACTTACACAGCCTGCATAGGTTCTTCGAAGAAATCAGTTTTGTCTGAGTCTACTAAAACAACACACCCCATGTGTATCTAAAAGGAACATGTGATTTCATAGAAAATAATGAAATAAAATGAGAAACTACAAATTAAATATAAAAAGTAAATAATCCTTTTAATACTAAGCTTATTTTTTATTCTTCTATCAAAACAACTTGGACCTACTTTAAAAGGTACCTTTAAATTGGCTAAAGTTTTAATTAAAACCTGTCTTTTTGCTGGGTCTGTTTTAATTTTTTTCAGGATTATGGTTTTGGCAATCAAGTAATAGGTTTAAATCCAATTGAATATCACCTTTCTTTTGCAACTAGAAGTTAAGATGTGCTTTTTAAAAGACAACTATTCCTGTATTTTTGGTTCTGTAACATGGTAATTCAGCCAAAAAAGATATATAAGGTTAAACTTCTTTTCTTATACACAACTAATATACTAAGCTGATTGAGAAGTCAAAAGGTTAAAAAGTACTTTTTTAAAAAATCACATGATGATGATTTCAACATGACTTACACAATTTTCCTATTATATTTATACTTTGCATTGTTGGTTACAAAGATATCTTCCCATTTATTTATCTTTTTGTAAAGAGAATATCTTTGGTTAATATGCCACCAGTATTATTTATTAATCCTGGCCATTAATATTTTTTATATTTTAAATGTATTTCTCTTAATATTTTGAAATGATTTTTGTATCGAATACATACAATAAAGTAGCATTTTTTGAGTTTGATAGAAGTAATATGAACATTTCATATTTTTGTTTAAACTCATGTGGTAAATAGTGACACATTTCATATCAGACCCAATAAATCCTTAGTTACTTAATTGTTTTTAATTTTAACTTATTTACTTTTTGTTTTCAACTTTCATTATTTCTCGAGTGATTTTTAAATATTTGAGCCAGCAAGCAAAGCAGTTTAAATGGCTCCATATTGATGTGCAAGACTGCTCTCTACTGGCAAAGAAGCAAATCCTAATACAAGCTTCAGAAAAAGTTAATTTTAAGTTATACTTGAAAATGAGAGTGGAATTCTCCAACTTTCTCATTTTTTTGTAAAGGTATTATTGTGACTATAATGAGATGAAAAGGATAAGAGAAGGAACTCATTGAGGTCTTTGAAACTTTAAGTAATTGATAGTTATGAGTATTTGTAAATACTAATCAAATATGACATGTGCTAACATAATCTTTGATAATTACATAAAGTAAATTTTCACTAGGAAACTTATTGTATATTTTTATACTTTCAAGTTCAATGGACTACAGACGTAAAATGCTCATTTTTGTGCATCTGTAAGTTTTCTAATATATTGAACTGAGAGATGCATGCTTTTCATCCTGTGTGTGAAATATTAAATTACATCTACAGATGTTCTGTATTCATGAAAGTCATTTTAAAAATATTAAAAAAGACATGATATAGTTTGTAAATTATGAGGGAAATATATACTACATTTCCATACTTTTCAATAGAGACTAACAATGCACTGAACATTTCTTTCAGGTCGGTAAGTTACAATAGGTGGAACTTTATGTGGCCACTAACAGCAGCATCTTGAACTGTATTGCTAACTCTGGTTCTTTTGTTACCAGAGTTAGTGACATAGCATTCTAATTTCTCTTGCCATTTTTTTCTGAATATTTCCTTAAGTCCTTTGTAACAGTGGTTTCTTGGTTTCTTTGGAAACCAAGGTCGTTGAAGTCTCCATCCTCAAGTGAGCTCCCGCCCCCCCTCTCTGTCTGCCTCCCTACATCCCATTCTAATGTAATACCTAGGAGAGTTTCTTCCAATCTCCAAACTTATACACATAGTTATTAGAGTCTGCATCATTTTAAAAGGGACTTTTAATACAAAAAAATAGTGGATTTCTAGACGACCTCTCCAAAAGTACATAGTAAATTATTTACCTCCTTCTCAGCAATCTCTTCTAAATTCTCCTCTTCTGCTTTCATGTTGACTATGGCTACTGTGTAGGACATTTATTATTTTTTCCTTTATCACTGGTACATGGATGCTGAGCTAACTTGCATATTTTCAATCATCACAGTGCTGAGTCTGTTCCTCTGGAACTTATAACTTTGCTTCTGAGAATGTGGCCATTTTTTTTCTCCTGGTCTCTATTTCTAGAAACCTATGTGGTTTGATATTAGGTTTCCTAGTACACAGTTTCTCACATTTTCCAGGATTATGTGAAAAAGATACTGAACCCAGGGCCATGGTTCCCCATCCACAGTTTCTGAGTCAGTGGAATTTGTATTTTTATCAATTTTTACTGACAATGCTGATACTACTACTTCACTGAACAAATTTTGGTCTAGATTTCCCTAGACTAGTTTTCTAATTGTTCTATTTTTAACATCTAACTTTTACAACTTTTTATTTCCTTTTGTTGGCCGTCCCTCCATCAGATATCTGTTGATTCATATCTTTTTTAGCTGGATTAATTTCACATTATCAGTGAATTCTTCTCCAAAGATTCTGTCTAAAACAGTGGGGTGGGGGGAAGCAACACAGATAGGCAATGGGACACAAGTGTGCTGCTGTCTGCAAGCCTGCACTTTCTCCTGCCCCTTCTCAAGAGGCATCCGAAGTTCTGAGTAATTCAGTTATGTGCCTAATATCAGTCATCACTGTTTTTCCTACTGGAAGGTAAACAGTGTAAGAGTTATTTTGTTGTTTTTTGTTTTTGCTTCATTTTGTTCGCTAGTGCACCCCCAACTTCCATAATATTACTTGAGAATTATTAAAACATGGAATAGTATATTTTCCAGTTAGCATAATGTCATGTATTCACAAGATCACCTTGGACTTCCTGTGTATTTGGAGATGATTTTGAGTTTTGTATGTGAGAAAAGATCTCACTATATAGACCTGGCTGGATATGTAAATCAAGCTATTCTTGAACTCACAAAGCTCCATCTGCCTTAGTGCTGCTATTAAAGGAGTATACCACCATGCCTAGCTATTGGATTTTTTATTTTCCTGATTCAGTACCTCTTGAATACTGGTATTACAGGCACAGTATGTTTTACGTGGTGCTGGAGATTGAACCCAGAGTTTCTTTGTGCTAGGTAAGCTCTCTATACCCTCAGGCTAGATAATCATTCTCCATGAATTTCTTCAACTTTATTTTTCTATTATTCCTATTACTTCTCAAATTGTCCAAATCATATTTTATTAATTAATTAATTCCTTCATTTTACATCCTGGTTGTAGCCTCCTCCCTCTTCTCCCCCCTAGTCCTACCTTCCCTCTTTCCCTGCCCCTGCCCTATTCTGCAGAAAAAGTGAGGCCCCTTCCCATCCACCTCTGTTGATCAAGTTGCATCAGGACTGAGTGTGTCCTCTTCCCCTGTGGCCTGGCAAGGCAATCCTGCCAGGGGGAAGTGACCAAAAAACAGGCAACACAGTCCATATCAAGGACAGCCTCCACCCCCCTAACTGCAAGAACCACATGAAGCCTGAGCTACCCGTTGGCTACATTGGCATAGGGGGTCTAAGTCCAGTCCATGCATGGTCCTAGGTTTGTGCTTCAGTCTCCACAAGTCTCATTGGGCCCTCGTTAGTTGGGGGAGAACATCAACCCACCCACAAAAACTTCGACCCAAAATTTACCTTGCCTACAAGACATGCCAGGATAAAGACAGAGCAGAGATTGACTAAATGTCCAACTAATGCCTGGCCCAACCCAAGACCCACCCTATGGAAGAGAGCCAACTATTAAGGATACTGTGCTTTGCTTGGAGACAGGAGTTTAGCAGAGTTGTCCTCTGAGAGGCTCCACCCAGCAGTTGTTCAAAACGGATGCTGAGATTCACAGCCAAACATTGCGAGAATCATAGGGAGTCTTAATGGACAACTCCTGCCAGGGAGAAGTGACCAAAAGCAGGCAACAGAGTCCATGTCTACGACAGCCTCCACTACCCTTACTTGAAAACCCACATGAACCTGCACATTGACTACATCTGTGTAGGGGCCTAGATACAAACAGGGAAGAATAAAAGAACCCAGAGGTGACAGCAACTCCACAAGAAGACCAACAGAGCTTAACTCATGTTAGTATTTGTGTGTGTTCTTGTTTTCTAAGTGATGTCTTCAAGTATTCTGTTTTTATTATGACTTGAATATACTGAACTTAAGGTTTGTCTTGGCTACTTTTCTATTACTGTGAAGAGACCAAGGCAACTCCTAAGAGAAACATTTACTTGGGGCTGGCTTACAATTTCAGAAGCTCAATGCATGACCATCATGGCAGGGAGCATGGTAGCAGGCAGAAGGTATTAGCACAGTGTTGAAATCGTCTCTCAGTGTTTGCACACTGAGATAATGACCAAGATGTAGACAGAAAACTAATAGTGTCCTCTGCTGCTTTCTTGCCTTGCTTTTGTAAATCAGATGATACTCTATCACACTGGGTGATGTTGCTTGAATTCAAGTGAGTTTTCCCATCTCTGTTCATCCTCTTTGACCATATGCATGCAAACAGAGGTGTGCCCTTCCAACCCCAAATTAGCCATCAAGGTGCACTTGAGTTAGATGAGGGTCTTCCCAGAGGAGAGAAGTAAATAGAGAGAAAACCCCCATCTAGCTCAAGTGCACGTTGATGGCTAATGTTTACCATTAACTCAATGTACTTATAAAACATATTGCTATATTTTATCTGTATTGCAGTTGCTCTTTATGATGATTTTTACAATGATTGAAGAACAGTATTAGTATTTTTATTTAAAGAATAATCAGAAAAAAAACAGCATTCAGGGATTTATAACATTTCCACATGCAAAGTCTAGAGCATATTCTAGTACCCGACATGATGTTTAAGTTTCACAAGTAAAACATGGATGCATGTACATAAGTAGAATGTATTTAATTAGTAGTTATGACTTTTAAATTTTGAAATATAAGAGTAATTATAAGAAATAAAACATTTTCAGTTATCAGTTCATCATAACTTTGTGTGTATGTATTTGTACGTGTGTGCACATGCATGTATCTGTATGTATATGTGTGTACATGTATAGATCTGTATGTGTATATTTTTGTAAGTATATATATGTTTCTGCATATATGTATGTGTGTATGTATACGTGTGTGTGTGTGTAGTGTGTATGCTGGTTTTGAACTTACTCTGTAGTCCAGGTCGGCCCCTGATCCCTACCTCAATATTCCTAGTGCAGGGATTAACAGGTGAGTGGCACTCTGCCAGGCTCTAAATGTATTTATTAAATATGCAATGTAAAGATGAGGTAAGTAGCAAGTTCCACATTAAGATGTCTTTTGGATAAGTTACTTAAACATAATGCCATGGAAAGCAGCAGTAAGAGGGTCCTAGAGTAGTGATGGGTATGAATTTACTTATAATGTTCTGAAGGATGTCCATAATTTTCCCATATGTGTGTATTTGTATATAATAATACTTGCGACTCATGTCAATTCTGCAAAAGTATGAGTATTATTCTCCCAAATTATCATCAGTTATTGTTATTGTCTGGCATTGACATGATATGCCCTTCTAGCTCAAGTTTTGTTTACAGGCAAAATACTCTTCTTTTCCCATTCTTGCTAATGGTAGCTTAGTGGTGACTGTTAGTGGCTTTGAAATATTCAGAGATTTAAGAAAAGGAGTCTACCATATGGATTAAGTGTGAACTAAAAAGATACTGTTAAATCTTTTGTTTTTCAACTCTTTATCCTTTGCCTGATCTGACATGGTGCTTTCAAACCTGGTGGCACCTTTAATGCAACTCTGGAGTTCTAATATGTATGGACACAATGGCTCTGCTCCAGACATGTGAAATGTGACTTATAACTAGCTAAAGGATGTCTAGCTTTTGAATTTAAACTTTCAAAGAATGACCATCAATCCCAGTATATTCAGCCTTGAGAGTGTGACTAATAATAACATGAAGCCATTGTAATTAGCAAGACAGTAATTGGAGTTAGCATTTACTAACCTTTAACTGTTGAGTTTAAGTTTGTCTCTTTGGGACAGTGAAATAACTTCAGTTTTCTTTCTAGCGGGAATCTTCAAATAAAAAATTTAGGTAAAAAATATTTTTAAAAACTTTTGAAAAATCAGAATGGTAAATTGTCAAATGATGTATTTTCATGTGTTATACACAAATTGAGTAAAAATTGCTCTACGCTCCAGGTGGTTCAGTGATGGGATTTAGTAAACCTATGTCTCATGTTCAGTTTCTTGGCAGTACAGAAGTGGAGCAACCAAAGGGAACAGAAGTTGTGAGAGATGCTGTCAGGAAACTGAAGGTAAGGCTATTTGACAGAAAACCTGTAAGTAAACATTCTGTGGGGTCCCACGAAAATATCACTCACATCATGGAAGAATGTACTCACCAGCCATTTCTTTGCCCTATTCATTAGGTGATAATTGAGGCTAGCTTTTATCTAAGAAACATTTCTAATCACTAGTAGAGAGTTTATTTAAGGACTTTGAAGTTTGTGGCAACACTTAAACTAGGATTCTGTTTAATTGTTTTAAAAATGGTCCAGATTCTGACTTGAGCCCAACCAAAATGCATTTTAAAAGAACAATGATGTTGTCAATATTTCTTTATACCTTAGGAATTCTTCATTCATCATCTCAAATATGAAACCAAAATTATTCTGTTTATTTTGTCCATGCCAAAGATATATTTGAATTTAAACAGCTTCTAAAACTATCACTAATATATATGCATTTTGTGGAGTTTTATATGGCATATCTGTATATTTTCATATTTATAAATGAACTCTTACTGATGAACATAGTGGGCAGGAACAAGACAATTAAAATGCATACTTAGTGAACAATAGTTTTTATTAAATGTGTATCTTTCACAAATAATATAATTTTTTAATTAATTTATTCTTGTTACATCTCAATGGTTATCCCATCCCTTGTATCCTCCCATTCTTCCCTCCCTCCCATTTTCCCCTTATTCCCCTCCCCTATGACTGTTCCTCAGAGGGATTTCCTCCCCCTGTATATGCTCATAGGGTATCAAGTGTCTTCTCGGTGACCTGCTGTCCTTCCTCTGAGTGCCACTAGGTCTCCCCCTCCAGGGGACATGGTCAAATATGAGGCACCAGAGTACGTGAGAAAGTCACAACTTCCTGAAATAATATAAATTTAATCAATAAAATATAGTGGTCAAAAAACCTTGTTTTTCAGGCAAGTATATGTAATAGGAGAGAACTCTTCACTAGTGAACATGAGTAAGGCAATGGTTTTTAATCTACGATTGTTGTAATATTTCTTCTATGTTGTATCTAAGGTCAGAAGCTATGATACAGAATATATTAATATTTACACTTATTCTTCTTTTTGCTATCATATGGATATGACCAGAGGGTGGCACTGTGGCTCCACTAGAAATAGAAACTACCACATGTCCATGACCCCATTTGATTTTCTGCTTATTTTTCTCAAACACATATATCCTGACTCTTTTAGTGCATATATTGTAATGTTACAGATTATTTTCTCGTTTAACTAAAAATGTTATTTATACTTAGTCTTCCTTCAAAGTGTGCATTTTAAATGTATTGGCTTTGATGTTAGATAAGATTTAGAAATATAAGCACAGTGCAGGGTGATGGGAATCTTAAAGAATTTTCAATAATGATGTGTTCACACCCCTAATCTCTATGGCATCTGCTTGTGCTTTAATAAAATGTCTCTAGAGGCTTGGGTGTTCACTCTTTTGTGACTATAGAGAGTTCATAATTTATAAATTGTAGTGTAATAGTTTGTGTAAGAATGGAAATAGTTTCATATTCTGTTTTTGCCAAAACAGCATGTCATTTTTTCTATTTCTTAATTTTGCCATAGTCTGAGAGCAGTAAGTATCTAAACTGTGACACTATAAAACTTAGGACTGCTCTCATAATGAATTTCATTTTTAGAAAGGGTCTGTTTCACTACATTCAATACAAATACCAGTACTCAATATGTTTTCACAATTTCTTGTGCCTGAATATGAATATACACTGGAACATTGATCCTAACTCACCAGTATCTCTGAGACATAAGCAAGAGCACCATCTGGTTCCAGGTTGAAAGGCCCTAGGTCAAAGAAGCTCAATTCAAATGCATGAAACTGCTTCAATGTAGTATAGCCTTTGGAAGTCACTGTCAAGACATGTTAGTCAGCTTAGGGCTTCATCATTGGATTTCACTATGTGCAATAGATTTCTGATTTTTCATTTCAGTCATTTTTCTTCAACTGACCAATTATTTAGAATTTAATTATATATAAACAGTATGACTATTGAGAATTATTTATATATTAAGTTATTCCAACTTAAGTAGGAAAAACACAAAGTATTGTGGGACTACAAAATAATTTGAAGATCATATGATAGTATACATAAGTGATACCCTTAAAATCCCACCAGGTAACTCCTGTAGCTGATAAACACCTTCAGCAAAATTGTTGGATACAATATAATTTTAAAAAATTATTAGCTCTTCTGTATACAAAGGTATACAACGACTAAAGAAAAAATCAGGGAAGCAATACCTTTCACAATAGCCTTAAGTAATATAAAATACCTTGGGGTAATTCCCCAAGACCTGTATGATAAGAACTTCATGTCTTTGAGAAAGAAATTAAAGAAGATGGAAAGATCTCCAATGCTCATGAATAAGTTGGATTAACATGGTAAAAATGACAATCCTTCCAATAGCAATCACATGCTCCAGGCAATTTCTATCAAAATGCCCATACAATTTTTTATGGATCTGAAGAGGACAATTTTCAACTTCATATGTAGAAACAAAATCCTGAACCATAAAAGGACACTACTGTGTGCATCATCTTCACTGATTTCAAGTTGTACTACACAATATATTAATAAAAATGCACATTGTATTCTTATGAAAATATACACAATCATCAATTGAAGTACCACACATAAATCCACATACCTATGGACACCTGATTTTTTTTTTTTTTATAAAGATGGCAGAAATACAAACTGGAAAAAAAAAGACAGCATCTTCAACAATGGTGCTGGTATAACTAGAATGAAAATAAATTTATATATATATTACTCTACAGAAAACTCATACCCAAATCTATTAAATGCCTCATCATAAATCCATATACATTGAACCTGGTAGAAGTGAAAGTGGGGAATACCCTTGAATGCAGTGGAACAGAAGATAACCTTCTGAATAGTCCACTGATAGCACAGACACTACTATCAACAATTAATAAATGGGACCTCATAAAACTCAAACACTTCTGTAAGGCAAAGGACACCATCAATAAGACAAAGTATCAGTTAACGAATGGGAAAAGTTTCTTTTTCATTTGTTTTGTTTTTTTACCAACTCCACATTCAATAGAGATATCAAAAATCAAATTAAAAAAATGGGGCATAAATCTAAACAGATTTCTCAATAGAGGGATTTCAAGTGGCTGAGAAACATTTAAATAAGTGTTCAACATCTAACCATCAGAGAAATGCAAATAAAACACGACTCCACCTTGCGTCTGTTAGAATGACAAAGATCGATAACACAAGTAACAGCTCTTGCTCTCCATGATATGGAGCAAGGGGAACACTTTTCCATTTCTGGTGGGACTGAAAACGTGTACAGCCACTACGGATATCAATGTGGCAGTTTGACAGGATGTTGAGAATCAATCTACCTCAAGTTCTAGCTATGCCCATTATGCAAAGGATGCTCTGTCCTACCACAAGTACACTTGCTCAACTATGTCCATTGTAGCTTTTTATTTATAATAGCCAGAAACTGGAAAAACCTATATGCCCTTCTACTGAAGAAGAGACAAAAATAAATGTGGCATATTCATGCAATGTCATATTACTTGACTATTTAAAACAGTGACATCATAAAATTTTCAGGCAATTGGATAAGACTAGAAAAATTAATATCCAGAATAAAGTAACCCAGACATAGAAATACAGATATGGTATGTATTCACTTAAAATTGGATATTAGCCATTAAATAAATTAAAACCAAGAGAGGTTTACTGGTACATTTAAGGACCTTCCTGAAAGGAAGAAATAGAATATATTTTATAGTGCAGGTGGGAACAAGAGTGGGTGATCTGGTGGCAGGTACAGCAGCATGGTATGGAGAGTTTGTGAGGAAAGAGGCTGGAATCGAGGGATAATCCGAGGGTGGTGTGAAAAACCTTCTGCAGTGGAAACTTCCTAGAATCTATGAAGGCAATTGTAATGAAAACCCTTTGTAATGGGGTATATGGAATCTCAGCTAGCCATATCTTATAGTCAGCCTAGTGGCTAGTCTGGGTGGCATTTAATTGAGTTTTGGTCAAAGGGGAGTGTCTCATGAAATATCCCCAAAATCTAAGCTGTTGTTAAGGCAAAGGATTGCTCCCCACAAACTAACATCAGAGCCCCATTGCTGAGGACAACAACAACACTATTCATTGAACTTGGAAATATCAAACTGGTACCGACATGGAGCCCTCCTCACCCCAACATTCTAGTCTTTTTGATAAGGGAAGATACTCTGCAAGCTACTGAAAGAGCTTTGACCTACAATCTCTTTATGCATAATATGCTAGAAAAATGGTGGCACAGAACTTGTGGGGGTAGCTAACCAGTATTGACTTAAGGCCCACTCAAATGGAACCCATATGTGACACTGCTTGGGTAACTAAGAAGCAAGAGTAGATAGCTCAGAGACCTAGGATAAAACTAAACACCACTGTTCTAAAAAAAAATCAATAAATGATTCCTAATGATATTCTTCTATACTGATAGATTAGTGCCTTATCTTGTCATTGTCAGAGAGGCTTCCTCTAGCAGCAGAACAGAACAGATGCAGAGACCAACATCAGATATTATGAGGCAAGAAAGTCTAAGTTGGAGGTCTTCATCAAATCCCTCTCAGGGCTCAGAGTATCACTTGGAAGAGGAAGAGAAAAGTTATAAGAACCAGCGGTGATGGAGGACACCAGAATAACAAGGCTCTCTGTATTAACTAAACAAGGCAAGGCTCATATGAGCTCAGAGAGACTGAAGCAGCAAGCACCAACCTACATGGGTCTACATCAGGTCCCTGGGTACATATTATAGTCATTAACTTGATATTTTTTATAGGAATACTCACTGTGAGAATGAGTGGGTCTCTGACTCTTGTGCCTGCTTTCGGGACTCTTTTTCCCCTATTGGGTTACTAAGTTCAATTGATATGATAGTTTTGCTTTCTTATTGTCTTTTCTTTTGCCATGTTTAATTGTTATCTTTTTGAAGCCCATTCTTTTCTAATGAGAGATGGAAAGGGAGTGGATTTGGAGTGGAAGGGAGGTGGAGAGGAACTGGGAAGCATAGAGGGAGGGGAAACTATAATCAGGATATAGTATATGAGAAAAGAATCTATTTTTAATAATAGCAAAAATATATAAACATATATTTAATAATGGAGTTAGGTTTTACTTTTCAAAATGTCCTTTAAGAAATTTTGGGATGATGTCATCAGAACTCAATGTTCCTTAAATTTTCATTACAAGCAGTGTCTTACATTTAACTGACTTTATAAGTTCAAGTAATACTTTATTTTTTTCATCATTTTATGGGTATAGAGGCTGAGGTTTGGTCCTGTATTGTGCTAATGTGTAGATTCTGTCTGTTTCACACCTTTGGAAACTTTTTACTGGGTTGAATTATTACATTCAAGTGTCAATGGTAGATCTTTTTATCTATGTAAGTCTATTAAGGAAGGAACTCACAATAAAAATTGAAGAAATTTGCAAACAAAGCTGTAAAATCACTTACAGTAAAATAATAATAAGGAAAACAATATATCCAAGGATAAGTGAGCATCACATTGTGCTCTCTCATAACATTTCTGAATTATAAGTATTTTTGAACACAGTTAAGAAGTCCACAGGTAGTCAGGTGGTGGTCGTTGCACACACTTTTAATCCATCACTCAGGAGGTATAGAAAGGTGGACCTCTGAGTTTGAGGCCAGCCTAGTTTACAGAGTGAGTTCCAGGACAGCCAATGGTACAATAGAGAAATCCTGCCTTGGACAAAAGAAGTTGTCCATGACTAAGAAAATACAAGAGAATTAATATGAGAGCATGCCAAGTCTTTCCAGCAGTAAGCTTAACTTTTAGAAGAAAAGCAGAGAGACAGTAATTATCAAACTGTTAAAGATATAAATTAACCCTAGAGACAAGAATTTTGCAACATATTTTCAGCAATGATGTCACAAGACAGATGGGAGCTTTGTTGTACATGAAACACCAATAGAGAATGTTTTTCAAGAAACCCTGTCTCAAAAAATCAAAAAAACAAAAAAACAAAAAAAAAAAAAAAGAAAGAAAATGTTTTTCAAATGTAGCAGATATGATGTTAAAGGATGAGGTCCATTGTGTGCTGATGCAAGCGCAGTTTCCAGTCTGCTCTTGCAAGTCCATTTCATGATTGAAGTGCAGAAAGGAGTTTGAGCTGGGTTCTTTTAGCACTATTTAATTCTTCCTCATCTGCTCATCTCCTGGAACTCCCTTTCTCCAGCCTTTCTCCTCTCTCTCTCCCTCCCCTCCTGTATGTATGTGTATAAAACATTAACATTCCTTTCTTTGTTTCCTCCACTCTTTTTTTTTCTTTCTGTACAGGAAGTTTAATATTACTGGCTGGTTTGTACCAAATAGTGGCTACATTTTCATAAAATACAAAATTACACAATTCTTGTTAGAGGTCACAGGAATTGTTGTTTCCAGATGGTGAAAAGGCCCCGGAAGGCTCTGAGCTTTTGTCCTTAGGAAAACAGACTATGGAGAAACAGGACTAACATGGTCTTGCCACCAGCTCATGGTAGCTTTTCTCGGGTGGCCTTCTGTAGGTGCAGAGCAACTAAAGGTTTTTTAAGCCTTCAAAAAATAATAAACCTCAAAATTGCTTAATTATGCTAAGTCAAAAGATAGTATGATTGGAAAAGAACATTAGTGCACTTTCTTTGAGGGAGAACTGGAATAATTTTTCATTTGCATGGAAGCAAAATATGTTTCTTAAAGACATAAAAGTATTTGGCACACGTTGGATGTCATGAGCACACTGTAAGACTTTTAGAGACAAAAGAAAAATCACTAAGCAGCTTATGTTCATAGGAATGTAGGAAAGAATAGGCTGAAAAATAATGCCATCCCAAATGGGATAAAAGAAATGGCACCAGCTGGGATTCGAAGGCAGAAGCTTCAAGGCACTCCTGTAGGCATTAATTATGTTCCTTTCTGTGGCAGTGCAAAGGCATGAAATAGGAAGACTTTGAACACTCTGCCCTGGGACCAACTATACCATTGGTGCTCACATCTGCCCTAAATTAGAGTGACTTGCACAATGCAAATAAATAGGACACAAAAGCCTTGGAGCCCCGCCCGACCTCACATCTGATCCCTTTGAATCAAGTTCAGAGGACTTTCCATATGCTGAAAATGAGTTGTAGAAACCCTGGGAGGGAGGGAGAAATCCTTATACTTTAAAAGTTTCCCTCTTTTTCTTCTTTTAAAAAGACATATGGAGGGAAAGAGGCTAATAATGAAAATAAGGAGTCAGAGAGGCTTCCAGACAGAAATCAGCCACCCAATGCACTGTGGCTTAAGGGAAGAATCAATTAAACTAAAAAAGTTTACAAAATGTTGCCAAGAATAAGCTTACCCTAACAACATATATATGTTGTATGTATGTGCATAGACAAACACTTGTAGGTATTCTCTTGTTAAAGGTTTAGAAACATATCTTTTATTTTTTTCCCACTAGATCTGTCGAAGCTGGAATGAGATAAGCAGAAATGTCTTCTGCCTGAGAGCAGAACCACTCTGATTTCCTTTTAAACTTTTCACAGACCCTAACTGATGTGCACATATGTTTCTAATGGGTAGAAAGACAGGCCACTGGAGCTATGAAAGTAGCTCTAGCTCTTAGCTTTGGTTTAGATATATATGTCCTTTGGTGTCATCTTTGTTGGTTTGCCTGATAGAACAGAAGACAACTATGTGGGTGTTGAGCTATGGCAACATTGCACACTCAACAGCAGATAAACAAATTCTGAAAACATATTAAAAGAAAATTATCTTAAAATGAGTTAATCTTTTTCTATGCTTTTCTTACTGGCTGGTATGCATTTAGCCTTTTAAATTTCATGTCAAAAATGAATAAAAATCAAGTTACTTTTAAAATTTATTTATTCAGTTGGCATCCTGGTCTCTCCTTTCCTCACACTCTCATCCTGCCTCCCTCTCCCCCATCCTCTCTCTCCTATTCCTTAATAAAAAGGGGAACTCCCCCCAACAACCCAGCCATCCAGCCTGGCTCGTTAAGTCACATCAGGGACTGAGTATGTCCTCTTCCACTCTGGCCTGACAAGGCAGTGCCATCAAGGGGAAGTGACCAAAAAGGTGGCAACAGAGTCCATGTGAGACACAGTCCCTGCTTCCCTTATGAGAGATCCTACCCAAAGCCTGAGCTTCCCACTGGCTACACCTTTGAAGAGGGTACCTAGGTACAGTCTATGCAAGGTCCTTGGTTGCTGCATCAGTCTCAGCAAGCACGTCTGGGGCCCTGGTTAGTTGGCTCTGTTGGTTTTCTTGTCAAGCTCTTGTCACCTCCAAGTCCTTTTCTTCTTCCCTCCATTTTTCCACAAGACTTCCACTCACATTGCCCAATGTTTGCCTGTGAGTATCAACATCTGTTTCGAAGCACTGCTGGGTATAGCCTCTCAGAAGATCACTCTGATAGGCTCCTGTCTGAAAGCATAGCGGAGCATCCTTAGTCGTGTTAGGGGTTGGCTCTCTCCTATGGTGTGTGTCTTGGATTCTGCTAGGCATTGGTTGGACATTCCCTCAATATCTGTTCCATCTGTTTTTTATTTATCCCTGCACATCTTGTAGACAGGAAAAATTTTGGGTCAAAGATTTTTGTGGGTGTGTTGGTGTGCCCCTCCCTCTGTATGAGACTTGTCTAGTTAGAAGGTGCCCTCTTCATTCTTTATAGTCCCTACTACTAGGAGTCTCTGCTAGAGTCCCCCTCATAACCTCCCAATAGCCTATTCTGACTTAAGTCTCCAGCTTGTCAGAGAGATGTGCCTGCACAGTTTCTCTTTTCTCTACAGGCCTTCTGTCCTCCTGCCTTTGTTCTCTCCAAGTCTGATCTCTACCCTCATATTTCTCTACACTCCCTCTCCTACATTAGCTATCTCCACCCTCATATTTCTCTACACTTCCTCTCCTACATTAGCTATCTCCACCACTGCTTCTGTCTATTCTATTTCTTCCTCTGAGTGAGATTTTACCATCCCTCTTTGGGTCCTCCTTGGAGCTTTGAGTCTGTGCATTGTAATGTTTGTCCTGTACTATATAGTTAAAATCCACTTATAAGTGATTACATACCATGTGGGTCCTTCTGAGTCTGGATTACCTCACTCAGGATGATCTTTTCTGATTCTATCTATTTGTCTGAAGTTTCCATGATTTCTTTGTTTTTAATAACTGTATTTCACTGTGTAAATGTACCACCATTTCATTATCTATTCTTCGGTTGAGGAACATCTAGATTGTTTCCAGATTCTGGGTATTATGAATAAAGCTGCTATGAAGATAGTTGAAAAAGTGTCCTTCTTGTATGGTGGAGCATCTTTTGGATATATACCCAGGAGTGCTATAGCTGGATCTTGAAGTAGAACTATTTTTTAATTTTCTGAGGAAGAACAGACTGATTTCGAAAGTGGTTGTACAAGTTTACACTCCCACCATCAATGGAGGAGTGTTCCCTTTGCTCTACACCCCCACAGCATGTGCTGTCACTTGAGATTTTGATCTTAGCCATTCTGACCCATGTAAAATGGAATCTCAGAATTGTTTTGATTTGCATTTCCCTGATGACTGAGGGCATTGAACATTTCTTTAAATGCTTCTCAGCAGTTTGAGATTTCTGTGTTGAGAATCCTCTGGAAAATTCTTTGTTCCATTTTTCAATTGGGCTATTTTGTATGATTGTCTTTAATTTCTTTAGTTGCTCATATATTTCGGATATTAGCACTTTGTCAGATGTAGGATTGGTGAAGATCTTTTCCCAATCTCTAGACTGTTGTTTCATTCTACTGACAGTGTCCTTTGCCTTACAGAAGCTTTTCAGTTTCATGAGGTCCTATATATTAATTGTTACTTGATACCTAAACCACACAAAGGCTCAACAAAAAAGAATTTCAGACCAATTTCACTCATGTACACTGATGCAAAAATACTCAATACAGTACTCACAAACTGAATCCAAGAACACATCAATTACTTCATCCACCAAGACCAAGTAGGCATCATTCCAGGGATGCAGGGGTGGTTCTACATAAGAAAATCTATCAGATTAATCCACAAAGTGAAAAAAATCACATGAACATTTCTTTAGATAGAGAAAAAGCCTTTGATAAAATCCAACACCCCTTCATGATGAAGGTCTAGGAGAGATCCAGGATACGAGGTCCATATCTAGATATAATAAAGTCTATATACAACAAACCAATAGCCAACATCAAATTAAATAAAGAGATACTCAAAACAATTATACTAACATCAGGGACAAGACTGCACACTCTCTCCATATCTCTTTAATACAGTACTTGAATTTCTAGCTAGAGCAATAAGACAACTAAAGGAAATCTAGGTGATACAAATTGTAAAGAAAGCAGTATTACTATTCACAGTTGATATAATAATATAAATAAGTGACCTCAACAATTCCACCAGAGAACTCCTACACCTGATAATTACTTTCGGCAAAGTGGCTGGAGACAAGCTTACTCCAAAAATAATCAGTAGCTCTCCTGTATACAAATGACGAATGACCTGAGAAAGCAATTAGGGAAACTACACTCTTCACAATAGCCACAAATAATATAAAGTATCTTGGTGTAACTTTAACCAAGCAAGACCAAGACTTGTTTGAAATGAACTTCAAGTCTCTGAAGAAAGAGACTGAAGAAGATATCAAAAGATGGAAATATTTCCCATGCTCATGGATCAGTGGGATTAACATAGTTAAATTGGCCATCTTACCAAAAGCAATCTACAGATTCAATGCAATCTCCATCAAAATACCAACACAATTCCTTACAAATCTTGAAAGAACAATTCTAAACTTCGTATGGAAAAACAAAAAATTCAAGAGCAGCTAAAACAATCCTATAAAACAAAAGAACTTCTGAAGATATCACCATCCCTAACATGAAGCTATAGTACAGAGCAACAGTAATAAAAACTGGATGGTACTGACTCAGAAATAGATATGTTCATTAATAGAATCAAATCTGAGACCAATAAATAAACCCACACACCCATGTACAGTTGATTTTTGACAAAGGAGCTAAAACAATACAACTGAAAAAAGAAATTATCATCAACAAATGGTGCTGCTAGTCTAACTGGATGTCTCCATGTAGGAAAATGAAAATAGATCTGTATTTACACCCCTGCACAAAACTGAAGTCCAAATGGTTCAAAGACATCAACATAATACCAGATACACTAAATTTATTAAAAGAGAAATTGGGGAAGAACTTTGAAGTCATTCACACAGGAGACAACTTCCTGAACAGATTACCAACAGCTCAGGCTCAAGTAATTTTTAAAAAATGTTCAGCTAGGCATGGTGGTTCATACCTATAATCACAGCACTTGAGAGGCTAAGGCAGTTGATTCTTATGAGTTTGAGCTCAGCCTGGGGCTGTGTAATGATTTCTAGGCTAATAGCCAAGCAAATAAATGAAAAGTAAAGGAAAGATAAAAAATAAGTTACTGAAAATGAATCTGAATTTTGATGGCACATGGAGAGGGCTACCAAGCAAAACTGTTTCTATGAAATGCTTTGTAATGGGTAGTATTTGAATTAATGAGCGTTTGCTAAGGACACAACCTCCAAATGGACATTTACATTCATTTGCTACAGAAATGGAACCTAACTTTGTGAATTTCTTTGTCTTTTGTAGTTTGCAAGACACATAAAAAAATCGGAGGGCCAGAAAACTCCTAAAGTTGAATTGCAAATATCAATTTATGGAGTAAAAATTCTTGAACCCAAAACAAAGGTAAGGCTTTCTGAGAGTCTTGTTGCACTACTCTTCAACCAGTAACAATTACATCTATTTTCGTGAATCTTTAAAATCTATTACTTTTTTTTCAATTTTTTATTTTATTTATTTTATTTTTTAATTTATTTTATTAATTTATTCTTCTTACATCTCTATGGTTATCCCATCCCTTGTATCCTCCCATTCTCCTCTCCCTCCCAGTTTTCCCTTATTCCCCTCCCCTATGACTGTTCCTCAGAGGGATTACCTCCCCCTGTATATGCTCATAGGGTATCAAGTCTCTTCTCTGTGACCTGCTGTCCTTCCTCTGAGTGCCACTAGGTCTCCCCCTCCAGGGGACATAGTCAGATGTGAGGCACCAGAGTATGTGAGAAAGTCATATCTCTCTCTCCACTCAAGTGTGGAGACAGTCCTGTCCATTGGCTAGATCTGGGTAGGGGTTTTAATTTTACCGCCTGTATTGTCCTTGGCTAGTGCCTTAGTTTGAGCAGGACCCCTTGGCCCAAATGGAAAGCTATCTGGTGCTATCTCAGAAAACTGGGAATAGGGCTTCCTCAAGACCCAGCTATTCCACTCCTTGGAATATACCCAGAAGATGCACCAGCAAACAACAAGAAAATTTGTTCAACCATGTTCATAGCAGCCTTATTCATAATAGCCAGATCATGGAAACAGCCTAAATGTACATCAGTAGAAGAATGGAGAAAGAAACTGTGGTACATATACACTATGGAATACTACTCAGTTATTAAAAACAAGGAATTCCCGAAATTTGTGGATAAATGGATTGAACTAGAAATGATCATAATGAGTGAGTTAACCCAGAAGCAGAAAGACTCAAATGGTATATACTCACTTATATCTGCATACTAGCCCAAGGGGCATGTCCCATGAAAGCCTTCCCTTACCAGGAAACTGGGACAGAGGGGAGGACATCCTATTGGGACTCTAGATGAGAGAACTATGTGAGAATAGCAATGTAGAAGGATCCCGTGGGTCGTAGAAACCTACAAGTAGAACAAAATCTATTACTTTTTTAAATGTTTGATTCTTGGTGATTTATTTAAACATGTGTAGGAATTTGGAGAAAATGAAAAACTTTTGGAATCATGGAAAAGTCTTTCTGTAGTCTCTGTCCAACTTGTAATAACTTAAATAAAATATATTCAGTAGTGGCAGCACTATATTTAGAATTTTCTATTCACTTTATGTAAAATATATATATGGCATGCTTAGCTGCATATGAAAGAAGACAAAATTTGTGATGTGTATTAACATGTCCTGTCCTATAGATACAATTGATGTATAGGAGTTTTTTAGGACTGCTAACACAAAAATGCCAAAGGCTGGGTAACTTAAACAATAGCAATTTATTTCCTTAGAAGTTGTGGGCCCAGAATCCCAATATCCATATAGCTTCCTCAATGGCCTCCTCCCTTGGCATGAATGGTTGGCTGCTGTATCTGAACAGGTACACACAGTTCAGACTCTTTGTATCTGGTTTTTGTTTGTTTGTTCTGTTTTGTTTTTAATAAGGACATGAGATTGAATTTAGGATCACACAATGTCTGTATATGAACTGAATTTGTTGTATACATGCCTTATCTCCAGTTAAAGGCAAACCTTAAGATAGTTTTATATTTGTATTTATATATTAATTATAAATAATAATGTGCTTCATTATAACATTGTTATACATGTGTAAAATGCATTCGGTCATAGTTACTTCAATTGTTCTTTTCTTGTTTCCTTCCTACTTCCAATGGACTTCCTTTGTCCAATCGGGCCCTTTTCTATGGCCATCTTTCTTTTTCCCCATAAGTGTTATTACTACTGCTTGTAGAAACATGGTGGTGAAGGGGTATTCATTTTATCATTTGCTGTTCACCTGAAGAAACAGTCTATCCCTTCACCATAGACTCAATAGAGATTCTCTTGAAATGGTGGG
The DNA here is from genome assembly GCA_907169655.1 of Acomys percivali. NCBI lineage: Eukaryota > Metazoa > Chordata > Mammalia > Rodentia > Muridae > Acomys > Acomys percivali. Next base: position 54,633,029 of record OU015743.1, on the reverse strand, counting down.
CCTTTGTGTACCTCTTTATACTGTTCAAAAGATTTGTGTTAGGACCAGTTTTGTACAGGTTTTGTGTAGGTAACCACAGCTACTTTGCGTTCAGGCTAAAAGTGACATGTCATACTCAGAAGCCTAGGTATCCCGCATCTCTCCACTGCTCCCATGGTTCTTACATTCTTTCTCCTTCATCTTCTGCTAGGTTGTCTGAGTCCTGAAGGGAGTAATATCAATGTATAACTCAAAAATTAGTACTCAAAAATTAATTTTCCTCATCACATCATCAATTAAAAGTCCATAAAACTATCCCTGGACTGCAAAAAGAAGCTTCTTTATTTTGTTTAATTTTGTATTATGGACATCAGTGTTTTGCCAGCATGTATGTCTGAATGAGTGTGTCAGATCTACTGGAACAGGAGTTACAGACAGTTGTGAGCTTCCATGTGGATGTTGGGAATTGGACCTCAGTCCTCTTAAGGAACAGTGTGAGCTCTTTACTGCTGAGCCATCTCTCCAGCCCACAAAAAGATTTTATGTCCCAAACTGATAGCACTAAACTATGAGCATAAACAGTTATTTAGGAGGGGTTTTTGGAGGTATCATTAGTTTATTTATTTATTTACATCCCAATCCCTCCTCTTTCTTTCTCCTATCTTCTCCTCCCTCCCTCTCCCTCCTTCCTCCCACTTTGCCCTCCCTTCACCCTCAGAAAAGGGAAGTCCCTTCATCTACTGCTTGGAGGTAATTTGATGGCACACTGTGTCATTTAACAAACAACAGTACTTATGATTTTCGTGGCTATGGGCTTTGACCAGGTTTACAATACCAGAAGGAATTCCTCCTGTGGTACAGACTTCAAATCTAATAAGAAAGTGTTTGATTATCTCTGTAATAAAGACTTTCTATAATTGTTCTATAATTGTATAAAAGTGTTCATTTTACCTGCCCAGTTGAATACATGGCATTCAAGGACTGCCCTGAGAAAGACTGCATGACAGTTCATCCTTAACAGCTTGAATAATATTTCTTCACACCATGGCAGCAAGCCGGGAGAAAGGACACTTCCATCCAAAGTCCATCTTTATTTTCCCATGTCTTGAGACTAAAGCTTCTAGCATCTTCAGACATACTGTCTTTCTGTCTAATTTTCTGGTCTGCAAAAAATCAGTGGCAATTTATTTGAGGGTTCTCAGGGGAATCCTTGACCAACAGCTCACAGACAGGTATCCTATCTCTGACACAGATATTTTAATTGAGTAATCTGTCTTCTGGGAGCAGCTTTACCTATGCAGGGCTTTTCCTCTTAACCACATTGTTTTTACATTTTACTTTCAACTTATCTTACCAATTTTCAGTCTTCCTTGTGGCTTTTTAATACATCGTAGTTTTAGTTGGGGCACCCAAACCTCTTTTTTTTCCCAATCTCCCTGCCACTATCAACACTCAATTCTTCCCACCCCTAGCATTTTACTTGAAAGTAGAAGTTGAATCATGTTGTATACTTTCTAACCAAACAAGAAGTAATAAATCATCCACTATCATGAGCAAGGAGGCTTAAAGCCAAATATAAATATGGTAGAGAGATTCTCTATTTGGCTACAGCTAGATGTGCATTATTTGGATATGGTGTGATGAGTTGGCTGCCCATGATTGGATAAACCAGTAATATAGAATTGGCTATAGATGCACTGTTTGTTATTTGTATAGTTACATTGTGTACATACTATTAGCTTGCCGTGCAGTTAGGTAAGAAATTAAATAAGCACAGAGTTTCAAACTCATGAGTTCCTTCTTATTTCCTTAAAGACTTCCAATAGAATCATAGTTTATCATTGGGCATTAGTTCTTCAGACAGAAAAAGAGGATAGTTCTTGGAATAGTTACATTGCAATTGCTTGAAAAAATTGCAAAAATGAGGTCTAAGGCCCCACATTGTCTACAGAATCCTACACTTATTTTTAAATTTGAATTAAAATTTCAAACTGACATATCACTTTATTTTTCTTGTATGAAATTCTTTATGCAGTAGCTACAGCTAGATCCTGAGTCTTCTGAACAGAGACTCTGGAGTGGGTTTTCACAAGATGGTCAGTGAATTCCTGTCAAGGAGACTTGGTGAACACAGTCTTTTTCCAGTGGTAAGGTGTCAGGTAGCTGTAGGTCTTGGAAATGGCATCAAAGGTGGCCTTGGCAATATTGCCCAGGGTGGAAGTGCAGCCCCTGGCTGATGTGCAGCATTCATCAATATCACCTGTCATCAGTAGCTTCTTGGGCACAGGAGCAGAGACAATGGCAGTCCCTCGGGGTTCAGAGATGAGATATACCACAACAGAGCCACAGAGGCCTGAACAGTATAGGGCTTCCCAATCTTGTTCCCCCAGTAGCCTTTCTGAACAGGGACAATAGAAAATGTGGACAGATGATAGCTTCTTGGATGGCAGTGGCTACCTCCTTGGAGCATTTAATACCAAGACCAACATGACCATCGTGGTCCTTAATAGCAATAAAAGCCACTAGCCAGCTGGTGTCTGCTTCTGCACTGGCCTGATCTTTAGAAATGCATCCTTTAGGGATGTGCCCAGGAAAGACAATAATCTCCGATTCCTTAATGTGCAGAGATTCCTTAATGAGTAGATCTCCTACAAGGACATGATCTTCATTTTTTAACCAGGCAACTCAGCTTGGTGACAGGGATCCACTCTTTATTTTGTCTTTACCTTCAAGAACCCTGCGGCCTTGACCATAGCCATGGCCTTGACCAAGTCCACTGTAGCCCCTAAGACTGCTGCCATATCCTCCAGGGAAGCCATCATCCATCACTTGGTGGTTTTCAGAAGAAGCAGCTTAAATTTATTTTATTGTATGTGAATGGATGTTTTGCCTGGATGTGTGTCTGTGACACCACCGTCTTGCATGGTGCCAACGGAGGCCAGAAGAGGCCATTGCTGATAGAGGCAAGAATAGGGCATTGGATTCCTTGAAACTGGAGTTACAGATGGTTGTGAGCCTCCATGTCAATTCTGGGAATCAGACCTGGATCCTCCGGATGATCATTCAGTGTCTTAACTGCTTTGTCCTCTTTCCAGCTCCTGAATCCTAATCTTTGAATGTATTTGTAAATAGTTGAGGGATCTTAGCATGGATACACATGAAATTTCTGTTCCTAGGTTCAATGTTATAGAACAGTGGTGTTCTTAAAATTCAAGGCATGAATTTAAGACTTATTAATATACCTTGTAATGCTTTTCCATTTCACACCCTCAATTAAACTACAAGTGAGATCCTGCAGCTTTTAGTTACAATCTATTCCAATATAACTGTTGTTGAAAAGAAAGAAAGGGAAGGGTAGAGGATGGAAGGGTGCACCAATGCACCAGAGTATATGTAGTTTGCTTATATTCAAGGTAATTAAAGTCAGGCTCATTTCACAAACAGGTGGTTTGGCTGAGAAAAAGTCACTAGGCAAATGACAGGTACAGAAAGGACAAGAAAATAATAAGCACATAGTGACACTATAGCATATATCTAAACTGTATCTTATAATCTTAATTCCTGTCAGAGAATACTTAGAATGATCTAAATACTTCATTGTTATATTCTTAAAATATTTAGAAAATACAATATGATGAAATAGAGTATGCACTGATAATTTCTTTAGTTTCTTCAGGTGGGTAATAATGCCATATCCTTAGAAAAGTACAAAATATAACGACTTAAGGCATCCTGTGCCCATCACCACTAATATGTGTGAGAGCTCTGTCTATGTGTAAGGCTGAGGAAGGGAGAACATGGGCCAGTGTCATCAGCAGTAGGTGAGAGAGCTGTGGCTTTGCATTGCAACTGTTTATTTAACCTGTTATGTGCTGCATAATTTTAATATGCCTTTTACAAGAAAGTATTTCTGTAGATGAAGGATGATCAAAAGTTCTCTAAAGGATTCCAACAAGCTTTTCAGATACCTGTCTTTTCTTCCTCATGCTTGCTTTTTTGGCCACTTGGTGAACCCTCCTGTATTAAGCCAGTAAGCAGCAGCTTCCAGTTTGTCCAAACTGCTTCAGTAGCTTTTGATTTTTTTTTACACTGGAATTCAGAAACATTTTTCTCTTAATTTGTAAATATGGTAATAGAAATTTTAAAAATATAAGAGGAAAGAAAAGGAAAGAAGGAAAGCCTAATAGATAGTTATTGCCCAGTAAAAACAAAAATTCTACATAGATTTTAAAATCAGTTAGTGTAGAACAGGCCTGTGGTTCATGAAAAATAGAGTAAAGGCAAGAAGCACAGGAGATTGGGTATTGTTTTCCTGTTGTTATTTTTGTTATTCAATAACCCTGTTTTCAGATTTCTGCCACCGAGTGTCTCTTATTGCCAGCCTGTCAGTCTGTCATTCTGTTTCCTGAGCTGTTACTGTCAAATCTCTATGCCTTGAGGAGACAACTCCATTAGTAAAATGTCAGTGCAACAGAGTTTGTTGGAACAATATTAGTGAATTAAGTTTTGATGAGTATAGACAGCTTTATTCAGATCACTGACACCAGTGTTCATCCTTGTCCCAGACCTTCAACTTCCTATGTCAAACAGCCATTCTTACAAAGCGCCTATGGTATGCTGTCCTCAAAAGTAAATTTTATAAGCTCATGAGAAAGAAACATATTTAAGCCTATTTCTCTCCAATCTGACAAACAATCTTGGAATTTTGAAAATCTCTGAAAAGTTTTAAAGATTTATTTATTATTTATTTATGTACATGAGTATTGTATTTGGATGTATGCCTGTAAGGCAGAAGATGGCATCAAAACGCATTATACATGGTTGTGAGCCACCATGTGGTTGTTGGGAATTGAACTCAGGACATGGAAGAGCAGCCAGTACTCTTAAATGCTAAGCCATCTCTCCAGGCCCTCTGATGTTATATTGCTATCCAATTTTATTACATTTGACAGTAGAACAACTGATATTCACACGTAAATCTTGACTATATGCATATAGGAAGACTTGAATAAGTGAAGTGTCATCTTTTCATCCCATTGTAAAAATAAAAATCACTCAAAGTATGGAATTACAAGCCCTGTTAAACATTAATCAGTGTTTCAAGTATTCTGTCAGAATGTTGATGTCTGGAGTGATCTTGTGCTTCTGAGTATCTCAGGATACAGGAGAAGTTAGTCATGTTGTATGTGTCAGAGAAAAGGAGGGTGAGAGGAAGGAGGAAGTTTATTTCACAGGAGACTGTGATGCATGAATTTAGAAAGAGATACAGCAAGAAATAAATGAATCTACTAATAAAACCCCTTTATTTAAATTGGTGTTTATAAAAAAAGTCAAGTAAACGAGACACCCTTAAATTTATTTACAGATAGAAATACATGTATGAGGTAATATTTTAAACACATTATTAATCTAAAATGGCCTTTCTTTACGCAAACTGTGTTTCTTTCCCACTTGAGTGATAAAATTAAAATAAATGCAAACTCTGTAGCAGTTAGCACATATGCTTTTCTCATTGCCACTTCTAAACTGAAGAGTGTGGTTCTGGAAGCAGGAGGCACAAAGACAGACATTAATTGATCCTTTTATTTTTTTGTAATGAAAAGGTATTGATGATAATAATACATGTATTTCCTCGCTGTATGTTTTGTTGTTTTTGTTCCCTAATCTTTTTATCATATCTTACAAAACTAGTTCTAGGCTTAATATCCATGAATTTTATCACCAAGTGGACTTTTTAAACTCCATTTTTAAAAAGATAGCATAACGTGCAAGAGGGCCTGGGTTCAATTCCCAGTACCTAAGATAAAATCTAAGGAAAACAAACAAAGAGGCATCACAATGGAGTGAAGTTATAGTCCTCAGGTCTCTAGTCTTCTTTCTTAAGGAAATGACTTTGATAACTGCTTTAATTTATTTCATTGTTGCTGTGGTAAAATAGTACCACAAAAGCAGTACATGGAAGAGTTTTATCCTACAATTCCTGTTACAGCCCATGATGGAGGGGAAGGCAAGGCAGCAGGAAGCAGCTTGGCACGTCCTGTGACACATATTCTCATATAGAAGACAATGATATAGGCATATTAGACAAAACAATGATGAACATACATTAGTGCTCAGCTTTCTTCTCTACTTTACTCATGTATAAATGTCCTGCCAGAGGAATGGTCCCACCCATAATTAACAAGGGATTTCCCACCTCAATTAATGTAACCATATAATCACCTACTGATATGCCCATAGACATGTTTCCTGGGGTGATTCTGGGGTTATATCAAGATGACAATTAGCATAAACCATCACACTAAGATAAACAAATATTAGGATAATTCCAAACTGATTACAACCAAACACCTTCTGTGACTATACTGGCTGTTGGGTGAATGAAGGATGTTATATTCCACCACCAGCTATTAAATTTTTTATTTGCATGCTTTTTTTGTAATTTATCTTATAAGTGAATAGAAATAATAAATCATTTTTCTAAACTGTGTAATGATAATTCCTTAAGTATCGTAACCAAGATTATATAGTTATTAATGATATATACTAGCTATCAGTATTCAGAAACTGTAGCATGGATCACTTTTACTTGATTGACTATTTGTATTAAAACAAAAATATGTGTCAATGTAAAAATTTTGCACTATCGGAAAAAATAGAGGAAAAAATATGAGACAAGCACAACCATTGTTTGTCTCAACATTAAGGGCAAGAAAGAGAAGATGCCTTCACCAATAGCCTATTGACAAAAAGAAGAGTATTAAAGTAGAAGGGAGGCTGGGGAAGAGAAAAGGTAGGGCAGTAGAACGTAAAATGGGCAGTGGGCTGTATATGATTAGAGCAGGTTGTCTGCATGTAACAACTTCACAATCAATCAACTATTCCTTACTACATAGTACTCTTTTTAGAATTACCCCTCTCTCCTGTAGAAGTATATAAATCAGGAATATCTAAACATATTAGTCATATAGTATCCTTCCCATTTAATACTTAAGCTCATGAAGCAACTGTTTGAAGGGCTATTATTAAGCCAACTTTAGGGGATATTGCATTACTATAGATTAATGTCTTAGCGTTTATGATATATGGTGTTTAATTTTGCACCTGATGAACAAAAGAAGATGAACAAAAGAAGAATAAGATCGATAAATTAAATCAAAGCAAACATGCATCCAAAATGCAGAAATACTCTATGGCATCATTGTTGCCATTTTTGATGATAATCTTTTGAAAGAATGAAATATTTGAATCATAAGCTTTCTGATTCAACTACAATAAATACTGGAAAACTGTTTATGGCAGACACTCTAGTGTCATTCACCTAGTCAGACTTGAATGAAACTATAATCACTTCCATCTTTAACCTTTCACAATACCTGCTAAGTACTGTGGATGACCAAAGTTTCTGACTAATATTCTGTGTTATAATACACTTTAAAATAAATGATGTATATTGCTAGAATGGAAAACAGAATGATTATCGATGATATTTTTGTTTGCATCAGTCATAATTAAATAAAACATAAGATTTTTCCAACTCCAATGTGTGGCTGAAATGATCTAATGAATCATCTAATGATGATGATTCTAAGTTTCATAATTTAGTGATGTGGTGGTGTGGTGGTGGTGGTGGTGGTGGTGGTGGTGGTGGTGGTGGTGTGTGTGTGTGTGTGTGTGTGTGTGTGTGTGTTGTGCTGCAACTATATCTTTCTGGTTGAGTATTTGCTTTTGTACCTGTTACCAGCCCTTATCCAGTCACTTGCAGGCTGTTGTGATATCAACCTAAGCTACGAAAATTCCAAAGATGACCTTCTTGGGTAGAAAAGGCTCAGGAGTGAATGACTAACCAAAAAGGCCTGGTATTTAATGGGAAAACCATAGCTGTGTTATTGAGGATCATGGAACTTGTGAAGAATTGGTTATGCTCTAAACTACAATGTTTGTTATTGCCAGCATCACAAAATGAAAAGAATTTCACAGAATTCGGTCATTTTCTATGAACTTTTGGAGATGTTCTGATCTTTTGTGGCTCAATATTCTCTTATGTAAATGCTAAAGGTTTAATGAATATGTGTTTTTTGTTTTTTGTTTTTAGTTTTTTTTGGGGGGATTGTTTTGTTTTGGGTGTTTTGTTGTTGTTTTTTGCTTGTTTATTTTTTAAAGATTTTTTTTGTAACTCAGAAACTGTGAAACTATGATCTTGCTTCTAATATATCCTGCTGTGTGTGCTATTTCATTGAGCATCTTAATTCAACCTTAAGTCAAAAGACTCATGTCCATTGTATATTTGTTTAAATTTGTTGCATATAAAATCATAAGAGCATTAACAAATGGGTGCTTCACTTTCAAAACTGTAAGATGTATTATTAGCATGGCCAACACTTCAGAATGTTGAAGAAAATACAATCAACTACATTTATTTCTATCCGTGTTCACAGGAAGTCCAACATAACTGCCAACTCCATAGAATATCATTTTGTGCAGATGATAAAACTGACAAGAGGATATTCACTTTCATATGCAAAGATTCCGAGTCAAATAAACATTTGTGTTATGTGTTTGACAGCGAAAAGTGTGTAAGTATGCCAGATGTTTTAGGGTGGTTTGTTCTCTTTTACAAGCCAGGCTTGTCTTGTTTCCGGCATTAACGAAATATTTGGAAATGATCAAGGTCTGCAAACACTTAACTGCACTAATAGATTCATCCTGTCATGAGAACAGACTTCAGAATTTCATCCTAACTCAATGCTTATGTTCGTTAGCAAAGGCTTGCATGCAAATTTCCTTCATTAGAGCATCATGGCTACTTTTATCTGTTTGCACCAAACTCAAAATGATTTAGTTTGTTTTACATTTTAGTCTAAAACTTATGGAGTAATATCTGCATGATACACAGAGGGACAGTGATCAAAGTGAGTTTTCCCTGGAATTTAATGAAGACATATTTTAAGCTAAGGAATAAATGCTCTATAGCTTCTTAAAAATTTTCCAATTTTTTGAAAACTGTTTTTTGATGTTTATTATTGAGAACATTTAGTAAAATATGAGTAGGGGTGTTGAGCCCCTTTCCATGTGTGTGTGTGTGTGTGTGTGTGTGTGTGTGTGTGTGTGTGTGTATACTGTGAATGAAATTTTAAAGTTCTTAGCATGTAAGGATATTTAGGAAATTCTGAGTCATGTAATTAATCCTTAATTATCCAGCATGTTAAGGAAAACCCTGTGTCTTGCTTATAAGTTAATTTTATTCATAGCTATGTCTGAATTCATTTTTAAAACATAAGTCATGAATTCTGAGCACATATTGCAGCCATTGATGGTGTCAGTGGAAAAATATCCAACCTCAACAACACTATTGGATTAAAATGAAAATAGAACTCAACTCATTAAGATTCTATTTTTTCCTTGTGCTCAAAAATAGGAAATTACTAATATAATGATTAGCGAGTTTATTTCTCTATCTTTACAACATGGACTTTTTGAGAATATATACCTGTATTTCATATCTATTTCTTGCATCACATGGATAACAGATGCTCAGTAATTTTTGTCTTGAAGGAGAATATGTTGAAATATACCCAAATTAGCTAGATTATTTCTTATATCACTTACATTTTAGAGCTTTTAAAAAGCAAGTCTGTGTAGTTGCTACGTGGCATCATAAGAGCTACTTGGAATTTTGTAAACACTACCAAACATATTATTAAAAAAATATTCTTAACACTACAAGTTGGAATTCTGTAGACAAGAAAGAGCTTTAAATGAAGAACACATAAGTTTTGCAACTTATCCCCTTAAACAAATGCATCATTATTACATTTTTTATACTTTCTCAACATGTTTACAGATTATTTTGATGGTATGACTAATAATAGTAAAGCTGATAATCTTAAGATAATTTTTATTTTAATATACAACAATCTTTTACCATTTTGTATCACAGAAATAAACTCAGTTTTCTTTCTTTCTTTTTTTTTTAATTTAAGGTCAGATTTTTAAATTTAAATTTTTATTTTATTATGTTTCTTTTTAACATATACATTTAAGTTATTACACATGAGCTACATACAGCAGGAAGAACCATGAGACAACGAAGAATTATATAAATGTTACATTTATAGTGATTTGGCTGTTTGTATTTGGCAAACTTGAAGTAAACATCTTCCCTATCTTGTTGCATGTAAATTTCTAAATGGAGATCAATATCATATCTCATTTCTATTAACGTAAAACATCTATCTTGATATGAAAACATCTTAACCCCTAACCTATTAAGCCTAGTTGAAAGAGTAAACTATCTGGTCTTCAACCCCATCAAATGTTTGAGAAGGAATAAAACACCTGAGTGAACCAGAAGAAAAGGTTAGTGGCTTCCAAAATGAATGAAATCACTGAGACAGTCTAGTGCTTGGACAGTCACCCAACACTATAACACTGGAGCATCATCTTCAGCCATTTGGCCCAATATATATGACAGACATATTTGTGAGGCAGGAACTATTAGGACTTGCTTACCTTGTATTGGCAGAGTTTGGCCGTCGACTCTGCCTACGTCCAAGTTTGCCCTTTTTTTAGGAAGAATTCTGTCTGTGGCAGAAACAAGGACATTGTACTCAGTGGCTGATTTGCCACATTTGAAGCCATCTCCATAAGGAGGGTCTTTGATGTTCATCAAGCTTCTGATCCCAATTGGTCCATCATTTCAGACTGTCTCACAGAGGACTCCTATTAAGCCTGGAATTTCACGTTTGAAAATGGACCACAAATGCTCTCCCTGGCTTACTTAATCTTTTCCCTCAAATTTTTGGTGAGCCTCTTTAAAGGTATTATTCACCCTAAATCAGCCTGAAGAAACCTTAAGAGAACATCATCCATTTCCTCTAAGAGGGGTTGCATAGGTTTCTGTTTACTCTCTTGGTCTACAGATGCTTATTTTCATTGGGAGTTGGTTATGTTATTATCTGTCTTAAACAGAGAGGAAACTCTGTTGAACTCAGGAAAGTCTCTCTTTCCCTTTCCCTTTCTTTTTGTAGGTAATGAGATAGGAGCTGAAAAGAAAGAAAGAGGGATAGAGAATAGGGAGGGAGTATAGAACAAAGGGTAGATTATTGAATTTACTCCTCATCTCAAGGCCTTGTTACTCACAAATAAGGTTATTTTTTAATTCAATGGTAGTGAATTTTGTATATTGATGAAAATCATGGTCATGTCAAATACTAGTCTGAGTTTATCACAAGAATATATATTCTAGGTCTAATAGATGGATATGATTCTATAGATATATAAGGTAAAATAGTTAAATAAGGTCTTCAAAAGCCTCAAAAACCTACAGAATATGGCATTTAAAGATGTTTTTATTATGCTAAAGATTCTTTGACAGCAAGACATGTTAACTCCTGGCAACACCCAGTCTGCCTCAAAGAAGATGATGAGCATCAAACTCAGTTTTCTTACATTCACTGCCTTGAATATGGAAATCAACTTCCTTGGGATCCCTTGAAATGAGTCATAATTAGAAATCATAGTAAATATCAGCATTCTTATAGCTTTGTGCTACTTTATAATCTTTCCTTGATACCCATCTAAATGTGTCATATGATCATAATGCAAAAATGTGTTTCTCATATACCTACATCACATTTTTTAAAATTTAGGCCTTTTTTTTAACCTCAAGGCCAATTTAATTAGAATTTAATTGTTGAACTTATGCTGAAGGCAGACTACCAATATCAGCAGCTTCCTTGAGGAGAAGATTGGTATGGGAATAATGAAGGAATAAAGCCCCACCATTTGAGTTCTTGACAAGGAGGTGCAACATGTGGAGGGGAGGAGGACATTAGAGAAAGAGTAAGGCCTTCCAAAATATTGGGGAAGCCCACACTACTGGGAAAGGCATGCTTAGGGAAAAAAAAAAAAACAGACATATTATCTGAGTTTTTTCAGAAAAATGAGCTGACTTACAAAGCTGCAAGCTACCACACAAGGGGCCTGAAATTCTGGGGAAAGTCTTACGATGTATCTCAGTAAATAAATAATTATTCTGTCTAACTCTTCAGCATGGTTTAAGGCGAACCCATCTGCCTATGAGTGGTCACCTTTCCTCCCAAAAAAACACATCTCTTTCTTTCAGGCTTTGAAATATCTAATAGCAGGCGAACTAGAAACATGAAAAGCATTTTTGAGGGAAAAAAAAAAACGAGTTTCAGATGTTAAAAAGAACTGAACATTCCACACACACACACACAAAAAAAAACCAAAACATAATTCTTTGTGCATGTAAAAGAAACCTCAAAATACTCAACCAAGTACTTTGAGAAATGTAAAGAGAAATAAACAATCCACAATTACAAAAAACGATTTCTGATGGATATAAGAGATATCTGACTGAGCACTTCTTTCATGAGAGCAAGTTTCATGTATTCCGTAAAGCTATCAAAAAAGAGTAAAAAAAATTTGGTGACTCATATATTAACATAATGTTTAATACCTAAGGTGAGTAAAGATTTTCAACCACCCACGAGATATTCACTAAGTATATATCATTAAGCACCCACTCAAATAGAATGACAGTGTTGGCAGTACCAACAATAGTGACCACCCCCACTGATGGTTAATGAGAAAATAACATATGAGTGTTCTTGTGGGTTTGGTGATGGCTCTTAAGGAATATTTGGAACTTGTACTAAGTGTTTGTATTCTTTGGCACAGTGATTATCTTTCTGATAATCTATCTTAAAAGAATGCTCTCAAACATAAGAGCAATGAAAGTATAAGAAAATACTAGAAATGCAAATACTGAAAGAATGGCAAAGTCAAGTATGCTAAAACCATTCAATAGACTGTCATTTGCCATTAAAATGATATTTGTGGAGCTTATAGAATAATGCTTCCAAAGGTAGGAAAGCACAGCCACATAATTAAACTGGTACATTTTATACAGCTGCAGAAGGAACCCAAATGCTTAATGTAGTGTCTCAAAAAAAAAGTTATAAACTACTTTTTATGGCATACAACAAAAAAGGCCAGAAAAAAGAAAATGAAATCTATACTTTCTATCTTTCATTTAAGTGAGTCTTTTCTGCATCCATTTTATAACATTCTATTCAATCATAAACATCTACTGAAGTCACACAATCTTTGTAAAATAGCAACCAAGGCTTAAGTCTTGATGTCATTTAAAGCTCCCCTTTTGTATATATTTTTAAATGCTCTTTACATAAATGTTTGTTTAAGAATGCTTAAAAGATATTTAACCATTTAATAATGAATTATTCTCCCTAAAGTAACTTGCTTAAATTTTGCCCTATAAAATAACTTTCAGAAAGAAAGGAAGGAAAGAAGGGGAAGGGGAAGGAAGGAAGAAAGAAAAGGAAAGAGAGACAGAGACAGAGACAGAGGAAGGAAGGAAGAAAGGAAGGAAAGGAAAGAGAAGGAAGGAGGAAGGAAAGATGGAAAGAAAGAAAAAGAAAGAAAGGCATGTCAAATTATAAAGCAGCAAATAGATTAATAGTTTTAAAAAGCAATAGAGTTATGAGTTCAGGTTTTCAGTTTCTTTGGAAGTCCTAGTAGTGTGGTCAGTGCTCTACCACATCTTAGAGTTGCTGAAGAAAGAAATTGGACTCTATCTCCAAAATCCCAAAGCCAAATGTTCATGGATGTTTAACTTGCTGAAATGAACTCACTCCATGCTGTTTAACAGCCAGATGCCTGGATAACAAGAGCCGCCATAGCAGTGAACTGAGAGCAGCTGAGGAGTATGAATTCATTCATTCTTGTCTGTAGAATAATGTCAAGACTGCTATTGTGCAGCAGACTCTTGAGGAGATGACAAAACAAGCTAAGCCTGGGAAAAGAGGTTTGCAAACCTTAGGATGCAGAGGGCTAGTGCCAAGAGCTCTCAGTGTTTCTAACCGTCAAGTTAGAAATGGGCAAAAGACAATATTTCATTAATGAGAAGGATCTATAGATAACAAGTAGGCACATGAAAGATATTCCATGGTGGCATTTATTAGAAAAATTCAGTTCATAAGACAAACGGAGACATTACCCCACAGCTACCCAAAAGGTTGCAAAAAGCCTCCAAATGCTGATGAGAATGTGGGAACTGCATGACTCATGTGTAGCTGCTGGGAACACAAAATGCTAAAACCTCTCAGGGTAAACAGTTTTTGGGTCTTTTAAGAAACTTAGCATGCAACTCTTGTATGAACAAGTTGGAAATTCACAACACAGAATCTAAATCTAAAGTTTGTACAGAAAAACTAACCTAATAATATTTACAAAATGACACACATGTTTACATTTGCATAAGTGTAGCTTATTGCTAATAACTTCAAACTATAGTCACCTTAAAAAGTGAGTGCATGAGAACTCTTTTCTATATTCCAACTTCGGAAAACTGCTTAGCAGTGAAAAAGAATGAGCTATCAATGCATGTGGCAGCCTGATGGCTCTGCAGTTCTGATTTCATATATGTAGTGCTCTAAAAACAGACAAAATTATGGAAATAGAACAAATCGAAGTTTACTGGTGACCTAAAGATAAGGGGAGAATGGGATTGAACAAGAGTGCCTATACAGCAAGGTGGATGATTATTGTCTTGGAATGCTATGTTTTGGCTAACTTACCCATATCTGAGCTGTAAGTTTTACTGTACCTCTATAGACATGGCACCACAGGAAGGAGAAAGCTCAGTGTCAACAGGGCTTGTCTATGAAAATTCTTATAACTTAAGGTAAATGTAAAACAATCACAAAAATGATGGCCTATTTAAAGCCAACCTTTCCTCTTATTTTAAAGGAATATGTGCCATAAATATTTGCTGATGACCATATCCCTGCAAAGGCAAACAGGAAGACAATGGGTGCTATTGCACAAAACTTCAGTTCCAGAACTTGGAAGGCAGAAGTAGGCAGATTTCTGTGAGTTCAAGGCCAGCCTTTTCCACACAGGAAATTAGAGGCTACCCAGAACTAAGCAGAGACTCTGACTCCAAACAAGAACGCAAAACCCGTCATTTTCAGTTTGTTTCTAATTTACATGAAGGCCTAATCGACTGGCCTATGAACTGAAATATCCTTTACAAAAAAGCATGTTATGTTATTAAATTTTCAGATTTATACAATGTCCATTAATTTCTGTAAAAAAAAAATAATAATAGCTAGAATGGTGATGCACACCAGTAATCCCAGCATTCACTCTGAGGTAGAGGCAGGTGGATCTCTGTGAGTTTGGGATTAACCTACTCTACAAAGTGCGGCCAGGACATCCAAGGCTACAAAGAAAAACTTTGTCTTGAAAAAAAAAAAAAAGAAAAGAAAAGAAAAAGAAAAAATGGGTTATTGTCAAGATACAACTGTATCATTAATACTAGAAGGAATCGATCCCACCTAATATGATTTTGAAACAGGATTTTGAAATTAGATATTATTTTGCTCTTTGTATGTCATTACATTTCATCATGGTGAAAAATGAATTTTTCTAGTTCAGTCCTCCACCCTGACATGGTTTGCTAATAATCAGATCTGAAAGCTGAAAGTTAGGGCCAATCAGTAGAAAAGTGGGATTAGTCAATACTAGCAGGAAAAATTAATTCATCAATAAAATAAAGAGGTGATTGAAATATATTTGTGAAAGTGAAAAAAGTCATATCAACAAAAGAAAGTAGATACAAAAGAGTGTGGAATGCTTTTTATGTCAAGTGTAGGCAAAGCTGATTCATAGGCACAGAAAAATAGAGCAGTGTTTGCCCATAACAGGTACAACTTTACTATGGATTAGTAGACATTCTGAGATATAGAATTACATTCTATCTTTAATACCATGTCAGTTGTATACATTTCCCACAACACATCTGACTGGACAGTTTGGGCCTGTGTGTTTAATTGTATGTGGACTTCATTTCTTCATGCTTCCACCATCCTGAAGTGTTGGAAACCCCATACTTCTTTCTTTACTGGAGCTCCATGTTTTTTCACTTAATGAAACCCTAAGAAAATCAGATAGTTTTATAAAATTGCATTTTAATTATGTGGCTCTTGGGAATAGTATCCATCCTGATCACAGAATCATTATGGAACCTAGGTTCGTACCATGTATAGAGTCTTTGAGCCACATGCTCAAAAGCCCTAGGTATTATATATAAAAAGTATGGTCAAAAAATAATAATAAATAAAAAAAATAAATAAAAAGTATGGTCTTCAAAAAGTTGTTATAGATAGTTCATATGAACTTGAATGTTATTAATGGCAAATCGATAATGTGGCCATTTGAACTATTCTTTATACTGCATACATGAAATATGTGAGAGGAGCATGTGATCTTATTTAGTAGAAAGAGAGCTCCCATAATTAAAAAGTCTGAAGTCAGTGCTGGAGAGGTGACTGGCTTGTCTTCTAAAAGACTAGAGTTCAATACCCAGTGCCCACACGATAGCTAACAACATCCATTACTTCAGTTCCAGAGAATCTCTCTGGCCTGTGTGGGAACTAGCATGCATGTAATGTGCAGATATCCATGAAGCCAAAGCATCTGTACACATAATACATTTTTATTAAAAAATAAAAAAGGAAAATAACAACAGTAAAAATATATCTTTCCTGGGTAGGTGATAGAAAGGTGGATAGGATATGAAGGAGCTAGAGGAGGAAAAGAAAAACATGATTAAAACCTATTATATGAGAAAATGTAATAAAAATAAAATAGGTCTTATCTTTTATTATATGAAAAATACAAGCATGCTATCTCAAAATTGAAATTAGAAGTATTTTTTCAGAATTCAATCTATCATAACTACTACAGTTATGACATTTAAATATTATATATTTGAGAGTCAAAAAATACGACATTTTCAGAATCTAATACCACTAAATCTCTTTACATATATTTTTAATTATTTGTATATGCCTCATTCTCTCTCTCTGCCTTTCTGTCTCTCTGTCTTCACCTACGTGTGTGTGTGTGTGTGTGTGTGTGTGTGTGTGTGTATGTGTGTGTGTGTGTGTCTGTTATGTATGTGTGTGAGTATGCATTTGTAATGTCATTTATGTTGTCAAAGAACAATTTGCAGGAGTTGGATCTCCCACGATGTGAGTTTCCTGCTTGAATTCAGGCTTGACAGCAGGGAATACCACCCATTTTGCTGCTTTTATAGGTATTTTTAACATAGATTTTTAGCTTGGCTCATTTAGCATTGGCTCAATGGCATTTTTATTTATTTAGTACTTTTCCTGTAGCATATTGTAATTTATTTTCCACCTTTTATACTTTTGCAAAATAGAGAGCTACATGATTTGTGAACATAGTTTTCATTTTTATTTTATATATCAAAAGCTCTCCTTTAATTTTTTTAGGTACTTCATGATACATAAAAAATATTACAATGTCAATTTGTTAAAGTGTGATGTTTTCAATATTTAATGTTACCACTATTTTCCTTCATCTTATTAAATATTGTCTTTGTCAGTGGACTGAATCAGTGAATGCCTTATGACATTTTGGGTTAAGTAGATCAGTTTTTCATGAATGCTTTATGCAAATGCCATGAAATTATGGAGAAGAAGGAAGGAGCTGGTGGACTTCAGATGTCTTTAGCAGTTTCATCTGGATGGAATGAATATCAGGGCCAATGCAGATGACAGCTGTACTTTGTTCAATTACCATTATCTTACAAAAATACAAACTGCTTACCATCACAGAAAGTGTGGAGCTCTGATAACATTTCACATTTCTGTTCTCATCTCGTATGTTTAAGATCTGATCCTTGTTTGAAATTGCTAACTTCTATGAGGAACTTGAATCAACTGGATCTAGTTAGTCCATTTAAGAAGAGCTTCCCAGGAGTTTTCCATGGCCCCCATACAGGTGGCTTCATTCATGTTACCTGCCCAGAGTTAAAAAAAAACCCTTCTCACTAAGAAAAGAAAACAATAGTAAAACAGCAAAAGAAACTGCTCAATGCTTACCTTTAATTGGTACTAGGTATTTAAGAAAGCAAGAAAAACAAAAGAAAGCTCTTCAGTTAATCAGTGTAGGCTGCATGGGGAATTTGTTCAACTTTCTAATTTCAGCACCTGTTCACGGGTGGCCTTCGATACTACACTGCTCTGGTAATTACACTTTCAGAGTACTTCCTACTGATGGATCTAATTTTTAGAGAGTACTAATTTTTAGTTGGAATTAAACTATAATAGCTTGATATATTGTTAACAGGAAGATCTTAATTGTGTGATTTTTTACAAAGGCTGAAGAAATAACATTAACAATTGGCCAAGCATTCGACTTGGCATACAGGAAGTTTCTAGAATCTGGAGGAAAAGATGTGGAAACAAGAAAACAGATTGCTGGGATGCAGAAAAGAGTGAGTAAACTAAGCTGCTTGTTTCTATTTGTCTGACGTGCATACCGGGAAGTTTTCACATCATCAAACAGAGAAGGCCTGCCATTAATTGACCCTCACAAGGCAGGAGCTGCATGCACCATATTCCTATAATTCCTCATCCCAGAACCCCTGCAGTCTTTAACTGTTTTATATTGAATTCCCACAAGAACTTAGTGTTCTCATATGATTTTCCTTCACCTCCTGATGCTTCTCATGGGGATCAGAGCAGCAGAGGCAGCAGAAGCTGGGTAAGTGGTTTCCCATGCAGATCAGATTCCTTTGTAATTCAGTTATGCCCCTTCTCCACCCTTCAGAGTCATCATGACCAACTTTGTCTTGTGGTTTTACTACAAGATTATGGGTATAAATTGTACAGCTCAACAAGAAAATACAGAAATGAACATTAGAAAATAAAATCTACACACACACACACGATTTTTTAAAATTTAACGTCTTTCTACCGACCTAGGATCTTCTGTTAAATTTTCCTAGCTCTGTCAACTAATTTTCTTCCTTTTGTTCAAGAAAACATTTGAATTTTAATAGATAAAATTTGATTTCTTACATTAGTAGCTAACTGCCATTTGTTCCAAGAAAAAATAATCCTGAAAGATATTCAATAATCTTTTGATTTTTTTAGATCCAAGATTTAGAAACAGAAAATATGGAACTGAAAAATAAAGTACAAGACCTAGAAAACCGGTTGAGAATAACTCAAGTGTCGACCTCTCCAGTAAGTACATTGAAAAAGATAGTCTAACACTTAGGCTTAGCTGTTTAGGGGTTGAGATGTTTTAGGTCTAGATAGATGTTTTAAGTTGATAGAGATGAGGTATGATAGATATTGATTTATATTCAGAATTTTAGACTCAGCAAGATAGGAAAGATGTCTTTTTCAAGTTTGCCAAATACAAATAGCCAAATCACTATGAATATAACATTTATGTAATTCCTGATTGTTTTGAGGTTCTTCTTGCTGTGTGTAGTTTATTTTATTTATATGTAATAATATAAATGTACATGTAAAAAAGAAATATAATAAAAGCACAATAAGAAATATAATTTAAATAAATAAATATAGCTGGATATATCATGGGAACTAAAAAGAAACAAACTGTATGATGCTGTAATATCAAAGGCCTCTTGTTTGTGAATCCTGCACTGATTCAAATCATACTTTGTGATCAGTAACAAAACTAAATATAGATAGAGATGAAGGCCAGTCAGTAGAGTGCTTTTTCATATTTAAATTCAGTAGGTACTTCATGTAATTCTTTTTGTCCCCTCATGTTTTCTAAAATAATTTAAGCTCACTTTGGTCTTAAGGTGTAATATATTTTCTCCCTATGTAGTTAACTCTGTTTTTCATTCTTTTGATTATTGTTTACTGGGGCTAGACACAATGGTCACACAGTCTAACTCCACAGTGTTGATTTTTACTTTAGGAAATAGACAGAGAACAAGACCATGTACAAGGCACAGTTGCTTCAGACAGTGAAATGGAACAAATTCTGTTCAGACATCATGCAAGCATTTGTCATGAAATTATTTGCGTCTGACTTGTTCCATTTTCAGATCCTTTTCTCAGTTCCAGGGATGATATCACTATTAGGTGATTTTTGGTAAAGTGGATTATTTTTGAGAGAGATTCTACTTAAAACTACATTTTTTTCTAACAAAAATGTATTTAAAACTGGACATTTTTCCTGTTTAATAATCTGTACCTCTGATATTCTTCATTAATCAATGCATATTATTCTCACTAAATATTTGACTTACAACATGATTTTATGGATTTGAATACAATTGTGAGGCAAGTAAACCATGGGACAATTTTGATAATTTTCATATATAGCTTATACTTGTAATATTGTAATCTTAGCATAATGGCTTGCCAGTTTCTTACCATGGAGAAGGATGCTTCTTGAAAACTGGGCTTGGGGCTTTAAATTGGCATGCCCTGGAAGTTGACCACTTTTTCCCCTTTACTGTAAATTCATGTTCTTCCATCCTCTGTGCTGAGAGTTGGTATAACTATTGCTTGAAAGCACTGAGAACAGGCAGCTGCTGTAGCTGAGAGGGGAAGGGCTTGTTGGGGTGTTTTTGTTTGCTTGGTTGGTTGGGTTTCTGGTTGTTGTTGTTGTTTGTTGTTGTTTACTTGCTTCCCTCCTATCAAGATACAGAACAATGACTCAAATTCTGTCTTTTGTTTGTCTCCAAAAATGCAAAATGCAGCACACACCCTTTTGAGCTATGTTAACATGCTTATTATAAGTCTTACTGTAAAACACAGAGTGTGAAGGAGGCTACTTTTCCAACAAGTCTTTGCATTGCCAAAGGAATAAAATAAGTGTTTCATCATTTTGGATGCAAACCTAAAATATTCATGAGATTTGTTTGTTAGAGGACAGAAATCTCAAGGCATCTATTTAAAGGGGAAGGTTTGGGAGGATGAAATGCATTTGGGACATGTTCATGAAACTGGTTCTTGCCAGGCAGGTCTTGCAATTTGTCTTTAGTCACACACTGTCCCGCACTAACTCTAGGTACCTGAGAAGAGATGGAGTCAGTGTTAGGTTGTAAATGATACCGTGGATGTTTGAATGCAGTAAGATCTTCGTTAAAGAAGACAAAGTTTCATTTAAGCAAAAAGAATAGGCTTAAAGATCTTACTGCAATTCTGAGAACTTCTAGAAAAGTAGTTGTCAACCTTCTTAGTGGTGAGACCCTTTAGTTCAGTTCCTCATGCTGTGGTGACCTCAGCCATGAAATTATTTCACTGATATTTCATAACTAATTTTTCTACTGTTATGAAACATAATGTAAATGTGTGATGTGCAGGATATCTGATATGGGACCCATATCAAAGTGTAGTTTGACCATAAAAGGGGTTGTGACCTCCCGGTTGAGAGCCACTCTTGTAGACCGTGCAATGGTTATTTTCACTGCAAATAAATGATGTGTGTATGAAAAAGCAGATAGAAAAATTTGATTCTATTTATTTAATCTTAAATTATTTTGTTTGTTTTTATTAAATATTTTAAATTTTTTTACATATACATTTATATTATTATACATGTATACAATAAACTACCTATAGCAAGAAGACTTATGACACAATCAGGAATTATAGACATGTTACATTCTTAGCATTTTGGTTGTTTGTATTTGACAGCATAGAAGAAAACATCTTTTCTATCTTGGTGTGTCTAAAATTTTGAATAGTTTAGTTTTACAATTAAGCTTAGTTGTTTAAAGTTAAGGTGTTTTTATGTCTAGATAGATGATTTAGTTGATAATAACGAGATATGATAAATATTGATTTACAAACATTCAATTCTTAGAAGAGTCAGTTAAAATATTCTAGAATCTAAAATTATGATAAAATTAATTGATAATACTTAAGCATGAATTATGACAAATCTGACCCACTAGTTCTGAAATTTTTATAGGATTTTGTTAACCTAGTTTTATTCTTTATCTTTCAATATATTTTTAACTTTTCTCCTTCCTTTTCCATCCTCTATCACCTCCCAAGTGTCTTCCCTCCAATACTTCCACGGAACCACAGTCTCTTTCATCCTCACAGAAAATAAGTCCATGTTACCTTCAACTATTTAATATGAAATACTGTCATAGTCGAGAATACTCAATGGCTCAAACTATTGAATTGGAAAAGTGACAGATGTACAATAATTAAAATACAAATTGAAATGTTAGCATCTCTTATTCAATGACTTGTCATGTATTTTCAGGTTAACCAATTTTGGTTAAGCTAGAAATAATATACATCTATTCTTTCCTGTGAAAGTTTAATGTTACCTTCAAGGACACACTAGGAAAGAGTGGTTCACAGAGTGTTCTCGAAGAGAAGTTCTGTACACTCTCTACACTTTACTCTTTTGTGTTGAACTCCGATATAAAATACAGAATGTTTCCAATATGATTAAACTTACAAGCAGTTTGGTTAAAGTAATAGAGACAGTGGTCTGCAGAGTAACTGAAGAACTACTGGAACTGATTTAAGGATCCCACTATCCACATGCAATAATATAGGTGAGTTTTTTGCACACAATTAAATTGTCGTCAGATGCTCAATGAGGTTTTAGTGCATTTGAGCTAAGGGAAGCACCCCCTCCCAGACAGGTGACCTCACAAATGACCATCCTAGTGTTCACAGTCCCACATTTTGGCTAAGTCATAGGTTCCTTCTCTAGCAAATGAAATAAGCCTTGATATTACCCACTATATGTATTTCCATATTACATGAAGATTTTGGAAATCTTTTGTTGGTTTTAGAAATTAGTCCTTATGCTAAAGTATCATTCAGATACTCTAAGATATTTCCATTACTGACTTCATGGTTTGCTTTTTTCTGTGTTCTCGTGGTTTGGCAATAGATGAGAGGCTTTTTTTTTTTTTTTTTTTTTTTTTTTTTTTTTTTTTTTTTTTTTTGGCATTTGGAACTAATCATCTCGGAACAATCTGATTTCTATTTATTATAGTCACATGGTAGTGTTGATTATGTTTATATTTGAAAAAAGATTTTATTCTGTCCTTCTGACCTCATGATCACCTTCAGAAGATTTTCCTTTATCAAGTGTAGGTACACCGAGTTAAACCAGTTTTTCCTCTTGGTTCTTATATCTGGGGGGCTTGTATTTTACTTCAATAGCTCAAGAAGCTTTCAAACAAATCAAGTTACCTCCAGAAAATAAAATGAATATAATTGTAGTTTCAGGAATACCATCTATTGCTGGGTAAAACAAATGTCTCCCTTTCAACTGACCAATGTTAGATAAAATTCTACTTTTATATAATCAACTCTGCAGCCACTGATTAGACTTGATAAGACAATTGCAACCCACAATGTATTATTTTGTTGCGGGTAAACAAGACTGGTTATTTATCTTTCCCTAGTGCTTTCTCAACTACTTGAATTCAAACTAGGCAAGAGCACATTATGAAAACTCTCAATTACACAAGCCAAATGTGAGCCTTTAAACAAAGGCATGAAGTTTAAACATGAACATCAGTACATTTGTTGCCCACAGAAAAGGATTACCCGCTCCCAGCCTCATATTCAGATTTGCTGGCTACATACAGACAATCCAGAGACAAACCCTACCCAAAGGGAAGGAATGTGTTCTTTTTCGCTCTGTCAGTCAGCACCTGCCATAGCATTGAATACTTGTTTCTGGTTTCTTCTATGCTTTGTGGCTACGAAAGTCATAGCCATTTATGAATTTACATGAAATTTTAAAGAAATACAAGGCAATATGTCTCAAAATTAAGACATTACAACTCCATTTTAAATCTGGAAGCCTGGAATAGTACTTTCCTGGTGGTATAAGCTTTGAATTAGAGGATTCACTACTCTTAAGGCATATTTTTAAAGTGATGTTAAAAATGTACAGTAAACAATTTACAACCTCTGAGAGTGGAATAATTAGTCTTCCCCATAAATTTTTGAAAGTCCATCAGTTTGAGAGAGAGTGAGGGAATTATATGGAATTACAGGAGGGATTGTACAGAGAAGGGAAAGAGGTTAAGTGATGTAATTATATTTTAATTTTAAAAATGCAATTTAGAAAAAATGCTGTAAAAATGAATTTTAAAAGTAACAATCAACATGACAATCTGGAAACTCATCAGAACACAGCTGCGCACCCAAACCCATGACCACAGAGCTGGGGAAGTTTTTATTTGAGTCCAGTGTTCAGTGTCCCAGCTGGCCCCATGAGCATGCTTCTCTGTATTCTGAGCCTTGACACAAATGTCTCTATCTTACATGCTTACTCAAGGCCTCTCTTTAACATTGCTGTCATGTTTGTTTATTCTGAGGGTCTTTGCAACACTTTTCATCCTCTCTGATTCTGTATCCAGCACTTATCATTCTCTTAGTAAAAGAAAGAAAGAAAGAAAGAAAGAAAGAAAGAAAGAAAGAAAGAAAGAAAGAAA
>OU015743.1:54589226-54605788 GCA_907169655.1 Acomys percivali | reverse complement strand
TTAAGAAAAACATTTGTAACTAAGTAGTCGTTTCTATACAATTGTTTCTTTTAAAAACCTTATGCAAAGCCAATTTCAAATGTTTTGTTTTTATTCAAATAGTTTGTAAAGTGTTTGTTTTTTCTGACAGGAACGGCAATTGTTTTTAAGTATAAAAAAGCCCAGCATGCCTTCCCATCCATCTTCAATGGGGTCCAAGTTATTGCTGCTATACATTTTGAGAACAAATTTTAGTTGTTTTCTTTTAAGTGAAAATATGTTGTACAGCTTGAACCCCCTGAAACTAAAGTTAACTACTTTTCATATACAGAATGGCAAGTTGTCTGACTCACTTCAGGGTTGTTTGAGTGTTTTACATGCATATGGCAGTCCTAGGATAGGAAAATGCTTGCATGGGTCATGACACTGACTGCTATCTTCATTGCAGGCCGACGGTGTAACAGTGATATCTCCTTCTACCGACATCTTTGATATGGTTCCATTTTCCCCAATATCACATCAGTCTCCAATGCCTGCTCGCAATGGCACACAGCTACCACCAGTCCCTAGCAGATCTACAGAGATCAGTAAGCATGTTAAATATATTGGTCTTTTTGCTATATTTGGGTGTATCTTCAATCTTTCACATTTTGTAAAAATAAAATAACAAGCTAGCAGCTTTAATTTTTGAAGTATGCTTTTTAATCAAATTTGATGAATTTTATTTTGCTTTATAGTTTTGAAAAGAATACTAAACACATCTCTATTGCAAGTTGAACCTTGTATGAATGATAATATTTTGGTAAAGACTACTTGAATCATAAAATTGTTCAACTGTGCATTCATATTGACTTAATATCTTGAAATTTTTACAAATAACTGACCATTATGTAGTTATTTGTAATGTGTTTACTAGAGTATTTTAAATAGTCTTGTTACAGGGCATTCATGTGTCATTAGTGGGAGGGTATGTAAAGAGTGAATATCCTATCATTTTTCTCTGTATTATAATATTATTTATAGGGTTTGTCTTTGAAATATTAAATATCTAAAAATATTTTTTCAGATGTATCTTCTATGTATCTATGAACAACATCCAAATCGCTCTTTGGTACATAGAAAGCATCCAGTAGGCATTCATTGCCTGTGTCTGTCTGTCACAGACTCTGAAGGAATTGGTCCATTGGCTGAGATTAAGTCAATGATACCATATGGATAGTGGAGAAATCAGTTCCAGATTTGATCTTAGTATGTCCACATTCAGGCCATTCACATACACTTCTAAAGTTCAGCAGAAGCTTGTAGTGCATTGTAGGAACATAGCTTTTTATTTCCCATGTGGAACTTGGGAAAGCACATTGCTCATGTTGGTTATTCAATGTATTTTGAATGGCTAATTTTTAAAGAAAAATAATAAATGGGTACTATCAGCCCATAGGAAGTTTTCAAAATATAAACTCAGAATGGGCATGTAGAATGAATGTTTGTTTTTGTTCTTGTTTGTTTGTTTTGCACTCAAACCTCCATACCACACAAAACAGAAAATAGATGTTTCTGTTTGCCTTTCATTGTTCTAATAGATACAATGACCAAAAGCAGCTTGGAGAGGAAAGGGATTATTTCAGTTTACAGGTTACAATCCTCCATCAAGGGATGTCAGGACAGGAGCTCATGACAGGAACAAAGCAGAAACCACATATGGAGGAACAGTGCTCACTGGCTGCCTCCCTGGCTCATGCCATTAAGAACCTGAATCCATCAGCTCACAAAGTGGGCTGGGCCTTCGTAAATCAATCACCCACCCATCAGGAACATGCTACAGGCCTCCCCACAGGCCAGTGTGTAGGAGAAAATCCCACAGTGGCAAGTACTTCTTTTTAGATGGTGTTAACATCAAACAAAGAACCTTCTGCCTCACAAAGGAGACAATAAGTGACTACTAATCTACAGAATAGATGAAAGCATCCTGCCAGCTCAATAGCCAAAATTTCAATAAAAAACACAGGCAGTAGACATTCCATACAAGATGATAGATCAATGCCAAAAGCTGGGCACACGAAAAAATACGTAAGATCAGTATCAATTAGGTAAACATACATCAAAACCAGACTAATATTTTACCTCATATGTATATACGTTTAGCTTATATGATAACCAGTTCAGACAAAGATATTGGAGAAGGGACTCTTGTGCTTATTACAAGGGATAGGAGGATAAACTAGTACAGACATAGAAAAAATGTGAAGATTTCTCAAAAAGGCTAAAAAAAAAAAAATACTACCATGTAATCCAGCTATTGAAGTAACTAAAAGAGGTGATTACCAGCCTGTACCACACATTTTTATGTTTATGTTTAGTTGAGCTACATGTGTCAATAAGTGCAAAGAAACTAAGTATTTTTCCAATGATTAGTGGCTCTTACAATGCCCCTGTCTCTTCTTCTGCATTGTTCCCTGATGCATGGGCGTGAGATCAGGAGTGTCTTACAGAAGTAGCCCCTGGGCCTTGGGCTCCACAACTCTGCAGTTGATTTCTAAAGCTCTGACTGTCCCAGAACTCATTATCTAGACCAGGCTTGCCTGAAACACACAGACACACAGATACCTGCCTGCCTCTGCCTCCATTGTGTTGGGAATAAACGTGTGCACCACTATGGCCAGATGTTTTTTTGTTTTCATTCTGTTTTGTTTTGTTTTACTTTTTTGTGAATTTCATACCTGACTACAGTATTTATATCATTTCTCCTAACCCTCCCCCCACACATTCTAACTTCTGTCTGTCCTTTCTACTCCTTTTAAATTCATGGCCTTCTTTTTTTATTTTACATTTTTTATTATATTTCTTTTTTACATATATATTTGTATTATTGTACGTAAATAAAAAATAAAATACATAGAGCAGGAATAACCATGAAACAATCAGGAATTATATGAAAGTTATATTCAAAGTGATTTGGCTATTTGAATTTGACAAACCTGAAGTAAACATCTTTCTCATCTTGGTGAGTCTAAAATTCTTCATAGAAATCAATATCTATCATATCTCATCTGTATTAACTTAAAACATCTATCTAGACCTAAAAACATCTTAACCCCTAAACAACTAAGCTTAATTGTAATACCTAACTATCTGGTCTTCAACCCCATTGGAGACTTGAAAAGGAATAAAATTATTTACATGAGAGAACCAGAAGTGCAGGTTAGCAGCTTGCAAAACAACAACAACAAATGACAGAGACAGTTTACTGCCTCAACTGTCACACAAAACTGTAATGTTGGAACATCATCTTCAGCCTTTTGGTCCAATATATCTGACAGACATATTTTCGAAACAGGAATTATTAAGGATTTGCCTACCCTGTCTGGGCAGAGTTGGCTGTCGACTCTGTCTGCCCATTTTTAGGCAGAATTCTGTCTGTGGCAGAAATGAGGACTTCTGCCCAGTGTTTTATTGCCACACTTGAAGTCATTTCATAAGGAAGTTTTCTCATCACCTTTTGTGAGGTAGGCTGGATGTTGACAGGAATTAACCCGTCTTGTCATAGAATCTTTAGAATGATAAAAAGAACTGTAAATGCCATATTCTATACTTCTCTAAGGCTTCTGAAGACCTTATCTAACTATTTTACCATATATATATATATATATATATATATATATATATATATATATATATGTTAGACCTAGGATATATATTCTTGTGATAAAAATAGACTAGTAACTGACATGACCATGATCTAATCAACTAACAATTAGCTTGTATTACTTAATTATCCTAAACAGCCTGCAATACCACTTTCAAGGTATTGGAAGTAAACCTTGTATTATAATTGAGTTGTATGTGTACAATACCTCATATTAGAGAAAAATGTATATATAATGTGTGTGAAGAACAATCTTAAATTTGAATTCTATACCAATGTATCACAATTAAACTTCTTTTTCTATTACTATACAAAATTCTATACCAATGAACCTTATTTGTGAGTAACAAGGCTTTAAGTTGAGTATATTCAATAATCTATTTTTTGTTCTATCATCCTTATTTATTTCTATATCCTCCTTTCTTGTCAACTCCTATCTCCTTACCTATGAAAGAAAAATAAAGTAAAAATGAAAAACATTCCTGAGTCCAAACTTGTTTTATTTTTTTTTCTGTGTAACACCAATAATAATTTATAACCAACTCCCGATGAAAATTCCCATGTGTAGCCCAAGAGAGCAAATAGAAACCTACCCAACCCCACTTAGTGGAAATGGGGCATCTTTCTCTTAAGGTTTCTTCAGGCTGATTTGGGGTAAATAATACTGTTGTAGGGATCCAAATAAAATTGGGGTAAATGGTTAAACAAGCCAGGGATAGCATTCGGGTCCAGTTTCTAAATGTTGAGAAATTTCAGGCTTAACAGGAGTCCTGTGTGGGATAGTCTGAAATGATGGACCAATTGGGATCAGAAGATTTCTACAACGTTGTCTGTCCTGTAAACTGTCCTGTTCTGATGGATAGCAGCAACTGAAGCACCTGAGGCTGGAACATGAAGGATGCAAAATGTCAGCATCCAGCATTCTGAGAGGAATTAATCCTGTCAGGTCTCATCCTGTGTCAGTGTCCCATTCTTTTGTTCTGAAAACATATAACTTCTCACAAGCATACAGTTCTAAAATTAAATTTTTATGAGGTGTGTAGGATGCACAGAACAATTAAGGCTGGTTCTCTGCTCTTTGTATGAGCAGAAGAAGTAAGACATCGGCAAATCTTCCTTCATGCCACACTAAGAATGGCCTCTAATAAGTCAGGGATTCTGTGACCAACAAGAAGCCTTGTCTATGCATAGACATTCATGTCTCAGCCAGTCTCAGGGCTGGCAATATAAGTTACCTGCTTGTTCTGCAGTTTGAATTTTTTACATCCTGATTGTAGCCCCCTCCCTCATCACTTCCTGATCCCACCCTCCTTATTCATCCCCTCTCCCTCCCTCTGGTAGTCCTCAGAAAGGAGAGCCCTCCTCCCCTAACAGCTGACCTCTGCCTAACCAGTGTCATCTGTACTAACTTGGTCATTTTCCTCTGTTGCCTGGCAATGCTGCCCTGCCATGGAGAAAGTGATCAATATTAGGAGGCCTAAGTCAATGTCAGAAGTTAGTCCCTACGCCCCATATTGTGAGACCCACAAGGAGACTGTGCTGCTTATCTACTACATTTGAGCAGAGTGTCTAAGTCCACATCATACATGGACCTTGGTTGGCACATCAGTCTCTGTATTATAATGTGATCATCCTGTATTAAGTGACTAATATATACGTATAAGTATATACTTTGCATGTTTTTCTGAGTATGGATTGCCTCACTCAAGATGATTGTCTCTAGTTCCAGCCTCTTGCCTGTAAGTTTCAAGATTTCCTTATTTTTGATAGGTGAACAGTATTCCATTGTGTAAATGATGCATTGTTTCTTGGGACATCTAGGTTGTTTCCAAATTCTGGCTATTAAGAACAAGGCTGCTATGAACATAGTTGATCAAATGTCCTTGTGTGGTGGACCATCTTTAGGGTATATGCCCTGGAGTGGTATGGCTGGATCTTGAGGTAGACTCATTCCATTTCCTAAGATAGCACCAGATTTATTTTCAAACTGGTTGTACAAGTTTGCGCTCCCACCAGCAATGGAGGAGTGTTCAGTTTTGCCTGCATCCTCACCAGCATGTGCTGCCACTTAAATTTTTGATCTTAGGTATTGGATAAGTGGAAGATAGACTCTCAGGTCCATTTTGATTTGCCTTTCTCTGGTGATTAGGGATTTTGAGTATTTCTTTAAGTGTTTCTCAGTCATTCGATATTCTTCTCTTGAGAATTATCTGTTTAGCTCTGTCCCTCATTTTTAAAATTGGGATATTTAACTTGGTGGTATTTAATTTCTTGAGTTGTTTATATGTTTTTGGATATTATCTCTTTGTCAGATGTATGGTTTGTGAAGATCTTCTCCAAGTCTGTAGGCTATCATTTTGTTCTATTGACAATGACCTTTGCCTTACAGAAGTTTTTCAGTTTCATGAGGTCCCATTTATTAATTGTTGATCTTAGAGCCTGAGTGATTGGTGTTCTGTTCAGGAAGCCGTCTCCTGTGCTGATGAGTTCAGTGTTCTTCCCTACTTTTCTTCTAACAGATTTAGGGTTTGTGTTTTTAACTTGAGGTCTCTAACCCACTTGGATTTTAATTTTATGCACAGTAATAAATGTGTCTATTTGCATTTTTCTACATGTAGCCATCCAGTTAGATGAGCACCATTTGTTGAAGATACTATTATTTTTCCATTGTATGGATTTAACTTCTTTGTCAAAAATCAAATGTCAGTAGGTGTGTGGGTTTATTTCTGGGTCTTCAATTTGATGTCACTGATCAATCAGCCTATTTTCATGCCAGTACATGCTGTTTTTTTTTGTTACTTCTTGCTCTATTGTACAGCTAGAGATCTTGGATGGAGATTCTTCCAGAATATCTTTTATTGTACAGGATTGTTTTGGCTATACTGTTTTTTTAGTTTTTCCATATGAAGTTGAGAATTGATCTTTCAAGGTCTGTACAGAGTTGTCTTGGAATTTTGATGAACATCATATAGAATCTAAAAATTGCCTCTGATAATATGGCCATTTTTACTATATTGATTCTCCTGATCTTTCCATCTTCTGATATCTTCTTCATTTCTTGCTTTAGAGACTTGAAATTTTTTCATATAAGTCTCTCACTTGCCTGGTTAGTGTTATAACAGGATACATTATATTATTTGTGACTACTATGAAGGTTGTAGTTTCCCTAAATTCTTTCTCACCCTGTTTGTCATCTGTATACATCAGGGCTATTGATTTTTTGAGTTGATTTTGTATGCAGCCACTTTGCTAAAGGTGTTTATCAGCCTCATAAGTTCCTTGGTAGAATTTTTAGGCTCACTTATGTATACTATCATGTCATCTGCAAATAGTGATAGTTTGACTTCTTCCTTTCCTATTCACATCCCCTTGATCCCTTTTAGTTGTCTTACTGCTCTAGCTCTGACTTAAAGTGCTATATTGAAGAGATATGGAGAAAGTGCACAGCCTTGTCCTGTGCCTGGTTTCAATGGAATTTATTTAAATTTCTCTCCATTTAGTTTGATGTAGGCTTTAGGCTTGCTGTATATTGCCTTTATTATGTTGAAGTATGTGCTTTGTATCTCTGTTCTCTCCAAGACTTTAAATATGAATGGGTGTTGGATTTTGTCAAATGCCTTTTCATCATCTAAGAAGATGATCGTGTAATTTTTTCTCTCATTTTGTTTGTATAATGAATTACATTGATAGATTTCCATATATTTAACTACCCCTGCATGCCTGGAATGAAGCCTAATTGGTGATGGTGGCTAATAGTTTTGATATGTTCTTGGATTTTGTTTGCGAGTATTTTATTGATAATTTTTGCATCAATGTTCATAAGAGAAATTGGTCTGTAATTCTCTTTCTTTGTAGAGTTTTTCTGTGGTTTAGATATTAATTTGACTGTGGCATCATAGAATGACTTTGGTAATTTTCCTTCTCTTTCTCTTTTGTGGAATAGTTTAATGAGAATTGGTATTAGATCTTCTTTGAAAGTCTGGTAAAAATTCTCCACTGAATCCATCAGGCTCTGGGCTTTCTTTGGTTGGGAGACTTTTGATGATGGCCTCAATTTCCTTAGGACATATAAAACTATTTAATTCTTTCCAAATCTTGATTTAATTTTGGTAGTTGGTGTCTATGAAGAAAAAATTTCCTTTTATTTAGGTTTTCAAATTTTGTGACATATAAGGTTTTGAAATATGACCTAATGATTCTTTGGATTTCCTCATTGTGTGTTGTTATGTCTTCCTTTTCATTTCTGATTTTGTTGATTTGATTACTCTCTTTGCCTTTTAGATAAATTGGCCAAGGGTTTGTCTATCTTGTTGATTTTCTTAAAACAAACAAACAAAACAAAACAAACAGCTCTTGGTTTTCTTGCTTCTTTGAATTGTTCTCTTTGATTCTATTTTATTGATTTCAGTGCTGAGTTTGATGATTTCCAACCATTTACTCCTCTTTGGTAAGTTGGCTTCTTTTTGTTCTAGTGCTTTCAGGTGTGTTGTTAAGTTCATAGTATGTGATCTCTCCAATTTCTTTTTGAAGGCACTTAGTGCTGTGAGCTTTCCTCTTAGCAGTGCTTTCCTTGTGTCCCAGAAGTTTGGCTATGTTGTGCTTTCAGATTCATTGACTTCTAGGAAGTTTTTAATTTCTTTTTTTTATTTTGTTCCTTACCCAGATATAATTAAATAGGGAGTTTTTCAGTTTCTGTGAGTTTGTAGGCTTTCTGTTGTTATTGAGACGCAAGGAATTATTTCAATCTTTTTGTATATGGTTTTGAGCTTTGTGATCAGGTATAGGGTTGATTTTGGAGAAAGTTTCCTGAGGTTCAGAAAAGAAGGTGAATTCTGTGTCCAGGTGAAAAGGTCTGTATGTATAAGTTAGGTCCATTTCATTCATGAAATCTATTAGTTTCTCCATTAGTTTCCACTGTAATGATCTATCTATTGGTGAGAGTGGGGTGTTAAAGTCTCCCATTTTTAAATTGTGGGATTCAGTGTGCCCTTTAAGCTTCAGTAATTTTTCTTTTATGATTGTGTGTGCTCCTGTATTTGAAGCATAGATATTCTGAAATGAGATATCATCTTAGTGTATTTTTCATTTGATGAGTATGAAGGGACCTTCCCCATGTCTTTTGATTAGTTTTTGTTGAAAATCTATTTTGTTACACACTAGAATGCTACTCTAGCTTGTTTTTTGCTTGGAGTATATTTTCCAGACCTTTACTCTAAGGTAATGATTATCTTTCTGGCTGATGTGTGTTTCTTTTATGCAACAGATTGATGGATCTTATTTTTGCATCGGTTCTGTTAGCCTGTGTCTCTTCATTGGGGAGTCAAGGCCATTTATTTTCAGAGATATTTATAACCATTGGTTGATGGTTTCTATTATTTTGATGTTGGTAGTAGCGGAATGTGTGTGTGTATGTGCATCCTTTCTTCTGTTTTTGTAGATGTGAAATTATTCATTGCTTTCATTTTTCCCTTGCAAAATTCCCTCCTTGGTTTGGAGTTTTCCTTCTAGTATCTTCTGTGGATCTGTATCTGTGGTTAGGTACTGTTTCAAATTGTTTTTGTCATGGAATATCTTGTTTTCTCCATCTATGCTGATTGAAAGTTTTGCTGAGTATAGTAGTCTAGGTTGGCATCTGCGAGCTCTTAGTTTCTGCATGACTTCTGTCCAGGCCCTTCTGGCTTTCATAATCTCCATTGGGAAGTTAAGTGTAAATCTGATAGGTTTGCCTTTATATGTGACTTGGCCTTGTTCTTTCGCAGCTTTTAAAACAGTTCATGTTTTGATTATTATGTGGTGCAATGATTTTTTTTTTCTTGTCCAATGTACTTGGAGTTGGCTTCTTGTATATTTATGGGAATTTCTTTCTTTGTGTTATGGAAATTTTCTTCCATTTTTTAAAAAAAATATTTTCTGAGGCTTGCAGTTGGGAGTCTTCTTTTTCTTCTATCCCTATGATTCTTAGGTTTGGTCTTTTCATAGGATCCCAGATATTTTGGATATTCTATGTCAAGTGCTTTGTAGATTTAGCATTTTCTTTTGCTGCTATATCCATTTCTTCAGTCATATCTTCTATCTCTGGTATTCTTTGTTCTATCTCTTGAACTCTGTTGGTAATTCTTGTGTCTATAGATCCTATTTTCTTCTTTCAGGTTTCCATTTCCAGCATTATCTCAGATTCTGTTTTCTTCATAACTTCTGTCTACAATTCCAGGTCTTGAAACCTTTTTTTCATTAATTTTTCCTGTTTGATTATAGTTTCTTCAAGTAATTTGTTCCATCCTTTCATCTCTTTCTTTGTGTATTTCTGTTCTAGTTTGAGAGATTATTTTCCTCCTTTAAGACAGCTATCATTTTCATAACCTCAGATTTGAAGTTATTCTCTTGTGTGTTTGCTGTGATAATATCTCCAGGGCTTGTGGTGATGATGGGACTGCTGGTTTCTGGCCATATCAAATGGTCCTGGGGATTGTTGCTTGTGTTCTTACACTGACTTCTTCCCATTGTGATGTCTCTGGTTGGAGTGTGTGTCCAGTGCCTGCTTGGACCTTGGAACTTTATCTTGACTTTCTGGTTGACCTGAGGTGAGATCCACTGATGTTTCCAACTGTGGTGTCTGATAGGTGCTAGAACCCACAGACGCTTGTGTTTTGAAGTCCTCCCACCTTCACTAGCTCTGTGTCCCAGGTAGTTTAAGAGATGCCTGGTAACCATGCCTGTGGTGGTCATGAAGTTACCCCAGTGGCTGCTTCGAAACCCAGGAGCTCTCTGTGGCTTGTCTGGGTGACCTGAGTTCGAATACACTTGTGATTCTGACTGTGGTGTCAGCTCAGTTGTAGAACCCACAGATGCTGGTGATATTGCAGTTCCCAGCTTGCGTTGTACCCCAGGGAGTTCGAGAGCTGCCCACCAGCCAGATGTGTGGCACTAGCCTTCCAAGGGTGTGCACCCATTTCTGTGGAGACCTGATTCTCTGTGGTTTTGTTATGTGGCCAGAAACCAGACCCAACGGTGCTCTACACAATTTTGACCCCTCTCACCTGTGGGGCACTGTGTACTGGTGTTTTGTGGCTTTCAGATCAGCCTTTAGGTTCCTGAATAGTCACTGCTGTCCTGCTGATTAAACAAAGTGTGTGTGTTATGCCCTACCATCTTGTATCCTCCTTCGTAAATAGCTTTCTTCTTAATTATTGTTACATGTATGTGTATATATAAACACAGCCTCTTGCATATATTTAGTATTGATTGTATATAACATATATGTTCTGAGATTACCTTGTCATTGGATAACCAAAACAGTACCTATTGAAATCTGCATTCATGTTTTTTCAATAAAAATGTGTTACTTACATTTTAGAACTCCTGTTAAAATTTGATTCAGTGTTACAAATGGAAATTATATACTTCTTGCTGCTCAACACAAAGTGGCTTGAAATGTTTCTTAGTAAAAGTGAGATACAACTTAATGAACTACAAGTAAAGTGGTAACTTACAAATCAGCATGCTGCCTTGCTGTTGGGTTATGAGACAACAACAAATGGAATAGGAGAAATCTCATATGGTATTATACTAATGTTAGTAAATTCTACTATAAAATACCAGTGTTGAAATAGGTCAGTTATTAAATATTGGTAACGTTATTAAGAAGTTATTAACTCTAAAAAGTCAGTAGCCTTCCTATATAGAAATGACAAACATGCAGAGGAAGAAATTAGGAAAACTACACCCTTCACATTAGCCACAACAATATAAAATATCTAGGAGTTACTCTAACCAAGCAAGTGAAGCATTTGTTTGAAAAAAATTTCAAATCTCTGAAGAAAGAGATTGAAGCTGACATCAGAAAATGGAAGGATCTCCCTTGTTCATGGATAGGAAGAATTAACATAGGAAAAATGGCCATCTTACCAAAAGTAATTTACAGATTCAATGCAGTCCCTGTCAAAATACCTACACAATTTTTTTCTTTCTTTTTCTTTTTTTTTATTAATTTATTCTTGTTACATCTCAATGGTTATCCCATCCCTTGTATCCTCCCATTCTTCCCTCCCTCCCAGTTTCCCCTTATTCCCCTCCCCTATGACTGTTCTTGAGGGGGACTTCTTCCCCTTGTATATGCTCATAGGGTATCAAGTCTCTTCTCAGTAAACTGCTGTCCTTCCTCTGAGTGCCACCACAATTTTTTAAAGACATTGAAAGATCAATTCTCAACTTCATATGAAAACCAAAAAAAAAAAAAACAGAATAGCTAAAACAATCTTATACAATAAAAGATCCTCTGGAGGAATCTCCATTCTTAATCTCAAGCTGTACTATAGAGCAAAAGTAATTAAAACAGCATGGTACCGGCACAGCAACAGGCTGCTTGATCAATGGAATCAAATTGAAGACCCAGAAATAAATCCACACACATATGGTCACTTGAGTTTTAACAAAGAAACCAAATTTATTAAATGGAAAAAGGATAGCATTTTCAACACATGGTGCAGGTCTAACTGGATGTCTACATGTAGAAAAAATGCAATTAGACCCCTTTTTGTCACCATGCACAAAACTCAAGTCCAAGTGGATTAAAGACCTAAACAGAAAACCAGAGAAACTAAATTAGTTAGAAGAAAAAGTGGGGAAGATCCTGGAACACATTGGCACAGGAGACAACTTCCTGAACAGAACACCAACAGACCAGGCCTTAAGGTCAACAATTAATAAATAGAAACTCATGAGGCTGAGAA
Source organism: Acomys percivali (assembly GCA_907169655.1). Taxonomy (NCBI): domain Eukaryota; kingdom Metazoa; phylum Chordata; class Mammalia; order Rodentia; family Muridae; genus Acomys; species Acomys percivali. The sequence goes on along the minus strand of OU015743.1, from coordinate 54,593,437 downwards.
GCTTCTGTAAGGCAGGAGACACTGTTAACAGAACAAAGCGACAGCCTACAGACTGGGAAAAGATCTTCGCCAACCCTACACCTGACAACAGTCTAATATCCAAACTACATAAAGAACTCAAGAAATTAAACACCATCAAACCAAATAACCCAATTGAGAAATGAGAACTAAACAGAGATTTCTCAGCAGAGGAATATCGAATGGCTGAGAAACACTTAAAGAAATGCTCAACATCTTTAGTCATCAGGGAAATGCAAAATGAAACAACTCTGAGAGTCCATCTTACACCCATCAGAATGGCCAAGATCAAAAACTCAAGTGACACCACATGCTGGCGAGGATGTGAAGAAAGAGGAACACTCCATTGCTGGTGGGAATTCAAACTTGTACAACCACTTTGGAAATCTATCTGGCGCTTTCTCAGAAAACTGAGAATAGGGCTTCGTTAAGACCCAGCTATTCCACTCCTTGGAATATACCCAGAAAATTCTCCAACACACAAGGCCATATGCTCAACTATGTTCATAGCAGCCTTATTCATAATAGCCAGAACCTGGAAGCAGCCTAAATGTCCCTCAGTTGAAGAATGGATAAAGAAACTTTGGTACATTTACACTATGGAATGCTACTCAGTTATTAAAAACAAGGAAATCCAGAAATTGGTGACAAACGGATGGGACTAGAAATGATCATAATGAGTGAGTTAACTCAGAAGCAGAAAGACTCACACGGTGTATACTCACTTACAATTGAGCACTAGTCCAAAAGGCACGTCCCATGAAAGTCTTCACTTACCAGGAGATTGGGACAGATGTGAAGGCATCCTATTGAGACTCTAGGTAAGAGAAATATAGGAGATGGGGAAATAGAAGGACCCAGAAGGGCCTAGAAACCTACCAGAAGAACATTGTGATGGTTGCATCGGGACCTGGGGGAGGGTCTGCTCAAACTATTGCACTAACCAAGGACAATATAGTAGTAAATATTGAACCCCTATTCTGATCTACCTAATGGACAGGACATTCTCCACAGTTATGTGGAGAGTGAGAACTGACTCTGACATGAACTCTGGTCCTCCATATGTGACCAACTCCCTTTGGTGGGGAGGCCTCATGGCACTCAAATAAAGAATAAGCAGACTATGAAGATGAGACTTGGTAGCCTATGACCATATAGTAGGGGAGGAAGCCCCCCCTCAGCCATACACCTAGGGGAGGGGAATATGGTAAAAGTGGGAGGGAGGGAAGAATGGGAGGATACAAGTGATGGGATAACAATTGAGTTGTAATCTGAATAAATTAATAAAATTATAAATAAATTTTTTATAAGTTACACAAAGACATAGAAAATTCTCTAGATATCAACTCAACATGGCTACAGATATTTTTGCCATTACGTTTGAGACAGACTCTTGCAGTGTAGCTAAAGCTGGCTTTGAACTCTTTAGAACTGCAGCCCTGAAGTGAAATTTGATAGATATCAACCACTATTAAGGAACAAGGAATTGTAAATATTATTTTTACTAAATACTTGAAAATGCTATTCAATATATTTTTTACCATACTTACTCCTTCTCTTTCCCCTAGCTCTCTCCAGAAACCAAGCCCAACTACCTACCCTTTCTCAACTTCATGTCCCCTGTTATTTGTATAACTCACCTGGCCTAATGTGTGTTGCTCTTATACTCATAAATGTGGGTCTGTTCACAGAAGCTACACCTTTAAAGAAAGCTGGCTCCTATACCCCAAAGCCAGCAGTTCCTCAGTTAGAGGTCAAGAGGTCATAAGAACCCTCCTACTCCATGCTGGAATGATGAGTAGCTTGATCTTGGGTAGGTGATCCCAGCTACTGTGAGTTTTTGTGTCTATGAAGTTAAGTCATATCTGCATGAGACTGCTTTTCACCAGTCATTCCTAACCACTGGAAAAGCTTTCTATCTCATCTTCCAAAATGATTTCTAAGTTTGAGGGAAGGATGATTTAGATGTTGGATTTGTGGCTGAGCACCTCACTTAAACTTTTTCTCTTAATTATGATCAGCTATATATTTCTGCACTAACTACCATATGTTGCAAAAAGAAAATTATTTGATGAGGTCTGAGAGATATACATATGCATAGAAACTATTATTATTCTATCAAATCGTTTTAATATTAAACTGTCTTAGAGTAACCGTACCAAGTATATGTTTCCTCCTGTGGACCAGACTTTAAATTCAATCCGAAAGTGGTTGATTACCACCATAATCTTTGTTTCACTACTGAAGACATGGTCATATCTTACCACGCCAGTCATTAGTACCTGTGGTACTATAAAAGCAAGGGAACATAAAAATGCTTTCTTGACATTGCCAACTTGATTTTTCCTTTTACTGGCACCCAGGTGTGTATTGTCTTCATCAATGAAGTCTTGATATAAATTTCTGATTAGAAACAAGAACCACAGTGTGGTTTATGAATGGCCCCATAGACTCATGTCTTTGAATGCTTTGCCCACTATTAGGCGGTAAGGCCTTGTTGCAGCAGGTGTGGCCTTGTTGAAGGAAGTGTATCACTATAGGGATGGGATTTGAGGTATCATATGCTCAAGCTATGCCCAGTATGGTACACAGTCACTCTCATTAAGCACTCCAACACCATGTCTGCCTGCATGTTACCATGTGTCCTGCCATAAGGATATTGGACTAAACCTCTGAAACTGCAATCCAGCTCCAGTTAAATATTTTCTTTTATAAGTGTTGCCTTGGTCATGATATCTCCTCACAGCAATAAACCCTAACTAAGAGAGAAGTTGGTACCAGTGACTGGGGTAGTGCTGTGATTGGCCTGACCATGCTTTTGTCTGGAGGAATGTGGACACTGGAGCTTTGGATTAGGAAAGCAGTAGACAGATTAAGTGCGGTTTAATGGAGTATCCTAGAAGGAACATGGAAAATAGTGGTACTGGAGGTGATGTGAACTGTGGAGGCCTGGATCAAGAGGTTTCAGAGGAGAAAAATGTTAGTATGGGGCCTAGAGACTGCTCTTGTGAAGAATATGCCTACTCTTTGCCCTTGTCTGAAAGTCTACCTGAGGATAAGTCGGAGAGTTTTTAGATGAGTTGTTTTGGCAGAGGAAATATCAAAACAGCTTAGTATTGACTATGTCATGTCACGCGGTTATTAGTCATCACCCTTATGATGTCCTATAATGAAAAAGAGAATGCTGAGCAAGGAAAACCATAAAAATATACAGTTCCAGAAGAAAAGGGACACCTGATGTTAAATGGAATAAAAGGAGTGGTGACCTCAGGGCAAGTTCCCATCCAGCTAGCCTTCCAACTTGTGAAAAGAAATTAAAGAAAAGCTCAGCCTGCTGTGGTGGTTCACACCTTTAACCACAGCACTCCACAGACAGAGACAGGATGATATCTGAGTTCAAGGCCAACCTCCTCTATGGAGCAAGGTCCTAGGTGGCCAAGCTTCAGCAGTGAAGGAATCCGTCAAAAACAGAAAGCTTGTGAAGTGTAATTGAATGAGGGGTTTTCATTTTAGCCATAGCAAGGAAAAGACCTTGGCAGCTTAAGCCATGTAGTTTTGGATTTAGAGTCAAAGACAGAAGAAAGAAGTGACGGGACTCTCCACCTATGACCAGGGAAAATCACTGAGGCCAGGTATGTGTCAGAGGTGTTCCTGCATGGAGGACTAGAGAGGCCATTACACAAACCTATGAAGACAAAATGTGGAATGCTTGACAACTCTAAGATGTTGAAGATGCCAGAATCATAGGAAACCAGCTGAGAAGTGCTGCTTAAGAGTGGAACCAGCCCAAGAGAGAAGTGTGTTGCAGTTAACAAAGCTAAAAATAGTTTGAGGTCTGAAGAGCACTTTACTATCAGATGTGGAGATATTTTCCAAGATAGTTGCCAGTCTTGCTTTGGTCCAGTATTTCCTCACTATGTTCCCTTTCCTCCTTTTTGGAATGCTAATGTATATCTTGTGCCATTGTGTGTTGTAAATATGAGATGTGTGTTTAGATTTTATGTTACAGGAGATTACTGTTAAGAGATTGCATGGGTCTCAGAAAAGACTCTGGACTTTGGACTTTTAAACAAGGTTCAGATTGATATAGGCTATAGAGACTTTTGAAGTTGGACTGAATGATTTTGGTATTATGCTGTAGTGACAAGCCTATAGGGGCCAGGGAGTAGATGTAGTGTTTTGAATAATAATGG
>OU015743.1:54575261-54589216 GCA_907169655.1 Acomys percivali | reverse complement strand
TTCTCTGTGTTCATAACTACAGTTAAATTTGTTTATATGAACACAGAAACCAATGTATGAAGCTTATAAAATAGTATGTTTCAGCATCACATTTTTGTATATCATTAGTGTTTTTATGCCTCCTCTAACCCTCTTCTTTGCCCATCTCTCTGCCTACCTATACCTCCTTCTTCATATCTTCTTCACATCACTTATGTTCTATTTTTCCCTTCCCTTAAGATCTTTCCTCACTTTCTTCATTAATAATCTCATTCTAGCTTCCCAGATTGTCCAGATACTCCATGTTAAACATACAAATATAAATATTTAACACTAATTTTAACATATGAATAACAATATATAATGCTTGTCTGTGGCAATACCACCCTGAATGTGACTGTGCCAGAGAATTTTTAATATAAAATGTATTTTTACTTACTTAGCTTAAGAATAAAGTATCAGTACCTCATTCAATACTGTAAATGCTTATAGTAACTTAATAATTAAACTCATACTTTCAATTCCAGTAGTCCTGGTTTTGTTCTAGCTCAACTAATGTTTCTTCATCTCACTTTCCAATTGTTTTCTTCTTTACAGAACGGGACCTTTTTGGAGCTGAACCTTTCGACCCATTTAACTGTGGAGCAGGGGACTTCCCTCCAGATATTCAGTCCAAATTAGATGAGATGCAGGTGACTATTTTAATAGAGTTGACCACACATTGTTTACTTCTTTTAAATCTGGAACAACAACAACAAATGGCTGTGCCAAAACTCTATCCCTTCTTTGTAAAGAGGCTTGCTTAAGTCAGTTCAACTGAAAATAATTGTATTTATCCCTAAAAACACTGTGCAGATTCTAAAGATTGTGTCTTTCGGTCTTTGAATGATTCAGTATACAATGAGAAGAATACAGTTCTTTTTAATTTTTATTACAATAATTTAAAATTTTAATACAAAATGACAGAATTTTATTTTTTTAATTGAGAACTTACAAGGCCATTGCAGTGAAATTATAGGATTTTGTCTCAGTCTCATTTTTATTTATTTATTTATTTATTTTAACTTTTTAAATTAATTTATTCTTGTTACATCTCAATGGTTATCCCATCCCTTGTTTCCTCCCATTCTTCCCTCCCTCTCATTTTCCCCTTATTCCCCTCCCCTATGACTGTTCCTGAGAGGGATTACCTCCCCCTGTATATGCTCATAGGGTATCAAGTCTCTTCTCGGTGACCTGCTATCCTTCCTCTGAGTGCCACCAGGTCTCCTCCTCCAGGGGACATGGTCAAATGTGAGGCACCAGAGTACGTGAGAAAGTCATATCCCTCTCTCCACTCAAGTGTGTAGAATGTTCTGTCCATTGGCTAGATCTGGGTAGGGGTTTAAAGTTTACCGCCTGTATTGTCCTTGGCTGGTGCCTTAGTTTGAGCCAGTTAACCCAGAAGCAGAAAGACTCAAATGGTATATACTCACTTATATCTGCATACTAGCCCAAGGGGCATGTCCCACGAAAGCCTTCACTTACCAGGAAACTGGGACAGAGGAGAGGACATCCTATTGGGACTCTAGATGAGAGAGGCATGGGAGAATAGCAGAGTAGAAGGATCCAGAGGGTCCTAGAAACCTACAAGTAGATCATTTTTATTTTTAAAATTTTATATTTTTTGGGGTTTTTTTTTTTTTTTTTTTTTTTTTTGGTTTTTTTGAGACAAGGTCTCTCTGTGTTAGCCTTGGCTGTCCTGGACTCACTTTGTAGACCAGGCTGGCCTTGAACTCACAGCGATCCACCTGCCTCTGCCACCACGCCCGGCTTAAAATTTTAAAAGGCTTGGATGAGGGGAAATCTGTGTAAGACTGCAATCATTCTTTCTGAAAAGAAAAGCCTCTGTAATTGAGGCTCGTGACTTCTCAACTTTTGAGAAGGTAGACACCAGTGGCAACTTATTTATGAATGTGGTCAAGGTGACTTTTTCTCTCCTTTCTCTAAATTTTTCTGTAAGTTGAAAGAAATTTGGTGTTTAATGCTTTATACATTGAGCTGTGATGGGAAAATAGTGATACTTAGACCAAAATAAAGACTTCTATTTATATGTTCCCTTCACTTTAAAATGAAACAATTATATCCTATTTTATAGCATAAGAATTTATTACTAATAGAATACAGAGCACCAGAAGTTACTTGGGTCTGACTGAGGAGAGGTGGGTCAGACACTAATGTGAGAAGTTATTTCTGCATGTTGTCACGGTAACCTACTCCTTCTTTGTTTTTTAACACCCCTGCATAAGTAGCCCCAAATCAGAGGACAAGCAGTGACCTAAAGGTGGCAAACATACTCCTTTCTCTGAGACAATAATATAAACACCTGTCCACTCACATCAGTAACATGCTGCCACATATTCTAATTATTATGTACAACCTTTTTTTGTTCTAGATGTAGTAATATGCTTGTGTTTAAAAGATTTAATTATGTAAAATATGCAATGATGTTTTCAAAGAATATATCAAAGTTTGTCAAATTTAATCACTTATAGTTACCTTGTCTATTACAACTTATTTCAGAGACTTAAAATTTACTAAAATCATCATTTCTTTAAAAATATTGTGGAAAAAAAACACTGGTGACTAAACTGTATAATTTTTATCTAATTAGGGTATATCATAACATCAACAAAGCTCACACTAAGACATTTAGTAAAATAAGATGTACAGTATTTCAGGGTGGAACAAAGACCACTGAATTGAACTTCTGTTCATCTTGATATGCAATGTGTCTGAAAGCAGTGACTTCTCACCTTTATATCTCAGATACTGGCTACTGGTTATTGAGACATAATATGTCCTCTCTGAAATTAATTCCTTTCCTTTGTTGTCACCTTTGCTAATTCAAAGGAGCCATCTTGGCAATGCCTTTTTAACATGAACATGGAAACTGTGTGGAGTAACTGTTCTCAGGGTGATAAATATGAGGACTTTCCATGAAGGCATTTTGTTTTTAATACCAAGCTTAAAACATTTAAAGATTTTAAAAGATAAGCCTTCATCTTTTGAAGCTTCCAAGTTTAAGAAATATGGTATAAGAGTGATTTAGTAATGTGATAAGCAGGCAACCTTAAACTAGATAAAATGCTTTTGGTTTTGAACTTTCTAATCCTTTTTTAATGTCTTTTTTATTCTCCTGCTTTCATGGTGGGTAGCGCCAGAGATGGTTGGTATTTCATTTTCATAATTCAAAGAGATAGCAAACTTTTTAAGAGCTAAAACATTTTATTTGTATGTTTTATGTAATAGCTATTCAAACATATGGATATGTATTTGTTCAATATGCTTAAAAATATTCCATAACTCACATCTTCAGGCTTTATTTTGGTTATTGTCAATACTTCATTGTTCACCTCATTGTGTGTTTCTGTTCAAGATATACTTGCAAAATCACTTTAATAGTAAAATAATATTTCATTTATAGTCTACAATGAATTTGTTATTGATTTACTATTCTAATTAATCTAACACACACATATAGCTACTCTATCTTTCATATTATGTAAAATACCAATATAGTATAATAATCTGTGAACACTATGACATTAGTGATAAGCCTTGGTAAATATTTAGTTTTCCTCTTTCACTATGGGGGGGGTTAAAACTAAATTACTACTAAGAGTTTCAGTACTAACTGAAATTCAAGGAATATGTATGCATGCAAAAATTAAAGCAGAAATGTTAAGCCATATTTACTTTCAAATAGTTGAACAATTTAATATATATTTGAAATCAATCATCTACTGATTTGATCTGACATGCTTTAAACTGTAAGGCATGGGTCTCTGTCAGTCGAAGGAAGAGGATAATATTGATATCCATGAGCATATTCTATAAATTATAATAATGAAGTACAGAGGTGAGGAGGATAACTCAGTTAGCAAAGTGCTTGTCATGCAAACGTTGAGAACCTTAGTCTCAGAACCCACCAGAAAACACAGGGTAATCTCATCACAAGGGAGACAGAGACAAGAGGTTTCCTGTGGCTCCTTGGTCAGAGAGTGTAGACTAATTGGGAAGTTTTAAGCCAATGGAAACTGTTTAAAACGGCTTGAAAGACATTCCTGAAAAAATGAGGGCCAAGCTTGATCTCTGGCCTCTATACACATGCCCATGCATATGTACCTACAGTGACACATGCACATACATCTGTGCATACATGAGTATGCAAACACACACATGAACACATATACACACATGCATAAAACAAAGTAATATGTTTACAAACAATGGCAAGTCTATAAAGGATGAAGGAATTATGCAGAAATATCAAGTCAACTTTTTAAAAATTTGAAAGCTTATGTATAAGTGTACAAATAATCAATACCTCCAGGTCAGTGTGTCCTGTGGAATTATGCCCAAAATTGGTCTCTAGCTTCTATATGCATCCACATACATAGGCATGCAAACCTGTGCATACAGAGGCCCCTACTGGTATAATTAAAGAACAGACAAATGACTTGGAGGCCAAATACTCATCACATGAATAACAAGCCCTGGCTCACAAAGACGAGACCACAGTTCACTTACCCATATGTGAATGTGCTCTCTGCGTCAAAGCAGACATATTTTAAAAATATTTTTAAACAGTTACACTGTTTATTTCTCAATATTTTCACATATACTGTTTATTTTTAAAAATTTTAAATTTTAAATAATTTTTAAAATCTATAAGTGCCACTTTTAGGTGATAGGCAATTTAATTTTTTAAAATAAACAGTATGTTGAGAAACAAACAGTGTAACTCTTTATTAGATCAAGGTTAGTTTGTAGCTTAGCAACTCCCTGGGGGGTCATTTGATAGTAATATTTACACTTATATTTTATATATTATTTAAAATAAAAACAAATAGTTATAAATGTGTTAAATTTTTATTCATGAAATTATGCTATTGGCCTTATTCATGATTGTAAGGTAATGGAAACAAATTGATCCTATAAAGATTTATAAGTTGCTATAATGAATTAGTCTTATGAGAAATGTAATGTAGAAAGTTAGTTCTTTTAGATAACAGAATACAAAATTGTAGGTAATATACTCTACAAAAAAAGTTTCTGCTCTCATGAAACGTAATACTCTGTAAGAACAGGTAATGAAGGACTAACCTCAGGGTCTGAGCAGTTAGGTCACAGATCTCTTTTCTCTATACGCTGTTATCTGAAAATAGGAAAACATAGTTTTGCACAATGTTTCATATAAAAGGAATTTGATTAATGTTTTAATTAATTGTTGAGTAATTGTTATGATATTAGTTAATAGTCCCATCATTGCATGAAATAAATAAGCCTTATTTTTATGAGATTGAAGTGCTACTTATTGCACTAATGAGGCTCCTTAAACTTCATTTTAAATAAGGGATTGAAAGAGTCAAAAGGAGCAGTCAAAATTCATTGTACTATGAAATAAAAATGGAACTGTTGAAGGAAGGTTGGTGTGTGTGTGTGTGTGTATAGGAGTATATATATTTTTTATCATATATGATATGTTTTATATTTATATTTACATATATATATCAACAATTACAGAAGAGACCAAAGAGGGTGAATATGAGATATTTTACAGGGAGAAAGTGGAAGAAGGAAACAATGTAATTATATTATAATTTCAAAAAATAATGAAAATTAATGGAAAGGAAAAGCAACAGCAGAACTGATGGGCAGCTATCAGATGGTGTAGTGGTCCATGATATAGAATGCTGTTCACAGTAAGCACTCTCCTTACAAAGGTATTTTACTCAGAATGTGGGCTGTGGTATCAGAAAGAAAACTTGAATTTTTTTCAGGCTTCCTTGAACTCTCACCAATAGAGGCACTGGGCAGATAGCTCAACAGGGAAGAGCATGTACTACAGCTCTTCCAGAGGACCTGAATTCAATCCCTGCACCCAAGTTAAATGACTCACAACTATATGCAGCTCCAGTTCTTGGAGATGCAGTGCCATCTTCTGGCCGTGCACGCGCACGCACGCACGCACGCACACACACACACACACACACACACACACACACACACACATATACACACACACACACAAGCATGCATACCAACACACACATTTTTAAAACTAGTAAATAAGTTAGAGTAAAATGGAATATTGAAAATGTATGCTATATAAGAAAAGAATGTTTTAAAACTATTTCAAGCCTTAGATTGGTATTTCCTTCTGTTTCCCATCCACACAGCTCACATGCATAAAAGAGCAAAATGTTCCTAAGTATAAAAGAACTCACAGTACTTCGCCTCAATGAAAAAATTTTATAAGCCAAAATTTACATTTATATAAAACACAAAGACTTAACCTTTGTTCATAGTCCCTTTACTTACTGATATGATTTTCTTTTGCTATTATTGCTTATACTTTAACAATTTTATTCTACTTTACAGGAGGGGTTCAAAATGGGACTAACTCTTGAAGGCACAGTATTTTGTCTCGACCCATTAGACAGCAGGTGCTGACGTCATGAATGAGTTATCCTGACATGCCTAATTGGTTTATATTCCATTCATTATTTTAAGACAAGTATTATACTTGCGCCAATATATTTTTCCATATCTAAATGTTTTTAAATCTATTGAAGTAAAAATCTTTTCACTTTCACTGTTGATTTATCTGTTATTTTAAAAAGAACTTAGTGTAATGTATATTGGACTTTTATGTTCTCTTTGTTATGGGTGAATTTATAATTGAAAGACAAGTTTTCTAAATATCTGCCTTGTCTGAGTTCTAAATAATCATCACCTTGAAATTTATGTTCATTCTCCAGAACATTATCCTTGTTCCAAAAGCCATACGTGGATGTCTTTCAAATTCCTTAAGAGACAGGCCAATATACACTATTCCATTTTGATATCAATAAGCAGGCTACAACCTTTAGGTGATGCCATTGTGTTCATTTCATTATGAAGATCTAAAAGATAGCTATTATACTATGAACTTACTAAAATCTATTTGGTCAAATAAGAATAGAAGTTTCAATTGTAACTATATAAAATATAGTTAGAATATTAATAAATATGAAATAATATCAGTCATTTAAATTATACTCTAAAACTGTTTAATTTGTCTGAAAAGTAACAATTGTGGAAAAATTGTTTTCTTGAAAAACTTAAAATTTCATTTCTAATATGCTAACATCTGCTCTGGTATTTTAGGAAATAATGTTTATGCTGCATAGATGTAATGCCTACTGTCTATTCCTAGTTCACAATATTTCTCTAATATCATGTGATGTGGTATTTCTCTTACAAACCTTATGTCTCAATGTCACATTAGTTTTAATACTTTAAAATTTCTGAGAAATATTCTATTTAAATTTAAGAATATTTAGCAATTTTACTTTTCATTTGTTCTGCTAAAGTCAGAATCTCATTTTTCATGCACACAAAAATTCTCATCAGCTTCATTTTGAATATGAGCAATAAAATTCTCCAGTACTCATTCTGATGTGCTGATAAACCTTTGAAAACATATGCTTCCAATATATTTGCCCATGATGTGAAATGCTAACAGAAAAAAAAAAATGTTGCCAAGATTTCTAATATTCTAATCACAATATTAGGAAAATAAAGCGATAAAAATCTGGGCTAAGTTTGTGGGAAATTTATCAAAACTAAGTAGATATTTTACTCATGGAGTTTTATGCAGGTGTCAAATGTACTTTTTCATTAGGAACAGAGAAGAAATCAAATGTGCTTCTGCAAGACGATATTTGTGCCATGTTGTTCTGTGTTATACAGGAGCCTTCCTGTTCGTGTTCCTTTACACCTGCTTAGTTAAACCATAACTAGCTGGTAGTATGTGTTTTATCAGGAAGTCTTGTTGTTCTGTTTGTCAGATAGTATTTTGGAATTTGTATAATGAGGATGCTTAGAAGCCATCTAAATGGCCTTTTTTTAACAGATAGAATTTGTATTTTTATTGTACTTTAAAAAGCTTTATGTAATAGGTATATATTTAGCAAACATTTAATATCAATTGTAACACAAGCAAATACTGAGACAATATTTGCATATTTAAGATGTGTTACTTACCAATTTTTAATGGTGACCTATTCTGTTACTGGCATGATCAAATAGTACATAATTTGTCATTAATATAAACATTTACTTCTGTGAATTTTTATGAAGACATGATTGGAAATTTTATTTCTATGTAAACTCAATGATATGTTTGATTTTGATGACAATAAAAGATTTTAAATAAATCAAAATGTGTGGTATACTCATTTAATAGTCTATACATAATTTTAAAACTACATAGAAATTATTGTTTTCATAAGTTGGAGCTGGAAAGAGAAAGAGGGAGGGTTTAATTTTAGATTTATTTTATTCAGCCCACAAACATTTCTGCTTTAGGAGTAAATAACACTCAGTTGTGCAAACATGGACAAGTTGTTGATGATGGCAAAGGTCATAATTTGGTTCCTTTTCCCAGTAACATCTGGTACAATACCTGTATTGTATAAATATCACCTTTTTAAATCGATTTTTCTCTTAGAGTATCTTGGTTGATGGTCTTCTAAATAGACTTTATAATAGGACTGTTAGAAACTGTACTATCAGGAAGAATTTGATCCTGTCTGAAACATAATGCCAAATATTTGGGGGCACTGAAACGTACAACAATTTATTCAATAAAATTTATTTATCATCACTTTATCTTACCTACATATGTAATGTACATATGCACATACCTACATATGTAATGTAGGTGAGAAAATATCTAAGAAATTTGCTAATGTGCTATTAGGTTGGCAGAACTCCTAACTTCATAGAAAAAATAATATAATAAATGAAAAACAACATACTTATCAAAATATCTTATGAACTAGTCACTTCCCTGGGAGCATATACATTGACAATGCTTAAATATGGGCACCTTGTGCTGGCTTCTGATGTCAGATATCCATTAGAGCTATATAAGGATGAGACAATAAAGATTGTTCTCATTTATTTTTAATTCTTACAGTAGATATGAAGACGTGGGCCTGAAAAGTGCTTGTGAATAAAGGAGCTTGCCACCTAGGCTGGTGACCTGAGTTAGGTGTCTCAGGTGGGAAATAATTCTTCCAAGCTGTGCTCTGACCTCCACATGTGTGCTATGCATATGTGTCCCCCAACCCGTGCAGAGACAGATGCACATAAACATTTAAATTGTTGTTAAAACATGAAGAACTTTAATCATTTAATGGAAATTCATACTGAGGTAGAGGTTTTGACAATTTTTATGATGTTGCATGTCTAAATGCTGCTACAAATTACTTTCTTATTTCCATAACTGAAAAAATATTGGCTATTAATATTTTTCTGTGCCACTATTTCCATCTATAGTTCCAACTTCAATTTTTTCTCCTAACTTTTGGGTGCCAGCCTCTGTTAAATTACTTGTCTTCTTGAATCTTGGACTGAATTTTAAATGTTGACAAGCGGATCTGGGACTCCACCTAAACATTACTCTATGCAAGCAGCTAGGGATCTATTGATATGGCCATGGCTGCCCTTGGCCTGCCCCTCATGTGTCATTTCTTAGATAATTCAAGACAAATACTTGCAGCATTTGTTCTTGAAAGCCCCTACAATATGTTGGACTAGGTACAAGCCAAAATCCTTAGTGGTAGACAGTTTTTATTATAATGTATCATATAGCTACGATGATACCCTGGTTGTGAAATTCTATTCACAGAACCACTTTAAATTTATCCATAGTGAAATCTTCTGCTTTAGCAAATATACTAATTCCTGAATTCCTTGTAACTATATATTTGTTTGTTTGTTTTTGTTTTTTGAGGCAGGGTTTCTCTGTGTTAGCCTGGCTGTCCTGAACTCGCTTTGTAGACCAAGCTGGCCTCGAACTCATAGTAATCCGCCTGCCTCTGCCTCCCAAGTGCTGGGATTACAGGTGTGTGCCACCACACCCAGTATAACTATCTATTTCTATGCTTTTAAATAAATTTTCATGAGCTATGGTTATTACATTAACACTAGACTTTTGCCCTTCTCCAAAATCATTTTTCTATATTAATCAGTTTTATTTTTATATTGTACTATGATTGCATCGTTTCTGCCTTTCTTTTCCTTGCTTCTCTTTACTCCTGTTGGCTATCTTTCAAATTCATGGCCTCTTCCCTTTTATTAACATATATGTATATGCATATATCACTAAGTACACCCTGCTCTGTCTTGTATGTATATTATCAGGGCTGGCCATTGGGTATTGGGTGACTAATTGGTGTGTTCTTCCCTAAAGAAGACTGTTTCTCCCAATCTCAGCATTTTTTAGTTATCTGTGGTTCTTCATATAAACAATATTTTACAAGTGTCAGTAAATTATTATATAGAAGATCCACTAAGAATGGATGACAGAAAGAACAGTGCCTTACCTTCTCTGTAACTTCTCTGTTGCTGAGCATAGCAGCTCATCTGTAAGCACTCACTATGAAGTTTAATGAACTTTTAACAAGTTCTTGCAAATCGTATAGAATCAAATTTATTTTGCATTATTTTATAAGAAATAACATCAAGTCTTTAATAAATATTAGGAGAGAATAATCATTTTTACTATCCAACAACATTTATAGAATTACTATCCCTTCTTTTTTGTGAGACAAGGTCTCCTAGCTGGCCTGGATTTCACTATGTAGTCCAGATTTGCCTTAAACTCACAGAAATCTGTATACATCTACTGCTGCCTCTGGAATGCTGAGATTAAAAGCATGCACCAGCACTTCTGACTGTCACTTTAACTTTACTGCATTGATAATTTTCTAAATTAAACACTTGGTTGTTGTGTAAATGCATCTACCAACTCTCATGGAATTTCAGGTCAAGGAACTCTGATCTAGTTGACAGAAGAAAACAAAAGAATGATTTTTTAGCTTCAGAGATTCCGAATACTCAGAGAAGAGTGTTACATAACTATTCAAAATTTCTGTACTTAAAGAATTTTATTTATTGAGCATGTATATCAAATATCTATAGTTTAAAACTCAAAATTTAACTATGCTTTAATTCAGTATTGTGGGTACATGATTTTTTTCCTTTGGATCTGTTTTTAAGTTATTTGTCTTTTCTTAACTTTCCCTTGTTTCTTCAGAAGCAATTGCATGAGAACAAGCTGGGGTCCTTCCCAGTAGACTGCACCCTCTCCTCAGTCTGGCAAGACTTCTATGTGCTAGTCTGTTCCAAAGGTCACTTGTTCTAGTTGAAATTGTTGTCTGGATGGCCTGGAGACAATCCAGGTTCTGGTTCTTCCTTGCAAAGAAAGCAAAGACAGATGTTTGTCGCTTGGCTACATTTTGGAAAGAAAGAAAAAGACTGTTATGGTTGAGTCTACTAATAGCTGGAAGCACATGATTCTAGGACCTATGCAAAACTCCTGCTGTTGTCCTTTGTTGTCTGTTTATTATGCCTTTCATATACTTTGGAAATCATTTGTTTACTATCAGTGTCTCTAAGTATTTAAAAAGTTATTGAATAGTATGTCAGAATGTGTACAGAGATTTTAGCAAATATACAGCAAATTTGAATTGCCTCCTCCACACACACTCCATTTAACTTTCATCTATTTATTTTTACTGGCTGCTTTAATAGAATATAAATTGAGTTTTACTAGACAGTGAAAGCACAGAGGATAAGAGGTGACAGGTATTGAAGGGCTGGTCATAAATCTTCTGAGCTGTCAACTTACACTTAACTACAGAACTGCATAAATATCTGGCCTATTTAATTTTCCATACAAGTTGGATCCAAGAAGTAATAGGAATGATATAATTATTGGAAAGGATTTTTCTACAGTGAATAATCTTTAGCTTCCCTGTTTCATATAATGCCCACAGATTTCTTTCTTGTATTTAAAAATAAAAATAAAAAGGGAAATACCTGAAATTATCTGGCCACTGTTTCACAATTTCAGATTTCCACCAATTACAAAATCACTGATTGCTTCCTTAGCATCACTTGAGCTTTCAAATTTCTAAAACACCCATAGGGAAAGATGGAGCTAATCTTTGTAACTCTGTGAAATTCTACTTACGGCATAATATAACCTTTAACCTTAAAACTCATGTCATGATTTAATAAGTCATGTAATAGATTAAATCTCTTTAAATTTATGAATGGTAGCTATTTGGGGTACAGTTAAGCACAACATCCCCTTAAATAAACCAGTGAATTAGAAACTTTTCTTGGAAAAATTCATGAATTTCCTAATTTTAATTGTATCTCTTTGCAAACATCTTACAGAGTGTTATCGCTTCTTGCTAGACACAGTAGAAGTAAAGAAAAAAATTCTAAGTTTCTCTGTGTCAGAATGTCGAAACTGCTGGAAGCATGGCTTCTCTTCAAAACACATTTGTGGCTTACTGTATTCTCAGAGGCTAAAGATGAACCATGAGTTGTAACAATGAGACTTAAAGGCTTGAATTGAACTAACCGTTAATTTAAAACAACCTATAAGACAAAGCAACAAGAGAATACCAGAGCAGAAGTCTTTGCATAAAGCAGAAATTCATGGATTCTGAGAGTTTGTTCCAAGAGTGGATTTTCTACAAATCTGCCTATGTGTGTCCAGGTTTCACACACACACAAAAATTACACGCAGAGCCTTTAATCTCAGCACTCAGGGAAGCAGAGGCAAGGAGATCTCTATGCATTTGAGGCCAGCCTGGTCTAAAAGTGAATCCAAGACAGCCAGGGCTACCCAGAGAAACCTTGTCACAACAAACAATCACAAAAGTATGACTGAATAAGAATGTTAGAGGCATTTCTTGCAATGGATTCAAGCAAAATGTGATTTGGATAAATTGAGTTACACATTCTCTGAGTAGATATTTTATCAAAGTAGTTCTTGCTTCTTTTATCTACAATGAAATAATGAAAAGAAGACAAAACTCCCAGCATGTCTGTCATGCTGTCACATGTCACAAAGGCAGCAGCTGCTCTGCATATTTGCCATCACTTTCCTCAGTCCTTCCTTAGTCTTAATCACAGAGCTGAAGCTACAGATAACAGCTGGCCTTGGAACTCTCAAGGGGCTCAAGTATTCATTCCTCTGCTCCAACTGGTCTACTTTACAAATCTTTGGGAAATGAATTGCGAATTTAAAAAAATAAAATTGAAATATAATATTTTTTCAAATATTTACTGTCTTCTATTTGAAAAGGAATCACTTAAAATGTCCATCTGATCACATAATATTAATTGAACAGTTTCTAGACAGAAAATAATGTCAGTGAGACCATGGAAAGCATATGAGTCATATGACCTAGTTGAGTTTATTTAGAACACACACATGCTCACAAAAATTTGGGCTTGCATAAAACACAGATTGTTTCCTGCACTGTTCCCCAACTAAAAATTAGAAGGTCAAAGGAAAGTTGGAAAAATCTCAAAAAAAAATATTCTTTGCATGAAAATTGTCTAACAACAAGCAAAATTAAATAAATGGAACATCAAAAGAAAAAATTAACATTTTGATATTATATATTAATTTTTTCAATAATTATTTTAACTGGTAATATTTGATATTTATTTGTAGATAATACTGGTACCATTTTGACAGTTACCAAAAGAATTTTGGAATGTACTTTCTCTCAAGAACAACCAAATAAGATCAAAATAAATACATTGGTTCATTATCATTTTTCATATGAATGTACGGTATGTAACAGAATAGCTGAATCAGAATTTAAGGGAAAATTGAGTCAATTATTTACTAATCAAGAAAGATGTATTACATTTAAAGACTGTTCTGGTGAGATCCTACCTGTTTTGAGGGTGCAGGATAAAATGAGAAAGCTGTGAGTCCATGTTATGACAGGACAATTGAGATTCCCATACTCCAACTGCTTCTTCTTGTGAATGTTTCTACTACTAGAATAGTGAATAGACGAGAGAGAGAGAGAGAGAGAGAGAGAGAGAGAGAGAGAGAGAGAGAG
>OU015743.1:54560634-54575251 GCA_907169655.1 Acomys percivali | reverse complement strand
GAGAGAGAGAGAGAGAGAGAGAGAGAGAGAGAGAGAGAGAGAGAGAGAGAGAGAGAGAGAGAGAGAATTGACCCTTTTAGAAATATGATTCTGAATTTGGTGAAGGTTAAATGTACAGAGTTTAGGATATTCACTTTGGAAATATATTGGACACATAGATTAAAATTTCTCCTTCCTAAAGGTTAAAATCTTCAAGAGAAAATGTCACAAAAAATGAGTAGATACTGGCAAGGATAATAAGTATTTTTAATTGCCAAATTTTATGATTCGTAATAGAGACTGAGATGCCTATGTGACCAAAGGATCACTGTGAGACAGGCAGTATTTTCCACCAGCACTCATCGCAGATTATTCTTTGGTTTATGTAGGAACCACAAGTGCATCAGTGGTTGCTCACTGCCCCAATCTGGAAACACTATAGTCAGATCACTAATAATGGTACCAAATTTTCCCAGAACAAACTATTACTCTAGAAATTATGCCAAAAGCTTGGATTAGAAAAATACAGCTTCAAAAGCTTCAGCTAAGAATAATATGGCAGAGTTACAATCACACTACAATAATGAGATTTTAAAGTGAAAAACTTCAGCAGCCTTTTATCATAGATTTTATTAGTCTTGCTATAAGTTCTCCAGTTTTAACTGCAAACACTACCAGTTGTTCATTGAAAATAGAACTCATCTAGATATTGCTTTTCTGCCTAAGAGAACTTTACTCACAGAACTGTTTTTGTATGGGTTATATGTCCACATGCAAGTTCCCAACATGGAAACATTTGAAATAATTGTCCAAACATTTTATAAGATCCTCTTTTGCTTTGTTTGTCTGTTTGCTTTGAGTCAGACTCTAGGTAACCAAAGCTAGCTTCAGACACCAGGTCCTCCTGTTTGTGGTGTGTATGGACAGCAATAAAACACACAGTCACTTACTGGGATATTATAAACTTATAGAATGTTGCCGAAAATTTAGAAAACAGTTTTATGATCTCCTAAAAAAATAAAATAAGATTCCTAGGTATTTACCTAAATTGAAAATAACTATCTACACAGAAGCCTGTGTGTTCATTATAAGTATATTCATAATTGCCCTAAACTGGCAGGAACCAAGGTACCTTCCAATAGATAAGTGTATAAAATCCTGCATATCCTGAAGAATCTGTATATAATATTATTCATATGAAAATAAGATGAGCCACCATGGTCAAGAGGTCACAAATATCACAGAAGTTAGGCATTTTGAAAGTATTGTGTGGTGCATGGTTCTTGGACTATAACGGGAAATACAGAATCAACGCAAGATAAAGTGATCAGCACTTACCCTGTATCCTGAGGATAAGTCAGCATGTTCTATAACACTGAAACTATTGGTTACTCTAATGGTAAGAACATATGTCTGTGTTATTTATATAAAATCACAGAACTTTACAACACAAGAGATGGCTCGGTGGCCAAAGCACTAGCTGCCCAACTAAGATTGGATCTCAGATTACCAGATCCCAAATGTGCCAGGTGGGTGTGTCAACCCATTTGTAATTCCAGCCTCCAAGAGTGAAGACAGCTGGCTAGTGATAATGGCACTTTCTAAGTTTATTGAGAGTCTCTGCTTCAAAGAGGAAAGTAAAAAAGCAATTTAGAAGATTCTTGTCATCACTTTGGGCACCTACACTTATGTGTACACACATCCTTGCACACCTGTACACATACATGCACCCAAACACAGAGAATACACACATATCCCACATGCACACATATATGTGCAATAATTACAGTGAAAAAAAGAAAAATTTTAAAGTAAGTTACACTAAAAGTAGCAAAAATAATAAATCTGATGAACCATGAAGACAGAAGATTTAGCTTTTTTGCCAGAAGAGTGGCAGTAGCCTAAGTTCTCACTGTTGGCATAGATGGTTGCAGATAAGCACAAAAGCTAAAATCATCTACATGGAAATGGTTTGGATTTGGAGACATCAATAAACGCCCCGTTTAATGCATATATAATTATCAATATATGTGTATGTTCATAAAAAGATACTTATTCATGTAATGTTCCATATACAAACCTATATTCTAAGTTTTATTTGCCAACTGAATGTAAATTCAATGACTCTTCCATAGTAATATGTGTATCTGCTGTTCACATCTTTGTTTCTAATTCTATTTGTCAATAATAGGAACCGTGGTTCCTCCTGAGGAAAAACAGTCACAAATTTGGAAGGGAAACTTGTGAGCTGAGCTGAGTGTATTTTCTAAGTTTTGGAAGTAAGAGATACCTTACTACAAATCAAAACAAAATGGAGTACAGGAAACGATGTTACTATTGGGTATATTAAAGCAACACAAAAACTGATAAGACTTTTCAATGCCAAAAGACTGAGCAAATGAAAATTTATCAAAGCAAAGTTCAGGATAATCTACCTTTAAAAGAAGATTTCTGTTAGTTTCTGTTGCTATAATCTCACTGAGTGAATTCTGGAGAAGAGATAAATCTCCCATATAGGAGTGATTTACATGAATACTTTGCTGTTATGACTTCCTTTTTAAGTATGAGTTACCAGTCAGTATTGAGAATAGAGGCAGCCCACAGAAAAGGTCACAGTGGAACATCGTCAATCATATGGGCATGCAGACTCTTCCAACAATATGATGAATATGACATATGTCCCAAGGGCTGACTTCCCATAGGCCATAATCCTAATTTAATAACAATATTATAAGACCAATATCAGAAGAGTAATGTTACGTAGGCAAGATAGCTTGTAGTGTGGAAATTATCAAAATAAAGGCTCTCTGTAAAGCTGTCAGAGCAAAGGAAATACCAGGATCCATGACTATTAGCAGTGATCAGTATGCTGAACAGATGCTGAAACAGGGAAAAAGAAATTAGAAAAACAGACAGACAGACAGAGGACCTCTGGTTAACATGTAGGGTTTTTTTAATTAGCAATGCAAGAATATTAAATTGGATTATAATGAACGCACAAAAGATATGTGAAATAGGGAAATGTGTGTGAGACATGTGGGAACTTTCTTTCATTTTTGCTATTTTTCTATCAGCCTAAACCTGTTTTTCAATTAACAGCTTCATTTAAAAAATATTACCATACATAGGATCTCTAGGAATCAAAGGCATGCAGGTTGGGTTTGTGTGTGTGTGTGTGTGTGTGTGTGTGTGTGTGTGTGTGTGTGTGTGTTTGTGGAATAATTAATATAACTCAAAGAATTTTAAACACAGGAGGTATAAAAAATTTTAAATTAACTATAACAATACTCAGTTTTCTGTAAAGGCTAAGCATCAGAAAAAATGTATTTACTATGAATAGCTAAAGTCAGTCGCACACATTGTCATGCATGCAGCTGGAACAGATGGCAATTATAAGAAAACAATGTTGATATTGAGAGATGTGATAAATGACATTTGATGCCTCCAATACTTGCTACTTAATGAGCTTAGAAAGATCATTTCATATCTTCAACTCCATCTCCTTTCCTGGAAAACCCAAGTGGTATTTATTCATGCAATCAATGAGGATATGAAAAGGAACATGTGAACCATGTATAATTAAGTATATACTTGTTTAATACTAACTTTTATTAGAAATTCTACATATACATCTGAATATAAAGTTGTATTATACTATCTTAATAACTCGTTTTAAGTAATAAGGATAACACAAAAATTTATTTTATATTAATTTTATATATGATTAAATGATTCAATAACATGTAAATATTCCTTTGAAGTAGTTTTAGAATAATTTTATTTTCTTTGGCTCTTTGGACATTTTGGTATTTCTAGTAGTCTGCTTTTTCTATAGGGTATCTTTAATGAAGAGGGAATTCAATGTTTGTAGGACTGGATGTCCAAAACTAAGCAAATCATCACAAGACTTACATAATTAGAAACATGAATGCTGGTCCAGGAAGGGTCTACCCTGCCATCAAAGCCATTAGCTTGGCACTTGAAAGGGGTCTGTGCCTGCCAAAAGCCATTGTGCTAAGGGAACCAAGACTCCCACAAAGTACAATCTGGGTTGCTTTCCTAGTAAGCCCATAACTCTGCAGTTTTTCTATGGTTTGAAATTTATCTCAAGGAAGAATTCAAACCAAAACCAAACTTGGCTACAACCTTAGGAAATATGAGTATTCAGGCTCCTCAGAAACGTTGAAGTATAAGTACTGCTGACAGAGTGTCTGCCTTATTTTGCTGCCTTCAGCATGGTGGACACTGAGAAGAACATAATTACAATCTGCATAAATGCTTGTTTTCCATCTCTACTCCCTTTGCAATATGAACATTTGGTTTCCATGAGTCAAAACTCCTTAAACTTCCTTATTGCAAATATAGTTGCTTTCTCTCTCACTGATAAGTATTCCTGACTCACTTCTCATGTGATACTATTGAACTCTAACTTTATTCTTACTTTACATGATGTCCTGTGCCTTTCCATCTATTAATATGGTGCTTACTAAAGAAAACTAAAAAGTGCATGCATATATTATTGCTCTTTAAAAAATTTTTATTTTAAATAATTTCTTCAGACTACATTGCAATTGTTATCGCCCCACTTGTATCTTCCCATTTCCCCTCTCTCTCTTTCACTCAATTCCCATTTCCCAGAGCTGTGACAGAAAGTTACCTCCTCCCCCACCATATGGTCATAGTCTTTCAGGTTATTGTTCTTGCCCTATTCAGTACTGCCAACAGGGGAGGGTTTGGTTGAACATGTAATCGGACAAATAATTCATGTTCCTATTTCTACCTTTCATTAGCTTGTGATTTCTTTTTTGTTTTCTGGGTATCATTTCTTCAAATGCATGTTATATTTTTTTCTCTTAAAAAGTAAATATGATCTAAGGGTTAACCCAGACAAATATTCAGTCAAGTTTAATTATGATGAGAAACATACAATTCAGACAATGTATAACCTTACTATGTCAGATTAGAATTAGATGCATTGATTTATATAATGCTTACATAAAGATAGTCTTGCAATAAAATGACTGGGTTCCTCTCTCAAAAGAAGAAAATCTCTGAGTGGTGATACCTTAAGTTCAGATGTGGAAAGCTGGATTTAAAGAAGGATAGATTGCCCAGGAGATATCATTTAATAACCCAGACATGGCTTCAGAACAAGGAAAACAAGACAAATGTATAAAAGAATGGTAAAATCTGGGATGTTTGAGCTATAAATTTGATGGGGAATTCATGAGCATTTACATCTGGTAAAAGATACTTCAAGCAGCAGGAACTTCAAACAACTGTGATCACCGCAAGGAGAAATTCCAGTGCCAAAGAGTAAGAAAGAACGCATGACAGAAAGCCTAGGTATCTCCAAGATTCAGCCTATGGGAATTCCTGAACTTTGAAAAGTGCAGCATTGAAAGGCCAGAATTTCTGCTTAATAATTAAGTACTCTAAGTTAGTTGAGATAGAATAATATTATAGAATGAGTTCCCTAGTAAATAGACTCTGTGATGGTGACTCATTTAGGATTACTCTTGGTGGTGACAGCTATTTAGGAGAGAGAACAGAGCACTGTAGAGAAAGATGTTGGATTGATATGCAATTTTCACCTCCAACAGAAATCTGTGGAGTCACAAGTGCTCAGAGACTGCTGGGACAATGAAATGGTTCTTGCTGATTCTAGAGAGTAGAAAGGGCGGTTAAGCTCCAGTCAGCCTAACACAGAGCTAGAGGAGAACTCAACTGTCAGACTCCAGAAGCCAACAATCTGGCAGCGAAGTGTATGGCTGTCTTTAGAACATCCTTAGGAGTGGATGTAATGCTAATTGACTAATTTGGAAAACTTTCTCACAGTTCTGATTGGTCTTTCCTGGGGAAATATTCACAAGGAAAATCTAGTGCCACCATCTCTGAACTTGATATTTGAAAAGTAAGCTATAGTTAGCCATTATTTTCCATGTTTCTATCATATATGATGTTCCTGTAGTCTCCTGTTTATCTGTATATATTAGGAGTTCAAGATTTGGCTCTTCTATTTAGATTTTAACTGCCACCTATGTCTACTTACCATGAAAACTCAATGAGAAAAATAACACCCCAGAAAACAAACAAACAAAGAAAAACCAAGTAATGCATCAATGAATTACCCTACAATTATATGGCATGTAACAGCAACCTCATCTCCACATGAATATAAAAAAGGAAATAGCTTTTTTATTCATCTCCAGCTCTCTTAGAGACAAAAAGTAAGTCATCCCTGCAGTTGACTTAAGTTTACTTATTTGTTTTTGAGGATAAGAGTTGGGTGATTGAAGCATTAGAAACTACGACTTTTGAGTACATAATGCCAATAATTTTCAGAACAACATAATTTCCCAAATAAATTATTGGTATGATCACAGTTATCCAATCTTCGTATAAAGACCATATACTTTGCTTGACATTGACTTTGTACTGTTGATGATAATTTACTAATATGGTACTCTGCTTCCTGAAATATGGTCTTCTGTGCTCATGAGGAATCATCTTCAAGGTGGTAATTTTCTCCATGATGTCAAAAGGTCAACATGTAATTAGGACCACCTTTGGTGTCTCAGAAATGCAAGCTTGGACTCAATGATACAATTCAATATTGTGTCTACCATTACCTTTTCTACATGATAATGTAAGTGCATTGGTATGGTAGGATGCTAATCCAAAATTTCCTGGAAATAGAACAAATCTCTTTTTTATTTAAATAATTTATTCAGATTACATACCATTTGTTATCCCCTTTTATTTACCCATTCCTCCCTCCCTCTTTAACCCTATGCCTCTCCCCTAGGCCTGTGACAGAAGGGGACCTCCATCCCCACCATATGATCACAGTGTATCAGGTCTCATGCCAGTAGCCTGGTTCCCCTTCCTCTGACTGCCACCAGGCCTCCCCACCAAGGGAAAGAGGTACAATAGGGGGCATTAGAGCTCATGTCAGAGTCAGTCCCCACTCTTCACACAACTATGTGTGTGAATGTGCCTCCATTGGCTAGATCTTAACAGGAGATCTAGGTTTATGGCATACCTTGTCCTTAGTTGGCATAGTAGTTTGTGCAGGCCCCCTGGGTCTAGATCTGACAGCCTTGATGCTCTTTTGTAGGGTTCCATGAACCTGAGTCCTTATAGCTCTCCATTCTCCCATACTTCTCTTACCTGGAGTCCCAATAGCAAGTCCCAGCATCTCTCCCAATGCCCCTCTGAGTGAAAACACTCAGAGGACATCCATGTTGGGCTGGTATCCAATTATAAGTGAGTATATGCCATATGTGTCTTTCTGTGTCTGGATTGACTCACTCAGGATGATCATTTCTAGTTCCATCCATTTGCCTGCAAATTTCAAGATTTCCTTATTTTGATTAGTTAAATAGTATTCCATTGTGTAAAGATACCACAGTTTCTGTATCCATTCTTTGACTGAGGAACATCTAGGTTGTTTCCAGATTCTAGTTATTATGAATAAAGCTTCTATCAACATAGTTGAGTAAATTTCCTTGTTGTGTGGCAGAGCATCTTTCAGGTATACTCCAAGGAGTGGAATAGCTGTGTCTTGAGGCAGTCTTAGTCCCAATTTTCTGAGAAAGCACAGGATTGGTTTCCAAAGTGATTATACAAGTTCACACTCCCACCAGCAATGAAGGAGTGCTCCTCTTTCTCCATATATTCACCAGCATGTAGTGTCACTTGAATTTTTGATATTAGCCGTTCTGATGGGTGTAAGATGGAATCTCACAGTCTTTTTGGTTTGCATTTCTCTGATGATTAAGGACATTGAAGATTTCGTTAAGTGTTTCTCAGCCATTCAATATTCTTCTGTTGAGAATTTTCTGTTTAGCTCTGAACCCCTTTTCTTCATTGGGTTATTTGTTTTGATAGTGCTTAATTTCTTGAGTTCTTTATATATTTTGGATATTAGCCCTTTGTCAGCTGTAGGGTTGGTGAAGATCTTTTCCCAGTCTGTAGGTTGTCATGTTGTTCTGTTGACAATGTCCTCTACCTTACAAAAGCTTATCAGCCTCATAAGATCCCATTTATTAATTGCTGACCTTAGTGCCTGGGCTGTTGGTATTCTGTTCAGGAAGTTGTCTCCTGTGCCAATGAGTTCAAGGCTCTTCTCCATGTTTTCTTCTAACAGATTTAGTGTCTCTGATTTTATGTTGAGGTCTTTAATGCACTTGGACTTGAGTTTTGTGCATAGTGATGAATATAGACCTATTTGTATTTTCCTACATGTAGACATCCAGTTACACAAGTACTATTTGTTGAAGATGCTATCCTTTTTCCATTGTATACATTTGGCTTCTTTGTCAAAAGTCAGGTGTCCAGACGTGTGTGGATTTATTGCTGGTTCTTTGATTCGATTGCATTGATCAACCAGCCTATTGCTGTGCCAGTACCATGCTGTTTTGATTACCGTTGCTCTATAGTACAGCTTTAGATCAGGGATGGAGATTGTTCTGGACGATCTTTTATTGCACAGGATTGTTTTTTATATTCTGGGTGTTTTGTTTGTTTGTTTGTTTGTTTGTTTTTCCATATGAAGGTGAGAATTGATTTTTCAAGTTCTTTAAAAATTGTGTGAGTATTTTAATGGGTCTGCATTGAATCTGTAACTTGCTTTTGGTAAGATGGCCATTTTTACTACGTTAATTTTCCCAATCCATGAACATGGGAGATCTTTCCATCTTTTTATATCATTCAATCTTCAGA
The DNA here is from genome assembly GCA_907169655.1 of Acomys percivali. NCBI lineage: Eukaryota > Metazoa > Chordata > Mammalia > Rodentia > Muridae > Acomys > Acomys percivali. Next base: position 54,566,545 of record OU015743.1, on the reverse strand, counting down.
GACTTGAAGGGTTTTTTTTCATACAAGTCTTTCACTTACTTGGTTAGAGTAATACATAGATACTTTATATTCCTTGTGGCTATCATGAAGGGTGTAGTTTCCTAATTTCTTTCTCTGCATGATTGTCATTTGTGTACAGGAGGGCTATTGACTTTTTTGAGTTGATTCTGTATCCAGCCACTTTGTTGAAGGTATTTATCAGTTGTAGGATTTCTCTGGTGGAATTTTGGGGAACAAATATGCACACTGTCATATAATCTATGAATAGCAGTAATTTGACCTCCTCCTTTCTGATGTGGATCCCCTTGATCTCCTTTTGTTGTCTTATTGCTTTAGATAGAACTTCAAGTTTTATATTGAAGAGTAATGGAGAGAGAGAGGGCAGCCTTGTATAGTCACTGATTTTCGTAAAATTTCCTTGAGTTTCTCTCCATTTCTTTTGATTTTGGCTATTGGCTTGCTGTATTTAACCATTATTATGTTTAGCTATGTTCCTTGAATCCCTGACCTCTCAAAAACTTTAAATGAATAGGTGTTGTATTTTGTCAAATGTTTTTTTGACATCTAAAGAGATGATCGAGTGGTCTTTTTCTTTCTTTTGTTTAAATGGTGGATTACATTGATGAATTTCTGCATGCCTGGGATGAAGCCTACTTGGTCATAGTGAATGATATCTTTGATTTGTTCTTGTATTCAGTTTTTGAGTAGTTTATTGAGTATTTTTGCATCAATGTATGTAATAGAAATTGGTCTGAAATACTCTTTCTTTATTGGGTCTTTGTGAGGTTTAGGTATCAAGGTGATTGTGGCTTCATAGAATGAGTTTGGTACTGTTCCACCCATTTCTATTTTGTGAAGTAGTTTGAAGAGTATTGGTATTAGCTCTTCTTTGAAGGTCTGGTAGAATTCTGCACTGAAACCATCTTTCTCTGGGCATTTTTTTTTTTTTTTGGTTGTGAGCCTTTTGATGACTGCTTCTATTTCTGTAGGAGAAATAGGACTATTTAATTTATTTATCTGATCTTGATTCATCTTTGTCAAATGAAAGCCAGCTTTTGAAGTAAGGCCTAATGATTCTTTGTATTTGTTCAGTGTCTGTTGTTATGTCTCCCTTTTCATTTCTGACTTTGTTGTTTTGGATAGTTTCTCTCTGTCTTTTGTGTGTGTGGCAAATGGTTTGTCTATCTTGTTGATTTTCTCAAAGAACCAGCTCTGGGATTTGTTGATTCTTTGAATTGTTCTCTATGTTTCTAATTTATTTATTTTTAGCCCTGAGTTCGATGATTTCCTGCCATCTACTCCTTTTGAGTGTTTCTGCTTTTTTCCTTAAGGCTTCCAGATGTGTCATTAAGTTGCTTATATGAGATGTTTCCAATCTCTTTATGAAGGCACTTAGTGGTGTGAACTTTCTCTTGTTGTTGAACTCCAGCTTTAACCCATGATGATCTGGTAGGATACAAGGTATTATTTCAGTCTTCTTGTATCTGTTGAGGCTTGCTTTGTGACCTACTATATGGTCAATTTTGGAGAAGGTTCCACGAGGTGCTGAGAAGAAGGTATAATCTTTAGCCTCTGAAAGCTTTGAGGGGAACCAAAAGATGGCTTACCAGGTAAAGACCTAGATGTCTGCCAAATCCAATGACCTGTTTTCTCTGTCTAGCTATAGGATGCAGTATTTTTTGTATTATACTCAATATTGTAAGTTGTACCATACATAATCTCTATAATTCTTTCTTTGACATGGTAAACACTCACAATTTTAATATGAGGTGTGCTAGTGCTCTTCTCTGTAGTTGTTTGTGAGAAGCATGAAAAATAATTCGTTTCATTTCAGTTTCTTGACCTAAACCTGCACACTTACAAATTGGAACCTTTGTTGCTATTGCATGCGATATTGCTTTTAGACACCTTTCTTACTGAGCCATTTAATACTGGATGGTATTTATCTATTTATTTACTTATTTTTACATTATCCATATTAGTGTGTGTGTGTATGTGTGTGTAAGGAAATTTATAAATCTCAATGTATAATAAGTTTTGTGATAGCATGCTGTTACCCATTCACAAGTATCTCTAAGATTATTTTTGACAATCATGCTAGGTGTCTGATAAAATACAAGTTAAAAAACAAAACAAACAGAAAATCACCATTACCTTTTTCTTCCTCAGGAAAACACCAAATAGTAGATGATGCCAGTGCAGCAGGATGACCCAGAGTCCCAGCATTAGAAGGCCATCACTGTCTTCCACAGAGGATTCAGCAGTGGTTGTAGGGACTGTGGCCATGGTCGAGACTGCAGGGCTCATGGAGGTAAAGCCGAAGACAAGAAGTGGATCCCCATCACCAAGCTGACCTGACTGGTTAAGGACATGAAGATCAAGTCCTTGGAGGAGATCTACCAGGTAGGTGTTCCTACCCATTAAGGAATTGAAGACTATTGACTTTTTCCTGGATGCATCTCTAAAGGATGAGGTTCTAAAGATTGTGCCATGCAGAAGTAGACATAGGCTGGCCACCAGACCAGGTTCAATACTTTTCTTGTTATTGGAACTACAGTGCTTGTAAGAGACATGATGAAAAGTCATAGATGTTTTGCTTAACAAAGTTCCAAAGATCTACAACTGACGAGCATGATCTTTAGACATCCACAACAGCTGTTGAGGCTTTATGTGACAAAGTTCCAAAGGTCTCCAGTTGATCAGCACTGTCATTAAATATTATCTATGGTGCCTATCTACATATAGAATAATTTTGCCTAAAAGCCACTTTTTCCTTAAAACTGCCTTTTTCTCTATTTCTCGCTTTGACTATGAGTTCAACCTTACTGAAGTTTACACTGGAAAACTTTTTTTTCCACAGAGAATATTGAAAGAAGGCATCTGAGCAAAGGTATGAGACAATGAGAGAATTTTGTCTCTGACTATTGTGAGCAACCAGGCAGAAACTGCTTGAAAAGAAAGTTAGGATTTTGACATAACAGTACCTGGGTTAGATGGTGTTAGTTGTAGAAAAGTAAAACTTGTTCTTATAATAAATCAAAAGTTTCTTTGGAATCTGCCTTGAGAGCAACAGAAGGGGGGCTTGGAAGGTCATGATTTGCATATATTTTACAATAGAAGACCCCTTGGCAGTTAGCTCAGGTTTAGATAAAGATGGATAGCATACCTGCTGATTTGACATTGGTCAAGTCATCCTGATCATTGTTTGGATACAGAACATTTTGTATTTCCTTGTTAGATTGTTTTCTTGCTCTGCTGATTTTTAAATACTCTATTGATCCTTAAAGATGAAAAATCATGATGTATTCTGTAATGAACAAAAACCACTTCACTTTAAATAAAGTACAGGGGTTGGACCAAGATGGATAAAAGAAAAATAAAATTCTCCTGGGATAGAAGATCTTTCAGTTTAGCACTTCAATTTATGCCTGGGCCTCAATATTTCTTTTCTCCTCTTTTCTTCAATCTCTCCTCATCAATTATTTCCTTTAACTAATTGTTCATCAATAGTTGGTTACTGTAACTAAATGTTCTCTGCCAGCTTAATTCTCCCTACCATGGAACTACCAAGACATTCTCTTCTGTATTCCCTAAGCTTGTCTATGGGAAATGGTCACATTGGTCTTGATATTAAATGTTCCAGGGAGGTAGCCACTGGCATCCAAGGGGCCATCATCTTAGTCAAACTTTCCATTGTCCCTGTGAGGTGAGGCTACTGGAGGAATAAGATTGGCAAGTCATACACTATTCCATGCAAGGTGACAGACCTCTGTGGCTTTGTTTTGGTGCATCATATCTCTGTCCACAGAGGCACTGGTATAGTCTCTATTTCTGTGCCCAAGAAGCTACTGATGATGGCTGATATTGATGAATGCTACACATCAGCCAGGTACTGCCCTGCCACCCTGGGCAATATTATCAAGTCCCCGTTTGATGCCATCTCCATGACCTACAGCTACTTGACATGATCTCTGAAAAGAGCCTGTATTCACCAAGTAGACTTATCATAAATTCACTGATCATCTTGTGAAAACCCACATCAGAGTATCTGTTCAGAAGACCAAACTCCAGCTGTGGCTATAACATAAGGCTTTTTTTAATAAAGTGAATTTAGCCTGCTTTAAAAAATACTCTTGGGGGCCTCCCATTCTCTGAGAAGAAGGAGGGATAAGGAAAAGGAGCATGAGAGTGGGGCTGGAAAGAGGGAAGAGAGGGTTCTGGAATCAAGCAGTAACGTGGTAATATGAAAAAGTAAATGGAAACAACAACAAAAACTATTTACTTTCAATCTCCTTTCTTTCTTGAAAATGCTGAGAGGCATAAAAAGGCTGTCTATATATGTTAACTTTTATTCAGATTTAGAAAAACCTCTAGATTTTACCTTTCTAAGATTCAAACAACAGACCCGTTTTTGTCAAACTAAATTTTGAATTTTATATTGGCATTCCATTGCCGCTACCAAAAGGGAGAAGAGAGTTTGCTAACTAGCTTGTCTGTTATAGTTCTCCAAATCTTGAAGTTGAGTTATACACAAAATTAAAGGTGTATAGTTTTAAAGTGATAAAGTGTTACAATCTAAAAGCCTTTAATTAAAAATCCAAAGACTTTGTGTATACCTAGAATAAATATTAAAAATGTTTTTATTCATCATCAATTTGCATATGTGTCCAACAACTATGAAGGGAATGAAGTGACATAATAATACTTGTAAGAATTTCAGTTTTGATGATAAATCGAATTGAAGAAAGAAGATAGGCTCTGACATTTAGTGTGATGTGCCATCTACTAAAATTACTTCACTTAGTTTATTCTTCCTTGACCTATTTACTTCTACTTAGTGATACTGGGTATCAAAATAATGCATCTTGCAAGTTAGACAAGTACTCCCACTCCATCATATCCTCAGCTCATTTCTTCTTCATTTATTAATAAATGAAGAGAGGTTTGTGTTTGTTTATTAGAGGTGATGGTGGATACTAAGTAATAATAATGATAAATAAAAATGCATTAAACCTCAAGATCCAAAGTATTATCCTTATTAAGTATAGATATAAAGGAATCAAGACAATGAACAATTCATTAACAAATGTGATCTTGAAAATTAGTAAATGTAAACATAGTTTCATAAAATATAAGAGAGGAATTATTTGCTTTTTAAATTTTATTTTTGTTTTGTTGTTTTGTGGATAGACAATGTAATGTACTAAAACAATTCTTTACACTTTATGTGAGCATCTGAAAGAACTGGTGACTATTGTTTTCCTTCCAGGAGAAAATTCTCACTTCTAGTTATTACCAAATCAAGCTGTATTAGGGGGGGATCTAAATCTCTATTATTAATTGCAGAGACCTGAAAAGAAAAGATAAAAGAAAGAAAACCTCTCAAACAACTCACTGTACGTGGTGTATTACAGAACTAGCTAGACTTTCTTGTTCTCAGAAAATCTGACTAACTTAGTGGACCAAAATTTGATGAACATTTTACTTTAACAAAGAAAAATAGAGTGTGTATAACAATTGGCTTTTCTCCCCCTTTTCTTGCATGACTTGACCACAGACTGAACCCTTCATTGCAACTGTGCTGTTTCCACTCTGGTTCGTTCCCTGATGTGAAATGATATCATGTTTCCGTTGTTTCTGGATAAACTCAAGCACAGACTGAACCACAACATGGCTTGCAGCTTTGATCTAAGCCTCAGACAGAAGTATTGTCAACTATGTCTAAACTGTCTCTTTAAAAAAAAAAACCAAGCTTTCATTGGCATGGATCTGGAGAATTGCTTGCCTTCATCAGTTTTCCAGAGATCTGACACAAAAGGGCTACCTCCTGCCAATCATATAAAGGGGCATTCATTAGAACTAGATCTCTCTCTCTCTCTCTCTCTCTCTCTCTCTCTCTCTCTCTCTCTCT
>OU015743.1:54543039-54560624 GCA_907169655.1 Acomys percivali | reverse complement strand
CTCTCTCTCTCTCTCTCTCTCTCTCTCTCTCTCTCTCTCTCTCTCTCCCTCCTACAAACTCTGATTGATCATTTTTCCTAGAAGGTTCCCTCTGGGCTTGTAGCATGTTTTATTATTAATTTCCTTCTCAGTATTAACATCATTAACATTTGTTCAAATGGCTTAATAACTCCATTCAAAGTGTGAGCAATCAAAAGCTTAAATTACTATCCAAAGAATTCCCAAAGTTCAAAATTGATCAGTATGAATTTTTAATTTAGACCTTATTTGGCATTAAATAGGTTAAAACTATTCACAAAGAACAGATACAGGGGTTAAATTTAGGACACACACAGTTATTTAAGTTGATTTCACTTATTATTTTTCTCTATTAAGCCTTCTGGTGACACTATGAGGATTATCTCAAATTCTTACAAAATTAGATGCATCTTACTGTCCTCCCACTTAGAAAAAGTTCTCTGTCTATTATCTCCTCACTCCTTACCACAAAGTCTGTGTAACCTGCATTACTACTTGATCAATAATTCTCATATGTAGTCTTTGAGAAAATTTGCTAACATTTTTCCTTTTCTATATCAAGCCAATAAATGCACAAATACAAACAAGAATATAAACCATATTGGATAATCCTATCTCAATAATGAATATATAAATACCTGAGATATTTTTGTTAAAAGAGTATCTTAATAGTCTCTCAAGATCTCATTAAATGGTAAATCTGAATATGATTTTTAAGCAAGTAAATAATTTAAAATGTATTGTGGAAGAAAGCACTTGTGACTTAAGGAGTGTTAAGTATCCCTTTCCTCCTTTGCTAAAAGAACTCCAACTTTATAGATTATAGTAATATGAGTAGGTAAAATATCTACCTCCTTATACTACTTTGTGCTTATTAGAAAAAAATTATAACCAAATTCATCACATTTCCTGTTATATAGAAGAAAGTCACTGGAAATTTCTTTTTACTTGTTTTTTCTTCTTAGAACACAATGAGCTGCCATATTGTACTCTGGAAATGAAAGCTAGGTACTAAAAGTGTCAAAAATTATGCCCCTCTGATACAACCTATGGCCTTTTATGCGCCTCAAAGATATGTGTCTGAATTTCTTGTTATGGGATAATTTAAAAATTAACTAATCTACCAAACTTAAGTTCTTGTTGTATGCAAATAAATACAATTCCAAATAAATCACATATTATAAAATATTTACCAATACAATATTAGCTAACTGACAGGTATATACTAAAATAAAAAACATGTTATTTTATTTTTATTAAAATAAATATTTCACAATAGAATATAAAGTTTATTATTATTGTTGTTGTTGTTGTTATTATTATTATTATTATTATTATTATTTCACATTTCATCCATAATGTAGTCCCTCTGCCTGCCCAATTCCCATTCTCTGGTTCCCACCTTCCCTCCCTATTCTGCTATATTCCCCTCCCTAAACCTCTGAGTTGTGGGGCCCACCTTTCCCACCATCTGCCCATAGCCTATCAGGTCTTCTCTGGATAGCCTGCATCCTTTTCCTCTCTGGTCCCACAGGACCTCTACCCTAAAGGGCAGAGATTAAATCCCAGGCACGAGAGTTCTTGTTAGTGTCCCATTTCCCACTTCCCAATGTGAAGAATGAGCTGTTTCTTGGCTACACCTGAACAAGGGGTCTAGTTCCCCTGCTTGCAATGTCCTTTGTTGGTGCAGTTCTTATCATACAAGTCTTTCACTTTCTTGGTTAGAGTTACAACAAGATGTTTTATATTATTTGTGACTATTGTGAAGTGTGGTGAGAGTGGGGCATTGAAGTCTCTCACTACTAATGTATGGGGATTGATGTGTGATTTAAACTTTAATAATATTTCTTTCACAAGTGTAGTTGTTTTGTATTTGGGGCATAGATGTTCAAGACTGAGATGTCCCGTTGGTGGATTTTTTCCTTTCCTAAGTGTCCTTCCCTATCTCTTTTAGTTAATTTTGTTTTAAATTCTATTTTATTCCATTTTAAGAAAATCTACAAAATAAACCACCGCTAACTGTGGCCTACCTTTGGATGCTTTCCTCTAACTGTACAGCCTTGCCTAGCCTCAGTAGAAGGAGAGCCTAAGGGGAAGAAGAGATAGGAGGAACTGGGAAGAAAGGAGGAAGGGAAGTTTTGAAGAAAATGTAAATATATTGCAGAATTAATTTTTTAAATTCATTCTGATTAATTTAATTCTATGTCCTCTCTAGTTAATTTTTTCATCCTTATTTTCTCTCCTTTCTGTCAGCCTCTTTCCATGTATGTATATATGTGTGTGTATATATGTATCTATGTACATATATTTATTTGCTTTGTGACTTACTAGATTACCCGGGGTCATTTTTGTGACTATCAGTTTAGAACAATTCATTAGAAACTATTGGGCTCTGTAGTAGGTATATAAATAAAGATGATGACTGTCTCTCCCCCAGAATCAATAGTTAGACAGTATAGTCAGCAGATAAGGTTAAACTTATGTGGCATACTTCCTGATCCATTTCCAGTTTGACTCTAGGCTGTGTTGAATTCACAATAATGCCTAACCAGCACAATTCGTCCTTCATCAAATTGATACACAAACATATTACAGTTAAGCTATAATCTTTCCTTTCGTCCCCAATCTTATGTTATATCATAATATAAATAATATGTATTAAAAATAATACAGTAAATTTTAAAAATCTCACAATCTGAGACAGGTGTAGTGGCACATGCCCTTATTCTCAGCACTCTGGTGGCAGAAGCAGGTTGATCTTTTGAATTCAAGGCCAGCCTATTTCACAAAGTGAGTCTAAAATAGCCAGGGCTGTTATACAGAATAACCTTGTCTCAAAAAAAATCTAAAAGTAACCTCACAATCTTTTAAAAATCTCCCTTTAAATGTTCATTTTCTCTTTTAAAATACCAAAGATTCTTAACTGAAATCATTGAAAAATTAAGAGAGAGCTAAATACTCAAGTTTTCTATAATTGAAAAAGGATACTAGACACAGGAGTACTCGGGAGTATAAATTAAATCTTGTTTCTCAGTGCCTGGCATCTAAGACTCAATCATCACATTCTTAGTCCCAAAGGAATTGGGTAGTCAACTACTCTGGGTTCACCATTCACAGCACACATAGCTTATCTCATAAGTTTAGGATGGCTCTGCTTCGTATCTGCCACTGTTCTTAGCAGACATCCCATGGTCCTAGCTTCTCCAGAATTCTAAGGTTTTCACTGTTATTGAGCTATAACTTTTACCAATGGCCTCTCTGAGCCTTTCTGTGAGAACCTGCACCCTGCCTCAGAGGGATAAACCTCAGATACTATTCATGACCCCTTCCTATGTGGGAAAGTTTCATACATAATTTTTAAAACTTCTGCATATAACTTGATGTGCATCCTCTACGTCTATAATGACAGTTTTTGTGTGCTGACACTGACAAGATATTTTTTGGATTTCAATGTTGCCAGTTTCTTTATCAGAGCTGATTCTCTAGCCTACATTACCAGTGTTCATTGTACTAGGAAATACAGGAAGTTTTTCTTCAGCAGATTTTTATCCTAAAATAGCATTTCTTTTAACATTCTTATCTTCTAATTTCTCAAAAAACAGACCATTTCTAAGTACAATTTTTTGAGCCTAAATATGTAAAATTTTCTAAAATCCTTCTTAAAAACAGTATAGTTAGGCTCATTTTAGTAACAACCCCACTCCTGGTACCAACTTCTGTTCTCTTATGCTTTCTATTCATGTTAAAAACACTGCCCAAAAGAAACTTTGGATAAAAGAGGTTATGTTTTATTTTGCATTTCAGGTAAACAATCTCCATCACCGTGGCAAATCAAAACAGGAAGCCAAGAAAGTACAAAGGCAGGAAACATAGAGTAAAGCTCTGTACTGGTTCTCTCTCTGTGTTTCTCTCTGTGTGTCTGTGTCTATTTCTCTCTCTCTCTCTCTCTCTCTCTCTCTTTCTCTCTCTCTCTCTCTCTCTCTCTGTCTTACACACACACACACTCACTTACTTTCACTTTTACTTAGCAAGCCTTCTTATAAACCCAGAAGTACTTGTCCAAGAGTGACACAACTAACTCTTACATCATTCATTAATCAACAAAATTGTTTTCAGATATTGCCACAAGTCAGTATGATCTGGAAAATTACTCAATTCAAGATTTTCTTTTTAGTCTATGGGTTGGGAAAAGATTTTCACCAATCTTACATCCAACAAAGGGCTATTATCCAAAATATATAAAGAAGTCAAAACACTAAACACCAACAAACAAAGTAACCCAATTAAAAAATGAGGCACCGAACAAAACTGAATTCTCAGCAGAGGAATATGAAATGGATAAGAAACATATAAAGAAATGATCAATGTCCTGAGTCATCAGAGATACTCAAATCAAAATTACTCTGATATTCCATTTTACACCTGTCAGAATAGCTAAGATTAAAAAAAAAAAAAAAACCCTGAAGTGACAGCATATGCTGGCAAAAATGTAGAGAAAGGGGAAAACTCCTGCATTGCTCTTGGGAATGCAACTTTGTACAACCGCTGTGGAAATCAATCTGTGCTTTTTCAGAAAATTGAGAATAACCCTACCTCAAGACCCAGCTACAACACTTCTGAGTATATTCCCAAATGATTCACCATCATACCACAAGGACACTTGTTCAACTATGTTCATAGAAGTATCCTTCATAATACTCAGAATCAGGAAACAACCTAGCTGTCCCTCAATTGAAGAATGGATAAAGAGACAGTAGTATATTTACACAATGAAATATGACTCAGTTGTTTAAAACAAAGAAATTTTGAAATCTGCGGGCCAATGGCTGGAACTAGAAAAGATCATTCTGAGTGAGGTAACCCACACCCAGAAAGACACATATGGTATGTATTCTCTTACAAGTAGATTTTAGCCATCTAGTACAGGATAAACATACTATCACACACAGACCAAAGAAACTAAGTAGTAACAAGGAGGATCCAAGGGTTGAAATTTAAATCTCACTTAGAAGGTAAAACAGAACAGATAGAGGGAGCGCTTGAGGAGAGGGAACAAGGTAGGTGAGGGAACACAGAGATATGAGGGTGGAGATGAAACCTGGGAAGAGCAGGAGTGTGAGTGGGGTGGGGACAAAAGGCCTGTGGAGAAAAGGAAACTGTGGGTGGGGCATCTCTGTGACAAGCAGGACTTTAACAGAGACTCCTAGAAGCAGAGCTCTTAGACAAGTCTCCTAGTAGAAGAAAGGGCAGTACCAGCCCATCCCTGTAAACTTTGCTTCAAAATTCACCCTACCTACAAGATGTGCAAGATGTACCTACAAGATGACCAGGTAGAGGAGAGACTGAGGACATGTCAAACCAATGCCTAGCCAAACTCAAGACATATCTCATGGAAGAGAACAAACCCCTAACACTATTAATAATACTCTGCTATACTTGATGACAGCGCCTTAGCAGAGTTGTTCTGTGAGAGGCTTCACCCAGCAGAATCTCAAAACAAATGCTGAGACTCACAGGCAAACATTAGGAAGTCTTGGAGGAAAGTGAGGGTGGGACCGGGGGAGAAAGAAACTGGAGGTATCAAGAACTACACAAGAAAACTAACAGAGCTAACTAAGCAGGGCCCAGAGGGCTTGCTCAGACTGAAACACTAGCCAAAGACCTTGCATAAACTGGACCTAGTCCCTGTAAAAATATGTAGCCAATGGTCAGCTCAATCTTCATGTGGATCCTCTAGTAATGAAAAGGGTATCTCTCTCTGGCATGGACTCTCTTGACAGCTTTTTTTTATTACTTCCCCCTGGCAGGACTGACTGTCTTGCCAGGCCACAGGGGAAGAGGATACACTTCGTCCTGATATGACTTGATGAAATGGAGTGGGTGGGAAGGTGGAGGGCTCACCTTTTCAGAAGAATAGGGGAGGGGAATGGGGAGAGGCTGGGTGTGACTTGGAGTTGAAGAGGGATATGGCTATTATCAGGATATAAAGTAAATAAATAAATAAATAGGATTCACTTTTCAAGTTGATTCTAAGCTATGCCAAGTGGACAATCAAAATTATCTAACAAATTTGCATTCTAAACTTGCACCAATTTCAAGTGCCAATCTTCCATTACATTATATTTTATTTTGCTCAAAAATTTCAGCCATGCCTGTCCAAAATCCCTGGTACCCAGAGTCTTTTATAGCATAATGGCAAGCCAATATTCCAATCGCTTTTGCCATTGTAATGCTGTGAAAGAGGAGATGAAACTTGGAACCTTTAAACTGAATGAAAATTTGCAAAGAAGAATAAATTTGATTACTTTTAATTGTTCATCTTCAGGTACCCTTGAGGGAATTCTACTAATAAGGCCCTTTAACACTATAGCATTACCCATTTGCATGGTAGAAATCTTTTAATTTTATTGTTAGATTGTGGAGATAAACTTCAAGGTCATGTGTCTCTAAATTGTTCATATATGGCTATCTTATAAATCATCTCTAACTAGACTTTTCTCCATTTTCTTTTTTTTTTAATCAAAACATAAATGTAAATACATGATCACACTGGTGGGATCTTTTCTGAATTTGGATTTGGTGTTCTACACAGAAATATATGTGTTCAAATTGGTCCCCAGTGTTGTGCTATTAAGAGATGGTAGAATCTTCAAGAATTGGATCACTGGAGGTGCTGTCTATGGAAAGGATAACAGATCATTTCCCAGTGATTTAGTAGTATGGAACATACTTTGTTTTGGTCTGTGATTTCTTGTTTCTCTGTGTGCTGTCTTCCACTTGCACTGGAATTCTATACTCTATGAGACACTTTCTATAACCAAACAGAAGCAACAGATATATTCTTATACTGTTAGAACTATGGCCTAAGTTGCCGCTCCCCAAGACCAGCTCTTAGAAATGCAAAGGAGAGAGATGACAGATGGATCCATGGCAGGGAGAATTGAGCAGGTGGTGAATGCCTTGTTAAGGGAAACCAACCATTGGTTGACCAACTAGATAGTGGAACTAGTTGTTGAGAAGTTGAGAAACGAAGGAAAAAGAAATACTCAGAGACTCTAGCATTTGTGGTAAAAGCTGAATGTCTTTTTTTAAATTAATTTATTTTTGTTACATCTCAATGGTTATCCCATCCCTTGTATCCTCCCATTCTTCCCTCCCTCCCATATTCCCCTTATTCCCCTCCCCTATGATTGTTCCTGAGGGGGATTACCTCCCCTTGTATGTGCTCATAGGGTATCAAGTCTCTTCTTGGTGACCTGCTGTCCTTCCTCTGAGTGCCACTAGGTCTCCCCCTCCAGGGGACATGGTCAAATGAGAGGCACCAGAGTACTTGAGAAAGTCATATCCCACTCTCCACTCAAGTGTGGAGAATGTTCTGACCATTGGCTAGATCTGGGTAGGGGTTTAAATTTTACCGCCTGTATTGTCCTTGGCTGGTGCGTTAGTTTGAGCGGGACCCGTGGGTCCAAGTCTGCCTATCATAATGTTCTACTTGTAGGTTTCTAGGACCCTCTGGATCCTGCTCAGCTATTAAAAACAAGGAATTCCCAAAATTTGTGGATAAATGGATTGAGCTAGAAATGATCATAATGAGTGAGTTAACCCAGAAGCAGAAAGACTCAAATGGTATATACTCACTTATATCTGCATACTAGCCCAAGGGGTGTGTCCCACGAAAGTCTTCACTTATAAACTGAATGTCTTAATGCCCAGGAGAACTTTTCTTCTGTCTCCTTATCTGTCCCTGTCTCTGTCTCATTTGCTGTCTGTTTGACTCCTTTCTCATTGTTACCCATCTTTCTACCTCTCTTCCTGCCTGCTGTTACCCATCTTTTTATTTCTCTCTTTGCTTGCTCTTACCCATCATTCTGTCTCTCTTGCTTGCTATTCCTCATCTGTCTATCTATCTTGCTGTTCCTTATCTCACTCTAGCTTGCTCTTTCATGTCTGTTACTTGATTTTTCATTCTCCTTGGGCCAACCCAAGTATTTTATTGAAATGAAATTCAATATTTTTTCGGTACAGATTATAACATGATTGTTTTGATCCTTTCCAATCACTAGGGCAATAAAAAGTCAACAGAGTAACAAGGAAATACAGAAAGTTCTGTAACCTACAACAAAGCATACAACAAAAATCAATCAAATTTCAAGCAATGGTCAGCATAATCTGATTGTTATTTTTTAAAAAATACATAGCAAAGTCTAATGATAAGTTTTTTCTGGGCTAAAGCCAATGTGTTTACAAGATTGTCATAGCAATATAACTTGAACTAAATAGTCTCTAAAGAAAACACTTGACCTACTTCCAGTCCCAGACCAACAGGTGTGCTATTCAAGCCTAGGCTAATTGCTGAGGTTCCTCTCTTATAAAATATCTGTAATTCATGATGCCCAAGCCTACCTTCTCTTGCTCTCAAATCAGATTCTAAAGAAACATTTCTACAGGTAACAGTATATAACCAGGTACTACTATGTCCAGGTCTTAACTTTCTTTTACAGAATTTCTTCTTGGGTGCTCACAATCAGAGCAGAAAAAAAAATCTATCCTTGTCTCAAGCCTTTGTCTAGATGCTCTCCTTCAACACTCTCTGTGGGAAAAAGTTTTTCCTTGTATGATTTTCCTTAGGGCCGAGAAATATAAAGAGAAAACAGTTTTAGAGGAAATAGCAGAATTCTAAACAACATTACACCTGGACCATACATAATATTTAGGGGCAGTGGTGCTCAGCTGGAGATCTTTGGAACTTTGTCAAGCAAAGCCTCAACAGCTGTTCTGGATGATTAGTAATCATGCTGGACAGTTGGAGGTCTCTGGAACTTTGTCAAGCAAAGCCTTTATGACTTATTCTCAGGTCTGCAACACTAAGTAAATCATTTTTCATAATTACTCAGACTCACAAATTTTGTTACACTTGTGGAAAAATGAGCTAATAAAAACTTGACGTAAATATAATTCTGGGGCCTTTAATAGACTATCTATATTGGATGTGAGAAAACTGTATGGAATTGATCATTTTCTTCTAATAAGGTCCTTGATAAGAAGTTGGGAATTTGTTTGTGAAGGTAGTATGTATGGATAAAGTGCTATATTGCACAGAAGCATATAACTATGTGCTTAAAATATAGTGAATGATAATACAATCATCACAAATGACTCAAGTTCAAATAAGGTCAAGCATGGTAAGTTGTCTGTTGATGGAGTCTTTTATATAGTTCAATAAAATGATATTTGTCTTAATATTTCTATAATTTTAAAGGCTATAAAATTTTTATAAGACAAATGTTGATTGTGTCAGTTTCCTTCACCTCTCTTGCAAACTATTGCTGATCTATACCTATTCTTATTCTTTTGTTGTTGTTGTTGTTGTTTGTTTGTTTGTTTGTTTGTTTGTTATTTTGGTTTGGTTTGGTTTATCAAGATGGGGTTTCTCTGTGTAGTCTTGGCTGCCGTAGACTCACTTTTTAGGCCAGGCTAGCCTCGAACTCACAAGAATTCTCTTGACTCCCTGAGTGCTGAGATCACAGGTATATGCAACTGGGTTTTTATTCTTATTCTTTATGTCACAACAATAAACACCCATACTCAATTTAAAGTAGAAAACTAAATCAGCTATATCATGATCTTTCTCACAAGATGGGAAAGCCTGGATAACAATGACTCAGAAACATTTGTCCAAAACTAAACTGTTTATTTCTTGAATACATGGAATTTTCAATAATATAACTTCTATAATCAGTACAAACTAAATGTATTCTGATTTTATACATATGACCATGCATGTAAGTATTCATGTATACACACACACACACACACACACACACACACTTTCATTTCTGGTCTACAGCATATATATATATTGTTACTTAAAGAAAAAGACAGAAAAAAAAATGGATGCTTGGGTCATTTACCTTAGGAATATCTATTTTCTATTTTAGATTCTCATCCAGGCTTTGTCTTATCCTTCACAATGAGCCAGAAATGTTGCTTCAACTTTGAGAAAATAGATGAGGAAAAAAAGTGACATCTGCAGAGGCATGCAATGTTACTTTTGTGGATGACATCATTGACCACTAGCAACCAATGACACAGCCCACAACCAATGGTGGAGCCACAAAAAGCCCCAAACTAGGAAATATCCCAACTCTTTGGAACTCAAGATTCAGCCTTCTCATCTCCAACGTTCCACAATATAATCCTTTTTTGTGATATTGTGGGATATGTCAGTTACTACCCTTCTCTTTACAAATCATTTATTTATTCCGTTCCTGGCCTCAGGGATGTGAGCAATTCTATAAGCGAGAACCCTGAAATTGTTTAAAAGCCAGGGCTAGCCAGCACTTCAATTTGAGGTTCTCCCAGCCAAGGACAAGGAAAAAGAAGGAAGGACCTGTAAACAGCAGGGGTGGGGGTGAACCTGAATGTCTGAGTATCAGTGTTTGTGTTCAAGGGCAGCTATTGGCTATAAATACAGGATACAGAGCTGGGTTGGGATGCCTCTGAGATAGGAGCCTGCATTAGGAAAGCAGTGTATAAGTGGGAAAGTCTAAAGAGAATGCAGGTATTCTTCTTCTTTTGTGTAATTTAAAATGCAGTGCTTAAAGGTGTTGCAGTGATAATGCAGGGCAGGCTTGTGAGCTAGAGAGAAAGAATAATGTTTGCCTACTGCATCTTATGCAGAAGTGCAGTGCTCTCGAAGTCAGCCATGTGCATAAATACATTGGGCCTTGCTCTACTCATATGGGTTTAGATATAGAAAAAAAGTGGCCAGAGAGTTGAGAAAAAGCTTATTAGGTTAGCATCAATATTTCAAACCTTTGTTTAACTCCTGGTCAAGGAAATCCCTGGAGGAAGGGTAGAGATCTAAAGGTAATGGGCTCAGCAGACAACTAAATGCCTAATTTTTATTTTCTTGTGGTCATTAAGGCTGCCAGTCAAATATCTGGACTTCTAGAAAGTGAAATGTTCTCATATAGCTTGTCTTTTAAAAAATTTGTTATGCACACACACACACACACACACAGAGAGAGAGAGGGAGAGAGAGAGAGAGAGAGAGAGAGAGAGAGAGAGAGAGAGAGAGAGAGAGAGAGAGGAGAGAGAGAGAGGAGAGAATCTCTGGCATGGAGATTATAAAAACTGCTTCAACTTTGATTGGGAGAGAAAGAAATTTAAGAAAAGCCAATGTGATTGTGCATCAATGTGCATTCCATTCTTAAAAGTCAAAACATTCTGACACTAAGATGAGTGTAAATATTAAACATAAATGAGCCTGGATGTGTCACTCTTACATTAGATGTAAGTGTGTCACATCTGACACTCTTACATTAGACTTCTGGATTTGACATAAAAGCAGTCAATTTAGATAGTTTACCTGTAAGTTCTTGGTCAAGTACTCATTCAAATATCTAAAGCACCAGTTTGGATTTGGAAAGTCAGTATCACCAGATTCCTAAGCCACCCAACTCCTGAGTTCTATGGACCAGGTCTTACCACCTGCCTCCACCAAACAAAAATATTGAAGAGATGAATAGTTGTGAACACAGGAAATGATGTGGTATAACTGGTGAGAATGCAGAAGTCCACATAGTAACTGGAAGTCTGTTTTAATTAGGGCCTGAACAATAGTACATGATGACACAGCACAGGCTTTTCATACACCAATGATTGGTAAGGTCATAGTCTAATGGTCATGATCTGAGCATCAGTCACACAGTAGGAAGTTGCTGCTGCTGAAGGGTTGTCACAACTTATACATGTGTCTTATTGTTTCTGGAATCCAAAGTAACTGAAAGAGACAATAAATCAAAGAAAGAACAAGCCAGAAAGGGAAAATAGAACCAAAGATGTATGGAATTTAGCACACAAAATCATATATATATATATATATATATATATATATATATATATATATATATATATATATAGAGAGAGAGAGAGAGAGAGAGAGAGAGAACAACATTTTATCCATCTTTCAGTTACCTAGTACACATTGCAGGCCTGAGTATACTTTTCTTCTTTCACCTCTGGGATTCAGGATTTGAAACCAAGTTGTTGTTCGAGTTTGATGGCAAGTGCTTTTACCTACTGAGCCACCTAACTGGTCCCAATGGTATGTAAGTTTTATATAAACTAAGGCAAGATCATGAATAAACAATATGTAGTTCAGGAGTAGGTAGTTAACATGCTTAAGTTTTTAATTACTAAACTACACATTTAGAGAGCTTAGTAAAAGGAGCTGTAAATAATTTTAATTTATTCTGCCTTAGGGGATTATTTGTTCCTAAGAATTGATAGAAGGCCTTGTAGTCTAGAAAAAACAGGTGACTCATCTGAGTTGTGAATGAAGGATGAATATACTTAGAATAATATCACAGACTTTGAAATACCATTGGTTTTGGCTTGATTTTTGTCTAGAATAGTAACAGATGATTGCCAGTCAAATAGCATTGAATATACCTTAGAAATGCCATTTAGTCTCCTAGTCTGATGGAACTTCAAAATCCCACTGAGCTCATAGGCAGGGATTCTTCCTGCATAATTCTACAGAGGACCCACAATGTTGCTCAAAACCATATGTAACTTCTTATTCACAGGATCTGATGCTCTCTTGACTTTCATAGGAAACAGGCACACACATGGTAAACAGACATTCATGAAGGCAATTCATACAATAAAGATATAAAATGTAAAAAAAATTGTCATTAGAATTGCTAGGTAAGCATTATAAATATTATTATTTTTATTTGGAATGTTCACTAAAGGTCCCTGTGATGAAGTTCCCCAATGTAGCAAAGTTCAGAGATAGGCCTTTGGGAAAGTCACTGAATCATGAGGGCTGTACCTAGCTTATCAATATATATATATATGTCTGTTGATGGTCTCATAATTTGGTACACTAATAGACATAGGAACAAGTTAAAGGGAGTGGGTTCTAAGAAGCTACATCTTGTCCCTTTTTTACTAATGTCTACCATTAGATAGGCATCTGTTTTTTCCAATGCATACTCTCCTATAACGCCCAAAACCAATCTTGTCACGTTTTATTTTTTCCCTCCTCTCTTACACGTCATGTCCTTCCTTCGCACCCCTCATTCCTTCCCCCTATGCCTCCTCCATTTCTTTTTAGACAAGAGAATCCCTCCTATGGATCAACCTTCTTTGACATTTCAAGTAGGTCTGGGTGCATCTTCTTCTATTGAGGCTAGATAAGGCCATTCAGTTAGGGGGATGGTTTCCAAAAGCAGGCAACAGTTAAGAGAAAACCACTGCTCTTGCTATTAGGGGTCTCACATGAAGACAAAACTGTACATATGTTAAATAGGTGTGGGTGGCCCACATTCATCCCTTGGATGCTCTCTGGTTGGTGGTTCTGTCTCTGTGATCCCCTATGGGTCCAGGTTAGTTAGCTTTGTAGATTGTCTTGTGGTTGGTTTTCTTGACCTCTCTGGTTCTTTAAATCCTCCCTGCCTTCTTCCATAAGATTCCCCAGCTCCATGCAATGCTTGGGAGTGGGTTGCTATATGTTTTCACCACCTGCTGGGTGAAGCCGCTCAGATGATTGTTATGCTAACCTCCTGTCTGCAAGAATAGTACACTATTATTAATTTTGTCAGTGGTGGGCTCTCACATGGTAGGCAACTCAAGTTGGGCCAGCCATTGGTTGTCTGGATTGAAGTTTTTCTATGTGGGTCAGTATCCCCTTCCCTCCACCAGAAGCTCCACCTATCTAGAATAGGTGTTCAATTCAGGGTCCATATCCCCTGCTGAATGGAATTTCAGCTAGGGTCTCCCCCAAAGACTCCTGAGAGCTTCCTATTTGCCTCCTTTTTCCTTGAGTTTCTTGGGTATTTTTTCACAGCTCAGGAAAGCTGACTGACATAGGGAGCTTTGGACGTAAGGTACCTGGGTTTGAATACTAACTTCTCCATATTATTCCAGTGGCATCAGATAGGTACCATCTCTTACCTCATATAGACTATTACTTAAAATGAGCATCATTTCAGTGACAGATCTTAGCGTATAGCACTATACAGTTTCTAAAATGAAATAATAGAAAATATTGACAAAATTAAATTAAGACATTATGAAAAATATTAATGACATCCAGTTTGATATATGTTTAGGCAGTGATTAGTATATAGTGACTTATATATAAATGGAAGTAAAACTAAGTTTTGGTGTTTTTTTTTTTTTTTGATTGTTTCTTTTTGTTTTTTGAGGCAGGATTATTTTGTGTGGTCTTACCTGTCCTGGACTCACTTTGTAGAGCAGGCTGTCCTTGCATTCACAGAAATCCCCCTGCCTCTGTATCCCTGAGTGTTGGGATTATAGACATGTGCCACTGTGCCCAGTTGGAACTAAGTTTTAATGGAAGATTTTTTCCTAAAATCCTATTAAATACCTTTTGATTCAGAACTCTATTTTTGAAAATGTAATTAACTCCTTCATAAAGTTGTATACAAAGAGATATTCAATGTCATTGTAAGAATTAAAATTAAAGGCAGCTTGAAAGGTTTTTAATTAGGACAATTAAATAATTTGTATACAATTAATTTGCATATAGTCACTAAAAAGAACTAGATAGAGTCATATGAAATGATGTTGAAAACCTCCAAGATATAACTCAGTCAAGACTATTTTCAAAGTAGAGGAAATAAAACTGGTAAAAGAAATTTATGTACCTTGGGTCAAGAATCTTGTGGAAAAAAGCAGAGAAAGAAAGATTGCAAGAATCAGAGAATCAGGTGATAGCGGTGCACTTGTTTCTCCAAGGATTTTCAGGAGCTATATCTGTAAGTCTTACTAACATGACTGCCTAAACATGAGCTGAAAAAAAGAAAACAACAATAATGTGGCAATGTCATCTTGGAAAAGCCCCCCCCAGAAAATCAACCCTTCACAAAGAAATATGAGCAGCTAAGGAATGTTGAAGGTAGGAGAAATGGTCTTTCTCAGACATGAGAATACCAAATGAGCATATACAGGGAGAGGAAATCCCCCTCAGGAACAGTCATAGGGGAGGGGAATAAGGGGAAAATGGGAGGGAGGGAAGAATGGGAGGATACAAGGGATGGGATAACCATTGAGATGTAACAAAATTAATAAAAAATTTAAAAAATAAATATTTTTTCATCAAAAAATAAAAATAAAAGTAAGATCGTCTTGAAAAAAAATTCCCAAGACCAAACCCAAGTCTAAAGAATGAGATACATGTATAGCAGCCACAAGAATAATCAAGAATAATTCAAACTATTAGATATAAAGAAAAATAAAGAATCACTTTGCTACCAGTATGCCTATTTTGATTAAGGTATGTTTTCTTCTCCTTGTGTCTTTTTTCAAGGTATAGTCTTAATATGGAGAAAAATTAATGAACACATAAAGGCACAGTTCTTTCTTTTCCTCCTGTGCATGTTATTTTGGAAATGGATATTATCTAATCATCTTCCCCTTTATCTCCAACAGTGAATGTCCTGCAGTTATAACTTAGCCTGAAGTTATCTAATTTAATTTTAAAGGATCCTATACAAGGAAAACAAATGCCATTACATCATAAGAGTCTGGGAAGCTAAGGATACTCTAAGTATCAAATCCAAAGTATCATTTGGAAAGCAAGACTTAGATTTGTAGCCTGGTGCTGACCATAATCTCAGCTCCTCAGGGCAGGAAAGCAGGAATATCCCAAAGTCAAGGCCAACCTGCTCTCTAGACTGTGCTAAAGGCCACCCTGAGTTTGTTAGTGTGACCTTGTCTCAAAATAAGATCTAGGAATATACTTAGTGTTAGATTGCTAGCTAGAGTACATACAGTTGTAGGTTCAATTCTTGGTTCTGAGGAAGTGTAGAAATGCAGATATTTATTTTTAAAATATTTTTAAAAACAACCTGCTTCTTCCATGAACCAGGTTCACCTAAAGTCTTTATTCTATATGGATCTGAAGATTGATGGTCCCTTAGAGAGGAAAGTCTGAGCTTGGTGATTGAGGCAGCCACAAGCACACTAGAAATACTTACATACTTAGGTAGTATCTAATTTTTTGTAAGATGGGGTTTCTCTGTGTAAGAGGTCCATAGCTGTCTTGGACTCACTTTGTAGACTAGGCTTACCTTGAACTCACAAAAATCTGCCTCTCTCATAGTATCTAATCTCATGGTAGGATTTGAGGGAGGGAACATCTATTTGCTTTAATGAGTTATAATTTTCTATGATTAATATTGAAGAACCCTGTTTTATTTCATTTGGGCTCTGAAGACAGCATAAGTTTATTTTAAAATTAGCAGGAGCAAGTTTCTGGGGCAAATGACAACTACACACATGGAAATATCAGAATGGTATTGAATTTATAATCCTATAAATTACATACATAAATAAATATCAAAGTTTAACCTGACAACCTGGCAGTATTTTTACACCACTAGTGTGTTATATGATTTATTTCTTCAAATGGAATTAAAAACAGTGTCAGGAAGAGGAAGAGATGTTAGCTTTGACTAAAGCTTTTTTTTGTTTTTTGTTTTTTTGTTTTGTTTTGTTTTTGTTTTTCTACAAAAGAGTAAAGTCTCTAAAGGGTTAAAATAGTAATAGTATAATTAAATATTATTTACATATTTTGTTTTTTGTACCAGTTTTTCTTAAAATAAAAAGTAGCAAACTTCAGAAATAGATTTTTAGGGGTTTTGTGGAATTGTACATATTTTGACATATGAATTTTTTCACACAAATATAAAACTATGTTATAGTGAGATCACTCTTGGAGATTAACTTTGAAAATGTTATGTAAAATGTTAATTTCTTCTTTTAAAGCCTTGAAACTTTGTAGTGCTTGTATGGATTTTAAAATCCATATGTGTGGATTGTATGGATTGTAAGATCATGTGTTAATAAACTGGGTTTAAAATTCCAGCTCAATTGAAATTCCTAGGAGAAGGAAAGTGAATTATGAAAGAGAATAGAAATTGTTTATCATTCTTATCCTGTGGACTTCACTACAATATCCATTAAAATAATTGTTACATAGTATTTCCCAGTGTTTCTAGAAATAACTGTATCAGAAATTTCAATCTAACTTATTAGAGGTTGGTCTGATGTATTTTGATGCTAATTACTGCTTGCTGTCTGTGTGACCCACCTGTACCTTGCCTACTGCCTATCCCATTTGCCCTGCCCAGGAGTGAAGGCCTTTTATTGGTCAAATGGGTTAGGCATGGCTAAGGTTCCTGGGTTTGGAGAGACATGGAAAGTCTTGGAAGAGAGAGACTGGAGGAGAGGAGAGGTAAAGAAGTTTGTGCCATCATGAGTCAGGTGGAGGAGAAGCACATGGCTGGCATGGATGGAGACTTGGCCCAGATTATCATAATTAGCAAGCATTTGGGATTGTGGATGGGAGGTAGCTTGATAGAAATTATTAAAAGCAGAAGGCATGGGATTGGGGCAAGGATTTCATACCCACCCCATTATGGGAAATAGTTTAGGAATTAATATCTGCCCTGACCCAGGTAAACCAAGGCTATTTAAAAAAATATAATAATAATAATAATAATAATAATAATAATAATAATAATAATAAT
>OU015743.1:54526931-54543029 GCA_907169655.1 Acomys percivali | reverse complement strand
ATAATAATAATAATAATAATAATAATAATAATAATAATAATAATAATAATAATAATAATAATAATAATAATAAAACTGCTATGGTCTCTTTCCAAGGGACCATGGCAGAAGGATCCTGACTCTTTTTTGGCTTTGTTTAGGCATTTATGAGTTTGTTTGCAATGGGTTTAGACATTGTCACACTTCTTCATACTCTCTCTAAAAATGTTCATGGTAAAAGGCAGAAAGCCAAGAGATATGAGGCTAAATTACTGGCCACAAGAAGGGAAGAAGGAACTGAACTCTTCTCTATAGAGTTGATAATGGTTGTAATTCAGAGCTCCTTAGCTTCAAGGTGTTTGTCAGCTCTTTCTGGAAAGGGTCCACCAAAAAGAGATATCAATAACTAAATTCTAAAGAATGATGGACAGGGTTTCACTAACTGAAGTCTAAATTGCCACAACTGACCAAGACCTAGAATTTTCTTATTTCCTTGCTTGACTTTTCTTGAGATTTCTGAAGATTTTGACTGGAATTGAGATGGAATATTTGAACAAGGTGGTGGTGGCACTGCCCTTAGTCCCAATTCAACGGATAAAAAGAGAGGAGGAACTCTTAAGTTGCATACCAACCTTGTCTCCACAGGGCATGATCCTGTGCTGATAAGAAAAGTTACTTGCAGAGACAGCCTAAGATTTAAACTGAAAAATTTTCCTTAAATTTTCTATGATTGTTTCTTTTTCTCAATAATGGCTTACATGACCTAAAGGATGTATACACATCAATCTTAGGTTTATGTAAGGAAAAATGATGTAACTGCTCTAAAACAGGCCAGCCAATCTCCTTAAAAGTGGAGATTCCATTAGGAGACCTGGTGCCAAAGGGCAATTGGCCTCAAAGTTATGTTCTTTTGGTCAATCAATGTAAAGACCAAGATTGAATGGGGAGACAGACATTCACGCTGTATGCCTCCTACCGCGAAAAGCCTTTGTATACTGAGTTGAGGTATCACTGCTCTGGCAGCTGGCTTATCCCTCTAAACATGAACTACTTTCATGGGGGACAGGTGGTGGTCATGCCAGATGCAAAAAGGCACAAAGGACTTACAGGTGTCAAAGTACATGTCAGCCTAGGTAGGTCCCCAAAACTCAAAGGCTACAATTCATATATGCTTAAAAGGTGGAAGCATCCATCCTCTATAGAGAGAAGGGGTGAGGCAAAATACCTGCAACAAAATTAAAAACTCAGGTACAAGATGCCTAAGGTAAGCTTAATACCTTTTCTTTTGCTCAGGGCAACTGCCTTGTCTCTAAAATGGGATACATTTTCTTGGGAAACAGGTAACAGTCTATCCTATATATTAGGCGCCATAGAGCCTAGAGAAGGACATTTAGCACTAAAAGGTGAAAGTATCCATCCCTTTGGAGATAAGGGGTGAGACAAAATCACCCACAACAAATGTAAAGCCCAGGCACAAGATGCCTAGGGTATGCATAAATTCCAAAATAAAATAGGAGTTTATACAATGTTTATTTAAAGCTTAATGCCTTTTCTTTTGCTCAGGGCAACCAGTCTATCTCTGAACTGGGATGTGTTTTCTTGGGAAAAAGGAAATGGCCTAGCCTATATATCAGGTGCCATAGAGCCTAGAGAGGGACATTTAGAGCTATACAATCCTGTTTTGATTTCAATATGATAATAATTGTATGTGAAGCTATATTTCTTCTTTGAAAGAGATCAAAATGCAACAGACCTGGATAAAAGAAAGACTGCTAACTTAAGTCAGTCTATGTTTACATGAATTCAAACTGCAGAACAAGCAGTTAACTTACATTGCTGATCCCACCACATGGGAATAGCTCTGAGACTGGATGAGACATAAATGTCTAGTCATAGCCAAAGCTTCTTGTTGGGTAAAGAATCCCCATGATTTATTATTAGATGCCATTCTTCATGTGGCATGAATGAAGATTTACAGTCTTTCTTCTGCTCATACAAAGAGCAAAAAACTAGCCTTAATTGTTCTGCACACCCTGCACACCTCATATATTTATAGTTTTAAGACTATATAAGACTTGTGACAAATTATATGTTCTCAGAATAAAAGAACCAGACACTGACCCTGGATCAGATCTGACAGGATTCATTCCTCCACATGCTGAGATACTGACATCCTGCATCCTTTGTTTTCCAGCCCCAAGTACTTTGGTTGCTGTTCCTTATCAGAAAAGGACAGTTTCAAAGAAGGCTCCTGATCTCAATTGGTCCAGCATTTCAGACTGTCCCACACAGGACTTATATTAAGCCTTGCATTTATCAATATTTAGAGACTGGACCACAGATACTATTCCTAGCTTGCTTAATCTTATTTTTTTTTTCATTTTATTTGGGTCCCTACAAAGGTATTATTGCCCCAAATCTGAAAAAAACTTAAGAGAAAGATGCCCCATGTCCATTCATAGGTGGTGAGTAGGTTTTTGGTTGTTTTCTTGGCCTATAGTTCTTTGTTGTCATTGGGAGTTGGTTAAAAATTATTATTGGTCTTATTCAGAAAGAAAAGGAAGTTGGACAAAGAGATTTCTCTCTTTTCATTTACTTTTTTTCTTAAGTATGGAGATAAGGGTTGAAAGAAAGAAAGGAAAATATAGAAATATAAAGGGATGATAGGACAAAAAGATTATTTAATATACTCCTCAACTTAAGGCCTTAAATGTTACTCACAAATAAAGTTAATTTTAATCCACTTAATATAATTTTTAATATTGATACAAAATAAGTTTAATTTTGATACATTGAAATAGATTTCAAATTTAATATTATTCTTCACACATTATGTTTCTACTCTAATATGAGGTATTGCACACATACAACTCAATTAATACATGGTTTACTTCCAATACTCTGATAGTGCTATTGTAGGCTATTTAGGATAATTAAGTAATACAAGTCAATTTCAATTGTTAGTTATCAATTCATGGTCATGTCAAGTACAGAAATATGCATCCTAGATTTAACAGATAGATATGATTTTCATTGAGTTAAAATAGATATGTTCTTCAAAACCCTCAGAGAACTACAGAATATGGTATTTTAAAATGTTTTTATTATTTGATGATTCTTTGACAGTAAGACAGGTTAACTCCTGGCAACACCCAGTCTACCTGAAAGAAGATGATGAGCATCGAAGAAACTCCTTATAGAGATGGCTTTAAATGTGGCAAACAAGCTACTGGACAAAATGTCCTTTTATCTGCCACAGACAAAATTCTGCCTAAAGTGGACAAGCTTGGATGTACGCAGAGATGACAGCCATACTCTGCCAAGACAGGGTAAGTCCTCAACAGTTCCTGTTTCACAAATATATCTGTCAGACATACTGGGCCAGAAGGCTGAAGATGATGTTCCAATGTTAGAGTGAGTTTTAGGTGACTGTTCAGGCACCAAACTGTCTCTGCCATTTTTTTTTTCATTTTGGAAGATGCTAACCTGAAATTCCTGTTTATTCAGGTAATTAATTTTATTCTCAAGTCTCTGATGGAGTTGAAGACTAGATAGTTTAGTTTTACAATTAAACTTAGTTGTTTAGTAGTTAAGGTGCTTTTGATTATAGATAAATATTTTTAGGTTGATAGATATAAGCTTTAATAGATATTTATTTAGGTTCAAAACTTTGGATTCACCAAGATAGAATAGGTAATATTTTTCTTCAAGGTGGCCAAATATATTTTGATTAGCTCTCTAACTTATAAGCCCAAATAGTTGAGATGCAGGTCAGCAGGTTTGCTAGCCCAAGGCCCTAGATGATGTCACAAAGAATGCAGAGCTAGGAAACAAAGACCTATTGAGTGTTCCAGGGACCAGCTGGCCATAAAAGATAGGAAGGATACACAAGGGCAAAGTCCTGAGAGAAACAGGTACCGGACATGGTCAAGTGAGTAATGAGCCAAGACCCCTCATCCGATCTTATGGTGTTTGCTTAATTCCCCTTGAGGCCCGCACACAATGTTCCAGGTTTGAGTTTAACCAGATGTGTGGTTAGCTCAGATAAACATCTACCCTCGGGTTCTGAGGAAAACAGGAACCAAGGACTGTTCCTGTGTGACTAAGTCCGACCATACCTCAGATCTGCCTATGCAATTTGCTGATGTTCAAATGTTTGAAACAACCAATCATGTGTGGTTGCGCCAAAACTTCCCGCTCCCCCCCCCACCCTTGCCCATATAAACCCCAAACCCCTGGGCTTCTGGGTCGACCCCTCGGTCTCCTGCGTGAGATATGTGTCGACACGGAGCTCCGCCAATAAACTACCTCGTGCGTTTACAGCAAGACGGGCGTTTGTGTATCTTTGGGTGCGCGCCATCCCGAGGCTTGAGTGAGGGTCTCCCTTCGGGGGTCTTTCATTTTGGGGGCTCGCCTGGGATTTGCGCAACCCCCCAAGACCCCCAACGGCCCCTTGTAGGTAGTTCTGTGTGAATTTTGTGTGTCTTAGTGCGGTACTGCTGTGATTTCTTGTCTTGGTTTCAGTTTCTGGCAGCTGCTGCTGTGGGCGGTAAGGACCCAGTGGCTGTGGAAGCAGACGTGCTAGGGCCACAGGCTGCAACCATGGGGGATGCCCTAAGGGTGAAGGGGAATCAGGACAGCCTGATTGCCTCTTTTCGGGATGAAGAAGATGGAGTACTCCTTCTTGAGGGGAAGGTGCGGAAGCCTATCCCATCAGAACTTGCGTTCGGTTGGTTGTACAAGTCCAGACATGGACAAGTGTGCTTGGATGTGATAGTGTGTTGTGTGCTTGTATTGTTTTTGTGCTTCTTGTTTTTTGAAATGGGACAGACTGTGACGACATCTTTATCTTTGACTTTGGACCATTGGATGGACGTTAGGGCAAGAGGACATAATCTATCAGTAAAAGTTAAGAAAGGACCCTGGTAGACCTTTTGCATCTCAGAATGGCCGACTTTCCATGGAGGCTGGCCACCTGAGGGACTTTTGATTTACCTGCTATTAGAGCTGTCAGAGCAGTTATTTTTCAGGAAGGATCAGGGTCGCATCCAGACCAACAGCCTTACATCACCGTGTGGGAAAATTTGGCCCGTTACCCACCCACGTGGGTCAAGCCCTTCATTCCACCTCACCCACCAAGCTCCCGAGTCTTGGCGGTGCGAGAAGGCGCCGTGGAGGAGAAATCGAAACCACGGCAGCACAGAGGAAGTGACACCAGCGCACCTCCGGAGCCCGTCCCTAAAATATATCCTGACATAGCAGAAACCCATGAATGGCCCATGCCACTGCCCCCACTATATCCCCGAGTCCTCCAGCCGGCAGCCTCGACCTCAGCCCTGTCTCTGGCTTCTGGGACCACGGGTGATGGACCCTCGGTGGGTACTAGGAGCTGCCATGGAGCAACCCCTGAGGGGCCTGATTCTACCGTGGCTCTGCCCCTTAGGGCTGTTGGGCCGGCCCCTACAGGTCAAAATGAGTTACAACTCCTACAGTATTGGCCTTTTTCTTCCTCCGATCTCTATAATTGGACAGCTAACCACCCACATTTTTTCAGAGAATCCTACGGGACTTACAGGTTTGATTGAGTCCCTGATGTTCTCCCACAAACCCACATGGAATGACTGTTAGCAGCTTCTGCAGGTTTTATTCACCACCGAGGAGAGAGAAAGAATTCTCCTCAAGGCCCAAAAGAATATCCGAGATGAAGCTGGACACCCCGTCCAGACCCTGGCCGAAATAGATGAAGGATTCCCCCTGACCTGTCCTCAGTGGGACTACAACATGGCAGAAGGTAGGGAATGGCTGTCCATTTACCGCCAGCTCTGGTGGCAGGTCTCAGAGGGGCTGCGAGGAGGCCCGCCAATTTGGCGAAGGTAAGAGAAGTCATGCAGGGAACGACCGAGCCCCCCTCGGTGTTTCTAGAGAGGCTCATGGAGGCTTACCGGAGATATACCCCTTTTGACCCTACGTCAGAGGGACAGCGAGCCTCCGTAATCATGGCTTTTATTGGACAGTCAACACGTGATATTAGAAAGAAACTACAGCACATTGAGGGATTGCAAGATTATACCATCAGGGATGTGGTGAAGGAGGCTGAGAAAGTTTATCATAAAATGGAGACAGGGGAAGAGAAACAGGAAAGAGAAAAGAAAGAGAGAGGTACAGATGAGGAAAGGAAAGAAAGAAGGCAGGAGAAGAATCTGACGAGAACATTGGCCGCGGTGGTAGGAGAAGGAAGGCGTCAGGGAACAGGCAGGCCTAGGCAGACAGGGAACCTGGGCGACAACATAAGGCAAGGGCCAAGGAGACCCAGAGGAGATCGACCACCTGTGGAAAGAAATCAGTGCGCATATTGCAAGGAGAAGGGCCATTGGGCCCGAGAGTGCCCTAAGAAGAAGAAGACAAAGGTGCTGTCCTTAGAAGATAATGAAGATTAGGGGAGACGGGGCTCGGCCTCCCTCCCCGAGCCTAGGATAACCCTAAGAGTGGAGGGGACCCCCATAGACTTTCTAGTTGACACCAGAGCAGAATACTCTGTACTCAATAGACCTCTGGGAAAGATAAAAGACAAAAGGACATTGGTGATTGGGGCAACAGGGCAAAAACAATATCCTTGGACCTCTTCTTGGACTGTAGATCTTGGGAGGAATCAAGTATCCCACTCATTTTTAGTAATTCCAGAGTGCCCTACCCCCTTACTAGGCAGAGACCTGTTGACCAAGTTAAAGGCCCAGATAAAATTTGCCCCCTCCAGACCAGAATTGTCCTGGGGGATGGAGACACCCCACACTTTAGTGTTGTCCTTGAAGCTAGAAGAAGAATACCGGCTCCACCAAAAGAAAGGGAAGCCTCCTGAGGAACTACGAGACTGGCTAATTTGGTTTCCTCCGGCCTGGGCAGAGATAGGGGGAATGGGCATGGCCAGACAGGTCCCCTCTGTAGTAATTGAACTCAAGTCTGGAGCCACCCCCATTGGGGTCCAACAGTACTCCATGAACAAAGAGGCGAGAGAAGGCATACACCCCCACATCGTAAGACTGTTACAAAAAGGGATCTTAGTCCCTTGCAGGTCCTCATGGAACACTCCTTTATTGCCAGTAAAGAAGCCAGGGACCGATGATTATTGTCCAGTCCAAGACCTTAGGGAGGTTAATAAAAGGGTACAAGACATCCACCCTACGGTGCCTAACCCTTACAACTTGCTCAGTACGCTGCCGCCTGAACGAACGTGGTATACAGTCCTAGATCTCAAAGATGCCTTCTTCTATCTGAGATTGCACCCAAACAGCCAATCTCTGTTTGCCTTTGAGTGGCGAGACCCCGAAAACGGAAGAACCGGACAGCTTACGTGGATGAGATTGCCCCAGGGGTTTAAAAACTCCCCCACCCTATTTGATGAAGCCCTACATCGGGACCTTGCCCCTTTCCATGCTAATAATCCCCAGGTGACTCTTCTACAGTATGTAGATGACCTCCTATTGGCTGCAGAGACCCGTGAAGAATGCGAGCTTGAGACTCAGAAAATCCTGGCTGAGTTAGGTGAATTGGGGTATCGGGCTTCTGCCAAGAAGGCACAACTGTGTCGGACTGAAGTGACATATCTGGGATACAACACCTTGAAAGATAAACAACGGTAGCTCACAGAAGCCAGGAAACGGACAGTGAATCATATCCCAACCCCAACCACCCCTCGCCAGGTAAAAGAATTCCTGGGGACCGCGGGATTCTGCAGGCTTTGGATTCCCAGGTTCACCACTCTGGTGGCCCCATTATACCCTCTAACAAGAGATAGGGGGGAATTCACTTGGACTAAGGAACACCAATTGGCTTTTGAGACCCTCAAAAAGGCACTGCTACAAGCCCCTGCCCTAGCACTGCCTGGTCTGAACAAGCCTTTTACTCTGTACATCGACGAGTGGAAGAGGGTTGCCAGGGGGGGTCCTCACCCAAACTCTAGGACCCTGGAAGTGCCCAGTGGCCTATCTGTGAAAAAAAACTGGATCCTGTGGCCAGTGGGTGGCCCTCTTGTTTGCAGGTGATAGCAGCAACGGCTGTATTGGTAAAAGATGCCGATAAATTAACCATGGACCAAAATGTGATGGTGGTGGCCTCCCACGCCCTCAAGAGCATTATCAGACAACCACCAGACCATTGGATGACCAACGCCCGGATGACCCACTACCAGAGCTTGTTGCTGACAGAGCAGGTGACCTTCACTCTGCCTGCCATCCTTAACCCTGCCACCTTGCTACTCGAAGCTGGTGAGACCCCAATACATCAATGTGAAGAGATACTAGCTGAAGAAACAGGGACTTGGTCAGACCTCACTGACTGGCCGTGGCCTGGGGTAAAGACTTGGTTCACCGATGGAAGTAGCTTCGTGGTAGAAGGTAAGCGGAGGGCTGGGGCAGTGGTAGTGGACGGGAAGTCTGTCATCTGGGCCAGCAGTTTACCAGAAGGGACATGGCCCCAAAAGCTGAACTTATTGCTTTGACTCAAGCACTAAAAGTGGCGGAGGGAAAGGCTATCAATATCGACACTGATAGCCGGTATGCTTTTGCAACAGCTCATGTCCACGGAATGATTTATAGACAACGTGGGCTGCTGACTTCGGCTGGCAAAGACATTAAAAATAAAGAAGAAATTCTTAGTTTGTTAGGGGCTGTCCATTTGCCCCACAAGGTGGCGATCATCCATTGCCAAGGACATCAAAAAGGGACCGGCCCCATAGAAAGGGGGAACCAAATGGCTGACCAGATGGCCAAAGAGGCGGCACTAGGACCAATGATTCTAATAGCTAAGGTTATGCCCCAACAGGCTGAGGGGATTTCTGAGAGAAGGATCCTCACAGAAGAAGAGGGGCTAGAATACCTGGCTAATATACACCGCCTTACTCACCTAGGGCCCAAGAAGATGACAGAACTGGTCAATAAGTCTCCCTATCACATCTCCAGACTACAATAGACAGCAGAGGATCTGGTAAAAAAAACTGCAAGGCTTGCGCTCTCACTAATGGCGGGTCCAGCAGACACTGTGCAGGAAAGCGCTTGCAGGGAGATCGACCTGGAACTTATTGGAAGGTCGATTTCACTGAAGTCGAACCAGCCCAATATGGTAATAGATACCTTCTAGTTTTCATAGACACCTTCTCGGGGTGGGTTGAGGTATTCTCCATGAAAAAAGAAACGGCAAATGTAGTGGCCAAGAAGATACTTGAAGAAATCCTTCCCCGCTTCGGGATACCTAAGGTAATTGGGTCGGACAACGGGCCTGCCTTCGTCGCCCAGGTAAGTCAGGGACTGGCCAGACAATTGGGGATAAATTGGAAATTACATTGTGCTTATAGACCCCAGAGCTCAGGACAGGTAGAAAGAATGAATAAAACTATAAAGGAGACCTTAACAAAATTGACCTTAGAGACCGGCAGGGGTGATTGGACACCTTTTCTCTCCCTTGCCTTGTTCCGGATATGGAACATGCCTGGACTGTTTGGTGTACCACCACCACTGTTTAAAACCCTAGAGAGTGTGGAGTATCCTGATGACAGTTTTGTGACTTTCACCCATCTTTTAGCCCATTTAAAGGCTCTTGAGATGATCAGGTGAGAGATTTGGGAACAGCTGAAAGATGCCTACACCGCTAGAGACCCTACAGTTCCTCATCAGTTCGAGATTGGAGACGCCGTCTTGGTACGGAGACACCGAGCTGGGACTCTTGAGCCATGGTGAAAAGGACCCTACCTGGTACTGTTAAGGGCTCCAACTGTTGTTAAGATAGAGGGAATCCCCACCTGGGTCCATGCTTCACATGTGAAAAGGGCTCCTCCTGAGACTAGTCAAGATGAATGGATCCTGGAAAAGACTAATAATCCTCTTAAGCTGCGTTTGCATGGCGGACATGACCCTGAGTCAGGACAACATCCCTCATGCCCTGATGCAACAGACTTGGGAGGTGATTAATAAAGAGGGGAATAAAAAAGGCTAGATAAAAGACAGAGGGACAGAAAAGCTCAACAAGGTTGGTTTGAGTCCTGGCTCATCCGGTCCCCCTGGATGACTACCCTATTCTCTGCTTTAGCTGGGCCAGTGTTGGTGATTTGCTTGATTTTAATTTTTGGCCAGTGTGTGGTAAATAGGTTACTTGCTCTTATTAGAGATAAAATTAGTGCTGTTCAACTGATGGTACTAAGACAACAATATCGATCAATAAGAGACCCCGACAGGGCAGAGCATGAATCTTTTAGTCTAGAATAAAATAACACTCAAAAATTAGAACAGATATTCTAAGATTAGAATTATCAAGTAGAAGAAGAGGGGAATGAGAGAGAGAATTTTTAATTAGCTCTCTAACTCATAAGCCCAAATAGTTGAGATGCAGGTCAACAGGTTTGCTAGCCCAAGGCCCTAGATGATAAGTCACAAAGAATGCAGAGCTAGGAAACAAAGACCTATTGAGTGTTCCAGGGATCAGCTGGCCATAAAAGATAGGAAGGATACACAAGGGCAAAGTCCTGAGAGAAACAGGTACCGGACATGGTCAAGTGAGTAATGAGCCAAGACCCCTCATCCGATCTTATGGTGTTTGCTTAATTCCCCTTGAGGCCCGCACACAATGTTCCAGGTTTGAGTTTAACCAGATGTGTGGTTAGCTCAGATAAACATCTACCCTCAGGTTCCAAGGAAAACAGGAACCAAGGACTGTTCCCGTGTGACTAAGTCCGACCATACCTCAGATCTGCCTATGCAATTTGCTGATGTTCAAATGTTTGAAACAACCAATCATGTGTGGCTGCGCCAAAACTTCCCTCTCCCCCCCCCACCCTTGCCCATATAAACCCCAAACCCCTGGGCTTCTGGGTCGACCCCTCGGTCTCCTGCGTGAGATATGTGTCGACACGGAGCTCCGCCAATAAACTACCTCGTGCGTTTACAGCAAGACGGGCGTTTGTGTATCTTTGGGTGCGCGCCATTCCGAGGCTTGAGTGAGGGTCTCCCTTCGGGGGTCTTTCAGTACTAATTACTGCTTGCTGTATTTGCCACACCTGTATCTTGCCTATGAGCCTAACGTATTTGACCAATAAAAGGCCATCACACCTGGGCAGGGCAAATGGGATAGGCATGGCTAAAGTTCCTGGTCCTGGGGATACAGAGAGATGTTTGGGAGGAGGAGAGACTGGAGGATAGGAAAGGAAAAAGGAAGGCTGCCATGAGTTAGGTGAAGGAGAAGCACATGGGCTACGTTGGATGGAGGATTTGGTCCAGATGAAGAAGAACATTAGCGAATATATAGGATTATGGATGGGAAGTAGCTTGATAGAAATTATTAGAACCAGGTGGCATGGGATTCAGACAGGTATTCCATACCTGCCCTACTATGGGAAGTAGTTTAAAGGACTATTTTAAAATATCATAAATGTCTGTGTCTTGATTGATTCCTAGCAGGTTAGAAAATACTGTAATAATGACTATAGACCTAATGGTAAAATAACACTAACTAAATGAATAAGCACTTATTGGGCCAAGGCTCCCAACCCCAGGATTACAGAAAAGCCTTATACATATATATCTAGTATACTTTTGTGGGAAGCCATGCTAAATTCTGCCAAGTCAGAAATCCCCTGCTTAGGCTGCATGCTGTGACCTTCCAGCTGCTGATCTCTGCCAGAGGTGATCTTTGTGTTCCAGGCCATCCTTGGACTATTTACCTTTGAAAGAAGTAGGGAAATCCCTACTGAGAAACACCTGGAGGGTTAAGGAAACCCTTTTGCTACTCAACAATAAGAAGTTCTTACAGAGAGCTATTCAGGCTATTGTGTTCTTGCCTTGGGAGCTAGGGAGAGAGGGATCAGACTAGATCCTATTGACCTTACTATATAAAGTCTTACTCATCTGCATTAAAGGGAATCTTCAGAAATTCACTGACTTGATTCCTTATTTCTCCTGTCTCTGTATCCTACTTTCAATCCCCACTCCCTCTTTCAGGTGAACTCTGATTTGATTTTTCCCGCAGGCTGGGACAGGACATACTTTGACTTCTTTAATTTGTTAAATTTCAAATTTTTAAAATGCAATATTTGTTAATTTTTTGTTCACGTTCACACCCTGCTCCTCAAATTACAAAATCCAGTTTTTAATACTCTTGAGATTTAAAAACAATGTTAAAATTCTATATATATAGATGCCTAGGTCTAGCCCATTCATGGTCTTTGGTTGGTGCTTCTGTCTGGAACCAGGTTAGTTGGCTCTGTTGGTCTTGTGGAGTTCTTGTCTCTCTCTGTCCATTAAATCTTTGTCCCCACTTTTCCACAAGGCTTCATATGCTCTGACCAATGTTTGGCTGGAAGTCTCAGCATCTGTTTCAATCTGCTGCTGCATGGAGCCTCTCAGAGGACAGCTACTCTAGGCTTCCATCTGTAAGGATAGCAGACTATGAAAGAGTATTGTTAATAGAGGAAGGGGTTGGCTTTCTCTCATGGGGTGGGTATTAGGTTGGGCCAGGCATTGGTTGGATGTTCCCTCAATCTCTGCTCTAAATTTATCCCTGCATATCTTGTATGCTTCATCAAAGATTTTGTGGTTGGTCTTGGATTCCTCTCCTTCCTCTAGAGGTCCTATGTGAGTAGAAAGTCACCTCTTCTGTCTCATGACTCATGCTATTAGGATCTTTAGCTATAGTCACCTCTGTATCCTCCTAGGAGTCTACACTGTTGTAGGTCTCTTTCTTTCAGTGATGCCCCTACCCTTGCTTTCTCTTCTCTCTCTGTGTCCTTTGAGCTCCCTCCTCTCTCTTCCCACATCTGATTCCCACCCTCATTTTCTTCCACTCTCTCTTCTATCATTTTCTCTATCTTCACCCACTTATGGTTTCTATTCTGTTTCCCCTTCTCAATGAGATTCAAGCATTCTCACCTGGGCTCTCCTTGTTACTTATCTTCCTTGGGTCTGTAAAGTATAGTATGTTTTGCCTGTACTATATTGCAAATATCTGCTTCTAAGTGAGTACATGCCATGTGTAACCTTCTAGGTCTTGGTTACATCACTCAGGGGGATCCTTTCTATTTCCATCCATTTGCCTGAAAATTTCATGATTTCTTTGTTTTTAATAGCTGAGTAATATTCCATTTTGTAAACATATGACCATTTCTATATCCTTTCTTTGGTTAAAGAACATCTAGGTTGTTTCCAGATTCTAGCTATTATGAATAATGCTGCTATGAACATAGTTGAACAAGTGTCCTTTTTAT
Organism: Acomys percivali; assembly: GCA_907169655.1. Taxonomy (NCBI): domain Eukaryota; kingdom Metazoa; phylum Chordata; class Mammalia; order Rodentia; family Muridae; genus Acomys; species Acomys percivali. Next base: position 54,529,807 of record OU015743.1, on the reverse strand, counting down.
ATAGTGGAGCATCACTTGGGAATATACTCAGGAGTGGTAAAGCTGAGTCTTGAGGTAGAGACATTTCCAGTTCTTTGAGAAAGCATAAGATTGATTTTGAAAGTGGTTGTGGAAGTCTGTGCCTCCACCATCAATGGAGGAGTATTCCTCTTGCTCCATGTCCTCACCAGTATGTGTTGTCACTTATTTTGACAGTTTAAGATACAATCTCAGAGTCATTTTGACTTGCATTTCCCTGATGACTAAGGTCATTGAGTATTTCTGTAAGTGCTTCTCAGCCATTAGAGATTCATCTGCTAAGAATTGTCTCTTTAGTTCTGCACCCCTTTTTTTAAACTTGGGTTATATGGTTTGATGGTGTTTAATTCATAGAGCTCTTTATATACTTTGGATATTAGCCCTTTGTCAGATGTAGGGTTGGTGAAAATCTTTTCCCAATCAAGGGGTTGCTGTTTTGTTTCCTTTGCTTTACAGAAGCTATTCAGTTTCTTGAGGTCCCACTTATTGGTTGTTGATCTTAGTGCCTTAGCTGTTGGTATTCTGTGAAGGAAGTTGTTTACTGTGCCAATAAGTTCAAGGATATTATTCATTTTCTCTTCTAATAGATTCAGTGTTTCTGGTTTTATGTTGAGGTCTTTGATCCACTTGAATTTGAATTTTGTACAGAATGATTAATATGGATTTATTTATTTGATTTCTTCCACATGCAGAAATCCAGTTAGACCAACACCATTTGTTGAAGATGTTCCTTTTTCCCACTGAATAGTTTTGGCTTCTTTGTCAAAAATCAAGTGTCTGTAGGTGTGTGGGTTTATTTCTGGGTCTTTGAATTGATTCCATTGATTAACCTGTCTATTTTTACGCCAATACTCTGTGGTTTTTATTACTATTGGTTTGTAATGCAACTTGGAATATGGATGATGACACCTCTAAAAGTTCCTTTATTGAACAGGGTTTTTTTTTTTTTTACATTATGGATGTTTCATTTTTCCAAATGAAGTTGATGGTTTCCCTTTCAAGGACTGTAAAGAATTGTGTTAGAATTTTTTAAAACTGAGTTTTTCATCTATGAATAAATTTTATATATTTATTTTTGGCATACACATTTATATTATTACAGGTAGATAGAAAAATTACATACAGCAAGAAGAATCACGAAACAACAGGGATCATATGAATGTTACAGTCAAGGTATTTTGGTTAATTGCGTTTGACAATCTTGTAGAAAACATCTTTCCTATTTGTTGAGTCTAAAATTCTGAATGAGAATCAATATCTATCCTCTCTCATTCCTGCCAACTCAAAACCTTTATCCATACCTAAAAATATCTTAATCCCTAAATAGTTTTGGTTAATTCTAAAACTGAACTATCAGGACTTCAACCCCATCAGAGACTTGAGAAGGAATGAAAGTTAATTACTTAAGTGAACCAGAAGTGCAGGTTAGCAGCTTCCAGGATGATAAGGAAAAAATGACAGACAACATTTACTGACTGAACAGTCACCCAAAACTTTCCATAACATTGGAGCATCATCTTCAGCCTTCTGGCCCAATATAGCTGACAGACATATTTGTGAGACAGGAACTATTGAGGACTTGCTTACCGTGTCTTGGCAGAGTCTGCCTGTATTCAAGCTTACCCATTTTTAAGCAGAATTCTTTTTGTGGCAGAACAAGGACATTTTGCTCAGTGGTTGGCTTGCCACATTTGGAAATTTAATCTGTTGATTGCTTTTGGTAAAATGGCCATTTTCAGCTTTAATTCATGGTGATCTGTTAAGATACAAGGCATTATATCAATCTTCTTTTATCTGTTGAGGCTTGCTTTGTGACAGACTATATGGTCAATATTTGGAGAATGTTCTGTGCGGTACTGAGAGGAAGGTGTATTCTTTTGTGTTTGAGTAAAATGTTCTATAGATATTAAGTACATTTAATTCATAACATCGGCTAGTTTCATTGTTTCTCTGTGTATAAGACTCTCATTATTAATATATGAAGTTCAATGTGTGATTTAAGTTTTATTAATGTTTCTTTTATGAATGTGGGTGCCCTTGTATTTGGCACATAGATATTCAGAACTGACATCTTATCTTGATGCATTTTTCCTTTTGTAAGTATGAAGTGCTCTTCCTCCTCTCTTTTGATAAATTTTGTTCAAAAGTCTATTTTATAAGATATTATAATAGATATTCCTGCTTGTATCTTGGCTTCATTTGCTTTGAAAATCTTTCAGCTTTTCATTCTGAGGTAATGTCTATCTTTGTTGCTGAGGTATGTTTCTTGTATGCAGCAGAATGATGAGCCCTCTTTTCACATCCACTCTGTTAGCCTGTTTCTTTTTATCAGGAAATTTAGTCCATTGATGTTGAGGGATATTAATGACCAATGACTGTTGATTCCTGTAGTTTTTATATTGGTGTTGCTAGTGTGAGTATGTGTGTTTCTGTCCTTTTTTTGATGAGAAGAAATTTCCTGTGCAGTTACCCTTATTGTGTTGGAGTTTTCCTTCTAGTATTCTCTTAGCATTGGGTTAGTAGAAAGATATTGTTTAAATTTGTTTGTTTTCCCTTTTGGAGTATCTTGTTTTCTCAATCTATGGTGATTGAAAGTTTTACTAGGTATACAAGTATGGGCTGTCATCTGTGTTATCTTTGGGTCTGTAAAATATTTTCCCAGGCCCTTCTGGCTTTTAAAGTCTCTGTTGAGAACTCTGGTATACTCCTAATAGGTCTGTCTTTATATGTTACTTGACCTTATCCCTTGCAGCTTTTAATATTCTTTGTTCTTTATGCTTAGGGTTTTTTATTATTATGTGCAGGAGGATGTGTGTGTGTGTGTGTGTGTGTGTGTGTGTGTGTGTGTGTGTGTGTGT
>OU015743.1:54500571-54523338 GCA_907169655.1 Acomys percivali | reverse complement strand
TTCTTTCTTTCTTTCTTTCTTTCTTTCTTTCTTTCTTTCTTTCTTTCTTTCTATTCTTTGTATTATAGACAGTAGTCTTCTTTTGGATGTATAATTATTTGGTAAAGATCTCTCATTACTTTCTACCTCGCCACATCTCCTGAATGATGGTTTCCTTTACCATACAGAAAGCTTTTCAGTTTTATGAAGTTATATTTACTTTTTTTTAGTGCTTGTGCTATTGGTGCCATTTTCAGAATGTCTTTCTTATGCCAATAAGCCTAAGATTCTTCCCTATTTTCTATTCTGTAAGATTCATGGTATCTGGCTTCATTTTGGAGTTATTCATTTATTCATTTGGAATCATGTTTTGTGCAGGATGATAAGTGTGGATCTATTTGCATGCTTCTACATGCAGTCATCCAGTTTGAGAAACATCATTTGTTGAAGGTACTATCTTTTTTTTTCAGTTCTGTCTGGTGTTTCGTTTTGCTTTGTTTGTTGATACCTGATGTTCTGAATAGTATAGGCACATAGGACAATATGAAATTGGGTTGGTGATTTTACAGAATTTTTTATATCATTCAAGATTGTTTTAGCTAGTGTGTGTGTGGGGGGTGGGGGGGTGGGTGTTTTCTAAGAAGATAGAAATTGTCCTTCCAATTTCTGTGAAAATTTATGTTGAGATTTCATGGGATTGCATTGAAGTTGTTTCTATTCAAGGTATGTAAACGTACTCATAATGGCTATTTGAATGTCTTGTGCTTCAGCTATATTGCATTTCTTGGGACCTATTGTAGTTGAGTTGCTAGATTCTCCTGGAGACATATTGTCATGGACATTAATAATTTTGTTTTGTTCTGATGTCTAGGCATCTGGGTGTATGATGGTTATGATTTTAGATATTGTTATCTGGTCTTGTCTTTATTGGATGGCTGTTATATGCATTGGTTTCTGTTTCTCTATTTGGATCTTAGGTAAGTACACTGGCTGTAGTTTGGCTTGTAGAAAGTACTTTTTCAAGTTGATGTATAAAAGAAAGGAATAGAGGTGAGCTAAAGAAAAGACAGAGAAATTCATTAGGAATAAACTAAGGGGATCTGATTTACAACAAAGGTATGGATTACAGAAAATTGGAAGTGTGATAGGAAGAGGGGCTTCTACATGTAGGTTGCAGTAGGACAATAGATTATCTAGAGATACAAGAATGAAAGTTCTAGGGGTCTCCTGTGTCTGGCCCTAGAACTGGAGATCCAGGGGGTAAAGTTGTGGAGAATAAGGAACACCTATAAACAGGTTGCTTCTAAAATGAGGAGTAGAATGAAGAGATTGTAGTGAAGTGGACATCCTTGTCTTTTTCCTTATTTTGTCGATGTGCTTTGAGTTTTGTTTTTCTATTTAGATTGATGATGGCTATTGGCTTGTTATATCTAGCTTTTATTATATTGAAGAATGTTGCTTGCATTCCTAGTCTTTCCAAGACTTTGATCATGAAGGGATTTTGTATTTTGTCAAAGGCTTTTTCTGCATCTAATAGGCTTAAGTATTTCAGTTTGTTTATGTGGTGAATTACTTTTATGTATTCATATATGTTAAACCATCCTTGCATCTTCATGATAAAGCTTGCTTTATCATAGTGGATGATCCTATTGATATAGTCTTTTGTTGGGTTTGCAAGTATTTTTTTGGATAATTTTTGCATCTATGTTCATAAGGGAAATAGGTATGTAATTTTCTTTCTTTGTTGAGTCTTTGTGTCATTTTAATTACACAACAATATGACTTTATAAAAACAATTATGAAATGTTTCTTAAGTTTATATTTTATTGTATAAAATTCATCAATGTTAATACATTTATAATATGCAAACATCACAACTCTTTGTGCTGGAATATCTTTACAGTGTAAATAGAAACTGAATAATGGTGTAGTGAACATTTCTTATTCCTTCTTTACCTATAGCCTCTGACAAATATTATTCTAATTTTTATTTTAATCATTTTACCTATTATTTATTTTATAAATAAAATTGTATATCATATATTTACATTTGATATCTTTATTAGAATGCTTTCAAACTTCATTGCTATTGTTCTTTCATTTTAAGTCTAGCAACTTTCATTTTATAACACTACATTTTGTTTTTGGATTTATTACTTAAGAAGTATGGGGTGCTATATATAGTACTGTTGTAAACATTTATACACTTCTTTTTTCTCAATCCTAAACTCTTAACTGATAATTCAAATATCTCTTCCCAGAAGGTTCCTTAATATTGAATGACTGTTTAATATTTAATATTTAGTTATTATTTTAGTAATATTAGCAGATACCTCTTAACCAGCTTTATACCTAAATAACCACACACAGAGAGAAGGATCTATTTAATTAGTCTATAACACAATGCTATGCAATAAGTAATCCATCTTAAATATCCATGTTAGTATAATTTCCTGCCCTTCTGACTTCCTATTTTATACTTGCTTTTAAACCATCTCCTAGGCCTGGTTCAATTCTGGTGTTTCCCAGGCTCACCCTCATGGTTTCATCTTCTCCTTCCTTCCCTTTCTCCTCCCCTCACTGGATCAGGATGTCCTACCCTATTCTCTGTTATTGCTCAGCACCACTGGCTAGTTTGTTTTTATTGACAACACAGAGAACAAATAGGGACACGCTGACACTGGAGATACTTAGAATAAACATCACAATGTAATGTCCAGATTGATCCAGAGAGTAGAGCGGAGATTTCAACATTTGAATGAACAAGGGTAAACTGTATACTGTTCACAAGAACATTATAACAACACCTTAGACTCATGTAAAAAGGGAAACTTTGAAAACTCCAGAAGTTCCTGAAACTTACAAGACTTGTAAAATTTCCTCTTCAACAATGTTAGATAGGCCAAAAAAGAAAAAGAAAATGAAAAAGAAAAAAGAAAAAGAAAAGAAAAGAAAGAAAGAAAAAATGCTATCCCAAGATTATTTTAGTTGAAATTTATTTTTCTTCTCTTATACAATATATCATGACTGTAGCCCCCCTTTCTCCATTCATCCCAGTCCTCATCACATCCCCCCCCCCCAGAGCCTCCGTCCTTCTGTTTCCCTTCAGAAGAGAGTAGGCTTCCCAGGGATAGTAAGCAAATGTGGCGTAGTTTGTACAGTTTATATTAAAAACTATATTTGAAGAGGACACAAGAAACAACCAAAAACTTTGAATTAATTTTATTCTACATTAAAAAATAGGTAATATTGTAGAAGGAATTGTTTGATTACAAATGAGTCAGATAAAAAAGACTATGTGTGTTATTCTCTGATGCATTACTACAAACATGGGTGTGTGTTGTTCTCTAGTGATTAACCATTGCTGAAATAAGATTCTCATTCTTTTATACCTTGCCGATGATGAATCTAATGTGCCACTATTAAGATGTATGAAATTAAATCTTAGTCTCGAATATATGGTATTATTAAGTCCTCTCTCTCATTCTTGCCTGCTAATGAAATGATCAGATTCTTTTTTCTAATAGCTCATTACTGTGTCTTCCTTTTAGAGTTTGGTAAGGATTTGTACTTTTTAAAAAAATATAACGCATACTTTACATTCCTTTTCTAGGGAATCTAAGGCTTATCAAATTGGGAGTGTACATTCTCTTTTCCATACCATACAAATGCAATGACACAAGTAGACTAGTTCTTATTACAGAATTATAAACAAAGTCAAGTAAATTTATGCTTCAAATTAATATCCTGTCTAATCTGAAATATACAAGAGGAATACACTCTACTGTAAGCCCTGTAGCTGTGGCTCTTCCCTGGGATACTAGCATATGTCAAATAGCTTATCTTGAAAGGCTTATGTGATGGACTTGGGAAGGTTCTTTGGATCTGTACAGACAGCGTACTTCTTGCCTATAAAATCTTCAGTAAAAGCTTTTAACAAACAGCTGCCGAAGGTTTTAACATCTCAGAAAGAAGACATCTTATATAATGCCAGGTCAAGTTTTGTTCTGCTAGATAAATGTGGAAACTGGTGAATCATACATTGAATAATGCTAGGGATGCTTTTGATTTGACAGAACATCTGGAGTCCATAAAGATAAGCTTGTGTTTCTCTGGTTTCTGGGAAGAAGATACCATGAGAAAAATTTTCTAGCACCAAGCCGTTGACCATTAAATGGTTGTAATCCTATCACCTTTTGATATTGTTTGCCTGTGCATGCAGTCTACTGTTATAATGATGGAAAACTGCAAACAAATGGGATTTGAGGTACATTTTGTTTTATAATGAACATAAGTAAAAATTCCACAAAAGATAAGTAATTCAGAGCAAGTAGGAAATAACAAGCATATGATGTTTTCTCAAAATGTAGTAATAATGAATGCATAAAATAATGAGAAATATGTAATTAAATATAATGAACTATATATTTCAAATATACTTTACCTATAAGATCACTTTAAGGAAATTGTGACTGAGGTCATGTGTCTCCTTTTTAGTGTTCTGCAAATAAATGACATGGTGAAGATTCTGATTTGGCATCTAAAATTGATGTATCACAATATCTGGCTCTAAATTATTTAGCATAAAGTAAAACTAAAACACATTTAAAGAAAAAGTGCTTAAGCAGAACACAAAAATGTTTTTTCATTCATAAACAAAGTAAGTTTATACTTATTGGAGGAAATGCTTAACAAGCTGCAGTTTTTGCCTAGCTATTATTCTTTGGGGCCATGCTTGACAGAGGAACAGAATTACCCTCCCATTACGCATGCACCTATGTTTATGGTAATGTCTCCCATTCCTCTGGCTTCTGAAATATTTATTTTTAAATACAGTAAAATTAAAAAACAAAATATAATTTTATCATAAATTCCAATCAATAAAATTGTATTTAAATGTAGACTACATTTTATGTTGATATAGCATACAGTAGAAATTTATTTTTAGTCCCTTCCAAACACAGAACTTAGTGTTATTCATTATGATTTCACTCCTTAACTAGGTGTCGACTTGATATGTGTCTGTGCCTACAGCACAGTAACTAAGTGCAGCTGGTTCTTTGGGATTTATGACATATTCTTGTTGTTAGGAGCCAAGAGGAGTGGCTGCAAAGTAACTGAGTGGCTTAAGGGGGAAAACATAAAAGACAGAGCCTGTCTTCTGAAAACAGAATAAAGAAATAGCCAAATCCTTGGTCAGTGTTTACTCTTGAGCCAATTTGCCACATCATAGATTCCTACTTTGCAGAAGTTTTGTAATGTCTATGAGTGATACAAAAACTGAGTCCTTTATGAAACTGTCTGAGTCTCCATATTTTGTATTGTCCATCAAAGTGATGAAAATGAAATATTTATTTTGAAATACAATAAAATTAAAAAACAAAATATAATTTTATCATAAATTCCAATCAATAGAATTGTATTTAAATGTAGACTACATAAAATCTGTTTCATACTGCCTATGGCTTCTGAGAGGGGGACATCCTGAATGGATTTATTTTAAAGATAAAATACATTTGGTTAAGCACAACAGGAATTCATAATTTTCAGTCATCTTGGTTCTACACGTTCTGATGAAATGCATTATTTCTGTTATTAAATGGAAAAATTAGAATATAATAAACAGTCAATAATTACATATATGTTTTTAATAGAAATAGAATTACATCACTTTCCCCTCCCTTTTCTCCCTGGGCCTTTCACTCAAGCTTGCCCCATGAACTTCTCAAGCTGATATCTGCTTTCTAAAATTATGTATATATGCATACATATGTTCTTGTTGTTTACGTGTGTATGTATAGTTTCAAGGCTCACCATTCTCTACAAGAAGATAAGCAAGGATGGCTCATCCCAGGGTGACACTAATTATCCTTCTCCCAGTAATCATTAGCTGCCTATAGTTCTTTATCTATGAATGGAACCTTCTGAAAATTTCCTTCTTCACATTAACATGTTAGTTGATATTGCCATTCATCCAGACTTGTTTATGCAGCCCTCTCCAGATAAGACTGGCTCATACCAGACATCCTGTTATTCTAGATTGTAAAATCCACACACCTTTCCACAATGTTCCCTGCACCATAAGTGCAGCAACTGTGAAATACATGTATTATGCATTCACTGGGGCTCTGCTCCTCATGATATGTTGATTTCTGCATTGTGTTAACTTGTGCTTTTCTGGGAGTGGTCTCCATTTGTTGTACAAAATAGGTTTCTTTAAGAAGAGTTAGTAGCTAAAATTATCTGTGGGCATAAGGATAAGCTTTTGAGAGTAGTGTGAACTTACTCTGCTTTAGCAAAGTGTTGGTTGGTTGGTGTTTTGTTTTGTTTCCCTCTACAGTCCATTATATCACTAGCCCCAGGAACCTGGCCAGTTTTCCAGTAACATCCATGATTTCTTTCTTTTTGAGGTAGGTTGAAGTCTAATGAGGCATCTATCTGCTTGTTGTCACTGAATGTCAGTGTCACTTATTGTAACTTTATCCATATTGTGTCATGCTGGTCCTTGTGGTTCACAGGTGATGCAGCTAGTTAGGACTGTATATTGGTTTTCTTCCCTTAGCAACTTGCGTGGGGCAGTGAAAGTTAAAAGTATGTGATGTGTTGAGCAGCAGGAGTCCATCCTCAATCCCTGAAAGGTTAGCAATATAGTAATACTTATAAAAACTCTCATTGTTAAGAGTCCTATTTAGATTCTAGCAAATACAAGGCAAGAATTATTCCTTGACTCTTGCAAATTTCTTGGAATAGAGAAGATCTTGCCTAAAATAATCTTATGGGGTAGAAACTGAAATGAATCCAGGTCACCTTAGCTATGCTGAATCCAGAACCTGCATTTGGCACCACTAAAAATTACAAGGTTATCAATTATATTAAACTTTTTTCTGCCAGTCTCCCTTAAAGTTCTTGTGTCTACAGATACATAATTCTCATACGTTAAATGCTTCTAACTTTCTGTCTGCAGTGAAGAGAAGCTAGAATCCTAGTGACATTAATATGCATTTTGTTTCATACCTGTACCCATTATAAATATTCACCTTTCTCTTCCATTTTATGACATAATTAATTGTAATATTTATTTCATAATATTTCTGAGTAGTCTGTCTATAGCTATGCTTGACACAGTCATGCAAGATCTATTTATTAATTTTGTTATTAAGTTTCATAATCTAATGAATTTATAAAGAAGTATTTTCATACATTTTGGAAAACTAAAATTCAACAAACATTTGTTTTTCACATAATTAAATTCTTTAAAGTGAACTATTAATAGAAAAATAAAAATTTCACTTTCTTCCACATAAACTTTACAATCATTTAAGTAGTTTGTCAACAATAAATTTACCATGTATATTAAGATTATAAATAAATAGAGAACATATTTTGACACAACCATTGTACTAAATAATTCCTTTCTTCTCTCCTTTTTTCTTTCTTTAATTACTTTTGCTCTTTACTTCCCACTCTCTTTTGATTAAAAGTTAAAGTATAGATGTTTTTGGGATTTGGCATGAACCCAAATTTGAGTAATGAAAAATTTCACTCTTATTATCATAATAAATATTGTCATAATTTGAGCAATTAGTTATTCTATTTACTATTGTAAAACCAAAATTTACTTATAAATTATTTTAGTCTTAAAATTCTTCTTTTTGTATTTGTTTTTTGGTTTTTTGTTGTTGTTATTGTTGTTGTTTGTTCTTTTTTTGTTTTGTTTGGTTTGGTTTGGTTTGGTTTTTGTTTGGTTTTTTGAGACAGTGTTTCTCTGAATGACTGTTGCTGTCCTGAACACTCTTTGTAAATCCGCTTGACCTCAAACTCATGGCAATCTACCTGCTTCTGCATCTTAAGTGCTGAGATTAAAATCATGTGCCACCATCCCCAGATAAAATTCTAATAGTTCTATACAGTTACTGGTGCAATACTACAGATGAAATTGGTTCTAAAAATTATAAAGTAAATTTCTGTGGTTAGCAGATTAAATTTAATCATTGTCTGTGATTGGCAGTATTTACAGCTTCCTTAAAATAATGTATCTTTATATTTTATCTTTAAAACATATTACTAACTACATTTCAAATAATTATCAAAGTATATTTATATCACTATGTGGTATTATTTTCCATTATAATAACAAAAAATGTACAACTTAATTCAAGAAATCTAAGATGTGCATGTGAGTGTCATAGAATTGATGAAAACTGAAATATAAATAAAAAACCAAACAAAACAAAAAACAAAATTGATTACAGTTAAACACACAGTTCTATGAAGAAAGTCAGCAGACCAACAAAATGTGGATCTGTAATGACTGAGGTATTTTATTTTTATTTTTATTTTATTTTTTGGTTTTTTTTTAAGTTTTTATTAATTTTTCTTATTACATCTCAATGGTTATCCCATTCCTTGTATCCTCCCATTCCTCCCTTCCTCCCATTTTCCCCTTATTCCCATCCCCAATGACTGTTCCTGAGGGGGATTTCCTACCCCTGTATATGCTCATAGGGTATCAAGTCTCTTCTTGGTAACCTGCTATCCTTCCTCTGAGTGCCACCAGGTCTCTCTGTCCAGGAGACATGGTCAAATATGAGGCACCAGAGTTCGTGTGAAAGTCATACCTCACTCTCCACTCAACTGTGGAGAATGTTGACTGAGGTATTTTAAAAGACTAAAGTGGTATAAATTTGACAAAAATCTAAAATTCTGGGTAAATAAATTCTAATTATATAATATACATTTTGGGATGATTTATTTTATCTATATGTCATTATGATTATAATTATATAAACACTATTTATGAATCATTTATAACAAAAATTTTGGATTCTGCTATAGTAAGGAGTTAAATTCTTATAGGGTGATCTCCTGATGAAGGTCTGGGGTCAAGCTTCCAGGCTGTCCTAGGCTGCTGTATTCCAGCTTTGTACTCCTAGCTCCCGAACTACTAAGCTGTCCTTAGAGTTGTACCTTGGTAATTAAGAGTTTGCTTAGAACAGTAACTCAATTCTTGTTCAGGTTTCTTGTGTAATTTATTTTACCTCATCTTTTTAAATAACCATTAAATCTTAGGATCCTTGCTGCTCAGGTTGTGATTTCTGTTCATTACTTGTGAAAAGGCTGTCATTTTCTGTGTAGTTCATCTTATAACTAACTCCAGGTCATTATTTTTTTATTTTAAAAGCAAAAGTGTTTATTACAAAACCAAAAAAGGAAAATAAAAGAGTTGAGAATATGAACTAATGTGCATAACAGAAGCAAACAGGTTTTTAGTCTGAAGGTGGATGGAAATATCTTAATTTAGTATTTCATCAAAATTAGAAAATTTACCATACTAATTTTGCCTATTAGGATTCATGACCATTTGTATAGACTAAACTAAAATAAAACATGTGTATCTTAAAGCTGCTTAAAATTTATGCACATATGAAAGAATTCTAAGTGAAATTATCAACTAATGGGTGATAGAAAGCCTCACTAGACATCACTTATCACTAAATAAAATTTCCAACTCTGGTAATGGGCTATATCTGATCAAGATGTTGGCCACAGAGGCCTAATGAGGAACCCCAAGCAACCCAAATGTAGTAAGTAGTTCGAAAGGAAATGTCCCACATAAACTCATAGGGTGGGACACAATTAAGAGGTGCAGCCTCGTTGGAGAAAGTCTGTGTCAGCTCTCTGCCTGATACCTGTGGATCTGGATGAAGGACTCTTGGTTCCTTATCGGGCACCACATTCGTGCCTGATTGCTGCCATGCTTCCCGTCACAACAATAATGAACTAAACCCCTGAAACTGCAAACTTGCCTGAGTCGGTTGCCAGAGGCCTAGTCTCTCCTCACCGAAATAAAACCCTAACTAAGACAGAAGTTGGTACCGGGGACTGTGACAGGCCTGGCCATGATTTTGTTTAGAAGAATGCGGATTTTGGGACTTTGGATTAGAAAATCAGTTGTACACTTTAAATGGGGCTGAACAGGCCTTCGTAGTAAGAACATGCAAAACAGTAGTGCTGAGGGTGATCTAAACTGTGGGGGCGTGGCTTAAGAGATTTTACAGAAAATATCATTATGTGGGCTAAAAACTGTTCTTATGATATTTTGGTGAAGAATGTGGCTGCTTCTGCTCTTGTCCAAAAAGTCTTTCTAAGGCTAAATTTAAGAGTTTTAGATTAATTGTTTTGGCAGAGGAAATCTCAAAATATCCTAGTACTGACTCTGTCCAATGGTTATTAGTGTTCATGCTTATGTACATCTACAATGAAAGGGAGTAAGCTGAGGAAGGAAAACTACAAAATTTACAAAACAAGGAGAAAAGGGCAGCAGGAAGTGGAATGGAGGTAAATAGATTTTGTTTTTTTCTTTTAGCAATGTTTATTATATTTATTTTTACATATATAACTCTTAGACACAAATAAAATAAACTATATATAGCAAGAAGAACCGTGAAACAACCAGAAATTATATAAGTGTTGCATTCATAGTATTTTGGCCATTTGTATTTGGCAACCTTGAAGAAAACTTCTTTCCTATCTTGATGAGTCTAAAATTCTAAATGGAAATCAATATCTAGCATATCTCATCTCTAGCAACTTAAAACATCCATCTAGACCTAAAAACATCTTAACCCTTAAACAATTAAGCTTAATTTTAAGACTAAACTATCTAGTCTTCAACCCCATCAGAGACTTAAGATGGAAAAAAACTTAATTACCTGAGTAAACCGGAAGTACAGGTTAGCAGCTTCCAAAATGAAAAAATGACAGAGACAGTTTACTGGCTCTATCTATAATGTTGGAGCATCATCTTCAGACTTTGGATCCAATATCTCTGACAGACATATTTTTGAGCCAGGAACTATTGAGGACTTGTTTACCCTGTCTTGGCAGAGTTTGGCAGTCTACTCTGCCTACATCCAAGATTTCCCATTTTTAGGCAAAATTCTCCCTGTGGAAGAAATGAGAACATTTGCCTCATTGCTCGTTAGCCACATTTGAAGCCATCTCCATAACGAGATTCTTTGATGCTCATCATCATCTTGAGGAAGGCTAGGTGCTACCAGGAGTTAACCTGTCTTCTTGTAAAAGAAACTTTAAAATAATAAAAACATCTTTAAATGTAATATTCGGTAATTCTCTGAGGCTTTTGAAGACCTTATTTAACTATTTTACCTTATTTATCTATCTGTTATACCTAGGATGTATATTCTTGTAATACAAATAGACTAGTAATTGCCATGACCATGATATGAACAACTAAAAATTAGCTTGTTCTGAATTATCCTAAACAGCCTGCTATACCACTCTCAATGTATTATGATTAAGTTGTATGTATACAATACCTCATATTAGAGTAGAAATATATATATATATATATAATGTGTGTGAACAATAATCTTAAATTTGATTACTACACCAATGTATCAAGTTAAACTTATTTTCTACCACTGTACAAATTTCTATACCAATGAATTAAAAATAACCTTATTTGTGAGTAACAGTTAAGGCCTTAAGCTGAGGAGTAGATTCAATAATCAATTTTTTGTCCTATCATTTCCATATATTTCTATATCCCTGCTTCTTTCTTTTCAACCTCTATTTCCATACCTATGGAAGAAAGATAAAGGAAAAGAGAGACATCCTTGAGTCCAACCTTGTTTTATCTCCAAATAGGACCAATAATAACTTATAACAGATGAAAATAACTCCCAATGAAAAATAAGCATCTGTAGCCCAAGAGATCTAACAACACTTACTCAACACACCTTAGGAGAATGGGGCATTCTTTCTCTTAAGGCTTCTTCTGGCTGATTTGAGGCAAATAATCCCTTTGTAGGGGCCTAAATAAAATTGTAAAAAATGGTTAAACAACCCAGGAATAGCATTTGTGGCCCAGTGTCTAAATGTTGAGAAATTCTAGGCTTAATAGGAGTCCTGTGTGGGACCGTCTGTAATGTGGTTATCCTGTATTAAGTGGCTAATATATTTTTATGAGTAAGTATGTGCCATGCATGTCTTTCTGGGTTTGGGTTACCTCATTCAAGATGAATGTCTTTAGTTCCATCCAGTTGCCTGCAAATTTCAAGATTTCCTTGGTTTTGATAGTTGAATAATATTCCATTGTATAAATGAGCTATAATTTCTTTATCCATCCTTAGGTTAAGGGACATGTAGGTTGTTTCCTGATTCTGAGTATTACAAATAAGGCTGCAGTGAACATAGTTGAACTGTTGTTCTTTGTTGTATGGTGGAGCATCTTTAGGGTATATGGCCAGGGATGGTATGTCTCAGTCATGTGATAGAATTATTCCAAATTTTCTGAAGTAGTGCCAGATTGATTTTCAAAGTGGTTGTACAAGTTTGTACTCACATCAGCAATGGAGGAATGCTCCCATTTCTTCATATCCTCGCCAGCACATGCTGTCAGTTGAACTTTTGATCTTAGCCATTCAGATAGGTGCAATATAGAATCTCAGTCCTTGTGATTTGTATTTTCCTGATGACTAGAGATGTTGAGCATTTCTTTAAGTGTTTCGTGGCCATTTTATGTTCTTCTGTTAAGAATTCTCTGTTTAGCTCTGTACCATATTTTTTTGATTGGGATATTTGGCTTGGTGGTGTTAAAGTTTCTTGAACTCTTTATATATTTTGGATATTAGTCCTTTGTCAGATGTAAGGTTGGTAAAGATCCAATCTGTAGGCTGTCATTTTCTTCTGTTGACAGTGTCATTTGCCTAAGAGGAGCTTTTCAGTTTCATGAGGCCTCATTTGTTGATCTTAGAGCCTGAGCTATTTATGTTCTGTCCAGGAAGCTGTCTGCTGTGTCAACGAGTTCAAGACTCTTCCCCACTTTCTAATCTAACAGATTTATGGTGTCTGGTTTTAAGTTGAGGGCTTTAATCCGCTTGGAATTTAGTTTTGTGCACTGTGATAAATACGTGCCTATTTGCATTTTTCTACATGTAGCCATCCAGTTAGACCAGCACCATTTGTTGAAGATGTTATAATTTTTCCATTGTATAGATTTGGCTTTTTTGTCAAAAATCAAATGCCCATAGTTGTGTTGGTTTATTTCTGGGTCTCCTATTCTATTCCACTGAATATCCAGCCTATTTCCATACCCCTACCATGCAGTTTTTATTAATGTTGCTCTATAGTACTGCTTGAGATCCAGGATGATCTCAGAAGATCTTTTATTTTACCGGATTGCTTTTGCTATTCTGAGTTTTTGTTTTACATATAAAGTTGAGAATTGATTTTTGAAGGTCTATAAAGAATTGTCTTGGAATTTTGACTGGAAGTGCATTGAATCGTTAAATTGCCTTTGGTAAGATGGCCATTTTTACTATGTTGGTTCTCCTTATCCACAAACATGGGAGTTCTTTTCATCTTTCATATATTCTTCAATTTATTTTTTTAGAGACTTGAACTCTTTCACTTGCTTGGTTAGAGTTACACCAAGATACTTTATATTATTTGTGGCTATTGTGAAGGGTGTTGTTTCCCTAATTTCTTTCTCAGCCCATTTGTCATTTCTACACAGCCAGGCTGCTATTTTTTTTAGTTGGTTATTTTTATCCAGTCACTTTGTTGAAGGTGTTTATCAGCTGCAGGAGTTCCTTGGTTGAATTTTCAGGGTCACTTACATATACTATCATGTCATCTACATAAAGTGATAGCTTGGCTTCTTCCTTTTCTATTTGTATTTCCTTTATTTGTCTTATTGCCGTAGCTAGGCCTTCAAGTACTATATTTAAGAGCTGTGGAGAGAGTGGACAGTCTAGTGTTGTCCCTGATTTCAGTGAAATTGACTTATATTTCTCTCCATTACTTTGATGTTGATTATAGGCTTGCTGTATATTGCCTTTATTATGCTGATGTATGTGCCTTTTATCCCTGCTCTCTCCAAGACTTTAAACATGAATGTATATTGAATTTTTTCAAATGATTTTTTGGCATCTAAGGAGTTGATCATATGGTTTTTTTTCCTTTTAGTTTGCTTGATTATATTGATGGATTTTTGAATATTGAACCACCCCACATGCCTGAGATGAAACCTGCTTGGCAATGGTAAATGATATTTTTGATGTGTTCTTGGATTCTGTTTTCAAGTATTTTATTAAGCATTTTTTGCATCAATGTTTATAAGAGAAATTGTTCTGAAATTTTTTCTTTGTAGTCTTTCTGTGGTTTAGGTATCAAGATGATTGTAGCCTCATAGAATTAGTTTGGTAATGTTTCTTCTGTTTTTATTTTGTGAAATAGTTTAAAGAGAATTGGTATTATCTCTTTTTTGAAGGTCTGGTAGAATTCTTCACTGAATCCATCAGCGCATGGGAGATTTTATTTTGGCTGGGAGATTTTTGATGACTGTCTCAATTTCCTTAGGAGATATAGGACTACTCTGTTTGTTTACCTTATCTTCACTCAATTTTTGTATTTGTTATATATCAAGAAAATTGTCTATTTCATTTAGGTTTTCAAATTTTGTGGCATATAGGCTTTTGAAGTATGATCTAATGATTCTTTGGATTTTCTCAAGTCTGTTGCTATGTCTCCCTTTTCTACTCTGATTTTTTAAATTTGATTATTCTCCCTTTGCCTTTTTAGGTCATTTGGCTAAGGATTTGTCTATCTTCTTGATTTTCTCAAAGAACTAGCTATTAGTTTTGTTTATTCTTTGAATTGTTCTCTTTGTTTCTAATTTATTGATTTCAGCCCCGAGTTTGATGATTTTCTGCTGTCTCCTCCTTTTTATTGAGTCTGCTTCTTTTTGTTCTAGAACTTTCAGATGTGTTATTGAGTTGCTATTGTGGGATCCCTCCAATTTCTTTATAAAGGCACTTTATAAATTTTCCTTTTAGCACTGCTTTCATTATGTCTCATAAGTTTGGGTTCGTTGTGCTTCAGATTCATTGAATTCTAGGAATTTTTAAATTTCTTTATTATTTTGTTCCTTACCCAGATATCGCTGAGTAAGGAGTTGTTCAATTTCCATGAATTTGTAGGCTTTCTGTTGTTATTGAGTTCCAGCATTAATCCATGGTGGTCTTATAAGATACAAGGAATTCTTTTGATATTTTTTATCTGTTGAGGTTTCCTTTGTGTCCAAGTATTTGGTCAATTTTGAAGAAAGTTTCATGAGATGCTAAGAGGAAGGTAAATTCTTTCATGGCATCTTTTAGTTTTGTTGTTTCTTTATTTAGTTTCTGCCTCAATGATCTATGTATTGGTGAGAGTGGAATGTTGAAGTCCCCCACTATTAAAGTGTGGAGTTTGACATGTGATTTAAGTTTTAGTAATGTTTCTTTTATGAATGTGGATCCTCTTGTATTTGGGGCATAGATGTTCAGAATTAAAACATCAACATGGTGTATTTTTCCGTTAATGTGTATGATGTGTCCTTGCCCATATCTTTTGATTAGTTTTGGTTGAAAGTCTATTTTATTAGATACAAGGATGGCTACTCTAGTTTTTTCTTGGTTCATTTGCTTGGAATACCTTCTTCCAGCCCTTTACTCTAATGCAATGTTTATCTTTATTGCTGAGGTGTGTTTCTTATATGTAGCAGATTGATGAGTTCTGTTTTTGCTCCTATTCTGTTAGTCTGTGTCCCTTCATTGGGGAGTTGAGGTCATTGATATTGAAAGATATTAATGATCAGTGTTTATTGGTTCCTATTATTTTGATGTTGGTAGTGGTAAGGCATGTGTGTGAGCTTCCTTTCTTTGTCTTGGTGAATGTTTTCCTTTGTAAAGTTTCCCTCCTTGGGTTGAGTTTCCCTTCTAGTATTTTCTGTAGAACTGGATTTGTGTTCAAGTATGGTTTGAACTTGGTTTTGTCATGGAATATCTCATTTTCTCCATCTGTTGTGATTGGAAGTGTTGCTGGGTATAGTAGTCTGGGTTGGTATGTGTGGTCTCTTAGTGTCTGCATGACATCCATCCTGGCCCTTCTGCTTCCATAGTCTCTGTTGAGAAGTCAGGTGTAATTCTGATAGGTTTTCCTTTATATGTGACTTGGCCATTTTCTCTGCAACTTTTAATATTCTTTCTTTATTCTGTAGGTGCAGTGTGTTGACTATTATTTTGCAGGAGAATATTATTTTCTAGTCCAATCTATTTGGACTTCTGTAGGTTTCACATATATTTATGGGAATTTCTTTCTTTAGATTAAGGAAGTTTTCTTCCATGATTTTGTCGAAACTATTTTCTGGGCCTTGTAGTTGAGTCTTCTTTATCTTTTACCCCTGTGATTTTTAGGCTTGGTCTTTTCATAGCGATGCAGATTTCTTGGATATTCTGTCAGTTGATGTTTAGATTTAAGATTTTCCTCATCTGTTGTTTCCATTTCTTCAGTCATATATTCTATCCCTGATATTCTTTCTTCCATCTCTTGAAATCTGTTGATAATGTTTGTGTTTGCAGATCTTCTCCTTTTTTCTCAGGTTGCCATTTCCAAGATTTTCTCAGATTGTGTTTTCTTCATAGCTTCTATCTCAAAGTTCAGGCCTTAAAACTTTTTATTCATTTCCTTCTCATGTTTGATTGTAGTTTCTTTAAGCTTTTTGCTCAATTCTTTCATCTCTTTGTCTATTCCTATTCTAGTTTGAGGGATTTCATTTCCTCCTTTAAGGCCTCTATCCTTTTCATAGCCTCCTATATGAAATCCTTCTCTTGTGTGTTGGCTGTGATAGTATCTCTAGGGCTTGTTGTAGTGGTGGGAATGCTGCTTTCTGGTAGTATCAAATGGTCCTGGGGATTGTTGCTTGTGTTTTTACACTGACATCTTCTCATTTGATGTCTCTGATTGGAGTGTGTACCCAGTGCCTTGTTGGACCTTGGAACTTTCTGTGGATTCACCATGTGACCTGAGGTCAGATCCACTAATGTTTCCAACTGTGGGATTTGCTTGGTGCTAGGACCCACAGATGCTGGTATTTTTAGACACGGACTCACTCTGTACCTGGGGAAATTCAAAAGCTTCACATCAGTCAGATGTGAGGCACTCATGCGGGCTTCTGGTGGCTGCTTGGATCCCTGGAGCTTTCTGTAGCTTTCCTGGGTAATCTGAAGTCAGACACATTCGTATTCCCTACTGTGGTGCCTGCTCAGTGCTAGAACCCACAGACACTGGTGATTTTGCAAGCCAAGGCTCATTTGTTGCCTCAGGATTTCAGAAGCTGACTGACAGCCAGGCGTATGGTACTAACCCTTGGAGGTTGCACACCCATTTATTTGGTGTCTGAGACTTTTTGGTTTGCTGGGTGGTGGGATGCCAGACCTAACCACGATCCACACAATTTAGACCTTCTCACCTATGGGTCACCAGTATTTGTGTTTTGTGGTTCTCAGATTGGTCCTTCTCTTGCTTAATAGTCACTGCTGTCCTGCTAACCAAACAAGATGTGTGTTAGCCACTACCATGTTTTATCTCAAAGATAGTAGATTTTTTAAGCCTGAGGTTAACTAGAACCAAGGGAGTGTTGACCTCATGGCAAGATCCCACCTAGCTAAGATTCCAACTTTCAAAAAGAAATTAAGGAAAACCTTAAAGCCAGCACTTCAGATTCAGAGGCAGGTGAGTGAGTGAAAATACAGCCTGATTTACAGAGCAAGTTCATGGACAGACAAGCTTAGGTACTGAAGAAAATCATGAGCAAGAGAAATCTGGTGAAGCTGTTTTTTAGTTATGGGGCCATGTTCTTGCCCTAACATGCAACAGAAATCGGCAGCTTTAGGCAAATGGTTCTGATTTTATAGTCAAGGATACAAGAGTGAGGTTATGAACACTCTCTCCATGACTAAAGAAAGACACTGAGGTTGGGCATGTCTCAGGACTGACCCTGTATGGAGGCCAAGATAGGTCTCTGTGTGAAGCTGAAATTTGAATTTCCTTGGAGACCCCAAGGTGTTGGAGATGCCAGAGTCTTGAGACACCTGCCAATGAAAGCTGCTAACAGGGAGTGGAACCAGATGTTGGAGATGCCAGCATCTTGGGATAGCTGCCAAAGAAATCTGATGACAGGGAGTAGAACCAGGTTAAGAGAAAGAAGTATGTGGCAGTCAGCAAAGCTTAAAAGGAGTTGGAGATCTGAAGAGCACTTTGACATCTGACATGGAGATGCAGAGTTTAGAGTTTGCTCAGCTGGTTTTTGGCCTTGCTTTGTTTCAATACTTCCTTACTCAGTTCCATTTCTTCCTGTTTGGAATGGTAATACATATCCTGTGTCATTATATTTTGGAGGTATATGATCTGCTTTTTTGTTTAGATTTTACAAGGAATTACAGTTAAGAGATTCCATGAGTCTAAGAAGATAATTTATACTTTTACAGGGTTGAGAATATTACAGAATATGGGGACTATTAAAGTTGGGCTTAATACATTTCTGCATTATGATATGCCTACAAGCCTTTAAGGCCCAGGGAGAAGAATGTGGTAGTATAAAAGAAAATGTCCCACATAGGTTCATAAGGAATGGCCTTATTAGGAGGTGAGACGCTGGAGTAGGAGAAGTGCTTTTTCTGGGTGAAGTGTGTCTCAGTTCTCTGCCTGCTGTCTGGGGATCTGAATGTGGAACTCTCGGCTCCTTCTCTAGTACCATGTCTTCCTGTACACTGTCATGCTTCCCACCATAAAATAATAGACTAAATATCTGAAACTCCAATGTTTTCCTTTATAAAAGTTGTTATAGTCATGGTGTCTCTTCACAGGAATAAAACCCAAATTTAGATACTAGGCAATTGTCAAGAATTTTAGTTTGTATTCACAAACAATGAAAAAATGATAAGGTCCTATTACTGAAGACAACATCTACCCAACACATTGAACATAGAGAAATAAATATGGTACCAACCTAGAACTCTTATACCTTACTGACTAGTGTTCATGGTACCAGAAGTGACTCTGTCTGAATGCTACCAAAGAGAAAAGGCAAACATCAATGCAGTTACAAACGCTTTGATTTACAATGATGAGCTGCTTGCAAGATGTATAGTGGCATACATCTTGTACAACTAAACAACTATTGTTAGAATTATATCTTACTGACATTGCTTACATGGCCAAGAACCTGAGACTAGATAGTCAAGAGACCTCAGAGAAAGCAAAATACTATTGTTCTGGGAAAAAAAAAACTTAACAATAACATAATTCCTGGATGCATTCTCTGTCACATCCCCCCTTTCAGAGTTCCAGAAACCCTGTGGAAGAGGAGGCATAGAGAACTGAACACATGGGGAAACAAGGCCTGGACACAAAAGAAAGATGCACATATGAACCCATGGAAACTGAGGCAAGATGTGCAAGACTTGCTGAGGTCTAAAAAAGATGTAGTTCCAGTGCTGAGAGGGAAAATGGATGCAAGTGTGATAATCACTCACGAAGGAAAATTAATTTTCTTCAATGAAGTCTCACTAAGTATAGAAACTACTCATAAAGGCAGGCACCATGTCTATCAATAGACAACACAAAACAACCTCAATGTTTTTCATGTTCTTTGTCTCATATTGCTTTATCAGGCCTTGTTTGTTTAACACATTATAATACATATGAATATATACATGTTTTTTGCACTTTTATTTTTGCTTTTTTTTCTTATATGTGTTCATTTATTTTGTCCTATTCTGGTTTGCTTGTTTTTAACTTATTATTTAGATGTCTGTTTATTTCCTAAGGATCAGGAGGAAATGGCTGTGAATTTGGATGGGAGGCAAGATGATGATGATCTTGAAGGAGTTGAAGCAGAGAAAGCCATAATCAGAATATGAAAAATTGATTTCCAAGAAGAAAATCTAAAAATTAGAAAAATGGTAAGCAAAACTGAACTTATGTGAACCCATGACCACATCATTGGTCAATAAACTAATTCATACGCTAAATAGTTAAGGGAATCTGATTCCAGACTTCTTCTTCTTAGTATGCACTCAGCACTGATGGCCTTAGTCCTTTTCTACTTTCCTGTCACTTAACGTATGTTTTTTGGGGGGAGAATGATCATGAGAAAGATACTGTACATCTCCTCTGAGGACATGTCTTAAAAATACCCAGGCACATTCAATTAACCTCTATTGACAATGTGGTGAATGAATAAATAAAAATTCTAATAGATAATTATGTTATTTAATATTTATACAGCTTATATAATATGTTTTAATAAGATAGCTATTAGGTTATTTTAAGCATTGAGAAAAGATGAGTACATTTGGTTTTCTCAAGTTAACGTAAAAAAATCACAGACAAAAATGCATTTTAGGCTTTTATTGTATACACAGTGATCTTGCTGTTTGGAAGTTGCTGAAATTTTACATTCATTTAAAATTGAACATCAAACAGTTATAAGAGAAAACTTTGAAGCCAGGAATAAGAATGGAAACTATGACATCATAAGACCAGAACTTTATTTCCAAAGACTGGAGGCCTGCCAAAGCACCTGAGAAAATGCTCAAGGCTCACACACTTATAGTTCCTCCGTGAAGCAGTCTGGGGTAAAATAAAAACCCTCTCTCTATGACTACATGATGATGGAAATCTTCCAGAAGGAGAAAAAACTAGCGACAAACAACAACATCTGAAGCAAAACAGTATGTGTTTATGTGGTGAGGGAAGGATTATATAGCAAAACTCTATGTTAATAACCAGGGAAGGAAGAGGGAATCCAACAGTCTCTATTTCCTAAAAATTGAGATTCCACTTAATCTTTATTAAATGTTCATTTAGCATTATTTTTCTTGAATTTTTGATGGTTGCCTTTGGGCATAGTGAATGGTTAGTCTTTGGTAAGAATATAAACTCATTATTTTCCATTATTGTGAAAATTAAATCCCCCCTTTGTTTTTTTAAACATTTTTTATTTTTTACATATGCATTTATATAATTACACATATATACAATAGTCTACCTATAACAAGAACCATCACACAATCAGGAACTATATAAATGTTACATTCTTTGTATTTTGGCTATTTGTATGTGACAGTCTTGAAGAAAACATCTTTCTTATCTTAGCGTGTCTAAAATTCTGAATGTAAATCAATCTTTATCACATCTTGTTGTTATCAACTTAAAACATCTATCTAGACCTAAAATCATCTTAACCCCAAAACAACTAAGGCTAATTGTAAAACTAAGCAATCTGGTCCTCATCTCCTTCAGATATGTGAGAAGGATTAAATTTGATTACCTGAATATGCCAGGAGTTCAGTTAGTAACTTTCAAAATGAGAAGATGACAGAGAGGGTTTTATACCTGAATAGTCACCCAAAACTCTCTATTATGTTGGAGCATCTTCCTCAGCCTTCTGGTCTGATATATCTGTCAGACATATTTGTGAGGCAGGAACTATTAAGGACGTGTTTACCCTGTCTTGGCAGAGTTTGGCAGTCGACTCTGCCTGCATCCAAGCTTGCCCTTTTTTAGGCAGAATTCTGACTGTGGTAGAAATGAGGACATTTTGCCCAGTGGATTGTTTGCCACATTTGAAGCCATCTCCATTAGGAGGTTCTTTGATGCTCATCATCCTCTTTTAATGACACTTTTGTACCATCTGAAGAATTTTCAAAGAAAATCACTCAAACAAGCAAAAATATGTCCCCAATAGATTTCTAATATGGGAACAGGAAGATAATAGTGAGAGAATTACAATGGAGATGTAATATGAATAAATTATAATAAAAATAACACAATTCTATATTCATCTCCATGGATTTTAAAATAGATTTGCTTCTTGAGAATTTTATAGACACATACAATTATTTTGCTCTAACCCACTGCTCTCCTTACCCTTGTCTAGTCCTTCCAGGCTCTTTTACCCCCCCAATACCTTCTAAATTCATTCTTTCTTTCTTTCTTTCTTTCTTTCTTTCTTTCTTTCTTTCTCCCTCTCTCTCTCTTCCTCCTTCTCTCCCTTCTTCTCTCCCTCCCTCTCTCTCCATCTGTTTCTCTATTTATTATCTATCTATCTATCTATCTATCTATCTATCTATCTATCTATATCCCAAAGTCCAATTAGTACTGTCTATACATACATAAGTTTAGGGACATTCAATGTTCATGGGCAACCTACCAGAGGCCATTTCATAGAAGATAACTGGCTTTCTCTTCTCCAGTATCCATCAGCTGCCACTATCACCTTAGGAAAAGTGAACCCTAATGGGCTCCCACTCATGCTGGAATGTTGACAGGGTTTTTCTGTATGGGTTGTGAAGGTATCCACAGATCTTATAAGTACATGAGTGCAATGGTATTGTTCTGTCCAAAAGATACCATTTTCAGCAACCCATGACCATCCTCTCCAACAATTATGAAAATGACTAGAATACAGTGATTATCAAAACTGTTCACTGGATAATGAAATAGATGGAAATATAGTAATTAAATACTTGTAAGTATTTATTTACCTTTTATTTACATAAAAGTATTTAATTACTTATATAAATAATTCTATTATTTAGCATATTGACACTTTCTATTTATCAAGAACTACTTACTTAAATATCTAATTGTTTTCTAAATACAACTTTCTGAGTATGAACTTACTAATCCAGTTAAATTTATGTATTTTCTCTTTTTCTATCATAACTGTAAAGTTATTTATTTTATGTCTTAAGATAAAACAACTGGCTGGCGTCGTGGCCTCAGCACTTGAGAGGCAGAGGCAGGCAGAGCACTGTGAGTTTGAGACCAGCCTGGTCTACAAAGTGAGTCCAGGACAGTCACGTATACACAGAAAAACCCTGTCACAAAAAAAGAAAGAAAGAAAGAAAGAAAGAAAGAAAGAAAGAAAGAAAGAAA
>OU015743.1:54485927-54500561 GCA_907169655.1 Acomys percivali | reverse complement strand
AAAGAAAGAAAGAAAGAAAGAAAGAAAGAAAGAAAGAAAGAAAGAAAGAAAGAAAGAAAAAAGAGATATAACAACTGGGCGGGTCCACACGGTGGGCTCAGGATCCATGGGGTTTCAAAGATGGGTCCTCAATGCATTCTGAGGAGGATGATCGTGTTCCAGAGCTACACAGAAATGTTCATGCCCAGAGCAGCCTGATTGGGAGGAAACAGTGCAATGCATTAGAAATACTCAAGCGGAGATCATCCTTGATGGCATTGATCCTATACTGTGTCTGATCCGCAGAACAGCAGTGACTGCACAGCCACCAAAGGACCATACTGAGAGCTCCAAAACACAGTGCTGGTGTTTCGCAGAAAGAAGGAAATTCTGTCGTGTGGATCGTCCATGCCCTCCAGCCGCAGGACCAGGAGACCACGCTCCAGTGAGATCCCAGGGACCCCAAGCCACTGTCACTGCTTTTTGGCTTATGGCCTAATGCAGTGCAAGCCAAGGAGACGGCGTTTGAGGAGGGGTGCTGTTCGAGTCAAGATGCCCACAGGCCTCGTAGGCCTGGACCATGCCCAGTGCTGAGAGGTGGATCATGCAGAGGCGAATACTCGGGGCAGCCCCGAGGTGGGAGCCCATAGTGGATGGAGCATGTGATGGAACCAGAGAATCGGGAGACAGGAATCAACAGAGCCACAAGTTCCCCGGGATAAGAAGGTGAACTGGGCCAACGTCAATGGTTTCCGCAAGCTACTCAACAAAGGCTTTGAAGAGCCTCCACTTCCCACCTGCTTGATGGCCCACAAGATCCAGTACCCACAGGAGTAGGAGGCTATCCAGGCCTTGATGGCCGGCAACAACTTGGCAAATTGAACAGGAACAGGAGAGCTGACCTAAAGGTGTAAGCTCTGAAAAGATGGCTGAACATTGGCCGTATGGCCTACCATCCCCAATTTGTAGAGAAAAATTTAGTCACAATTAAAATCACTTCTGCATCAATAGCCAAACTTGTTCATGGTAAATCTTTCCACTAAGTACCTGATCAAACTGTCTTAAAGTTTTGAAGTCAAGCTTTTATTTCAGCAATTTAAAGTCTTGTTGAAACTCAAGGCTGAAATTTACATTTTTAGGACTCATTTTTGCCTTTGAACTTGGTATTACATTTCCATCATTTATGAGTGAGTCAGCAAATCTTTTAATTAATATTGTATGTTATGGCTGGTAGTATCATAAATGATCATTGTGTTAATACATTTCTTATGAAAACTTTATATGTAATTTGATAGCTGTTCATTTTAACCTCTTCCTGCATCATAAAGATTCCAGTTATTATGCAAACTAAGATGGAGGTACGTTTTAATGATTGATTCAGATTTCACATGACTTATTGTTTTTTTTGGTTATGACACAACTCCACAAAATCCAAAATTCTCTGTACATATATTGTAGTTGTACACTAACATAGAAAATAAATGCAACCATGTATCAGAAACAGGAATACAGCTAATAATATACTACTCTTTTAAAATAGAAATCAGCTTTATTATCTGCATAATATTCTTTTGAAATTGAAAGCCAAAAAATGCTATCTAGTATCAGGTTTTTGGTCACACAAAGCATATCAGATATGGTTTCCCTCCTGTGGACAGACATTAAGTCCAAACAGATTTTGGTTGGTTATTCCAACAAGTTCTGTGCCACTATTACATTAGCATATCTTGCAAGGTGGACATAATTGCAATGCAAGGTTCTGTGACTGGGAAGGTGTTTATGTTTCACTTTATAGCATGCAGAGTACCTACCTGTACCAAAGACTTTTGAATATACGATGAAGACTCTATGTAGGCACCAGCTCAAATTTTCCATATTCAGTAAGTTTTGTAGGTTTCATCTTTAACAATAGACTCTGGCTGTCAGTTTATGGGAAGAAATCTAAAGTCTTGGCATAGCCTGTTTGGGGGCTCCAATGGAACCTTTTGCCTCACAACTCAATTAGACATAACCTAATTCTGGAACTGGAAGCTTCATTTGGTGACAAGATATGGCCAGTCTGGGCTCTGTCTCCTCTTTAGATTGCTTCTATATGTCTATATATCTTAGGAAGTTTCTACTATATTAGGTTTCCATACTATACCTCAAATGACCATTCATTTTAGCTGTGTCTTGCCATGTTTCTTACCTCTTCCTCTCTATTTCCTCCTCTCCCCAAATGATGTCCCAATTCTATGCCCTCCAGTGATTTATAACTATTTATTTTATTTTTCCTTTCCTAAGGATATCTATCTCCCCCCCTCATTATTTACTTACTCTATTACTACCCTCTATGGTCTATAAATTATAGCTTGGCTATCCCTGACTTAAATGTTAATATACCCATATAAGCAAATATATATCACATTAGCCATTCTGAGTTCTATCTCTTTACCTGTGAATTTGATTATTTAATTTTTAACAGCTGAGAAATAATTCAATCTGTTAATATACCACATTTTCTTTATCCATTCATCTATTGAGGGGCATCTAGTTTGTTTCTAGTTTCTTGCTATTATGAATAGAACAACAAGGAACATGGATAAGCAAGTGTATCTGCAGTAAGATAAAGGAAGTATTTTGGTATATATTTCCTAGAGTGGTTTGGCTGGATCATGAGTGTGTCTTTAGCTTAGATCAAATCCATCTTAAGCTAGATTGATTTTCTTTCTCTTTTAGAAAGCACCACTCTGCTTTCCATAGTGGCTATACAAGTTCTCAATCCCTCCAGCAAAGGAACAGTGTTCTCTTGTTCTACATCCTCACTGGTATGAGCTGTCATTTGGTTTATTGATCATAGTCATTCTGACAAATATAAGATAGAAACTGAATGATGTTTTGATTTGTATTTCTCTAGTGACTAAGGATACTGAATACTTAATTAAAGTATCCCTTAGCCATTTGAGTTTTCTCTTTTGGGGGATATGTGTTTAGATCAATATCCTATTGTTTAATTGGGTTACTCTTTATCAGATTCATTGCATCTGGTTTTATGTTGTAGTCTTTGAACCATTTGAGTTGAGTTTTGTGCAGGGTGATAAATATGGATCTATGAGGATTCTACAAACAGCTGTTGGATTTAAGCAGCACCATTGGTTGAAGATGTTTTTTTCCCCATCTTCAAGATTTTATTTCTTGCTTCTTTATCAACAATTGTTCATAATTCTGTGGATTTATATTTGATACTTGAATTATATTCCATTGATTGATGTCTCTGATTTGTAACAAAACTTTGCTATTTTTATTACTATTGATTTGTAGTACAACTTGAAGTTTGAGATGGAGATTCCTCTAGCAATTCTTTTATTACTCAAGATTGTTTTGGAAATCCTGGTATTTTTGTGTTTCTATGTAAAGCTGTAATTGTCCTTTCAAGGTCTTTGAAGAGTTATGTTGAAATTTGAATTAGGATTACAATGAATATACAGATTGCTTTTGGTAAGATGGCCATTATTATTTTACTCATCCTGCTAATTCATGAATTGTGGGAGAAGGAGATGGAATTTCTTTCCATCTTCTGATATCTTTCTCAGTTTCTTAAAGTTTTTATCAATACAATTCTTTGACTTGCTTGGTTAGTTACTTCAAGATATTTTATATTATTTAAGGCTATTGTGAAAGTTGGTGTCTCCTTGACTTCTTTTGCAGATTGTTGCTTATATATAGAAAGACTACTAACTTGTGGGTTTATTTCATATCCAGCTACTTTCAGGAAATTTGTTTATCAGCTCTAAGTGTTTCTCAGAGGAATTTTTGGGATCATTTGTGCACAGTATCATGTCATCTGAAACTAACGATGCTTTTAATTATCCCTATCCAATTTGTACTTCCTTGATCTCCTTCAGTTGTTTTATATTTCTAGTTAAGACTTCAGTTGAATTTTTGAAATAGGTATGGAGATAGTTAGTGGACAACTTTGTCTTGTTCTGGATTTTAATTTAATTATTGTGAGTTTCTCCCAATTTAAATTGATTTTGGCCATGACACTGTGGTAAACTGATTTTGTTATCTTGTGGTATGTCTCTCATTTCCCTAATCTCTAGGACTTTTGTCATGAAGGGATATTGAATTTTGCAAAGACTATCTGCTTCTTTTGAAGTGATCATGCCACTTTTGTTTATATGGTGAATTGTATTTATCAATTTATGTATGTTCAAACAATCATGCAACTTTGGGATGAAGCCTTCTTGATTACAGTGAGTGATGTTTTTGATAGATTCTTGGATTTTGATGTGCAAGATTTATCCTGATAACTTTTTTCATGAGGAAATCATTGCATAATTATTTTTCTTTGTTGGATCTTTATGTGGTTTGGGTATCATGGTGGTTTGCATAGTTTTTATTCTGTTTCCATTTTGTGAAATAATTTTTAAAATCCTGGTGTTCATTCTTCTTTGAAAGTATTGTAGAATTACGTGCTAAAGTAAACTAGTTCTAGGCTTCTTTTGGATAAATGACTATTAATTACTGCTTCTTTTTCCCTGGGGGCTATAGGTCTGTTTAAATTGCTCATCTGATCATGAGTTAACTTTGCTAACTTATATATATTGAAAAACATTATCCATTTCCTTAGATTTTTCAATTTTCTGTATTATGGGTTTTTAAAGTATATCCTTATAATTCTCTAGAGCCCCTAGGCATCTTTTCATTTCTAATTTTCTTAAATTGGATATTCTCTCTGTCTTTTAGTGCATTTATATAAAAGTTTGCCAATCTGATTGATTTTCTCACAGCACCAACATTTTGTTTCATTGATTTTTTATATTTTGTTGCTGTTGTTATTTCTATTTTATTGATTTCTGCCTAAATTTGATAGGTTTGGCTCTTTACTTCGTGTGTGTGTGTGTGTGTGTGTGTGTGTGTGTGTGTGTGTGTGTACTAGAGTTTTAGGTATGCTGCTAAGTTATTAGTATGATATTTTGGCAATATTTTTTATATAGACACATAGTGCTATGAGCTTGTCTCTTAGAACCACCTTTATTGTGTCCCATACCTTTGAGTTTTCATGAAAATCTATTGGTTTTATTCTTACATTTTGCTTTTATTCATTTTTTTTCATTTGATAGAGCTTAATTTCTATGAACTACTTTAGGCTTTCTGTTCCTATTGATATGTAGCCTTAATCTGTTATAATAAGAAAGAACCTAGGGTGATATTTTAATTTTCTCATATCTGTGGAGATTATCTTACTGTCTTGATGTCAACTTTGGTAAAAGTTTCAAGAGGTGCCGAAAAGAAAGTATAATCTTTTGTGTTTGAGTGAAATGTTCTGTATATATCTGTTAGGTTCATTTGGCTTATAATTGCAGTTATCTCTAGCATTTAACTGATTAGTTTCTTGTCTAGATGACCTGCCTATCAGCAAGAGTGGGCTACTGAACTTTCCGACTATCAGTGTGTGAAGATCAATCTGTTCCTTACATATAGGAGTGTTTCCTTTATGATCTTTTAGTATCCTTGTGCTTGGGGCATATATGTTGAACATAATTGTTGATATATTTTTCTTTTGATAAGTATGTGGTTTCTTTCTCTGTCTCTTCTGATGAGTTTTGAAGGATTATTTTGTCACATATTAAAATGGCTACATCACTTTCTTTTATGGTCCATTTTCATAGAATAAAATTTTGGTTTTTGTCTTATTTTCTACATTCACTGTAACTGAAATTTTTGTTGGGTGTAATAGTCTGGTCTAGCATCTGTGTCTGTTAGAATATATAGAACATCTTTGTCTGCTCTTCTGCCTTAGAGTCTCCATTGAGAAGTCAAGTGTTATTCTAGTAGGTCTCACTTTATATATTACTTTTTCTTTTAATATTTTTTGTTCTATGGGTTTAATGTTTTGATTATTATATTCCAAGGGAACTTCTTTTTCTGGTCCTATTTATTTGGTGTTCTGTAAACTTCCTGTACCTTCATGAGTGTTTCCTTCTTTAGTTTATGGACATTTTCTTCCATTTTTGTTGAACATATTTTCCATGCATTTACCTGAGTTTTATATTGTTTATATTTAACATTTTTTTTACCAAGGTCCCATGACTTCTGTTTTGTCTTCAATAACTGGGATTCTTTCTTCTATGTCCTATATTCTGTTGGTGAAGCTTTCCTCTGTTGTTCCTTTTTCATTTCCAAAATTTGTCATTTCCAGATTTTCCTGTTTCTATTTATTTTACTGAATTTAATTCTTTTTCTTTTTTCTTTCATTTTTCATTTGCAATTGTATTTAATCTACCTTCCATTGTTAACATTCTAAGCATTGTATAAGCACTATGAACCAAATTAATCTCTTGGTGACTGAGGATTGTGATAGGAACCATCAATTACAAAATAGTGATAGACCATTGCCTATTTGTTTTTCTGGCACCTTTCAATTTCTAGCAGTCACTTGTCCTTTCTCAGTTACTTTTAATGATTCTAACACCTGTGAAAGGGGAACCAAAAGTACCAACCTCAGTATACTGAGGTTTAAGAGATGGCTCAATCATAAAGATGGCAAACTCTCAAGAACATTAAAATTCCAGGGGTTTCTATCTTTTAATAGAAATCCTTCTTGGGTCTTAAGATAAAACAACAGTGGATCTGTAAACCAATCCCATGGCTCTACAAACTAAGAGACAGCCTGGAAGGTAAAGTGTGATCACTACTAACAACATACAGCCTCAGGACTTCCAAAACTTCTGAGCTCATATTTTCTTGGATGGAGTCTCTTAATTCCCCTCACTACATTTGAAACAGTATGATGGATGCAACAGGGGCCAAAGATAGAGTGACCAGTTCCAGTGCAGTGAACACTGGTAAAACAATTGCAACGTTGGTGAGTGACCTTTGTTCTTTGAAAAGAAAGACAGAGCCTGGAACAAAGACGATGCTGAAAAATGAAAAGTAGCCCTTGCTCTCAATGGCACTAGTGATCAATCTTGAAGGGGCCATCAATGGAGATGCCCAGGTACAGAGCCAGTTTCTCAGCCAACCTGGTCACTTTCATATTCAGCTTGGCCAATTAGGCTTCGGTCATTTCTTCACCCTGCTATTTAGGCAAGAAATGAACACCAGTGAGATATTTAACTGGATGGGCCCACACCTCAATCTGTGCTATCTCTTGGTTTGTGAATCACATGCTCTTGACCAAGCTGGGGTGGACCATGGCACATCCCTGGTTGACAAGCAGGATGATGTGGTGGGCATTCTTAAGCCAGTAGTGGCTATACCTAGGCTTGATGTTCACCTTTTCCACAGCATTCTTATTGAGCCCTTTAGCATCTATCTCTACATCAAAGTATCCAATATTACACACAATGGCATCATCTCACTTCTGTTCAAAGTTCCAACTTGGATGATATCAGTACAATATCTGGTGATGACAAGGATATTGCCCTCCTTATAGTCCTTGTCTAGATGATAGTCATCTCATACCTTACATGGTAGCCTTCAGTGTACTGGTAGGGTCCATCTAGGTAATGATAAACTCAGAACCCCAAACCTTTCAGAGTCTGGGCACAACCCTTGCTGACATCACCATAGCCGGCTACCACCATCACCACCACCTTGACACATTTATCATTCTGTGACCCATTTAATGTTCTCTATGTGAGGATCCTGGCAGCCATAAAGACTGTCAAACTGGTTCTTGGTGACAATCTCATTGACATTAATGACAAAGCCCTTCAGTATCCTATTTGCCATCATACTGTTGAGATTGTGGACTCCAATTGTAGTCTCTTTAGAGAACTCTCAATTGCCTGACAAAAGCTATGGGTATTTGTTATGGGTGATATTAGTTAGATCACCACCATCAAAGGAGTAAGCTATCCATGTGGTAGGGCATAATGCAAGATTAGTTGGGTTAAGTTAGAAAACTGGCTAGGAATCTGACCAGAGAAAATGCCAAAAAAGTCTTTGTACCATTATTTGTGCCACTTGCAGGTCTGAAAGTCCCACTATATTTGGGCCCAATGTGAGGCCTGAGATCCAGGCTAAGGCTATGTGTTCCAGAGATGAGACACAGACAAGAGAATCCAGTCATGAGATCACCATAGATATATGAGCATGGAACGTAGACAGGGGGCTGAAGACAGAGAGGCTGAAATTCCAGATCTCAAGAGTCTATATGCTCATAGCAGGAAGTCCACAGAGGACAGAATTTAGGAAAACTTAAGTACCAAAATTATAGTAAGTTTGGAAGTAGTAAAATAGAAATGTTTGTAAATGTGCATAGATGCTGAGGACAGGAAGGAAACTGAGTATAGACCACCATACAAATAAAGCAATATTAACTTTGACTATAATAAATTCTCTAAAGGAAGAAGATAGTTAGCAATACTGAAAAAGAAAGTATATGCCATGTTTTTTTAAAAAGGAAAACACTATAGCAGAGGGTTCCAGGACCCTGTTTAGTTTCACCTTAGGTATTATTATGGAGAAAATGATAATGTGATCAGAAATGATCACAGTTTTCTGTGCCTTCTCTAAAAAGGCTAAGAATAATGAAGAAGGGATAAAATGACTTGTTCTTCTCCCTGGCATTCGAGGGAAGAAGACTTATATAAGGAGAGAACTGAGAGATAAAATGATAAATTACAAGTGGTAGGACAGATATTAGAGGATCTTCTAACTCTGAATAAACAAAAAATTCTCCACCAAAGTCAGGGGAGTTCAATTTAAAACCTATGGTTTCAACATATGATGGGCTTGCAGAATGGCAGCCCAAGCCTATTAGAAAGCCTACTATAGCTTTCCTAGTTCCTATTAGACAGTTACCCCTAGAGAAGAGGGATCCAGAGTTTATGATGAATTTGCATGACAACCTATAGAGATGCTAGAAGAAGCAATGCTATTATATGGAATTCAATCACCCTATGTGAAACAAATATTAAACACTTGAATCACACAAAACCTTATAATTCCATAAATTATGGAAGATGTAATATGAGCTATCTGAGAAGTTGGCCCTCACATAGAGTGGTTGACATGGTATAGAGAGGACCTTTCAATTTCAGAGAAATGTAATAGGACTAGAGGTATTAATATTGTCAAGAATCAGTTGCTAGGTGAAGGCAAATAAGCTGAAGTATGAATTCAGATTCTTGTTGGTGATGCCATCTTAAAGCAATGCCATATAGTAGCAATAAATGCTTGGGGAAAGGTTGAGCAACAGGGAAGATGAGCTCAATCATTTACCAAGATAACTCAGGGATCAGATGTGTCTTTTACTGATATTTTATAAATATTAACTTTAGCTATAAATAGAGCAGTATGCAAGAATGGAAGATGCAAGAAATGTACTAATTGAGTCTTTAACTTTTGAGAATGCTAATGGTGAATGCAAAGGTACAATCGGACCTTGAAAAGTGAGATTAACACCTATTTGTAAATGGATTAAAAACACTGCAGCTATTGGATCTAATGCTTAAAATACCATGACGACTGGACAGGCAATTGCTAAAAGTATGAGAGTTCAGAATCTCCAATGCTTGTCTGTGGAAGACCAGGTCATTACCTAAAAGACTGTAGACAAAGTATTTCTAAGTATAATATTTTTTCTGATGATAATCCAGGGAGAAGTCTTACTGAGATCTGTAAATAATGTGGAAAAGATACACACAGGGCTTGTGACCATAGATTATCCAGAAATATACAAGACAACTCTCTACTGTCTGAAAACTGCCTCAGGTGTTTTGTTCACCTCACTCCATCAAACAAAACAAACAAGAAACAAACAAACAACCCACCAATAGCCAGTTATTCCTTCTCAGCCAAGGAGAGACTGTTGCAGAAAGAATCTAAAATGCTGCCTGAAAACACAGACAACAATGATATAAGCTTAACTACTTCAATGATTAGAACAGATATTTTATAAGTACCAGGAAATAAACATTTTGGCAAACCGCTATAAATGATCAGAGACTAAAGTTGAAATTACAATTAGATAGAATCGAGATTGAAGGCCTATCAAATACTTGGACAGATGTAATAATAAGTTCACAAGATTCTTAGAATGCAACTTCCCCACTTCAGATTGTATCTCCACAGATCTTAGGTAGTGGGACATTGTCTCTGGCAAAACAATGCCTAAAATGGATTAAATGTATTGGACCAAAAGGCCAGATAGGAAGATTATTGGCATATGTGGCAGATATAGCAGAAATTTATGGAGGAAATATCTATCACAACAGTGTGAAGCACAGTTTACTATTTCTTCAACTTCAGGCACAAGTCATAAAAAAGGAGATGTTCTTGATAAAGATATTAGAAAATATTATCAAAACAGTTATAGACCCTTCATGCTGTCCATAGACAGGACACAGAAGAAGTTAAGCTCTACAAATTTATAAGGAGGGCTAGTATGTAGAGTAAAAAGTGCCATGCCATTAAAATGGTTAACTAAAAATCCTGTTTGTGTAGAGGAAGAGTCTTTGAATACGGGACCATTACAGGCCTTAGAACAACTGATCCAAGGTCCACTGGAGGCTCAACATATAGAAAAGATAACCCCCAGACCTTGAAATCCTCCTCTATTTAACATTTAAAAGAATCATGGAGCCTGACCTACCTATAACACAGAAAGCCAAAAGCCAGAAGAGAAGAGCTGTTGGTAGGACCAAAACTCCATTGTTTCCCGTCCCAAGGAGGCTTGTGTCTGGCACAAGCAACAGTCAGCTTAGAGCCCTCTCAACTCTTGACTTCATCTGACTGATCCACCTGGGACACAGAGACCAAAGAGCCAACAGAGCCAGCAGAGATCCACCTGGGAGAAGGCCAGCAGAGGGTCTCCCAGGCCTGCTAAGACCAGAGACAACCAGATAGCTAGAGGTTAGTGAAAGGACTCAAGAAATAAAACCCAGGGTAATATGACACAACCAGAAACGAGCTATCTGCCTACAGTATCCCCTGAGGATACTATCACACTTGAAGCACAAGAAAGCAATCATAAATCTGAGGGTATAAAAATGATAAAGGTCTTAAAGGAAGAAAATAAATTCATCAAGGAAATACAGGAAAATATATCCAAACAGATGAAGGAATTGAATGAATTCCTATTAGAAATACAGGAAAACACAATCAAAGAGAAGGAAATCAATAAAAGTGTTCAAGACCTAAAAGTGGAAATAAAAAAAAACAAAGAAAAGAGGAGAGTGTGACATGAAATAATCAAACTCATGGTGAAACCAATAAATTAGAAAAAAGGAGAACAACTCAAAAGAATCAACCAAACCAAGAACTGGGTCTTTGAGAAAATCAACAAGACTGACAAACCTTAAGCAAACCTAATAAAAGGCAGTGTGAGAGTATCTAAATAAAGAATATGAGAAATGAAAAGGGGGGACATAAAAACAGACACTGGGGAAATCCAAAGAATCAATAGATCCTACTTCAAAAGCCTGTATTCAATAAAATTGTAGACTCTAAAAGAAATAGATAATTTTATTAATAATTTTCACTTGCCAACATAGAATCAAGATCAGATAAATATTTTAAACAGTCCTATAACCACCGCTAATGAAATAGAAGCAGTAATCAAATATCTCCCAATGGGGAAAAAAAGCCCAGGACCAGACACATTGTTTTAACACAGAATTCTAACAGACCTGCAAAGAAGATCTAACATCAATATTTCTCAAACTGTTCTACAAAATAGAAATGGAACATTGTCAAACTCATTTTATGAAGCCACAAACATCCTGATACCTAGATCACAAAAAGACTCAACAAAGAATGAGAATTTCAGACCAATTTCCCTAATGAACATGGATGCAAAAATACTCAATAAAATATTGCAAACCAAATTTAAAAACACGTCAAATCCATCATCTACCATGGTCAAATAGGCTTCATCTTAGGGATCCAGGGACAGTTCAACATACAAAAATCCATCAATGTAATCCACCATATTAACAAACTGAAAGAAAAAAGCTATATGAGCATCTCATTAGATGCATAAAACACCTTTGACAAACTTCAACACCCCTTCATGATGAAAATCTTGGAGAGATCAGGGATACAAGGCCCGTACCTAAATATAATAAAGGTTATTTACAGCAAGCTGATAGCCAACATCGAATTAAATAGAGTGAAACTGAAAGCAATTCCACTAAAATAAGGGACAAGACAAGGCTGTCCATTCTCCCTTTCTCTATTAAACACGGTACTTGAAGCTCTAGCTAGAGCAATAGGACAAATAAAGGATATTAGGGGATAAAAATTGGGGAGAAAGAAGTCAAAATATTGCTATTTGCAAATGTCATTACAGTATACATAGCTGACCACCAAAATTCCACTAGAGAACTCCTACAGCTGATAAACACCTTCAGCAAACTGGTTTGGTGGTTTCTTTTTTAGGTTTTTTTGAGACAAAGTTTCTCTGTGTAGCCTTGGCTGTCCTGAACTTCACCTGTAGAGCAGGCTGGCTTCGAACTCACAGTGATCCATCTGCCTCTGCCTCCCGAGTGCTGGGATTAAAGGCATGCACCACCATGCCCTGCCCCAGCAAACTGGTTTGATATCAGATTAATTTTAAAAAATTAGTAGCTCTCCTGTACTCAAATGACAAATGGACTGAGAAAGAAATAAGGGAAACCACACACTTCACAATAGACACACATAATATAAAGTTTCTTGGTGTAACTCTAATCAAGCTAGTCTTGTCTGTATAACAATAACTTCAAGTCCCTGAAGAAAGAAACTGAAGAAGATATCAGAAGATGGAAAGATGACCCATGCTCATGAATCAGTATGATCAACATAGTAAAAATGGCCATCTTACCAAAAGCAATATATAGATTTAGTGCAATCCACTATCAAAATATCAACACAATTCTTATAGACCTTGAAAGAACAACTCTAATTTTTATATGAAAAAACCCAGAATAGCTAAAACAAACCTATACAATAAAAGAACTTCTGGAGGTATGCCCATTCATGACTTCAAGCTGTGTAGAGAAATAATAATAAAAACTGCATGGTACTGGCATAGAACCAGACTGCTTGTTCAATGGAATTGAATAAAAGACCTAGAAATAAACCCAAAAATCTTTGGACTTTTTGACAAAGGAGCCAAAATGATACAATGGAGAAAAGATGGCATCTTCAACAAATAGTACTGGTCTGCCTAGATGACCGCATGTAAAAAAATGCAAATACATCCACATTTACTACCCTGCACAGAATTCAAATCCAAGTGGATCAAAGACTGCACTATGATGACAGATACATTAAACCTATTAGAAAAGAAAGTGGGTAAGATCCTTGAACTCATTGGCACAGAAACAAATTCCTGAAGAGAAAACCAGCAACTTTGCCTAAAGATCAGCAGTTAATAAATGCTACCTCTTGAAACTGTGAAACTTCTGTAAGACAAAGGACTCTGTCAATAAAAATAAGTCACAGTTTAATGAGTAGGAAAAGATCTTTACCAATCCTACATCTGACAAAGGCCTAATATCCAAAATACATGAAGAACTCAAAACATTGAACACCAGCAAACAAATTAACCCAATTACAAAATGGGGACAAGAGCTAAACAAAATTCTTAGCTAAAGAATCTTGAATATCTGAGAAACACTTAAAGAAATTCTCAAGAACCTTAGTCATTAGAGAAATATAAATCAAATCAACTTTAAGATTTCATCTTACACCTGTCAGCACAGCTAAGATAAAAAACAAAAAACAAGTGACAGCACATTCTGGGGAGGATGTAGATCAAAGGAAATACTCCTCCTTTCCTGGTGGGAATGCAACCTTGTACAACCACTTTGGAAATCAGTCTGGCAGTTTCTTAGAAAATTGGGATTAGTGTTACCTAAGACCCAGCTATACCACTCCTGAGCATATACTGAAACGATGTTCCAAGAGACAACATTTGCTCTACTACGTTCATAGCAGGTTTATGTGTAATAGCCAGAATCTGGAAATAAGCTAAATGTCCCTCATCCAAAGAATGGATAAAGAAATTGTGGAACATTTACACAATGGAATCTATCAAAAACAAGGAAATAATGAAATTTTTGGTAAATGGATGGAACTAGAAAAGACCATCCTGAGTAAGGAACCCAGACCCAAAAAGTCACACATGTTATATACTCTCTTATAAGTTGATATTAGCCATGTAATACAGGATAACCACACTACAATCCACAGACCTAAAAAAGCTAAATAACAAGGAGGACCCTAAGAAGGATGCTTAATTTTCATTCAGAAGGGCAACTAAAGGAGACACCAGAAGGTCTTAAAGACGGGGAACAGGACTGAAGCCTACCATAGAGGTACTCTAAAAGAATTCACTGAAAAAGGTTTTTGAAGCAGAAGCTGAGACTCACAGCCAAACTTTGGGGCAAATTGCAAGGAGACTTA
The DNA here is from genome assembly GCA_907169655.1 of Acomys percivali. Taxonomy (NCBI): domain Eukaryota; kingdom Metazoa; phylum Chordata; class Mammalia; order Rodentia; family Muridae; genus Acomys; species Acomys percivali. Next base: position 54,486,200 of record OU015743.1, on the reverse strand, counting down.
TAATTGGAGAATAGAAGGACCTGAAGGGGGAAATGGGAATCATATGATAATCTCATGGTTCTATTGCCTTTTCTCAGAACTGCTAAATATAGTTTCTGACTCTTAATATGCAGAAAGATTTGTTTTGCACATTAAAACTGCTGAATTTTTTCAGATGATTGAAAGGTAATTTTGTAATTTACACATGTACAACAAGTAATTTGAAACAGAAATCATCCTCTGTGTATGTGTGTGTGTGTGTGTGTGTGTGTGTGTGTGTGTGTGTGTGTGTGT
>OU015743.1:54475638-54485917 GCA_907169655.1 Acomys percivali | reverse complement strand
TGTGTGTGTGTGTGTGTGTGTGTGTGTGTGTGTGTGTGTGTGTGTGTCCCATATTAGATCTAATACAAGTTTTCCAGGAATATAGGCACTGGGAAATGAGGAGATAGATCAATTATTAATAGGAAGTGTATCAGAAACTTCAAATTTTTATAAAAGGCATAAGGTAAATAATAGAAGTTTAAAGACAATTTTTCTATAACCTGGCAATGAACCAAAGGAATTATTTTAAAATGTCCTACTTGTTCTTTGTATAATAAAGATCCATTACCTTTTGAAAATAACACTAATGATAACCAAAGAAATGAAAATTGGCAGACAGATGTGTTTTATTTTGTAGAATTAAAAAAATTAAAATATGCACATTATACAATTGAAACCTATTCAGAATTCCAATGGGCTTCTGCCTTGAGTTCTGAAAAATCTGATATTGGAGTGACATGTTAATTAAAAATGATGGCTATACAAGCAATATAAAATATCTAGGAATAACCCCAAACCCAGCAAGTGAAGGACTTATTTGAAAAAAACTTTAAATCTCTGAAGAAAGAGATTAAAAATGACATCAGAAGATGGTAGGATCTACATTGTTCGTGGATCAGGAGAATTAACATAGTAAAAAGGGCCATTTTACCAAAAGCAATTTACAGATTCAATGCAATCCCTATCAGAATACCTACAAAATATTTTGAAGCTATTGAAAGAACAATTCTCAACTTCATATGGAGAAACAAAAAGCCCAGAATAGCAAAAACAATCCTATACAATAAAAAATCCTCTGGAGGAATCTCCATTCCTGATCTCAAGCTGTATTATAGAACAACAGTAATTAAAACAGCATGGTACTGGCACAGCAATAGGCTAGTGGATCAATGGAATCGAACTGAAGACCCAGAGATGAATCCACACACATTTGGTCACTTGATTTTTGACAAAGAAGCCAAATCCATTCAATGGAAAAACGACAGCATCTTCAACAAATGGTGCTGGTCTAACTGGATGTCTACATGTAGAAAAATGCAATTAGACCCATATTTGTCACCATGCACAAAAATCAAGTTCAAATAGATTAAAGACCTCAACCTAAAACCAGAGACATTAACCCAATTTGAGGAAAAAGTGGGGAAGAGTCTGGAACACATAGGTACAGGAGACAACTTTCTGAACAGAACACCAAGAGCCAAGGCCTTAATGTCAACAATTAATAAATGGGACCTCATGAGGCTGAGAAACTTCTGTAAGGCAGGTGACACTGTCAAGAGAACAAAGCGACAGCCTACAGACTGGGAAAAGATCTTCACCAACCCTTCATCTAACAAAAGTCTAATATACAAAATATATAAAGAACTCAAGAAATTAAACACTACCAAACCAAATAATCCAATAGAGAAATGGGGCTCAGAACTAAACAGAGAATTCTCAACAGAGGAATATCAAATGGCTGAGAAACACTTAAAGAAATGCTTGACCTCCTTAGTCATCAGAGAAATGCAAATCAAAACGACACTGAGATTCCATCTTACACCCATCAGAATGGCTATGATCAATAACACAACTTACATCACATGCTGGCGAGGATGTGGAGAGAGAGGAACACTCCTTCATTGCTGGTGGGAATGCAAACTAGTACAGTCACTTTGGAAATCTATCTGGCGCTTTCTCAGAAAAATGGGAATAGGGCTTTCTCAAGACCCAGCTATTCCACTCCTTGGAATATACCCAGAAAATACACTACCACACAACAGGAACATATGCTCAACCATGTTCATAGCTGCTTTATTCATAATAGCAAGAACATGGAAATAGCCTACGTGTCCCTCAGTAGAAGAATGGATAAAGAAACTGTGGTATATTTACACTATGGAATACTACTTAGCTATTAAAAACAAGGAATTTCCGAAATTTGTGGACAAATGGATTGAACTAGAAATTATCATAATGAGTGAGTTCACCCAGAAGCAAAAAGAGTCAAATGGTATATACTCACTTATATCGAGACACTAGTCCAAGGGGTACGCCCCCATGAAAACTTTACCTACCAGGAAAGTGGGTCAGAGGGGAGGACATCCTATTGAGACTTTAGGGGTGAGAAGCCTGGGAGAATGAGGAAATAGAAGGATTCAGAGGGTCCTAGAAAACTACAGGCAGGTCTGGGCCCTGGGGTCCTCCTCAAACTATGGCACCAGCCAAGGAAAATATAGGCAGTAAACTTCGAACCCCTACCCAGTCTAGCCGATGGACAGGACATTCTCCACCATTAAGTGGAGAAGGAGATCTGACTTTCACACAAACTCTGGTGCCCCATATTGGACCATGTCCCTTGGATGAGGAAGCCTGGTGGCACTCAGAGGAAAGATAATAGGTCACCAAGAAGAGACTCGATACCCTAGGAGCATATAGAGGGGGAGGAGGTCCCCCTCAGTCATAGACATAGGGGAAGGGAGTAGGGGGGGGAAGCGGGAGGGAGGAAAGAAAGGGAGGATACAAGGGATGTGCTAACAATTGAGATGTAATATGAATAAATTAATAAAAAAAAGAAAACATTCAGGACACTGAAAATAGAAAAAGAGTATACATGTTAACTAGAGTCCCAATAGAATGTCCTCCCCTCTGTCCCAGTTTCCTGGTAAGGGAAGGCTTTCGTGGGACATGCCTCTTGGGCTAGTATGCAGATATAAGTGAGTATATACCATTTGAGTCTTTCTGCTTCTGGGTTAACTCACTCATTATGATCATTTCTAGCTCAATCCATTTATCCACAAATTTCGGGAATTCCTTGTTTTTAATAGCTGAGTAGTATTCCATAGTGTATATGTACCACAGTTTCTTTATCCATTCTTCTATTGAGGGACATTTAGGCTGTTTCCATGATCTGGCAATTATGAATAAGGCTGCTATGAACATGGTTGTGAGAATAGCAATGTAGAAGAATCCAGTGGGTCCTAGAAACCTACAAGTAGAACATTATGATAGGCAGATTTGGGCCCAGGGGTCCCGCTCAAACTAAGGCACTAGCCAAGGACAATACAGGCGGTAAACTTTAAACCCCTACCCAGATCTAGCCAATGGACAGGAAAGTCTCCACACTTGAGTGGAGAGTGGGATATGACCTTCTCATGTACTCTGGTGCCTCACATTTGACTATGTCCCCTGGAGGGGGAGACCTAGTGACACTCAGAGGAAGGACAGCAGGTCACCGAGAAGAGACTTGATACCCTATGAGCATATACAGGGGGAGGTAATCCCTCTCAGGAACAGTCATAGAGGAGGGGAATAAGGGGAAAATGCGAGGGAGGGGAGAATGGGAGGATAAAAGGGATGGGCTAACCATAGAGATGTAACAAGAATAAATTAATAAAATAAAATAAAAAATAAATAAATAAAGGAAAAAAAGAAAAAAAGTATACATGTTAAAATAAAATATATACAAAAGCCAGCTTTCAGTTGTAGAAAATTATACTTTACTTCACACTTTACAGGTTTTTGTATTTTCTGCCTTGCATGGTGTGCATGGATAAGCTTCATAAATGAAAATTAAACTTAGTATGTAAAAAAAAATGATGGCTATGTTAGGGATACCTTTACAGAATAAAACTGATCATGCTCTGACATAGGTATACAGTAAAATGCAACAATTCTTTAAATATTATGACATAAAGCATGTCAGAGGTATACCTTACAGCCCTACAGGTTAAGCAGTTATAGAAAGATAAAACCATACTTTAAAATATATGCTCAAAAAGCAAAAGGGAGATATAAAGTCTCTCAGAGAAGGATTAAATAATATTTTGTTGACTTTAAATTTTTAAATGTCAATGAGATGGGTGGCACAGCTGCTGAAAAACATTGGATTTTAGAAAGGTCTGCTTAATTAAGTCAACCTATATATAGTTTAAGGATGTATTAACCTTAGAATGGATATCAGCAAATGCGTTACATTACAGGAGAGGATATGCTCTTGTTTCAATATGAAGTGAAAAGCTGCAGACTCCCTCAAAGTTAATTAAAATTAAATTTGACAAGAGAAGACCTCCTAAAAATTTTGGCTACAGACATGAAAGAAAAACCCAAAAGAAGAACAAAACAAGTGATATGATTGCTGATGCCCTTATTTGAGAACAACTCAGGAGACTGACTGTCACATGACTGTCTCTCCACAACTTTTTGGCTACAGAGTTCTCAAGGCTCTTCATTTAATGGCATTTTTTTCTATGGGATGGATGAAGTTTATATTATTGTTTGGTTATACATTTCAAACAGACTTATAAAAATTAATAGATGCCTTTTACCTGCTCAAATATAAAGCAGATAATGATCATTAACTAACTTGATCACACCACACATTCCATACATGTGTTAGTACTAAATAGATGCTACCTTTAAAAGTTTGTGTGTTTTCTGAGCAAAAAGACCAGGCACCAATGAAGCCTAAGCAAGCGACTCAGGTTATCTATCCTCACAGACCATTTCAGTTGCTCTTTCCTTAAAATTCCACCCAGGACAATTTCAAACAGCTGGCCTTGAATGGTATAGACTATTTCACCCGGACTTCAGTTAAGAACTGCACTTTTCTATTCCACAGAACCTGGACAGTGAGTAAAACAGCCAAGTCTCCCAGGTCTTTGGCAATACCTCAATCTTTTTAGGACCCTCAAAAGTTGTTGTAGACTCCAGACAACAGGGAACAAATCTAAGAATGCAACACCCTCATTCCTGAGAGGTTGGGTAGATAGTTTTTGATTGGGGGAAATTATATATTTGTTATGGTTTAGGGATGTTGGCTACTGTGGGCCTTTTCTTCAGGCTGGAGTATGCCTCCTTAAGGTAAGCTTCCTGCTCCAACATAGGTAGCAGATACCCTGCTGAAAACAGCACTGCCAGACCCAAATGTGTTAAAAGATAGTTCCTTGAAGACCCTAACCCACAAAAAATGTTTCAAAAGCTGGTTCTTTGAAGAAAAACTTACCAAAGGTACCCTGGAGAAAAGCCCCTGGAAGTGTCTGGGGAGTGTTTTCTGGTGTTCAAGTATGCTTAGTTTAAAAACCCAGTCGCTAGAAGGTTGAGTGGTGCCCCCACCCCCCCCCACAGCCAGCCCTTCCCCATAGCTCTCTGTCCTTTTTCCTTTTTAAGCTTAGTGAATTAAAATATAGTTGTTTCTCAATTGGGTTATTTGGTTTGGTGGTGTTTATATATTTTGGATATTAGACCTTTGTCAGATGCAGGGTTGGTGAAGATCCTTTCCCAGTCTGAAGGCTGTCACTTTGTTCAGTTGACAGTGTCTCCTGCCTTACAGAAGCTTCTCAACCTCATGAGGTTCCATTTATTGACTGTTGACATTAAGGCCTGGGGTATTGGTGTTCTGTTCAGGAAGTTGTCTCCTGTGCCAATGTGTTCCAGGCTCATCCCCACTTTTTCTTCTAACCTATTTAGTATCTCTAAATTTATGTTGAGGTATTTAATCCACTTGGACTTGAGTTTTGTGCAAGGTGACAAATATGGGTCTAATTGCATTTTTCTACATGTAGATATCCAGTTAGACCAGCACCATTTGTTGAAGATGCTATTCTTTTTCCATTGAATAGATTTGGCTTCTTTGTCAAAAATCAAGTGACCATATGTGTGTGGATTCATTTCTGGGTCTTCGATTCGATTCCATTGATCAACCAGCCTATTGCTATGCCATACCATGCAGTTTTAATTACTGTTGCTCTATAATACAGCTTGAGATCAGGAATGGAGATTCCTCCAGAGGATCTTTTATTGTACAAGATTGTTTTAGCTATTCTGGGTTTTTTATTTTTCCATATGTGGCTCAGAATTAAACAGAGAATTCTCAACAGAGGAATATCAAATGGCTGAGAAACACTTAAAGAAATGCTCAATGTCTTTAGTCATCAGAGAAATGCAAATCAAAATGACTCTGAGATTCCATCTTATATCCATTAGAATGGCTAAGATAAAAAATTCAAGTGACACCACATGCTGGTGAGGATGCAGAGAAAGAGTAACACTGCTTCATTGCTGGTGGGAATGCAAACTAGTACAACCACTTTGGAAATCGTCTGGTGCTATCTCAGGAAACTGGGAATAGAGCTTCCTCAAGACCTAGCTATTCAACTCTTTGGAATATACCCAGAAAATGTTCCAGCACAGAACAAGGACATATGCTCAACCATGTTCATAGCTTCCTTATTCATAGCCATAACATGGAAACAGCCTACATGTCCCTCAGTAGAAGAATAGATAGAGAAACTGTGGTACATTTACACTATGGAATACTACTCAGCTATTAAAAACAAGGAATTTCTGAAATTTGTGGATAAATGGATTGAACTAGAAAGGACCATAATGAGTGAGTTAACCCAGAAGCAGAAAGACTCAAATGGTATGTACTCACTTATAATTGGACACTAGCCCAAGGGGTGTGTCCCATGAAAGCCTTCACTTACCAGGAAAGTAGGATAGAGGTGAGAACATCCTATTGGGACTCTAGAGAGAAGCATGGGAGAATGGGGAAATAGAAGGATCCACAGTGTCTTAGAAACCTACAAGGAGAATGCTATGAAGGGTGGATCTGGGCCCAGGGTTTCTGCTCAAACTATGGTATCCACCAAGGACAATACATGAAGTAAGCATCAAACCCCTACCTAAGTCTAGCCAATGGACATGACATTCTCCACAGTTAAGTGGAGAATGGGGACTGACTTCCACACAAACTCTGGTGTCACATACCTGACCACGTCACTTTGATGGGGAGGCCTCATGGCACTTAGAAAAAGGGTAGCAGGCTACCAAGAAGAGACTTGATACCCTAGGATCATACCCTGGGGGAGGTCCCCCTCAGTCACAGTCATAGGGGAGGAGAATAGGGTGAAAGTGGGAGGGAGGGAGGAATGGGAGGATAGAAGGGATAGGATAACAATTGAGATGTAATATGAATGAATTAATTTTAAAAATCTAGTTGTTTGACTCTTTTATCTTTGTTTTAATAAAGTATAGCCTGGCCTTTCACAAGCCAGACACCCCCTTGCACCTCTGGAAAGGACGCAGATTGCTCTTGTCTCAACCTGGCTGAGAGCAATTACCCAGAGCTCCCTCCTTTCCCAGACGGTCTCCTTTGAGACTGATTCTCAGTAGCCTTCTTCAACTAGCCTGCAGAAGGCTGAAGAAAACCAGATTCTCAGCCCAGCATCCAGGAGAAAGGAATGCACAGGCTATAAGTTGTGATTGGTTATGGTCAGGGAGGAAACAAAGGAAATTAGATTTGGGGGTCTCCTTATTGCTTTCTCTCTCTCCTCCTCTACTGTTCTTTCTCTCCTAGCCAGTGTTAAGGGGGAAGGGAGGAAACGATGGAGCATATTATCTCCTTGATAAAAAAAGAAAAGGAAAGTAGATTATTGTATATCCTTTTAGACTATGAAATCTACAACAAGTCTGAGATATTTCAGATTGGTATGGAGATTTGTATATTGATAAAATTTTAGGATTATATTTGCTATAACATACTGTATATTTGTTGCAAATTTTGTTTAAAGTATTGTACATATGTATGCAATTCATTTAAAAATCTAATATAAAGTTCTAGTCTTTGAAAGCTACTATTGTAAACTGTTTAGGATTATTAATAAATGTAAGCTCTAGTTAATTACCTTTAAATAATCAAACTTGTACTCATGTTATGTACTAACTTAGTTAATTACAGAAACAAACTTTATTTAACCTCCTGTATATGTTTTCAAAGTTAAGCAGAAAGTAAATTAGGTATACTTTAGATAGATAGGTGGTATTTAAATTGCTCAGAGATTTTCAGAATATGGCATTTAAGATGTTTAGTAATAAAAGGCTTTTCTGATAGAGAAACACATTAGCTCTTGGCAACAACTCCATTCTTCTCCAAAGAAGATCAGGTACTAAAGAACCTCCATATGGAATTTCTTCAAATATGGCAAAGCTAGAAACTAGGCAAAAACATGCCCATTACTTCAACTGCTGCCAGCACACTGTCTAAACTGTGGACAAGCAGGACAGTAAGTTGATTGCTCAACTTTGAAAAGACAAGATAGGACAGTCCTTCAAAATCCCTGTTTCACATAAAAGTTTGTCAGATCTTCTGCACCGCATGGCTGATGATGGAAGACCCACAGATACATAGAAAACCTTGTGTGACTGGCCAAGTACCCATTAGTATCTGTCATTTTTATATATTTGGAGGCTCTACATTTCTGGTTTATATCAGTAGAATTTATCCTTTTCAGGCCTCTGGTGGGGTTAAAGCTAGATAGAGTCTCACAATTTTTCTTGTTAGTGGATTCAGAAATATTAAAGTTATAAAAACGTAAGTTGTCTAGGATCTAAGAAAATATTTTAGAGTCAAAAAGGTGTTTTAAGGTTGGTAAATGCTAATTGTAAAGGTTAGAAGTTGTGAAATCCTTAGCAATGATAATAAAATGATAAGTTACAAAACTTTGGACTTATCAAGATCAGATAAATAGAGGAATACTTTCTCCAAGGATACAAATGGACTGGCCATTTTGAATGTGATTCTTCCTAATGGTTCTCAAATTTTATTTTATTGTATATAATTTATTAATTTTAAAGGAAAAGCCATTTATTGGACAGATAGAGGAGATGTTGGGGTACATTGTGTGAAGGTGTGCCTCTGTATATTTGATTGTTGATTGCTAAATTGGCAGAGACCTAAGTGCAAGCCTACTAGCCAGATCTTGCTATTTTTATTTCTATGGCCTTTCACCATCTTATATTTTGTAAACACTTATCCTTTCTTGTCTGCTTATTGGGTACAGTAAAAATCTGGTGGCCAATATCTGCACTTCTGGAAGAGATTCACTAAGGAGACATTAAGATGAATGGAAATACGTGAATAGGATCAGGGATGTAATCCCAGTATTATTCAGGTGAAGCTGAAAACCTGACTGGGAATGCCCAAATAAAATGCCTAAGCTTTAAATTATTAAAAGCATCTGTGTCACTATTTGTACTGCTGGCAGATCCAAAAGACCTTCAGTGGCATGGAGGCTGAGTAATCTCCAATATGCACATCATATCTAGTCTCACTCTGGCCATGTCCAGGGCATTTTGTTTCCAGACAGCCAATTCAATGTTTGTTACTTTGTAGAGCAGTTTATCAGACATGCCGGTATTGCTTCCCCTAAAGTGATGGACTTATTTAAAGGTGTGGGCAGCTTAGAGGAGGGTACTGATTTTATCTCAACTCTCAGATTTTGAACTGCTTCATTACTTTCTTTAAATTGTTAGTGTTTCCATATGTTTCTTTAAAAGATCTACTCATCTACTATTTAAGGATCTTTATTAGGTACATGAAGGTTATTTTAAACTCTTTTTCTTGGGCTTCATCTCCGTTGCAAGACTCATAGTATTGCATACTGCCAAAGAAGGGTTAATAGGCTCTAGTGGAGACATACAACCCTACTGTTATTCATTGTCTTTTTATGCTGGTTTCCAGGCATCTGGTTTTGGAAAATTGTAACTCTAGGTTTTGATATCTGGTCTTGCCTCTATTGGTGGGTATTTCTTTCTTTGGTTTCTGTTACCCTCTTTGGTTCTTAGTGTGCTGACTGCACGTTTCCCAGTAGAAAATATTTCTGGTGTCCTGATAAGTGTGATACCTGGGTGTTCAGAATAAAATGGGTTTCTAGGTATCAGGAGCTAACACGAAGGGATGAGCGTGGACTAGACAGGAGGACTGAGGACAGTAGGGAGGAAATCAGGGTGTTCCACAAGAATATGCTTAGTCTTATGGGAATACATCCAGAGAGTGTGGAGAGGTCACAACTGTGATTTGCTACAAAGCCATCAATGAAAGTAAGTGAGGCATTAGATTTGGAGAATCATCAAGAACGGTGCTCTGTGGTTAGCCTACTCGCTTCAGGGGCTGGAGTAGCCTGTGGGTTCCTGTGGGATGCGTACTGGAGTTGAGTGCTAGAACAAAACAATGAGGGCAGCCGGAGACTAGTTAGAGGAGGAAGATCTGTGTGAAACACTGGGAAGAGTCAGGAAAGGGAAAAAGGGAGGGTGCCACAGGTGTTTTCCTTCAGGACTTCCTATAAAACTGGGGGATTTTTTGGGAGAGGCTGAGACAAAGGTAAAGAGCCGTAGTTAGCATATATGTTTCTATGGCTGAAATATCATGGCTGTTTTAAATCTGTATCCTTATCAAGTTTTTTCTTTTTCTATAAGGTTGTTTTGTTTACTCATGTGTGTGTGTGTGTGTGTGTGTGTGTGTGTGTGTGTGTGTGTGTGT
>OU015743.1:54453701-54474281 GCA_907169655.1 Acomys percivali | reverse complement strand
GGGGGGAGAGGGAGAGGGAGAGGGAGAGGGAGAGGGAGAGAGAGAGAGTCAGACAGAAGTGTGAGACCAAGAAAGCTGCTATGATGGCAGGAACATTTTAAGGTGCACTGTTAGGTGGCTTGTCATTATGTAGTCCCTGGTGCTAAGTCACTGAAGAAAGGGTGATGCTAGCACCTAGGAACTGAGAATACACATCTTATGTTTACAGAATCAACTGAACAATCATACTCAGAAAATAAAAGTCCTGACATTAAAACCAACACACGTGAGGGTCCAGTTGCCAGGAAATGCAAAACTAACAAGCAAGAATTTGTCAAATATTTTAAGAAACCCAGAAATATTGGTTCAAATTTAAGATCATTTATGTCAAACATGTCCAAATGAAAACAAAATACATGGTGTTGTTTTCAAAAAGTTTAGGAGCATGTCATAAGGACTAAACAGAGCCTGCCATAAGACTATGGTAGCATTCACTAAAAATCTAATGAGACTAGGATAACCTTCATTCAAAAATCTAAAGAAATTTAAAACATTTGGAGGCAAAAACATTGTCACAGTTGGGATGATCTTCATAAAAGGTTAAGGATAAGAGAAAAAAAAAAAGTGAAGTCTGTATGTCCTGAGAAGTGAGTCACATTTACATACTAAATTATTGTCATTATCTTTCACTTTATTCAAAAGTGTATTAAAGAGTTTTAAGGAAAACCCAAAGCATTAAATAAAGCAAATGATCTTATGAGATATCTGGAAAGCAAGAACCTGTTTTGGTTTTTTGGAGTTGTTGTTGTTGTTTTATTTTTTCATGAGTTTTAAGTTCTCCTGGAAATATTCCACTGCCATTGAGTCAGGTGATGACTTTCTCTAAAGTTCATTCCTGCTTTCTCTGGTGGAAAAACGTTCCTAAAGAAGTCTAGGAGATGCAAGTTACCTGACCCTGCATCCAAGACTAAACTGAAGAATTGCATTCTCTGCTCTTTGGCAAAAGAAGAAATATTGATAATTATTAGTAGTTCATTCATGAGCCAAATTGGAAGATATTGTTATGACAAAATAAGTAAATATTAAAGACTTTTTAAAAAATGAGTTTAGGCAGCATCAAGATTGCCATTCATGTGTCCACAGCAGTAGCTAAAAACGGAAACAGTCTCACATCTGAATGATTAGACTTCTTCTGTAATTACTTAGGGAGCACCTATTTTCCCACAAAGAGACTTAGTAAACACTGAGTAGCAGATGATGTAAGAAACTGAGTTTCTCAAAAAAGCCAGCTTCAGATCCTGCAGTGAGCAAAGTAGAAGAGAATAAGCCCATAGCTGAAATGGTTCCTGAAATTTAGAATATTCTCTTTGAATATCTCTGTGGCTGTTGTAAAAATGTATCTAAAGTCACCTGTTTTAGTTGTGTCCGTGGACTTACAGGTTGAAAACAGTTGAGTGGCACACTTTGGTGTTATTCACGTCTGGGAAGCATGCTCAGGCCAGTTAAGTAACTAAATTGCTTTCATTGAGAATTGGGTAAGGTATGAAGATAGAATGTAAACATCTCCTCCACTACCGAAATGGAAGAAAAACTGTGTAAAATACAATTGAATGGGAATCTAGAACTGATTAAATCAAAACTAAAGTGAAAAAAATAAGTAAAGAAAGATAAATGACTATAGAAACTGGTGACCAGATATTATTATGTCACTATGGAAGCCAAAAGAAAACATACTTAATAGCATATCATTATGGGAAAAATTATAATTAAAATCAAATTTTAATGTGATAAATGAAAATTTATGTCCTATGGGTACAAGCAGTATGTTTTGTATCTATATTTAAATTGAGTAAGTACTTATTCTTAAAATATTAAAAAATTACATCTGGTTTTAGGAACTAAATATTGTATATTACCAATAATCAAATATTAAGGAACTGTTTATGTATTTGAAATGTAATTATTTATACAATAGATAAAACAAACATTAAAAGGATCATGCTAAAAGTGAAAAGGATAATAAGACTTTTTTATCCTTCCTTTTCAAAACTTAGGGACAATGTAAGGGAAAATAACTCTTCTGATATAGAAAAATGGGAAGAACAAAAACCTCAAATCATTGCATATACTTCCCCATCGTGGACTTAGATTAGAGACATGCTGAGAGCTGATGTTGATTTTTAGCCAAGTTCATCTTTTCTGAAAGCTACCAACCTTGATGCAATGCAGCACAACTCTGGCTTGCTCGTAGGGCTTAAATCTCTTTTCATATCTGTCATAAATTTCATGTGGAAAATTCAGGAAGAATCCTAAGTTCACTGATGAGGTAGGGAAACTCTGAGAAAATCAACTGATGCTAATTTGTTTTATTTATTTAAGATTTGGTTTCTTAGCTCACAGAGACCATGTGAAGTAAACTGTGTGTGGTGAGGGAGATCAGGAAGAGTAGAGAGCAAAACTGAGTGTTTAAGACTAATAATATCTGGAAGGCTTGTGAGTCTATTAAAGAACAAAAGTTAAGGGAAGTTATGTCTTCAGCATAAAAATGAAGAATAACAAAGAGAACAATAATATGTGTGTTCCAGACAATTTTCATACTGTTCCTCATTTCCCACTGATCCCCTTCATATCATATTTTTCTCAAAATTAAAGATAATTCAGTGGCATATTTCAATCTGAAGTAGGCCAATGATGTAATTGTACACAAAACTATCAAAACAAGTTGGATGTATATATACCATATCAAAAGATAAATTCCTTGATTATGGTGAAAACATACTACCAAACTATGAGACAATATGCAAAATAATCATTAATAATCTCAAAATAATTATTTAATGTCATTTATCCTAGAAAAGTAAAGACTCAGGGATATATATGAACCTAAAAGGTCAGAAAGCCATAGAAATAAAAAAGCCTACAAATAGAGCTTGGGGAAGAAACGGGAAGTAAATAAAAATGTTAAAGTTACCACAGAAACAAAAGAGAGAAAAAAAATATTGAAGTGAGATCAGAAACATGTGGATATGTTTGGTCAAAACAAGTAACAAAAGGAAAATACCAACTAATTAAAAAGTACTTCAAAATGTTAGAATTGTGGTAATAAAGAACATCTGGGCCACACATGATTGTCTGTTTTGAAAAGAACAGAATGCATAAATACTGTAGTCTAATACATAATAGCATAAAAATTTAAATAGAGAAGAGAAGACTGGGAGGTAGAGATTTAGGAATCATGCTATTTAGCCTAGAAAGTTGTGTATTATAATGGATATGTCGTCTGGTTTTCATATCACTTGTACTTGGTATACAAAGAATAGCCTTTTAAGATAGGACACAGTGTATTCCATCTAAAGAAGAGTGAGAAGGAATAATAAATCTAGAACTTTACCTCTTTAAATTCTTTTAAGTGGAGCAGTTCTATATAGTCAAAATTAAAAAAAAAATAGAAGTATTTCATGATATCTAAGCTAAAGGTAACTCATTCTAAAGAGCTCAGTATGAAAGTTACTCCCTTCAAGTAGGGTAGAAAGAAACTTTTGTGGAGCAACAAGTCTTTCCAGCCAACTAGCTGATCATTTAGTTATTCTTTAGAGTAGGAGAGTGGATACCTATAATAATACAGCAAATCTGGCTGGGATACAATTCAGTGGCAAATTTCATGACAAAAACATAAATATGAAATAAAAGCTATTAAACTCCTCTGGAAAAACGATAGCCTTTCAACTATGGAGTTCAATGATGCTAGAAAAAATAAAATTTTGGACGAGAATTTTAAAATTTACTCATAAATTGTCAACAAACTCAAGGATGATACAATAAAAATGCACTCAAAATAGGACCTTGAAAGTTGAGTTATCAACAAAGAAGAAAAAGAGACTAAACTCGGCAATATGAAAGAAATATTAAGTAAGAGAAACTGAGGCCAAAAAAAAAAAGTCTGAATAGGAATGTTGAAAACAAAAACCTGAATGAACTGGGCAAAAAGTACAATGGAAAGCAGGATCCAAGGGCCTGAGTACACAACAACAATGTCACGTGCAATGGATGCCAGGAGTAAGGAAAAGCCAAACTCAGCAAGGAAAACAAACAAAAACTAATGGATGCAACACTCAAGAAATCTGATATATGATGAAGATCAGAACTTAAAAATCCACTAGATGAAAGAAAGATCTGAAAAACAAACAAACAAACAAACAAACAAAACAAAACAGAAAAAACACTAAGGACCTCGGAAACATACTAATTAGATTATAGTAGAAAATCTCCACATTTAGAGAAAAAATAGGCATCAAAATACAAGAAAGACTAAGAACCCCAAATAGAAAGAACTATTGTACCAGACACCTTTCTCATTGTTGTGACAAAATAACTGGTATCAAGAATCTTGAAGAAGGAACTGTCATTTCTCCTTACAGTTCAAGTGTACACCGTCTGTCACGGCAAGGAAAACATTACAACAGGAGCTCTGGATGGTGTGGTCATATTACATATACTGGTAGGAATTAGTGATGAATGCTAGGGCCCAACTTCCTTTGCCCTTTTTCTTCAGTCCAGGATACTTGTTCATTGAATAGTGCTGTTCATCTGTTAAAGTTGGCCTTCCCATTTCAACTAACATAATTTCATCTAGATTTGTAGATGATTTTAGATATTGTCAAGTAGACAATCTGTATTAATCTTCTTACCAGTAAAGAACTTCCCTATGATATATTTTAGTCGAGATATTTAAAAAATGAGAAGAAAAGTAATAATGTTATAAGCCATAATAAAAATAATTAACTGATGAGGCAAAGATATTAGAATAGACTTAGATTTCTTCTCAAGAATCCTAACAAGTTATTGAAATTAAACCTTAACTATTAAAAATTAAATGCCATATATCAGATAAGCCTAAAATGTATAGAGAATATTTAACACAACATACATGAAATACACATTGTTCTCAGCAGCTCATGGGATTATCTCTAAATTTATAACACTGTAAGTCACACAGCAAATCTTCATAAAGAAATAATTGAGATAACCTATTTTGTTTGATCTAATAATGATGCAATAAAATTGAAATCAGTAGAATATACACTTGAATGACCAAGTGGTTAGTGAAGAAACCAGGAGGGTAATTAAAAAGCATATAGAACCAAATGAAAATGAAAGAACAATGTACTAAATCTTTGGAGTATAGTATTTATAAGCAAACTTTACAGCAAATAGTGTTTACATTTAAAAGAACTAATGACACAACTCAAAGATGTAGAAAAACAAAAGCATTCCAAACCCCAAATCAATGAGCAACCAAAAATAGCTAATATTAGAACATAAATTAATGAAATAAAGACTAAGAAAATACATAGAGATAATCAAACAAAAATACGATACTTTGACAATATAAACAAGACTGACACTTGTCATCATGCTAACCAAAGAAACAGAAGACCCAAATAAAAGTAGAATTGAAAAAAAAGGGGAGGGGGAGGCTTATAAAACTTTTACTTAAATCTAAAGGAGATTGATGAGATTCTTTGTATAATTATATATCAAAATAGCACAGTAGAGAAGAAATGGACAAAGTGCTGGACACACAATATAATAAAATTAAATCAAGAAGATATAAACAACTAAAACAGATTTATAACTAATAGGTAATATTTCAGTAACAACAAAATTCTTCTCTAAAGAAAATCTAGGTATTTTCTTTGCTAAATTTTTAGCAGCTTTTAATAAAAAGTTAATACCAATGAACCTCAACATTTTCCATAAAATAGAAATTGAAAGAACACTACTATCAAACTTCTTCTGCAAAGTCAGTATTACCTGGCAACAGAAAGTACCTAAAGACAGATCAGAAATGAAACAAAACAAAACGAAAGCAGGAACCATCGTTTGAATCTGTAGAAAGAGCTGTATATTTCTTCTTGTATAAGTTGCCATAATTAACCTACAAACTAGGACGCTTTGCCCCATCAGAATTATTGGTTGAACCATGGCCCATGTTGCTCCTCTTTAGGTCCCCATCTGCTGGTTGCCTGGGCTGTATTGGGTGTAGTGGATGTGTGTTCCTTCCCCAGGAGGGACCAGGGTGGTTCAAGCGCTTTTTGCTTCTAGGGGAGTCAGAGGAACCTCCTGTATCAGAGGTTCCATTTCTCTCAGGAATGACTAGGTTGCTTAGGGTGAGGCTAATACACTAGGCAAGGCTCCTGGTTTCACCCGGGGTGTCGGGGGTCAGAGGGGTGTTGGGGAGATGGAAATGAGTTTTCCGTTGGCTGTTACAGTTACCTTTTTTAAAATGAGATTGCTGAGATTGTTGGGTGTGGTGACACACGCCTTTAATCCCAGCACTGGGGAGGCAGACGCAGGCAGATCTCTGTGAGTTCGAGGCCAGCCTGGTGGTCTACAAAGCTAGTCTTAGGACAGCTAAGGCTACACAGAGAAGCCCTGTCTCGAAAAACAAAAAACAAAACAAAAAACAAAAACAAAAAAAAAAAATGAGATTGCTGATGCTAGACAGCAGTGGAAACTCAGGTGCTCCTAAAACCAGCGATGTTATTACAGCCCTTTGGTTAAGCTACTGTATGGCATGGATACAAGCAAAAGCCAAAAGCTGACCGGAAGGCAGGTCCAGTCAGACTCAGTTCTGGCAGGGTGCCGGTCAATGGCAGCTAAAGCAGTTCTGCAGGCCATTACTGTATTTTTTGCACCATAAGGTGAACTTTTTCCTCCCATAAAGGGGGGATGGGTGGAATTTGGGTGTGCCTTATGGTCTTACTGCTGTTTTTACTGTTTTTCTAGATTTACTGCTTTAAAAACTGGGTGCCTCTTATGGTCAGGTGCGTCTTATGGTCTAAAAAATACAGTAAACAGAAGAAGCTGGAGGTAGGCAGCATTTACGAGGAGGACATTCAGGAGTTCTGTAAACTTGCGGTGGCCAGGTGAGAACACCTGATTTGCAGTAAGATTAAGGCATTCAGTGGAGATTCTTCAGGGAGCCCTTTGTTCCCCAGAATAAATGAGAAATCTCAAATAGCCATGGCGGAGGAGTGCAGTGAGAGAGCAAGCCTTTATTTCCTGAATCAAGGACATTAAAATCCTTCCGCAGTGGGAGGGGTTTTGAGGATGAATATGTTTGATTTGCCGGGTCCAGGGTTGCCAGGGATACTTGATCTACTTGTAACAAAACAGCCCTATCATAAGAGGAGGAAAGCAGTATTCCCTTATCCTACATAATTAGGATCTCACAGTCCCTTCAGTGCCTGGAATGAGGAAAGGGTTGCTCAGTCTCCTTCCAGCTTTCCCTTTCTTCTAGACTCCTGAAGGTAAGCAGCTCTGAAGGCCCAACCAGGCTTTGCTCATCATAGCCCTTTTCTGTCCTGTCTCTCAGAATACCTTACACTTCATGTAAACAATGAAGAAGTTGATTGCCATGTAGAGTTGGGAGGACAGAATTTGGGACCAAGTAAATTGATATATAAATAATATAAACTGTGAGATTAAGACTGCTATCTGTCCAGGCACAGTGGCACATCCATACTTGTAATCTCAGCAGTGAGTCCAGGACAGTTAAGGCTACACAGAGAAACCCTGTCTTGGAAAAAATAAAATAAAACAAAAATAATGCAATCTGTACCGTGAAAACTCAAAACACAGCAGAATAAAATCCAAACAAAAACATTCAAGGGCACAATGTCTCGTGTTAGTTTCTCTCATGTATGATTCCCTAATAGTCACAAACCAGTTTGACTTTAATGTTACACAATTCTTTTCATATACACTTGCATAACATGGAGTCCTTACAAATTTTGTGCACATAACTCTAGGAATGTATTCAACTAGAAAGTAGTTTTTTTTTTCATTTAAAGATTGTTTCCTTATTTTATTGCAGTCATTCAAAGCATGAATTTGTTTCCATAACAACAGTAATACACAGTAGGATGCCATTGGTGTCCCTGCTCAGAAAAAAGTGTGCATATCACAAATAGCAGAAACTGTAGGAATCCTGACTCCAACCCAGTAGGAGATGACCTAAGGGCAAAATTCAGCAGAGGTCATATGTTACACGCGAGGTTTGTGAGAATACCAAGGATAATTGGGCTCTGTGATTCTTTTAGGAAATTCACATGCATTTAAAACAGCTATGAATCTGTCACTGAAAAGCATGTGGTAAACGCTGAGGCTACCAAGGCCTGGAGACAAGACCTAAGGTGATGTAAATGTGTGGACTGCCATCTCAGGACCCTCTTCTACACTGTCCAGTATTCTATAGCATCTTCTATATCTGAGCATTCAATAAAACTGTGAAATTAAAATTAGCTCTACCAACATGACTATAATAACATGTAAACTTATTAATTAACATCTATGACATCTGTCAGCCAAAGACAAGGTTGCCATTGTTAACCTACATTTGTCCTTTCTTTCTCCCAGAATGGTAAGACTCAAATTCATAGAGGGCTTGCTATGTAAAATTTCAGAATAAAAGATGAGAGAAGAGAAAAAATGGGAAAAAATTAAAAATCAAGCACTTCATTGGAAGAAATGTTGATTAGATATTACAAAAAAGAGTAGTAGTATGTTTTCTTAAACGTTCTGTAGAAGCTGTGAAAATGTATTAGTTTTGCTGTTTGGAAAAATTATTTTGTTGCTGAGTTGCATTTAGTAACATTTTAAGATCATCCTAATGTGTTTACATCTACTGGTAAATATATAAGCATGCATATTTGGGAAGAAGATATTTGTTTGTAAATTGCAAGTGGAAATTTCTATATTGTTGGATACTGTTTCTTGCATATTTTGAAATGTATTTTTTTCTGAAATTGTCAGAGTCTAGGCCATTGTTATCATGGTTCAATACTAATATTTCCTTTAGCCCAGTAAGTATGAACACACAATACAAATTTTACCATAAAACTTTTGAAGTTATCTATAACTATAATTTTACTTTATTAAGAATTAAAAATATTTATATCTTTTAAGTGAAATACTCAGACACATTTTCATAGTACAGATATTATTTTAATAAGCTACAAAAATTATGTTTTTTTTAACTATTATGGCAACACTATTTCAACCAATCATAACGCAAACATTTGATGTATCAACTTCCTTATTGGTTTGGTTTTGAGCATAGATCGTAATGGCTGAACTAACTCTCCAACACATTAACATGTACTTTAACAAATCTATCTTATTAGGAATCTCAGCCATTGTGTGCAGTTTTTTTTTCTATTTTATAATATGTTATACTGGAATTAGATTTGCTTTTAGGAAGTGTATGCACTTTTGAAAAATTAATTCTAAGCCATCTTAAACATTCTATAACTTTCCAGATTACTAAAGAGTTTTCTCATTTATGAAATGAATGCAGCTGTTTTTCATTTTCATGTTTCATGTACAATCTTGCTAGCAAGGAACTAAAATAGAATCATATGACTCATTAAGAAATATTTCCACATATTCTGATTATTGTTAAAAAATAATTGAACAAAGACAACCTAGTTTCTTCAGAAAGAAGACAAATCCTTAAACTGATGAAGTCTGAAAATAAGACTTTGAAATGAATCTAAATTCCATTCCCTTTAAAGGACAGTCATCTCTTTTTCAACCTAGGATACCCTATGATAGCACTGTGTGAATATAGAAATGCCTATTTTGCCTTCTGCCACCATTTCTAAGAACTTCAAAACTCCTAATTTATGTGAAAACATAAACCAGTTTTGCAGTATATTAATGAAAAACTTCATATTCTGTTGCAAGAAGTTAGGTGACCTCGGAGTTGGCCTCAGACTTTCAGGAGGTGTCAGTACCCCCCCGTGTAGACTGAGTGTCAACTATTCACAGGGACAATAGGAGGCTCAGAATTTCTGCACAGTACAAAACCAGCCTGAGTAGCTGTCTGCACCAGAATGCCTGTCTTGCCTGGCCAAGACACTTCTGTTTGTTTGTTTATTGTCTGAGACTTTTCCTACCCACCCAATCCTGTTTCCTCTAATCAAGGAGTTCCTTTTTAATAAATGTCTTGTACTTGTAAATGCAGTCTAACATCTAATCAGACTTTATTATAACTGCAGACTTTATCAGAAATGCACTTCTGAACTTTATTTATTGAGGTGACAGAATGGAATAGAATGGAAAGCTAAAGCTATAGAATAGAATGGAAACCAAAACATATGGGTATAATTTTGTTTTCTACACTTTCTACTACCATCACAGATAGCTTCAATTTCTCTAGTAGTGCTCTCATTAGTAAAACAATTGCCATAATATCTACATGCTCAAAATGTGTTGGGAGAGTATACATGTGATGTATATTTTAAGAACTCTGTTGCATAAGCTTACTAATGTAACTAATTGGACATCAAACCTCATGTTCTTAACTATCACGTTCATGCCATCTAATATTGCCAATTATTGGTTGTCTTTAAGATAATAGACATTAACAAATGCCTGACTTTCAGACCCACACAAAACATCAGCATAAAATGGTCTGTAAAATATATTTTATTTCTGAAATCTTTTTAACACATATGGATATATTCCCTTTATACCTAAGGCAAAATTGATCAAGCAGGGGTAAGTACCGATAATCAAACAGTACAATATTTCTGCATTTACATTTATCAAAATTAGATAAAACAAACTGTAATTTGGAAAAAAAATCTTCACTGCATAAGTTGAAAAAAGAGGGATGAGAAAATGTCAGCAAGTATGGCAAGAGAGAGATAGCAAACAATTAGACTCTACCAGGGGTGGGAGTTATTTGTCTTATTAAAAGGTAATACTTAATTTCTTTATGGTAAAAAAAGTGTATATTTAGAATTACCCAGCTGGAGTCTGTTAGGTCCTGCTGCCGGGCATAGCTGGCATGGCCTACTTTCTACCTAGGGGCGGGACTTCCCCTCTCCCAGAGACTCACTATATAAACCAGACATTTTGGTGTCTTTCTTTTTCTATCTCTCTTGTCGCCCCCTCCCCCCATTCCTCCTTCTCCTTCCCTTCCCTCTCCTTTGCTGCTTCTAATAAACCTGCATTTATATATTATAGCTTCATCACCATTTAGTTCATACTGTTTATTTCATCAATCAGACTAAGTTTAGATGATCCAAATTTTGTTGGCAACATACAGAGCATCATATTCAGGACCGAGCTGAACATACAACTTCTTTTCTCCCTCTGGTGTTGTTTTTTAAAATTATCTGGGTTATCAGTATTATCTGTATGCCCACCTAGCAATCAATTCAGACAGTGGTTATATTTTAAAATAACCTTAGTTAACCTGGAGCAGGGCAGACATTAATCCTCTAAACTACTTCCCATAGTGGAACAGGGATTTCTATCATGCTCCCTCCCATCCATAATCCCAAATACTTGCTAATGTTCTTCCTTTGGGCTGAATTCTCCATCCATGCCGGCCATCTGCTTCTCCTCCATCTAATCCATGGAGACCTTCTTCTTTCTCCTCTCGGGACCCTCTCCTCATCTTCCTTCTCCTTTCTTCTCTCTCTCTCAAAGCCCAGGGACCTTAGCCACAACTCTATCTCCTTTGCCCTGCCCAGGTGGGATGGCTTTTTATTAATTAAAAGGTGGGTCACAGAGACCACAAGAAGGAATTAGCATCAAAATACATTAGACCATCCCCCAACACTCAGGCCTTATCAGGGTATTGACTTGGTCCACATCAATGTCATAGAGTTTCTTCATGGCCTGTTTGATCTGGTGTTTGTTAGCTTGACATCCATGATGAACACTAGTGTGTTGTTATTCTCTATTTTCTTCATGGCTGACTTGGTGGTCAGGGGAAATTTGACGATGGTATAGTGTTCAAGCATATTTCTCCTGGGTACACTCTTTCGAGAGTATTTGGGCTGCCTTGAAGCCTCAGGCTCTTCAGACGCTGGAAGGGCACATCTTCTTTTTGTGGCTGTAGACATCTTTCAGCACTGTCTGCTTAGCTTTCAAGGCCTTCACTTGGGCTTCTGCATTTGGAGGGGCAAGAGCTTCCTTCTTCGCTTTTGGAGCCATCTTGGCAAAAGTGGTAATATTTAATATGAAAAGACATTACAAACTAACATTCCCATGAACCAATAATGAGGACAACAGATTCTAGTCACTAGATTTACATTTTCAAAAACCTATTGTCATGCCAGAGGTTTTGGATTAAAACAGATCCCCACCCTCTCACTCCAGCCAGAAGCCCTTGAAGAAGACAAAAAAATTCTTGCCAAAAGCCTGAACAAAACTCTGGACAAAGCATAAAGCAGATATTTAGCTCCTGATTCCAAAGTGAGCACTGGACTCAGGACACACCTACTGGATCCCCAAACCCAGTGCTCTACTATCTTCACCAGAGATAGAGTTGCTAAGAGACCCAGAGTCATGGCCACATTCCTTCCTGCCCACTGGAGACAGGATTACAACTTCTTCCCCCACACTCCTTTAAGAAGGCCCTATCTGAAGGCAATCTTAAGGCTTTACAGACCTTCTACTGTGAGACCTTGAACTAGCCCTTGAGCGACTCAATCATAGAATAAACCTGCTTTTCCTTTTTAATTCATTTTGATCAGAATTATTGCAGGGACAGCGGAAAAAACATTTACTTATGAGTACAAAAAAGGTAATGTCTTCTGATACCTTACTGGTTTTGGTCTTCTTGTTTTGTTGTTGCTGATGTTTTGTTTAATCTTTGAGGCAGAATCATTATATAAACCTAATTGGTCTGGACCTCACTATGTACATCAGGCTGTCCTGAACTTGTAGCATTTTTTCTTCCAGGAATATAGGCTTATGACACCATCCCTGGTATCTTTTTACAGACATTTGTGATCATGATATATATAGTCTTTGTAAAGAGCAAAGAGACTTGAGTTATAGAGAGAAATGAAAGGAAAAGTAGCATACCATAGAATCATGAAAGAGCATGTATATTACACTTTTAGCTTGGCAGGAGAAAGGAGAAAGAACTGTTTTAATAAATAAAAGACAATGTATGATGCTTTTAAACAAAAATATTTTACTCCTATAGTAGTTCACACAAGATATAGAGGGACAGAATTAAGCCATAAGGACCAGCTGGTGATATAGGCAAAGGTCAGTAATATCACTGCTCAGGAGGCTGAAGCAGGAATGTGAGGAACTTTTAGTCTCTGTGGTGAGATTCTGTTTTGGGAAAAAGAGGTATAAAGAATAAGACACTGGTTCAGGAATGTGGTGATCTTGTAGTGGAACTGCTATACCTCTAGTCCTTCTCGAAACATGACAAAATGGTAAAAATTGGTTGTTGATTGGATGTAATAGCAAGTCAGAGGAAAATAAGAATCCCAGGATGGACTTTGTTAGCTAAGGTTATTGGGTAAGAAGAGACAGAATAGAAACAATCCCATTTTTATGCTTTTATGAGTATAGTTTCAAATGAAAGGAGCCTGTATTGTCCCTGAGACAAGGAAAATATGTTTAGGATTTATTTATCCCAGACAGAGGAATGTTTCTGAGCTTTAGTCTAGATTGGAACTGTGATGAGATTTTGGAACAAAGTAAATGTAAGTGGTAGCAAAAGCTATGTTGTGAGCCCTTTCATTAATCTGAGAGGAAAGGGTGGGAACAAGAAGTGAATTTGATTACTATTGCAAGAAAGGAAAGAAAACTCACCACTTATAACTCTTCAAAGCAAGAATTTGCAAGTTAGTATCCTCCTGGTTGCTCAAAATCTATAAACTCCATTATATGTGTGGAAGACATTATAGCTTTGTTTAATAATACATTACATTAAATTTGTTAGTTTTTTCCACTGAGTTTTGATGTAAACAATAAACTTTAAAACTTGCTTTCCTTTAGTCTAATCTGTGGTTGGAAGCCCTTTATTTCATGCCAAGAAATATTTAGCTCTTTGATCTTTGAGTTAAAACCCAAGACTAATTCCGCGTTTATCTTTTATACTTGCTAATGGACAAACATTCTTGTACTGAATGAACAGAGAAATGTCTCTGAAACAATGTATACCTCTACCTTGCTCTGTATTCTGCAGTGAAAATAAAAATAGGAAATACATGATAATTTTTCTATTTAAACAGCAAACTTCTATATTGCAGTGAGTTATCAGAAGAACTAAAATTTGGACTTCAGGGTTACCAGGGCAAAGGTTAAGAAATAGGCCTACAGGAGATAATCTGGCCAGGTGCAGGGAGGAAACAGCTTTTCCACCCACCAGAGCTAGAGTTGCTAAGAGACTCATAGTTAGGGCCACATTCCTTCCTGCCCACTGGAGACAGGGTTAATTAGAAATGAGACACTTCCCTGGACAAAATAGTGAACAATGAGAACAAAGAAAGCTGAGCCCTGCGTGGTCTTAGTGCCTTTTTCTGTAGCCTATCACCTTTAGACATTAAGCCTCCTCCTTATGCTACTCAACCAATAGGCACTTGCCAAGCTGGAACTCCCCTCCTTTGGGGTCCTGGGAGGGTTAGGAACTTACAAATTTACCCTCAGGTTAGAGATCTAGGCTCTTTCTGGATAGCATTGTGTTGATGACCATCAGAGCCTGATTCAAATTGAAAATATTAAAAAGTTCTTATGTATATTGCATAGGTATTCAGTCCTGGTGGTCTTTTTTGAGGTTCTTGGGATGTGGGTACAGCATCTGGGGACTCACCGGGATCCCTCCGACCCCAGGACCCTAAACCAGAGGACTTAAACCCAGATAAGTGTTGTCTTGGCCAAGTGTTGAAAGTGTTCTGTCCTTGTGTCTATGTTCTGTGACCTCTAGTGAGCACTGGAAGCAGTGTGAGCTCACAGCAGGTGAGGAGCTTACGTATAAAGTGACTGTGTGTGGTCACTGATAGACCCTGGAAAATGTTCTAGGATACTGCCACCATGGAGGTCCGGGTGACACCCTAGACCCCAGGGGAGAATGGAGAGTCCCAAGAGTAGAACTGTGGGTTCCAAGAGTGGGATGCTAGGTCCAATAGGGGGTGATAGAGTGCCCCAAGAATTTGTGCCCCAGGAGTGTAAGGCCGGGTCCCCAAAACAGTCTGGTTAACTGGAGAAAAGGAAGAGAGTCATTCCCACACTTGCCTGGATTTGTTGTCTAATTATCTATGGTAACTCTTCTTATTTGTTTAGATGAGACTAAGATGTACGCGATGAGACAGACCCAATTCTGACTTGTTTCAAGGACAGCCTGGTTATGGGAGAGGCTGCTTCTGGTTAGATTTCTGAAGGACTGTAACAGAGCCTGCTTGCTAGTGGGACAGTCTGTAGTCCCGAATGTTTATTCTTTTTGAGCACCATACTGGTACATTTCTGTTTGTGTGGTCTTCTTGTGTTTCTGCTTGTAACCATCTCAATTCTAGAAATGGGCCAGGTCTCAAGCATGGGGGCTTGAGCCAGGTGCCTCCCATATCCTGCTTGAATACTCGGTTGCTGCTGAATCCTGCATAGAGGGGCCTTCCCAAGCAAGGAGGGCCTTCCGGGAACCTCTACACAAACATGGGGGCTATTGGATCCTTGATGGTATGAGACACCTGAGCGCACCGCATTTGGAGAGGAGTGAAGAAGGGTTGCCAAGGTCTGCCTACTCCATTTTTGTCTTTTAAAATGTCCCACCACTTCTGCTGAACGAACACCAGGAGGACACAGGAACTGAAGGGCTTTTGGGTGGCTGCTATTCAAACTTGGTGAAAGCTTTTTCCAGCTTCCAGTCTGGTCACAAGCCTGCCCCACCCCCAAGCACGGTACACTGGTCACCTGATTGAGGACAACGCTGAAAAGCCCCAGCTCCTGCTTGCATCAGTTGGGTTCAACAGGTGACAAGATATTTTACCCTTAAAATTACAGCTAGAGAAAGTAAAGTTTTATCCACCACAAATGTATTAATAATGTATGTGGCCATTATATGTTTGATCTAGCTTGTTTTATTTAAATGTATAAATTGTGTTCTGTACACCTTGGTTATAAATTAGTGGTTATTTGAGATGGGTAAACTTTTTAAACAAAAGGGTTTAATCTTTAACAAAAAGGTTAACTTAAACTTGAAATTTAGAGTTGGAGCCATTAAGCAGCAAGTGGCCTAAGCTAACAGGTCTCTAATGATACTTTTAAATTAAGGTTTTTATGTAATTCTTGTCCTGTATTTAATGCTAGACTTATAAAAGATAGAATTTTAAACTAATGTTTCTTTAATAAAGTATTAAAGCTGCACATCCAAACTATATAGCCTAAGATTATACTGTAAACTCTTATCTAAAGATTTATAATTTGCTTATTGGGTATGATGTTTAAAATTTAAATCCAAACTCTTGTTTAGAACATATATGTGTGTGTGTGTGTGTGTGTGTGTGTGTGTGTGTGTGTGTGTGTGTGATTGTAACACAGATGTTTTTCAATAGCACCCATGTGAACCACAAAGTCTGTAGCCTGCCATGTGACTCTACCATCTTGAGAAAGTCACGTGGTATAAGGCAACAATTTCAGAGCCTCTTGGTCCTAATGAGCTTTCTGCTTATTAAAATGGATGATTCAGATTAACAGACTGTTATATTACACACTTTGGAAATGGTTAATTCTAAAAGATACATTTAAGTTAAGAAACATTAATTTTAGAGATACTCAATTGTTTACACTGTTAAAATTTGGGTATTGTCTTCTAAATTTATGGTTATTATGTTCTACCTTCATTCTCAAAAAGGTAGGAATATGTTTGGCTTTATTTTCTGAATATGGCTATGTTTTTAAATTGCCTGCCACAGCCTCTAACACCACTTGGCTGCCTGCCATGTTAATTCAGTGCTAAAAATTGTGAGGCCATAGCCTCTCTGCCATCTTGGCTGAAGGTAGTCACATGGCTCAGAGTCATTTTGGTTGTGGGAGACTCAAGTCTCTTTTTGAAGGCTGCCAACCACATTCAGTTGCCTTGCTTAGTACCAAAGGCAAACTCTATCCTTTAAGCTAGCTTTTGCTGTTCAGTCTTAATGATGAAATGTGGCACAATCAGCCAGATTGCCAGTCCATCAATGAACTGTATCTATGATTAAAAATTTTGCTTTATTATTAGTTCAGAAGTATATTTAACGTTGCACTAGTAACTGATGCAGTGTATGGTGAGCTATGTCAGTGAATCAGTTACTGGATAGCCAATGAAACAATTCCAAGAGAATGATATATCATTCCCTAGGTGGGGTAGATGGTTTTTGGTTGTTCAAATCTTTCTATATTGATACAAAATTAAGGTTATATTTTGATTACAGCATACTATGTATAAATCCTTTTAACAAATTATGCCTATGTAGTTCTTAAAAGTGCTATGTGCAGGTCCAGTCCTTTTAAAATGTACTATCACAAACTTTTTAGGATAATAAAAGTTTATGGTATTGTTAGATACTAGTTCAGTTAATCACAGGTATTTTCTAAAATAATCTGCCAATATAGAGCTAAAAACAAGCAATTCAGATATACTAAAATTAGACAGATGTGGTCCTCTAGCACTTATCTGCATATTATAGGTTATGTTTGTAAGCACTAGTTTAGATCAGATAGTTAAAGACAGACAAGGATTGACCCTCAAGCTTGTCAGAGATCTGCTGGAAATGACATTAAATATATTTAATGAATTATAACAGAGAGTCCTACATTCTAGCAGTAACCCCCAAGGACTCTGAGAAGATTGTGCATGGCAGATGACTTTAATCCTGGACTGTGGTATTCTAAACCACTGGGCAAAAACTTCTCCAATGCTTCACCTGTGCCTAGGCCCAGTATGTACTGTGGAAAACAAGCTGGGCACCTTGTGAGTTATTGTCTCATGTTGTTGAATATTAGGTGAGGTCAATCTCTTCCATGTTCTCCTTCCACAGAAACAGACTCTCATCCTCTGTGCCTCTGTGGCTGATGGCCAGACTATCTCTGCCCATGGTGTCATGTTACCTCAGGAGACAACTGAGACAACTGTGTAGGTACCAGGATACAGGTAGTCATCTCTGTCATTTCTATTTGTACATAAAATATGCAGGTTATAATTTATCTTTATCAGGTCTCTGACTACATTGATGGCTAACCTAATGGTAGTTTTACAGCTATAAGACAATTAGATCCACTGTTAGTACATTAGTCAATTAATTAGCTAATTAAAACTACACAGTCCTAGGTCTCTTATTAGAAAATGCAAACAGTCTTGTCTTGCTCACAGGATTCATGTTAAATGGTAAGCAGCTTTTTATTAATCCTTCTTTTAGATGATTGCACTCAGTATTCAACTCCCTATGTCTTTAGTGAATAAGTGAAAACAAGATGTAGTTTATATAAGGTCTGAGGATATGACAGTTCAAGTATATGAATCTGAAATATTTGAGGGTCTGGGAAAGTGTTTAAGGGTTGATAAATGCAAGTTATAAAATAAATATCTGAGGGTCTAAGAAAGTGTTTTAATGATGGTAACAGCACGTTATAAAAGTTAAATGATCTTAAGAGAAGTTTTAAGGTACATAAATGCAAGTTGCAGATTTAAAATATATGAAAAATGAGATCAATAGAGTTCTGATGAGCTGTTGAATCATTGATTGCTTATTAATCAGTCCCACATTCAAGATTTTAATTTTTCTTTGGTTGTATAAATAGAGACTTAAAGGTGCTTCTCATTATGCTAAAAATGTATCTGTTCAATCTTTATATGAAGTCTTCTACACTGGAAGAAGAATGTTCATGCTTTTACTGGAGTACAGGTTTCAAAGGCATAAACCTACTCCAGCTGTATTATAGATGCAATTTAACTTTTGTTGCTAGTCTGTATTTGTCTCAGCAGATTTTTTACCTGGCCAACAGTCTCGATCCAGAGCCTCTGGGGTCTGGACTTGCTGGAAGCTATTGTAAACCAGTCCTGCAGATATGATTATGCTCTGTCTCTTCCACTGGATCATCTAAACAGATGCCTTTGATAAGTGCCCCATTAACCTTTAATTAGCTTTTCAGCCTTGCTAGGCCCTAACAGAGCCCCTAATATCAGCAGGAAGAACTTACAGAAGAGAATGACCTCACCTGCTTTCCACTTGATAGGCTGAAATGCTAAGTCAAGGGCAATGCTCTGGCGTGAGGGAGAAGTGGCTAAAAGTAAATAGGCTCTTAGTTCTGATGAAAGCAGTTATGCTTTGTGCCCCCCTTATATCAAGCAAGAATTGGGCACCATCCAGCTATAGTCATGAAGGCACAATGCCAGGCCTTACAACAGGCTGACTCAGTGGAATAAGTTTCAGGAAGACCCATGATTGGGCCTTCAATGAACCTGTTGGGGTTTGGGGGGGCCTGAGATACCAGAAGAACTAAAATTGGATTTCAGGGTTACCAGGGCAAAGGTTAGGAAACAGGCCTATAGGAAATAATCAGGCCAGCTGCAAGGAGGTACCAGCCTTCCCACCCACCAGAGATATAGTCTCCAAGAGACCCAGTTTTATGGCCACATTCCTTCCTGCCCACTGGAGAAAGGATTAATAAGAAATAAGACACTTCTCTGGACAAAGTAGTGAACAAAGAGAACAAAGAAAGCTAAACCATTGGTTCCTTTTTCTGTAGTCTTTTACCTTTACACATTAGGTATCCTTATGCTACGCAACCAATAGGCACTTGTGAAACTGGAGTTCCCCTGCTTTGGGGCACTGGGAGGGATGAGAACCTGAAGATTTACCCTCAGCTCAGAGATTGAGGCTCTTTCTGGATATGATTTTGTTGCTGACCATCAGAGCCTGACTCAAGTTGGAAAAAATTAAAGGTCTTCATGTATATTGCATTGGTATCAATTTCTGGTGTTTTTTTTTGTTTTTGTTTTTGTGGATTTTTGTTTTGTTTTGTTTTGTTTTATTCTCATGATCTGGGTAGAGCAGCAGAAAGCCAGTCTTATAACTAAAGCAACTAAAGTGCCAATATTAAAGCTAACAAGACTGTCTTTTCTGCTTAAGCTAATTAAGCTGTATCCAGAAGACCCCATGACTTTTAACTGGCATTATCTTGTTACAATGCCTTATAGATAAATTTTCTAAATAAGACATGCAAATGGCCAATAGATATATGAAAAGATGTCTAAAATCACTCATCAGGCAAATGCAAACAGAACCTTAAATGTGGTAGTCCTTCATATTTATTAAGTTTGCTTTTACTCAATGAAAAACTAACAATAACAAGGGTTGTTGAGGTTGGAGAGAAACCAGAACTTGTTTACATTGTGGTTGTGTTGTGTAACATTATTTAGATAAATGTCCACTCACCCCAGATAAAGAACCAATCACAGTACAAACTAACAATACCATCAAAGTCCAACTTAAACTAATGAGTTTTACTGCAGCTACTTTCCTAAGTAAGGGTAGGGGTTACTTACAGGAGGAAAAATGATTGAAAGACAGCTGCATAACAAAAGCTGACCCCTTAATGAGTCCCAGTTTCCAAAGCTTGAGAGTTAAAGCATGCCGCCCAGCCAGCCAGCAGCTCAGTAGCTTGGAGGGTGTACTTTCAGATAACTTAGTTGGTCTGAGCCTGTCTTGAAGCTTTTGCAGTAGCAAGAAAGAAGAAGAAGGAGGAGGAGGAGGAAAAGAAGAAGAAGAAGAAGAAGAAGAAGAAGAAGAAGAAGAAGAAGAA
>OU015743.1:54441325-54453691 GCA_907169655.1 Acomys percivali | reverse complement strand
AAGAAGAAGAAGAAGAAGAAGAAGAAGAAGAAGAAGAAGAAGAAGAAGAAGAAGAGGAGGAGGAAGGAATAATAGGAGGAGGAGAAGGAGGAGGAGGAAGAAGAGGAGAAGAAGCAGCTTGGATGAGTGTCTATCTCAGGAGTTTTACCTCAGCTGGTTTTACCTCTACTTTTCTGTCCTCTCTTAAAGCAATTCTATTGCATCTCCCCTTTAAAAGCTTGTGTTTGAAGAAGCATGCCTTCAAAATGGAAAGTTGTACTCTCAAAAAAATGTTCTCCACAACAGTGGAAATATGAAAAGATATATTTGTTTTGGAGAACAATATGGGAGATCTACAAAAAAGTAAAACTGAGGTGCTTGCATTCTACTACTGTTAGTCAAAAACAACTGGAATTAGAACTTCAAAGGTGCTTTCATTCTCATGTTTACTGCAGTGCCATTCATAAGAATCAAGTTATGAAAAGAACTCAGATGGTGTTTAGAGAAGGAGAAACATGGAATTTCTCCACTCTGAAAGTTATGTGACTTTTACTGGGGATGATATGAGCAAATGTCTGCTTATTCTATATAAGCCACCAATGACAAGCCAAACAAATGATTCTACGGTTAATCTCAAAGATGCAAGGAGAAAAACTACTGACCCAAAGCATCATAGCCAAATTAATTAAAACAAGTCTGCCTCCCCTTAAAGCAAGGTTTGAGAAGCCTGAATTAGATATGAAGAATATAAAGTTTTTATATCTCATGTGCAAGAGTTTTCCAAATGGGTGGTTTGGTGGGAAATAAGTGGAGTTAGAGAAGTAGAACATAACAAGGTAGTCATAATAAGATAGTCATAACAAGGTAGTCGTAACAACTTTTTGAAGCAAAGAGAGGGTTGCAAGATGGCTATTACAACTTTTTGAAACAAAGACATGTCTATTATTTGCTGCAACAAGCAATACAGAGCTGTTGGTCCAGTATCAACAACCCCAAGAATCTCCAGGAGGGAAAACTGATGTAATAGCATGAAGGATCTTTGTCATGACTTGAGACAGGCCGTGAAGGCCACACCCTGCTCTAGTTTGTAGAGTTTTTTAATGGGGTCTTTTCCCTCTTAGCTTTCCCAAAGCATGAGGAAGGGTGTCTCAGCTTGGCAAGTACTTATCAGTAGAGAAATATAAGGCAGTCTAGTGTCCTAAGGTAATAGGCTGCAGAACAGATGCCAAGGGCACTGAGGCTTGAACTTTCTTTTGATCTCCTTCGTTCATCTCTTGCTGAGGAGAGTATCTCATGTGGATTTCAGCTGAAGGTCCAGTGCAGTGCTAATCGCCATTGCTAGGGGAGCAAAGCAATAGTGAGGAGAGGGCAAGGCCCCTTGATCTGGCTTCCTTATCTCCAATGGGCACAAAGGAATGTGGTCACATGACTTGGGCTAGGGGAACTTTCCTGCAGCTGTGCGTAAGTTTCTCTGCAGCTGTGTCTAACCACTTGTCACTGTGACCCTGAGATATGGATTTTAATTCTTTGGTCTCACAGAGCCACTTATAGTTAAGGTTACCGGTGGGATATAGCAAGCATAAATGCAGAAGAATAAATGTTTGGGTTGAAAGAAAGAGAATTAACAGCAATGAAACCAGACAGTATGGAATCAATTTCTACCTGGCAATAAAACTGAAAGCATAGTTCTTCTTTTGTGAAATATTTTCCACACTGGTTTCAGTAATTTCTGCATCATTAGTAACATCTGTGAAGAAAGAGAGAGAAAAGAAAATCAATTATAATGTGAGGGAGTAAGAGACCAGTGCAGGAGAATCAGAAAGAGAAAGGTTTGCCTAACACCAGCTTTTCTTCTCCAGCTTTCTTTGACTTGTTTTCTAGAAATGAAATCATAAAAGAAGCTGGGGTATCCTGAGACATAGTATATCCACAGTCACTGCGTAAGAATGCAGACAAGAAGAATAATCATTTATTCCTCTGATAGGACGAGGAAGGACAGCAATATTTCTGGTGATACGTGGTTACAGGCTAACTGATACTCTTTCTTATTGGCTTGGTTTTTCATGAAAGTAGGCATGCTTGGAAATGGCCTCATGACCATCAGATATAAATTGTAGTGTATCATTTCTATGAAGATAAAGTTTTTAAATGTTTCTCTGATTTATTTAGACAAATTATCATAATCCTTCATGAGAAGCAAATGTAACAAATTATTCTAAAAATTTAAAGCTTTTTCCATCCCAAATTGTATTATATCTTGCCCTACAAGTATAAGCCTGTGTTTTGGCGTAGTTGTGGAGCAGAGAAAGAATCTTAGTGGGAGTTCCACCAGACTGACAAGAGCATTTGGGTAAGCTGACAAGCTGGTGGTTTTCTGAAAACATTATTACAACTTCTGAAGGTATCAGCACTAATGTTTTACAGAAAAATGGAATGCTTAGAGGATTTCTGTGAAATCTTGACAAAAAAAATTTTTTTTTATCTGACATGACTTGGGTTCTTACTGTGTGTCAAGCACAATGATTACTGTAGAGCTAAAAGTTAAATGGTGATATTATAATAAGGAGGCCAAATATCCAAAATAAATTTCAGTACATGGCAAAGGGGAAAGCATGAGGCTACATCAGCTTTCATTTCAGATGCTTGCATATCATCATGTAAACACTGAAGCAAAAATTAGAATTTTAGTTATAAACTGAATAGTTTCTATTATACACTGTTCATTGCATAGTAATATAGCAAATTCTTAAAAGCTGAGAATCCAGTATCTCTTGCAGCCCAAATCATTCTGAAGGTCAACTGTTGATAAATCCTCTACCTATTGATTGTCCAGGTACATCCTGATTTTTCTTTACAGTGTGAACTTTTGCCACTTGTTGATTTAAGGGATTGATTGAAATAACTATATAACACTGCAGGACTTCTCTTCTTTCATCCATGCTCTCCTCAGGTCTGATTCCCACCCCCACTTCTCTCTGAACTCACTCTCCTACCTCATTCCCTCTCTTCAACAATCACCTCTGTCTACTCTATTTCCTTGGTGCCCTCTTGTTACTTATCTACTTTGCATCTCTGCATTGTAGTATGTTTGTCCTGTATTATATGGCTAAATTATGCTTATAAGTCAGTGTGTATCATGTGAGTCTTTCTAGGTCTGGGTTCCCTCATTCAGTATAATCTTTCATAGGTCCATCCATTTGTCTGGCATTTTCATAATTTCCTTGTTTTTAATAGCTGTGAAGTATTCCATTAGGTAAAGGTACCATAGCTTCTTTATCTATTCTTTGGGTGAAGGGCATCTAGGTTGTCTCTGGATTCTGGCTATTACATAAAGCTTATTTGAACTAAGTTGAGCAAATGTTCTTGTTGTATGGTGGAGCATCTTTTGGTTATATGTCCAGGAGTGATAAAACTGGGTCTTGAGGTAGAGCTAGTCACAATTTCTGAGAAAGCACCAGATTGACTTCCAAAGTGGTAGTATGAACTTGCACTCCCACCAGCAATGGAGGAGTGTTCCTGTTTCTCCACACCCTAGCCAATATTTGCTATCACTTGAGGCCTGGAGTAAAAAGACACTGTGGTCAGGGGAATCTCTGTGACAATCTGGAGAACTAAGACAAGGAAGGCTTCTGGAAGGATGTGAGGGGGACTCTAGCTTAGACTCTTAGTAACAAAGGCCCATGGAGACTGAAAAGAACACCCACTAATTAGATAAGATTCCTAGTAGAGAGAGGATAACACCAAGCCACCCACAAAAACTTAGAGCCAAAATTTACTCAGATTCCAAATATATAGGGATAAAGATAGAGAAATGTCCCACCAATGCCTGGTGTAACCTGAGATCCACCCCATGGCAGAGAGCCAACCCTTGAGTCTATTAACAATATTCTGCTCTGCTTGCAGACAGGAGCTGAGCAAAGCTGTACTCTGAGATGCTGTACATAGCAGTCGTTCATAACAGATGCTGAGATTCACAGCCAAACATTGAGATGTGGAGGGAGAGTGAAAAGGGCCTAGAGGTGACAGGAGCTCCAGAATTGCCAACTAACCATGGCCCAGAGTGGCTTGTGGAGACTGAAGCACCAACCAAGGAACATGCATGGACTGGAAGTAAGACCCCTGCACAGATGTACCCAATGGGCAGCTCAGACTTCATCTGGGTCCCCTAGTAAGAGGATCAGGTGTTCTCTCTGACATGGACCCTGGTGTCTACTTTTTGATCATATCCATCGGGTGGGAGTGCCTTGCCAGGCTATAGAGGAAGAGGATGTGCTCAGTCCTGATATGACTTGATATGCTTGGATAAGTGGGTGGGTGGGGCTCTTTTTTCTGAGGAATAGGGGAGGAGGAATGGAGAAGAATAAAGGAGAGTGAGATTGAGAAGGGAAGATAGAGGGAATTAATAATAATAATAATAATAATAATAATAATAATAATAATAATAACAGAAGTGACTAAATTAGAGTTAGTGCTCATGTTGATCCCATGAATGACAATAGAAGATACCTAGCCACTCATTTCATTGCAGAACTTTGACAATGTTTGAATCAGTGCACAGAACCAGTATTTGGTCAGAGACTGCTCAACATTGCACTGAGCCATGAGTAACTTGGCAGAGAAGTTGGAAAGAATCAAATTAAAAACCAACAGCAAACAACAACAAAATAATTTTTACCTGGAGAAACTACTTGTATTTTCAAACAAAAAATTGTCATTGTATGAAAAGTGATTTTAGTAAAAGTAGGAAATTTAGCAATGAAAGAATTATAATACGTTATCATTTATAAACTTTGTGTTAGACTACACAGTGACTATATAGTAGAAATAAAGGACAGATTGGAAGATAAAAGCATGCCTCTGATTTATCTCTGTCTTATCCTCCTATATATATATATATATATATATATATATATATCTCAACATGTAAATATGTAGAGATGCTTAAATATGTATGATTAAAAGTAGATGTAAATGTTGAATCTTCTGTTTCTCTGTGTTTTGTACATATGCATTCATGCATGTTACCTATGTGTTATGATATTCAATAATATGTTTTTTATTCACATTTGTCACTTATACAGTATATAACAGACAATAAGATAGACAATGCTGAAACTATTTTAAAGATTACAGGTAATATGTGTAGCCAAACATCATGTTACTCCATTTATATGAACAATCTTTATGTACCAACTAAAAATATTTAATTACAAATAAATAAAAATATTAATTATACATTTCACATGCACACATATTCACACCTCTGAGGAAAAACTTTCTGGTCTGTTCTTTCAGCTACATAAAAATTAAAAGTTTAACAGTTGTTAAGGTTTTCTCATTAAAAGTGTATGTTATTTAATAAAACTTCTATTTTGATTCTATTAAGACTGACTATTATAAATTTGTTTGAATATAGAAAGAAAAAGTAGTCACTTATGAAATCTATTTTGCAGGTGTGCTTTTTAAAGTATTTGGTATAAAATTTTCTAATTGTCTAATATAAATGAAACAAATTATAAATATATTATTTTTTAACAGCAGGGCATGATGTTAGTACAAAGTGGAGGCCATAAGTCTAGAAGAAACATAATCTTGAATAATTATGTCAACATCACTGGTGAACCAGTCATTTGATCTGAAACATGTTTATACTTGCCAAGAACAGTAAATTTTAATAAATGTGTAACATTGGCTAGGTTGAATGAATTATTCCAAGGCCTTTTATTTGCAAGAACAGTCACACTACATAAATAATATTTTTCTTTCATCTGAATTCTCCTGTTAAATTCCTATGATAGTTGCAATGAAAAATTATTATGATCGAGTTTATGGTGTTCATCACTCTCTTTGTTCGTTGACACTTGCTTGTTTTTGCTACCCTTCAATTTAATATTTGAGGACTAAGGCATGTTGTGTGTATTTTTCTATGATCCTCTGGAAAATGCAGAAATGAAAAACAATGTAATAAGCATTCCTATCAGCAATGCAGGAGTAATAAATCACATCAGAAATCAGATCAAGGAGCTGAAAACACTAGATCAGCAGTTTTCAACCTGTGGATCATGACTACTTTGGCAAACTTCTATCTCCAAAAATGTTTACAATTCATAACAGAAGCAAATAATTATGAAGTAGCATAAAATATAATTTTATAGTTGTGGGTCACTACAACATGAGCAACTTTATTAAACGGTGTCAGTATTAGAAATGTTGAGAATCATTGCATTAAATAGATAAAACCAATTATAATTGGGTCTCTCTTAGCAATTATTTGGGAACAAAACAGATTAGATTTTAATCCTATAGACTTGATATCTCTCCAAATATATATTTTTTCAAACATTTCTTTTTTAGATTCATGACAAAAAAGTCACACTTACAGCATTCAATACGATACAGTATTCACAATAATATTTTAATCCTATAAACAGAATATGAAAAGTCTTTTTAAAAATAAATGATCCAATTCTAAAGTTATTTGTGGGCAGTACACATGGCTGTTTGAGTAAAGAACTGTCTTTCACAAGCATGAGAACCCAGCACCCATATAAAAGCTAAGCATGATAGCATATATTTGCAATCCTAAATTGATTCAGCTTGCCTAGTTGAATTTCCACAATCTAGGTTTAATGAAAAGAATGGCCCATTCCCTACCCACAGCTTAGCCTCTATCCCCTGAGGCCTGAGGCAACCGTGGACAGACAGGTGAAACCTCTACATACCAGAGCCCTGCCTGCTGGGTGCACCTGAACAGACACACCAGTGTTGAGCTACACCCTTCTTGCTGCCCAGCTGACTACCAGACCATAGCCATACATATATTTCCAGAGGCCTGTGGTCAGCAGAGAGCACCAGTTAAAACTTAGTCCGCAGTTCCCTACCTGCCTCTCCTACTAAAACACTTCCAACAGAGGCAAACCATGCCTTCTCCCCAATGCTTTTGTGGTCTACAATATGGCCTGCATCACTTGAGGACTGCCCATATGAGAGCCAACTAGATGGCTAAGGGCTAGCATAAAAATACAAATGAGCCAGGGTAATATGGAAACACGAGAACCTAGCTATCATACTATAAAAAGCCCAGGATATGTCAACACAACACAACTGAAGCATACCTTAATAAGAAAGATAGACAATCCTCAGAGTAAGGGCTGAAAAAAGGTTTTTCCAAGCAAACAGATCTAAGAAGGAAGCTGCAGAAGCCATTCTAATATCTAATAAAATAAACTTCTAACAAAATTCATCAAAAACAATGGGGAATGACACTTCATACTCATCAAAGGGGAAATCCACCAAGATGGTGTCTCAATACAGAACATATATTCTGAAAGGCAACTCAACACACATTTATATAAAAGAAACATTATTAATACTTAAAATCACACACCAAGCCCCACACATTAATTGTAGGAAATTTCAACAGCCATCTCTCACCAATGGATAGGTTATTGAGAGAAAAACTAAATGGAGAAATAAAGAAATTAACTGGCATTATGAATTAAATGGACCCAACAGATATCTACAGAATACTCCATTGAAAGACAAAAGAATATACCTTTTTCTTAGCATCTCACCAAACCTTTTCCAAAATTAACCACATTGTTGGTCAAAAAGCAAACTTTAACAGATATAAGGAAATTGAAATGACAGCTAGCATGCTATCAGACAACTATGGATTGAAGTTGGACATCAATAACAGCAGAAACAACAGAAAGCCTACAAACCCACAGAAACTGAACAACATTATACTCAATGACGACTGTGTCAGGGAGGAAATAAAGAAAGAAATTAAAAACTTTCTAGAATTCAATGAAAATGAAAGCACAACTTATGCCAACTTATAGGACACAATGAAAGCAGTGCTAAGAGGAAAGGTCATAGCACTAAGAGGCTTTATAAGGAAATTGGAGAGATTTCATGCTAGTAGTTTAAAAGCATACCTGAAAGCTCTAGAGCAAAAAAGAAGCAAACACACCCAAGAAGGGGAGATGGCAAGAAGTAATAAAACTCAGGGCTGAAATCAATAAATTAAAAACAAAGAGCAAGTACAAAGAATCGACAAAACCAGGAACTGGTTTGTAGGCATAAAGTTATTGCGTAGCTTAAATTCTGATTTCCTGCCTCAATTTTGTGTAAACTCTGTTCCCCATGTCCTCCTGTTATGTCAATAAAGCAGCTTATAGCCACTCAATGAGCAGGGAAAAAAATAGGGCTTGACTTTCTGTCATTCAGGGAAGCAGGAATTAGGAGGTTCAAGAAGGGGATGCAGCCATGGGTAGAAGTCCAAGGATCATCAGAAGGAAGAAATTGGAGGTGGGGAAATCTACAAATTGCAATATTGCTGGGATGTTTTCTTAGAGTAAGACAAAATAACATAGAGGCTTAAGAACAGACATAAAGTGCTAAGATTGTATTGTGAAGCCTTGTGTTATAAAAGAGTCTCAATTATTTGAGCTGTACTCAGTTTAGGAGAGAAACTAAGAAAACAAACACTGTTTTATAAAAAAAAAATAACTTCAACACTGGTTCTTTGAGAATGTCAGCAAGATAGACAAAATACTAGCCAAAGCAATAAGAAAAAAAGAGAGAGTATTCATATTAACAAAATCAGAAATGCAAAGGTGACATAACCAAAGACATAGAGGAAATTCAAAGAATCATTATATCTTACTTCAAAAATCTGTACTACACAAAATTGGGAAATCTAACCAAAATGGAAGATTTTCTTGATACATGTCACTTACCAAGGTTAAATCAAGATCAAGTAAGTAATGTAAATGACCAATAATCCCTAACAAAATAACAGCAGTCATTAAAAATCTTCCACCAACAAAACAAAACATAACAAAAACAAAAACAAAAAAACCCTGGGCCAGATGATTTAAAGGCAGAACTCTACCAGATTTTCAAAGAAGAGATAACATCAGTACTACACAAAATATCCCACAAAATAGAAAGAAACACAACATTGCTCAATTTATTCTAAGAAGCCAGAGTCACTCTGGTACCTACCATACCAAGGCTCAATAAAGAGAATTTTAGACCAAGCTTCATTATGACCACTGGTGCAAAAATACTCAGTAAAATACTCACAAACAAAATCCAAGAACACATCAAGAGTGTCATCTACCACGATAAAGTATCCTTCATACCAGGGACACAGGGATGGTTCAACATATTAAAATCCATCAATGTAATCCACCTTATAAACAAACTGAAAAAAACCATCATCAACTAGATGCAGAAAAGGCCTTTGACAAAAAACTACACCTTTTCATGTTTAAATTGTTTGGAGAGATCAGGGATACAAGGCGAATATCTAAATTCAATAAAGACAATACACAGTAAGCCAATAGCTAAAATCAAATTAAGTGGAGTGAAACTTAAAGCAATTTCACTAAAATCAGGGACAAGACAAAGCTGCTCACTATGTCCATATCATTCAGTATAGTACTTAAAGTTCTAGCTAGAGCAATAAAATAATTAAAGGAGATCAAGAGGATACAAATTGGAAGGAAGTCAAAATAACATTAATTTGTTGATGATATGATAGTATACATGAATTTTACTATGGAGTTCCTATAACTGATAATCACCTTCAGCAAAGATCTTGGATACAGAATTAACTTAAAAAATCATTAGTTCTGTATACAAGCATAAGATATTAGGGATAGGAAAAGATATTAGGGAAACAACACCCTTCACAATAGCCATAAATAATATAAAATATCTTGATGTAACTCTAACTAAGTGGGTGAAAGACTTGTATGACAAGAATTTTAAGTCTTTGGAGAAAGAAATTGAACTTATTGGTAAGACGCTCATGGATCCATAGGATTAACATACAAAAATGTCCACCTTAACAAAAGTAATCTGCAGATTCAATGCAATTCCTATCAAAATTCCAACACAATTCCTTACAGACTTTGAAAGAGCAAC
This sequence comes from Acomys percivali, assembly GCA_907169655.1. NCBI lineage: Eukaryota > Metazoa > Chordata > Mammalia > Rodentia > Muridae > Acomys > Acomys percivali. Next base: position 54,443,773 of record OU015743.1, on the reverse strand, counting down.
CATCAAATTCATATGGAAAAATAAAAGACTGAGGAAAACTAAAACAATTCTGCACAATAAAAGATCTTAAGCTGTACTACAGAGCAATAGTAATAAAAACCTTGCTATATTGGCATGGAAACATGCATATTGATCAATGGAGTCAAATTGAAGACACAGAAAGTAATCCACACACTTACTGAAACCTAATTTTCCACAAAGAAGATAAAAATCATACAATGGAAAATGATAGCATTTGGTGCTGGTTTAACTGGAGGTCTGTATGTTGAAGAATATAAATAGATCCATATTTATCACCCTTCACGAAACTCAAGTCCATGTGGATCAAGGGCCTCAATGTAATAAGGATAAAGAAGAGAAAGTTAGGTAATAGCCCTGAACTCTGACACAGGAGACAAATTCCTGGCCAGAACACCAATAGCTCAGACACTAAGATCAACAATTAATAAATAGCACCTCATGAAACTGAATTGATTCTTTAAGACAAATGACACAGCCAATAGGAGAAAACAGCAGTCTACAGATTGGGAGAATATCTTCACCAACCCTACATCCAACAGAAGGCTAAAATCCAAAGTATATAAAGAAATCAAGAAATTAAACACCAACAAACCAAATAAGCCAATTAAAAAATGGGATACAGAGCTAAACATAGGATTCTCAACAGTGAATCTCCAATGGCTGAAAAACATTTAAAGATATTTTCAAAATCCTTCATCATCAGGAAGTGCAAATTAAAATGACTCTGAGATTCTGTCTTAAACCCTTCAGAATGCCTATGATCAAAAACACAAGTGACAACACATGCTGGTGAGAATGTGGAACAAGCGAAACATTCTTCCACTGCTGGTGGGAGTCCAAACTTGTACAACAACTTTTGAAATAAATCTGGTGCTTCCTCAGAGATTGGAAATAGTTTTATATCAAGACCCAGATATACAACTCCTGAGTATATACCCGAAAGATGCTCTACCAAACCATAAGGACACTCATTCAACTACGTTCATAGCAGATTGTTTTTCAAAATAGCCAGAAGCTGGACACAACATAGATGTTTCTCAGTGCAAGAATAGATAGAGAAACTGTGTTACATTTCCAAAATGGAATACCACTCAACTATTAAAAATAAAGAAATCATGCAATTTGCTGGCAAGTGGATAGAACTAGAAAAAAATCATTCCGAATTAGGTAACCCCAACCCAGAAAAACATGCATAGTATGTATTCACTTATAACTGGACATTAGCCATAATGGTACAATCTAAAGACTCAAAAAAGCCAAAGAAGGCCCATGGGAGAATGCTTGAACCTTATGCAGAAGAGGAAATAAAATATACATCTGAAGTATATTAAAGGAAGGAGCTCTGTGGGAGAGGGATTGGGAAGGGCAACATGTGCGGGAATAAAATTTGGAGACAGCAGGGAGTGGGGAGGACAGGGAGAGAGAACGAAAATTAGAGGGCAGCATCTTGAACAGGGGAGGCCCCTGGGAGTATTTGAGGGTGATCCTAGCTGAGGTGTCTAACAGTGGGTGGATATGCAACTTGAAGTTTCCACCTACTGTAGTCAAGTGGGATTTCCAGTGGAGAGAGGGCAGCCCACCCAATAAGGCCTTTGATCCCAAATTTGTCTTGTCTACAACAAGTGTAAGGATAAAGATGGAGCAGAGATTGAGGAAATACCTGACTCAAATTGAGATGCACCCCAAGAGAAAGAGCCAACCTATGACATTATTAGTGATATTCTCTTCTATTTTTGCAGACAGGAGCCTACCATAACTGCCTTCTGAAAGGCTTCATCCAGTAGCTGATGGAAATAAATACAGAGACCCACAGCCAAACAATAGGCTGAGCCCAGGACGTTTTGTGGAAAAATGGGAAGAATGATTGAGGTAGTCTGATGGGTCAAGAACACACATACATACAGAGTGAACTAACCTAGACCCATGGGTCCTCACAGAGACTGCTCCACCAACCAAGGAGCTTGCATGGGCCAGACTAGACCTACAACATGTATGTAGCAGATGAACAGCATAGTATCATATGGATCCCCTAATAATGAGAGCAGTGGCTGTCTCTAACTCTGTTGCCTGTCTCTGGATCCCTTTTCCCTAGCTGGCTGCCTTGTATTGACTCAGTGGCAGAAGATTCACATAGTCCTGCTGTGATTTGAGGTGCCAGGGTGGGCTGGTACCCCTTAGAAACATTGTCTTCTTTGAAAAGAAGGACAGTAGGAAATGAGGGGGTGAAGGGTATGAGAGTGGGACTGGGAGTAAAGGATGGAGGGTGCTAGGATCAGTCTATAAAGTGATTAAATAAAATTTAAAAGAAAGGAAGTAAGGTAGGAGGGAGGAAGGAAGATAGAAAGAAAGACAGACAGACAGACAGACAGAAAGAAAGAAAGAAAGAAAGAAAGAAAGAAAGAAAGAAAGAAAGAAAGAAAGAAAGAA
>OU015743.1:54413680-54439593 GCA_907169655.1 Acomys percivali | reverse complement strand
CTTTCAAAAATATTTAGACAATCTCCTTTAGGGAACAAACTAAATACTAGAAATACCCTGTTAGCCACCACCACTACCAAACTACAGGCTACAAAAGATTTAGAATTAATTTATCTAATTTAATTTTTGGGTTAAATTTTAATATTTTGTTTTTGAAAATCATTTGAGGAAATCAGCTAGGAAAGTTAAATGCTGTTTTCTTTGTTCAAATTGTAATTTAAAATTGAACAGCCATATTGATATCAACATCATTCATGGGAGCCAAAAGTGAGAAGCACATCAAGAGCATGGGCACTAAACAAATACCAAAACTGCATCACAGACATATAAATAATACTATTCAAAATACAAAGGGAAGGAAACTATGGTGTATGCTCAATTGTACACAAAGCTTCAAGACATTTTGCTACAGTCAAGATTTTTTGAGGTAGTGTTTTGCAATGGTGGAGTTATCTATTTCCTATGTAGTTTTGGTTGTAATTTGACCCTTTGGGGTGGAGTTTTCTTTATAGTAACTTCTGTAAAGCCGGATTTGTGGCTACGTACTGTTTGCATTTGTTTTTGACGTGAAATATCTTGTTTTCTCAGTCAATGGTTATCGATAGTTTCTCTGGATGTAGTAATCTTGCCTGGCATCTGTGTTCTCTTAGGGTTTACCACACCTCTGTTCAGGCCCTTCTGGCTTTCTTGGTTTCTGCTGAGAAGTCGGGAGTAATCTGATAGGTTTACCATCGTCTGTTACTTGGCCCTTTTCTCTTGCTGCTTTTATTATTATTTCCTTGTTCCTATATTTTGTGTTTTATTATTATGTGGCAGGAAGATTTTCTTTTCTGGACTATTCTATTTGGTGTTCTGTAAGCCTCTTTTATGATCATATGCATCTCCTTCAAATTGGGGAAATTTTCTTCTATGATTCTGTTAAAGATATTTTCTGGGCTGTGGAGTTGGGTGCCCTCTCTTTCCTCAATATCTATTATTCTCAAGTTTTGTCTTTTCATGGTGTCCTTGATTTCTTGGATGTTCTGTGTCAGGAACTTTTAAGATTTAGCATTTTCTTTGATGATTGTTTCGAGTTCTATGATTGTATCTTCAAGTCCCAATATTCGTTCCTCCATTTCTTGCATGCTTTTAGATAAGGTTAGCTCTGAGATGCTTGCTTTCTTCTCTGAAGCCTCTTGATCATGTTTTTCTTCTGTGTGTTCCTTTATCATAGCTTCTATTTTTATCTTCAAGTCTTGAACTGTTTTAATGATTTCCTTCATCTGGTTATTTATATTTTTCTGAAATTCTTCTAGTGCCACTTTATATTACTCTTTTAAATCTTCAGCTCTCTTGTTATCTGCCTCCTGCAGTTTTTTTACAGATTTTATTCGTTTCTTCAATTATCATCTTCCTTACTAAGGACTTGAGGTCATTTTCTTGTATTTCGATTGTTTTTGGGTTCTCTGGGCTGTTTTCATTGGGATTGCTGGGATCTGGAGATGCCAAACTGTTTTGGTTCTTGTTGATGTTCTTTCGCTGTCCTCTTGTCATTTTGGTGTCTCTGATGTTGGGAGGTAGCTTCTAGTGACCTTCTCTGGTTAAATGCCCTTGCCTGTGGGGATCAGGGAGTATTTCCCTGGAATAGGCAGGTGATCCAGTTTCTACTCCTGGAGATTTTTCTCTATACCTTAGGCTCCAGATTGAGTCGTCCAAAGTAGGTTTCTGTTTGGACCCTTTCACCTTACTGCTGTAATTCAGATCAGCAGTTTTGGGACCTAGATCAAGGTCAGCACACAGCACTCTGGTTGAGTAGGTTGGTCCCAGCTGTATGTCCTTCCTGTAGCTTTGTAGCCAAGACCCCAACTGGATCAGAACTTCTGGGCTGTAGCTGTCTTTTAGCTCTGCCTCTATACCCTGCAGGACTGTCCAGCCTCTCCCAGGAACATGGGAGATCTTGCTGTGCCTGCGGGAGCTGAACCAGCTAGGTTCTGTCTGTTTGAGAGTGCAGGATCAGTGCACGGCAGGCCAGAGACAATATGGACTCAGGCCACTGGCGAGATCCAAGGTGCCAGCACTTTCCATGCCCTTGTAAGCCGGGATGCTCAGAGATACCTCTAGGTTAGTAATTAGACACTGCAGGCATGACCCACATCTCCTGATAGCATGGGAGATCCTGCTGCTCCTGTAGGAGTAGTCCAAGCTGGTTTCTAACTGCTCCTGTTTGCAGGCTCAGTCCATTGTGTCTGGTTTTAGATTGGGTCCAGGATGGCCTGTGAGCTCCATGCCCACTCTAGCTGTTTTTGGTGGGCCCTGCCACCTGTGTTTCCACTCAGCCTGGGTGGGCAAACTCCACAGTTTGGCATGGTGTGGGTGGAGGGATCCAAGGGCAGTCTCACCCTATTCCTTGAGACTCCTCAAGCCAGGGGCTCCGGAATACGACCTCCCCACAGAGCGAGTTTGTGCTATATATGTCGGCTGCGGCTCGCATTTGGATTCCGTTCGAGAGTCTGGGAAGTGTGTTTAGCACCTCTGGGCTGTTGCTTGTCCCGGGGCTAGGCCCATCAGTGGTCTGCGGAGTTAGGGACTGCACTAACCTACAGTTCTCAAGATCCAGCAGTCTATGGCTCCATTCAAGTCTCTGGTCTCCTCGCAGTGGATCAGATATGGTGCATACTGGTCGATGCCATCTTGGAACTCCCAGAATTGTTTTCTTCTAAATGCATTTATTACCCCCTTACTTATAGCTGTTAGTCAGCTTACATGTGAGGAACACTGAATTAAATTGAAATTTAAATTTTATTCTTATCAGACATAGTCTCAAACACCAGGGCACTTTCATTTGTAATTCAATCTGCCACCAGGCACGGTCTTGAACATTACTTATGTTGGAGGAGGAACCAGCAGCAGAGTCTTACAATTGGAAAAGGAACTTGTAAGGCAGATAATTTCTGAAAACTGGGAATGTTTGATATGGAAGTATATTTTTAAATGTGTTTTTTTTCATAAAGAAATTGACAAATTGAGACAATATATATTAGTAGGTTTGTAGAATTCCCCATGAAACACAAGAATTTATTTAAAAACTAAAATTATTATTACTTTTTGATGATTATCTCCAACACTTGAATTTAAATAATATTGTACACACTTATGTTTTTTAGTAATATGTTATGGTTAAAAGTATAAATGCCTGCTAATGGGTATTATAGATCCTTCTGTGTATAACCATAAATCTTCAGGTCTACAAATTAGCTGTATAAATAAGTCAAATGTTTACTGATTAAAAATAATAAAACAAAGCGAAGTGTGGAGACATACACTTTTAATCTCAGCACTCAGGAGGCAGAGGCACGTGGATCTTTGTGTGTTCAAGGCCCGCCTGGTGTACAGTATAAGTTCCAGAATATCTGTAACATAGAAAAACCTTGTCTCACAAAAAACAACAAAAAATATTATAAAAATTTTAAACAATTTTAGGCATATTTATGCTTTTACCATTGACTAAATACAAGAACAAAATTATGGATGTGCTTTTCTTCTTTTGTGTAAAATAAAAATTTTGAATGTCTGATTGATACTACAGGACAGGGTATCCATAACGTTTTTTGGAGTTGTTGATATTTTTATTTTATAATAGTCAGTGCTAAGAATGACATTATGTGTAACTATATAGTATAGTTTGGCAGATTGTTACAGCTATTTAAGATTTTTGTAAACTCTGTGCTAACTCCCCCACCAAAACCTACTTAGAATATCTTTTTTATGAAACACAAACAATTAAATTTTAAACTTTAATTTACATATGTTTACCGATGTTTTGCTTGCAAGCATGTCTCTGCATCCCTTGTGTGCCTGGTTCCCATGAATCCAGAGAAAGCAGTAGGCATAGGATCAGTGGAACTGGAGTTTTTGATAGTTGTGAGCCATTATGTGTTCTGAAAATAACACCTGAAACCCCTCTGATTGTTGTCAGTGCTTGTAACTACTGAACTAAATCTGGACCCCTCTAACAGTGATTTAAAAAAATCAAATATTTTAGCATTGTACAAACTAGAGATATACTGTTGTTTTAGGAAAAAGAGTAGGAAGATATTGCGCTTTCCTCTCATAATTAAACCAAAGACTTTGTATGTTCTTTAAGCACTGTAATTCATACCATATAGTAATTTCAAAACAGAACTGAGATCTGTTCAAGCAGTGCTTTTATGGTATTGCATGTAGGCTTTGATTTTTTAAAAATCTACTTTATTTGGGGTTCCTTAATGGCTTTACCTCTTTTCCAACCTACTGATCATAGGTAGGAGAGAAAGAAGTTTAGTGGGGACAGTGGATGTTGACTACTATAGTCTCAATTTCCAGCAGCAATTCCACTCTTTGTTTTCAGGATTCCAGTAGTCCAGATAAACAGCAACAGCAGCAACAGCAGATTGAACCAGCAGAAGCCTTCTCAAAGTGTTCTCTGCAGCACTTCTCTCCAGGAGCATCTGGAAGGGATACCCCTCTGCCTTGGGCTCCTATTTATACCCTTTTAGAGTCCACACAAGAATGTTTTCCAACTGGCTAAGAAAACACACCCCTGCAGGAGGCAGTTCACAGATGACAAAGATCACACACCCTCTCATAAGGCTGTTAAAGACAGTTTCATATTTTGCAGCTGGGATAACAAAAAAAAATTATATAACAAAACAAAATTTCCACTTCATATCTCGTTTTCTGTTTACAAAGGGTGTTTTCTCTAACATTAATAAACTATATACTATAAGAATAATTATGAGAGTTATCAGGTCAGAATTATATTTACAGTGTGCAGTACATATGTACTTGTCAGCCTTGGACTCAGTTTTCTATTATCCATCCTATCCTAGTGAGTCCTATCCTAATGTCTAAAGTTCTGTACCTAAATAACTTTATTATTGTAATTTACATCTACCAAACTTAAACCTTGTTTTTCCACCTAAAATTTTGTCGTAGTCCTAAACAACTAAGCTTTGTAGTAAGACTAGAACTTTATATCACATTTTAAATGAGCTGATTATGTTTGATACAATAAATAATAGTTATACAAAAAATCCTTAAATTTCTACCAATATTCAATAAATGAATTGCATATGTACAATATACTAAGGCTAGAATTGAACAAAATAACCTTGTTTCTATCAATATACAATAACATATACCAATATAAAATATTTGAAACCAGTAGATTCTTCTTTTCATCCTATATCCTTGCTCCACATTAAGCCATTTACAGCTGACAAAGATCATGTGCCATCTTTTTTTTGTGACAGTTTTTTATTAATTTATTCATATTACATCTCAATGGTCATCCCATCCCTTGTATCCTCCAATTCCTCCCTCCCTCCCATTTTCCCCTTACTCCCATCCCCTATGACTATGACTGAGGGGGACTTCCTCTCCCTTTATATGCTCATAGGATATTAAGTCATTTCTTGGTAGCATGCTATCCTTCCTCTGAGTGCCACCAGGCATGCCCATCCAGGGGTCATGGTCAAATGTGAGGCACCAGAGTACGTGCGAAAGTCAGACCCCACTCTCCACTCAACTGTGGATAATGTCCTGTCCATTGGTTAGATCTGGGTAGGGGTTTGAAGTTTACAGTCTGTATTGTCCTTGGCTGCTGCCATGGTTTGAGTGGGACCACTGGGCCCAAATCTGCCTATTATAGTGTTCTTCTCGTGGGTTTCTAGGACTCTCTGGATCCTTCTATTTTGCCACTATTCCAGGCTTCTCTCACTTAGACTCCCAATAGGATGTCCTCCCCTCTGTCCCAGTTTCCTGGTAAGTGAAGACTTTCATGGGACATGCTCTTTGGGATAGTATGCTGATATTAGTGAGTATATACCATTTGACTCTTTCTGCTTCTGGGTTAACTCACTCATTATGATCATTTTTAGTTCAATCCATTTGTCTACAAATTTTGGGGAATTCCTTATTTTTAATAGCTGAGTAGTATTCCATAATGTATATGTACCACAGTTTCTTTATCCATTCTTCTACTGAGGGATACTTAGGCTGTTTCCATGTTCTGGCTATTATGAATAAGGCAGCTATGAACACGGTTGAGCAAATGTTCTTGTTTGTGCTGGAGCATCTTCTGGGTATATTCCAAGAAGTGGAATAGCTAGGTCTTGAGGAAGCCCTATTCCCAGTTTTCTGAGATAGCACCAGATAGATTTCCAAAGTGACTGTACTAGTTTGCATGCCCACCAGCAATGAAGGAGTGTTCCCCGCTCTCCACATCCTCACCAGCATGCGGTGTCACTTGAATTTTTGATCTTAGCCATTCTGATGGGTGTAAGATGTAATCTTATAGTTGTTTTAATTTGCATTTCCCCGATGACTAAGGAGGTTGAGCATTTCTTTAAGTGTTTCTCAGCCATTTTACATTCCTCTGTTGAGAATTCTCTGTTTAGTTCCAAGCCCCATTTCTCAATTGGGTTATTTGGTTTGGTGGTGTTTAATTTCTTGAGTTCTTTGTATATTTTGGATATTAGACCTTTGTCAGATGAAGGGTTGGTGAAGATCTTTTCCCAGTCTGTAGGCTGTCGCTTTGTTATCGTGACAGTGTCTCCTGCCTTACAGAAGCTTCTCAGCCTCATGAGGTCCCATTTATTAATTGTTGACCTTAAGGCCTGGGCTGCTGATGTTCTGTTCAGGAAGTTGTCTCCTGTGCCAATGTGTTCCAGGCTCTTCCCCACTTTTTCTTCTAACCGACTTAGTGTCTCTGGTTTTATGTTGAGGTCTTGATCCACTTGGATTTCAGTTTTGTGAAAGGTGACAAATATGGGTCCATTTGCGTTTTTTTACACATAGACCTCCAGGTAGACCAGCACCATTTGTTGAAGATGCTATCCTTTTTCCATGAATGGATTTTGCTTCTTTGTCAAAAATCAAGTAAACATATGTGTGTGGATTCATATCTGGGTCTTCGATTCGATTCCTGATCAACCAGCCTGTTGCTGTGCCAGTACCATGCTGTTTTAATTACTGTTGCTTTATAGCACAGCCTGAGATCGGGTATGGAGATTCCTCCAGAGGACTTTTATTGTACAGGATTGTTTTAGCTATTCTGGGTTTTTTGGTTTTCCATATGAAGTTCAGAATTGAACTTTCTATGTCTTTAAAAAATTCGTAGATATTTTGATAGGGATTACATTGAATCTGTAAATTGCTTTTGGTAAGATGGCCATTTTTACTATGTTAATTCTCTCAATCCGTGAACAAGGAAGATCATTGCATCTTCTCATGTCATCTTCAGTCTCTTTCTTCAGAGTTTTGAAATTTTTTTCAAACAAGTCCTTCTCTTGCTTGGTTAGAGTAACTCTGAAATATTTTATATTGCTTATGGCTAATGTGAAGGGTGTAGTTTTCCTAATTTCCTCTGCAAGCTTGTCATTTGTGTATAGGAAGGCTACAGATGTTTTTGAGTTAATTTTGTGTCCAGCCAATTGGCTGAAGGTTGAATTTTAGGGTCACTTATGTACACTATCATATCATCTGCAAATAGATATAAATTGACTCCCTCCTTTCCCATTTGGATCCCCTTGATCTTCTTTTGTTGTCTTATTGCTCTGGCTAGAACTTCTAGCACTATATTGAAGAGATATGGAGAGAGTGGGTAGCCTTGCCTTGTTCCCGATTTTGGAGAAATTTCGTTGAGTATTTCACCATTTAATTTGATTTTGGCTATTGACTTGCTGTATATAACCTTTATTATGTTGAGGAAAGTGCCTTGTATACCCGATCTCTCCAAAACTTTAAACATGGATGGGTGTTGGATTTTATAAAATGCTTTCTCTGCGTCTAATGAGATGATCATGTGGTTTTTTATTTTCAGTTTGTTTATATGGTGGGTTGCATTGATGGATTTCCATATATTAAACCATCTCTGTATGCTTGGAATGAAGCCTACCTGGTCTTGGTGAATGGTGTCTTTGTTGTGTACTTGTATTCATTTTTCAAGTATTTTATTGAGTATTTTTGCATCAATGTTCATAAGAGAAATTGGTCAGAAATTCTCTTTCTTTGTTGAGTCGTTGTGAGGTTTCGATATCAATAGGACTATGGCTTCATAGAATGAATTTGGTAATGTTCCATCCATTTCTATCTTTTGAAGTAGCTTGAAGAGTATCAGTATTAGCACATCCTTGAAGGTCTGGTAGAATTCTGCACTGAAACTATCTGGCCCTGGGCTTTTTTTTGTTGGTTGGGAGACTATCAATGATTACTTCTATTTCTATAGGGGAAATGGGACTATTTAGCTTGATTATCTGATCTTGATTCAGATTTGGCAAGTGAAATTGGGAAGAAAATCATCCATTTCCTTTAGATGTTCAATTTTTGTGGCATATATGCCTTCAAAGTAGGATCTTATGATTCTTTGTATTTCTTAGGTGTGTGTTGTTATGTCTCCTTTTTCATTTCTGATTTTATTGATTTGGATAATGTCTCTCTGCCTTTTAGGTAGTTTGGCTAACGGTTTGTCTATGTTGTTGATTTTCTCAAAGAACCAGCTCTTGGTTTTGTTTATTCTTTGGACTGTTTTCTTAGTTTCTAATTTATTAATTTCACCCCTTAGTTTGATTATTTCCAGAAGTCTACTCCTCTTGGCTGTTTCTGCTTCTTTTTTTCTAGGGCTTCCAGCTGTGTCATTAATTTGCTTATGTGCAATGTTTCTAATTTCTTTCTAAAGGCACTTAGTGCTATGAATTTTCCTCTTAGCATTGCTTTCAATGTATCCCACAAATTTGGGTATATTGTTTCTTCATTTTCATTGAATTTCAGGAAGTCCTTAATTTCTTTCTTTATTTCTTCCCTGACCCAGGTGTCATTTAGCAGAGAGTTGTTTAGTTTCCACGTATGTATAGCCTTTTTGTTATTTCTGTTGTTGTTGAATTGCAGCCTAAGACCATAGTGATCTGATAGGATACAAGGTATTATTTCAATCCTCTTGTATCTGTTGAGGCTTGCTTTGTGACCTACTCTGTGATCAATTTTGGAGAAGGTTCCACGGGGTGCAAAGAAGAATGTATATTTCTTCTTGTTTGGGTAAAAGGTTCTATAGATATCTGTTAGATCCATTTGATTCATGGCATTGATAAATGATGTTATTTCTTGGCTTAGTTTCTGTTTCAATGACCTATCCTTCCATGAGAGTGGGGTGTTGAGGTCTCCAACTATTATTGTGTGGGGATCGATGTGTAGTTTAAGCTTCATTGACAGAGCTTTTACAAATGTGAGTGCCTTTGTATTTGGAACATAGATGTTCAGAATTGTGATGTCATCTTGGTTGCCTTTACCTTTGATGAATATGAAGTGTCCTTCCTCATCCCTTTTGATTAATTTTGGTTGAAAGTCTATTATGTCAGATACTAAAATAGCTATGCCTGTTTGTTTCCTGTGACCATTTGCTTGGAATATTTTTTCCAACCTTTTACCCTGAGGTAATGTCTATCATTATGGGTGAGATGTGTTTCTTGGATGCAGAAGAATGTTGGATCTTGTTTATATATCCATTTAGTTAGTCTGTGTCTTTTTATTGGAGAATTGAGACCATTGCTGTTGAGGAATATTAATGACCAGTGAGTGTTAAGAGTCTTAATTTTGATGTTGGTTCCCATCGAGTGTTTGTGTAGTTGCGTTTTTGCCATGGTATTGTTATCTATTCCCTCAGCAGTTTTGGTTGTAGCTTGTCCCTGTGTGATGGAGTTTTCCTTCTAGCACCTTTTGTAAAGCTCCATTTTTGGATAGGTACTGTTTGAATTTGTTTTTGTCATGGAATATTTTGTTTTCTCCATCAATAGTTATTGATAGTTTTGCTAGGTAAAGTAGCCTGGCCTGGCATCTGTGGTCTCTTAGGGTTTGCAGTATCTCTGTCCAGGCCGTTCTGGCTTTTATCATCTCTGCTGAGAAGTCTGGTGTAATTCTGATAGGTTTGCTATTGAATGTTATTTGGCCCTTTTCCCTTGCAGCTTTTAATATTTTTTCTTTGTTCTGTATATTTTGTGTTTTGATTATTATGTGATGGGCAGTTTTTCCTTTCTGGTCTGTTCTATTTGGTGTTTTGTAGGCCCCTTGTATGTTTATAGGCATCTCTTTCTTTAGATTTGGGGAGTTTTCTTCTATGATTTTGTTGAGAATATTTTCTGGGCCTTGGAGTCTGATATCTTCTCTTACTTCAATGACTATTATCCTCAGATTTCTTCTTTTCATGGTGTCCTTGATTTCTTGGATGTTTTGTGGCAGGATTTTTCCAGATTTAGCATTTTCTTTAATGGTTGCTTCAAGATCTATGCTTGTATCTTCTAGACCTGAGATTCGTTCCTCTATCTTTTGGCTTCTGTTAGAAAAGCTCACCTCTGTGTTGCTCACCTTCTTCTCTGAGGTCTCATGTTCCCATTTTTCTTCTGTCTGTGTGTTTATCATTGAGTCCATTTTTATCTTAAGATCTTGAACTGATTTTTTGATTTCTTTCATATGATTTTTTGTATATTCCTATGTTTCTTCCATTGCCTCTTTATAGGCCTTCAGCGCTTGAACTGTATTACTGATATCCTTCATATGGTTGTTTGTATTTTCCTGAAATTTTGCCAGTGCCACTCTATGGGCTTCTTTTATGTCTTCCACCTGTTTAGCTCCATCTTCCTGAATATTATTATCAATTTTCTTTGTTTCCTCCATTATCAACCTCATTAATAAGGATTTGCGGTCATTTCCTTGTATTTCCATTGTGTTTGAATTCTCTGGGTTGTTTTCTTTGGGATAGCTTGGAACTCTAGTTGCCATATTGTTGGCTTTTTTGTTTTGTTTTGTTTTTATTTTTCATGTATGCTTTTACGCTGTCCTTTAAACATCTTGCTGTCTCTGTTTTTGTTGAGGGGAGGGAGTCTGATGATAGATTCTCCTGTTTTCACACAATTTCCCTAGGCTGGAAGCTCTGATGCTTCACTGGTCTGGATGGCAGGAGGCTAGCCTTGTCGTTTTGGACTCTTACAGCCAGTGATCCCCAGCTCCTCAGTACTGTGGGTCCTGCAATCTTTCTGGGTCTCTGAATGTGTGTTGGGTCAGGCCAAAGTGTCCACAGCCTTCTGGGTCCCCTTATAGCACCAGAGCTCTCCAGAGACTGAAGCAGGTCAGGTGGAGGTAGCCTGATGGCCACTGTACTCCCTGTCTCCCTGAGAATTCCTTAGTCCTGGAGCGTTGATTCTCTGCTGGTCTATGGTTCCTGGTAGTGTTTCAAGACCCAGACTGCTTGCAGAGTCCAGGTTAGTGTCACAGTGCCCAAACTGTCTACACACTAAATCCAATTCGTGTCTCTGGACATAAAGTGGTCTCAGGGCCTATTTCACACACTTAGTCCAGTTAATGCTGAGTCCAGCCAGGGTCTTGGGCCCAAAGCACACACTGAGCCCACCGAGTTTAGAGTCTCAGGGCCTAAACTTCCTGTGGAGTCCTGTCAGAGTCTCAGGGCTGGGACTGCCAGCCAAGTCCAGCCAGGGACTCAGGGCCCACACCATGCTCTGAGCTCAGCTAGGTTCTCTGGGGTCAAACCACCTGCCAAGCTCAACTAGAGTCTCAGGGCCCACACTGTCTGCCAAGTCCAACCTGGGACACTGGGTCTGAACCACGCATCAAGCTCAGCTAGATTCTTATTGGTATTTCACTGTCACTGCTCTAGAGATAGTGATACCTGAGAGAATGAAGCAAACTAGTCTCATGAAACAGCCAAGTTTACTCAGAACAACCAACCATTATACTTTCAATATTAAGAAGATTCATGTGAGCAAATGGTACAATCACAAGGACAAGAAGCACAGGCTAACAAAATAAAATATCACTTCCATCAAGGCAAATAAATAAATCAAAATAGCAAATTGTAACAAACCATCTGAAGTAAATTCACCCCTGTCAACTACAACTGGGAGGGGTACAAAAACACATACTAAGAATAATTCCATAATTTTGAAGAAAGTGAAGTCATTAGACTTGTCTTATTTTCTTGGAGGTTTCTTACAAGCACTCAGAATTCTTCTCATATGACTTTATTCCTGAAGAGTGTTCTATCAACTCCCTGTTTTTATATTTTAAATGCAGGAAAGCCTGAGTGGGTTTGGTTTGAAATGATGTAGATAAATCTAATTGTCATTTAATGTATGGGTATCCTGTAAGCAAGAAAATTATAAACATAATGAATAATATTATAGCAATGAAAGTACTGTGTGTAATAATCTCCCCAAAATATGGATCCAAAATAAGGATCCAAAAGTGTTGATCAATACTATCCAGTCCTTTAAGTTACATTATTATATTGATCTGAAAAATATAGGGAATATCTTTCAAAAATGCCCATATGATTAGTAGTTCTGGTATCATATAAAGTATTTGCCCATATTTGCTCTCAACAGGAAGTCAAATACTATCATGGCTTATGTAAATGGAGTTATTCAAATAAACAATCCCTTTATCAGATGAATAAATGAGTGTTTTACAGTTCCAGGTTTCAGGCATAAACACAGAGTCATTAATAAAGATAACAGGAGCTGAATTCATCCACTCTATAAGATGAAGCAAAGCAGAAGAAGGCACATAAGACCAATACACATGCTCAGAGGCACTCACTGCAGATGCACAGGTCAAACCAGCTAGCATTGCCAGAAACTCTTCTGTGATATAGGTCTCTGTGTGTTTCATAGAATAACTTCTCTATTGGTGCATATAGCCTTAACTTGGACCTAGGTGTGCATAGTTAACTTCTGATGATATTGCCTATATGTCCTTTTGCCCTTTACCTGTAAGTTTGCTATCTTACTGGTCACTTCCATTGTCTCTTTTCTCTCAACTATTGTCCTTAATGGCCTGGAACTTCAGAAGCTGGAGAAGAATTCCTAATGCGTCGGTGGATCTATCTGCAGTAACAGATGCATGCCCCTTCACAATTTTCTTCTGAAGAGGTGAAATTAGGGTAGGTTATTATATCAGCTTGCTTATTTCCTTCTCAATAAAATCAGAGATATTGGATTATGCATAAGTATGAGCCTATTGATGGAAATAATAAGCATAATTAAAAACAATTTTAAGGGTTTGTGAATTAAGTACAATAGATGAACCCAAATAGCCACTTCCACCTATTGGTCTAAGGCAGAAATTTATTAATAGATTGATGAATTTCTGAACAATGAATCCCTTGTATACCCTTAGATGAGCCATCAATAAAATAAGTATCTGACTGAGGAATGGGAGAAGGTTGGACAACTGTGTAATCTCTAGTTCAGTTGTATTAGAAAATCCTATAGCTTACCAGCTTGATAACAATTTCACTTCTTTCTATGTAATAATCAAATAAAAACCTATACTTATCTTAACTGATTATTAGTTATGAGTAATATAATACAGCAAGAAGAGTAAGGTAAGCATAATTAATGGCCCTTATGGTATAAGTAGATCCATTTCACAGATTTGTCCTCTTTTCTATGTTACCTGTAGGAGATAATTTAGTGGGGACAGTAATATTTAAGGCAGTGATGGAGCCACATGATACAAAAATATCTCCTTTAGTCTAGACTTAAATAATTCTTTTCTTGCCTCTCGAGATGATATAAAGGTCTATCCAACATGGAGTCTTCTAGAGCTGAAAATGGATCTGTTTGTCATTGGGCTTTTTTTTTTTTTTTAGTTATTTAGTAAATTGATTCTCTCCTATATCACATCCTAATTCAGTTTCTTCTCCCGTTTCTCCTCTAAGCCCCCTCCCACACCTTCCCTTTTCCCCCAATCCACACTTCTTCTGTTTCCCTTCAGAAAAGGACAGGTCTCCAAAGAATATCCAAATCCCTTCATGGAAGGCTTACCTGTTTACAGGATATGGCCATTTCAGGCTCTATATCCTCACTTACTAGGAGTCTTAGCTATGGTCAACCTTGTGGATGTCTGGGAGTTTCATTGCACTAGGTTTCTAACTCATCCCTGAAATGCAACCCAATTCCAGTTGTTTCTCCTAGTACTTCCTTCCTTCATCCTCCCCTGGTCTAATCACTCCTGATCTTGTCCCCACCTGCCCCTAGTCCACCTGAGATATCTGATCTATTTTCTCTTATCAGGAAGATTCATATACAAACAACCCCACCCTTTCACCCTTCCTTGTTAATTAGCTTCTTTGGGTCCATGAACTGTAGCATGTTTTTTCTTCACCTTATAACTTATATCCATTTGTAGGTGAGTACATATCATGTTTTTCTTTCTGGGTCTGGATTATATCACTCAGGATGATTTCTTCTAGTTCAACATAAAACCATGGTCTTTAGGTAGATGAAGTCCACATTTTCTAAGAAACTTCCATATCGATTTCCAAAGAGGCTGTGCAAGTTTGAACTTCCATCAGAAATGGAGGAGTGTTCCCCTTGCTCCACATCCTCACCAGCATGATCTGACCTGGCACTTATGTTTTTTTACAGGTGTCATTTACAGAGTCATTTTGACTTGCATTTCCCTGATGGCTAAGGATGTCAAACATTTTTAAAGTGCTTCTAGGCCATTTGACATTCCTCTGTTGAGAATTCTTTTAGATCTATCCGCCATTTTTATTGAATTATTTGGTTTTTTCTTTTTCCATAGAAAGTTGAATATTGTTCTCACAAGATCTATAAAGAATTGTGTTAGATGCTGATAGGAAATACATTGAATCTGTAGACTGCTTATTTTTTATTATGTTAACCTTACTGATCCATAAGCATGGGAGATCTTTCAATCTTCTGATATCTTCTACCATGTCTGTCTTCAAAGACTTGAAGTTCTTTTCAAAAAAACTCTTTCATGTGCTTGGTTAGAATTACACCAAGATATTTTATGTTATTTGTGGCTCCTGTAAAGGGAGTTATTTTCTTGCCTGTTTGTCATTTATATATAGGAGGACTACTGATTTTTTAAATTACTCTTGTATCTAGCCACTTTGGTGAAATTGTTTAGCACTGTAAGACTTTCCTAGTACATTTTTAGGGGTGTCACTTATGTATACAATCATATCATCGACAAATAATGATACTTTTTGTATCCCCTTAATCTTCTTTAGTTGTTTTTTTTTTACCTAGGAAAAATTTAAGTACCATATGACGTAGATATGGAGAGAATGGACCATCTTCTCTTATTCCTGACTTAATGAAAGTACTTTAACTTAATTTAATATTAGCTATAGGCTTGCTGAAATGATCTTTCTTATATTTAGATATGTTCTTTATATTCATGATCTCACTAAGACTTTTATCATGAAGGGGTGTTGAATTCTATCAAAGGATTTTCAGCATCTAATGAGATAATAATGCATTTTTCTTTCAGTTTGTTTCTATGGTGGATTTCATTGTCATATTTTTGATGATTGAACCATCCTACATCTCTTGGATGATGCTAACTTGATAATAGTTGATGATCTTTTTGATATATTCTTGGATTCAGGTTGTGAGTATTTTATTGAGCAATTTCTTATCAGTGTCCATGAGGAAAAGTGATCTGTAATTCGCTTTAATTGTTGAGTCTTTCAGTGGTTTAGGTGAATGAAATGTGGTCTCATAAAATGAATTTGGAAATGTTCTTTCGGATTCAGTTTTGTTCAATAACTTAAGGAGTATTGGTATTACTTCTTTTTTTCTCTTTTTATTAATTGAAAAACGTAATCATTCATATTACATCTCATTTCCTATACCATCCCATGCATCCTCCTATTCCTCCCTCCCTCCCACTTTCACCCCATTCCCCTTCCCTATGACTGTGACTGAGGTGGACCTCTTCCCCCTGAATATGATGCTAGGGTATCAAGTCTCTTCTTAGTAGTTTGCTGTCCTTCCTCCAAGGGCTATCAGGCCTCCCCATCAAGGGAACATGTCCAAATATGGGACACCAGAGTTCATGTGAAAGTCAGTCCCCAGTCTCCACTTAACAGTGGAGAATGTTTTGTCCCTTGGCTAGATCTGACTAGGGGTTTGATGATGGCTGCACATATTATCCTTGGTTGGTGCCATAGATTGAGCAGAACTCTCATAGTATTCTTCTTGTAGGTTTCTAGGACCATTTAGATCCATCTATTTCCCTATCTCCTATATTTCTCTCATGTAGAGTCCAAATAGGATGTTCTCACCTCAATTCCACTTCCTTGGTAAGTGAAGTCTTTCATGAGTTATGCCCCTTGGGCTAGTGTCCAGTTATAAGTGAGTATATACCATTTGAGTCTCTCTGCTTCTGGGTTAGCTCACTCATTATGATCATTTTTAGTTCAATCAATTTGTCCACAAATTTGGGAATTCCTTGTTTTTATTAGCTGAGTAGTATTCCATAGTGTAAATATACCACAGTTTCTTTATCCATTCTTCTACTGAGGGACACTTAGGCTGTTTTCATGTTCTGGCTATTATGAATAAGGCTGCTGTGAACAATGTTGAGCATATGTCCCTGTTGTATGCTGGAGCATCTTCTGGGTATATTCCAAGGAGTGGAATAGCTGGGTCTTGAGGAAGCCCTAATCCAAGTTTCCTGAGATAGCGTCAGCTGCATTCCCACCAGAAATGAAGGAGTGTTCCTCTCTCTCCACATCCATGCCAGCATGTGGTGTCGCTCAAATTTTTGATCTTAACCATTCTGATGGGTGTAAGATGGAATCTCAGAGTTGTTTTGATTTGCATTTCCCTGATGACTAAAGACGTTGAACATTTCCTTAAGTGTTTCTCAGCCATTTGATATTCCTCGGTTGAAAATTCTCTGTTTAGTTCTGAGCCCCATTTCTCAATTGGATTATTTGGTTTGGTGGTGTTTAATTTCTTGAGTTCTTTATATGGTTTGGATATTAGAACATTGTCAAATGTAGGGTTGTGAAGAATTTTTTCCCAATCTGTAGGCTGTTGCTTTGTTCTTTTGACAGTGTCTCCTGCCTTACAGAAGCTTCTCAGCCTCATGAGGTCTCATTTATTAATTGTTGACCTTAAGGCCTGGGCTGCTGATGTTCTGTTCAGGAAGTTGTCTCCTGTGCCAATGTGTTCCAGGCTGGTCCCCAATTTTTCTTCTAATCAATTTAGTTTCTCTGGTTTTATGTTGAGGACTTTAATCCACTTGGACTTGAGTTTTTTGCATGGTGACAAAAGGGGTCTAATTGCATTTTTCTACATCCAGCTGGATCAGCACTATTTGTTAAAGATGCTATCCTTTTTCCATTGAATAGATTTGGCTTCTTTGTCAAAAACCAGGTAACCAAATGTGTGTGGATTCATATCTGGGTCTTCAATTCAATTCCATTGATCAACCAGCCTATTGCTCTGCCAGTGCAATGCTGTTTTAAATACTATTCCTCTATAGTACAGCTTGAGATCAGGTATGGAGATTCCTCCTGAGGATCTTTTATTGTATAAGATTGTTTTAGCTATCCTGGGTTTTTTGTCTTTCCATATAGAGTTGAGATTTGATCTTTCAATGTCTTTAAAAAATTGTGTAGGTATTTTGATAGGGATTGCATTGAATCTGTAAATTTCTTTTGGTAAAATGGCCATTTTTTACTATGTTAATTCTCCCAATCCTTGAACAATGAAAATCCTTCCATCTTCCAATGTCATCTTCAGTCTCTTTCTTCAGAGATTTGAAGTTTTTTTTTTAAAACAAGTCCTTCACTTGCTTGGCTAGTTACTTCTAGATATTTTATATTGCTTGTGGCTATCGTGAAGGGTGTAGTTTTCCTAATTTCTTCCTCTGCATGAGTGTCATTTGTATATAGGAAGGTTGCTGACTTTTGAGTCAATTTTGTATTCAGCCAATTTGCTGAAGATGTTTATCAGCTGGAGGAATTCTCTGGTGGAATTTTGGAGGTCACTTATGTACACTATCATATCATCTGAAAATAGGGATAATTTGACTTTCTCCTTTTTCATTTGCATCCCCTTGATCTCTTTGTTGTCTTATTGCTCTGGATCGAACTTCAAGAACTACACTGAAGAGATATGGAGAAAGTGAGAAGCCTTGTCTGGTCCATGATTTTAGAGGAATTCCCTAAGTATCTCTCCATTTAATTTGATTTTGTCTATTGGCTTGCTGTAAATAGCCTTTATTAGGTTTAGGCCTTGTATTCCCGATCTCTCCAGAACTTTAAGCATGAATGGTTGTTGGATTTTGTCAAATGGTTTTTCTGTATATAAGGAGATGATCATGTGGTTTTTTTCTTTCAGTTTGTTTATATGGTGGATTACATTGATGGATTTGTATATATTAAACCATCCCTGCATGCCTGGAATGAAGCCTACTTGGTCATGATGAATGATATCTTTGATATGTTCTCGTATTTGTTTTGCAAGTATTTTATTGAATATCTTTGCACCTATGTTCAAAAGAGATATTGTTCTGAAGTTCTTCTTTTTTGTTGAGTCTTTGTGGAGCTTAGGTATCAATCTGACTGTGACCTCATAGAAAGAATTTGGTAATGTTCCATCCATTTCTATGTTTTGGAGTAGCTTGAAGAGTATCAGTATTAGCTCTTCTTTGATGGTGTGATAGAATTATAAGCTGAAACCATCTGGCTCTGGGTTTTTTCGGTTGGGAGACTATCAATGATTGCTTTTATTTCTATAGGCGAAATACAGCTATTTAATTTTGATCTTGATTAAATTTTGGCAAGTGGAATTGATCAAGAACATTGTCCATTTCCCTTAGATTTTCAAATTTTGTGGCATATATGCCTTTAACGTAGGATCTTATGATTCTTTGAATTTCTTCCATGTCTGTTGTTATATCAACCTTCTCATTTCTGATTTTGTTGATTTGGAAAGTGTCTCTCTGCCTTTTAGTAAGTTTGGCTAACTGTTTGTCTATGTTGTTGATTTTCTCAAAAAATCAGCTCCTGGTTTTGTTGATTATTTGAATTGTTCTTTTTGTTTCTAATTTATTGATTTCAGCCCTGAGTTTGATTATTTCCAGATGTCTATTATTCTTTCGTGTTTCTGCTTCATTTTTTCTAGGGCATCAAGATGTGTTGTTAAGTTGCTTATGTGAGATGTTTCCAATTTCTTTTTAAAGGCACTTAGTGTTATGAATTTTCTTCTTAATACCACTTTCAGTGTATCCCACAAATTTGGGTATGTTGTTCCATCATTTTCATTGAATTTCAGGAAGCCTTTCATTTCTTCCTTTATCTCTTCCATGAACCACATGTCATTAAGTAGAAAGTTGTTTAGTTTCCATGTATGCGTAGGGTTTTTGTTATTTCCATTGTTGTTGAAGTCCAGCCTTACACCATGGTGATCTGATAAGATACTAGGTATTATTTCAATCTTCTTGTATCTGTTGAGTCTTGCTTTGTGACCTACTATGCTATCAATTTTGGAGAAGGTTCCATGGGATGCTGAGAAGAAAGTATAGTCTTTTGTGTTTGGGTGGAAAGTTCTGTAAACATTTGTTAGATCCATTTGATCCATGACCTTGGTTTTAGTGAAGTTATTTCCCAGCTTAGTTTCTGTTTTAATGACTTATCCTTCAGGAAAAGTCGAGTGTTGAAGTCTCCCACTATTAATGTTTTGGGATTCATTGGTGGTTTAAGTTTGTTAATAGTTCTTTTAGAAATGTGGGTGCCCTTGTATTCGGAGCATAAATGTTCAAAATTGTGATGTCATCTTTATTGATTTTACCCTTGATGAGTATGAAGTGTCCTTCCTCATCCCTTTTGATTAATTTTGATTGAATGTCTATTTTATTAGACATTCTGATGGCGGCACGAGCTTGCTTCTTGTGACCATTAGCTTGGAATATTTTCCCCAGCCTTTTACCTTGAGGTAATGTCTGTCTTTGTGGGTGAGATATGTGTCTTGGATGCAAAAGAAGGTTGGGTCTTGTTTATGCATCCATTCTTTTAGTCTATATCTTTTTATTGCAGAATTAAGACCATTGATGGTGAAAGATATTAATGACAAGTGATTGTTAAGTTGCTTCATTTTGATGTTTATTACAGGTGACAGTTTGTGAGGTTGTGATTTTGTGATGGTGTAGTTATGAATTTGCTGTATAGTTTTGGTTGTAATTCATCCCTGTGTGGTGGATTTTTCCTTCTATTAACCTCTGTAAAGCTGGATTTGTGGAGAGGTACTGTTTGAATTTGTTCTTATCATGGAATATTTTGTTTTTTCCATCAATGGTTATTGATAGTTTTGCTGAGTACAGTAGTCTAGCCCAGCATCTGTATTCTATTAGGATTTGCAGGACCTCTGTCCAGGCCCTTCTGGCTTTATGTTCTCAACTGAGAATTTGGGTGTAATTCTGATAGATTTGCTATTGCATGTTACTCTGCCTTTTTACTGTGCAGCTTTTAATATTTTTCTTTGTTCTGTATATTTTGCACTTTTATTATAATGTGGTGGGAAGATTTTCTTTTCTGGTCTATTCTAGTTGGTGTTCAGTAGGCCTCTTGTATGTTCATATGCATCTCCTTCTTCAGATTGGGAGTAATTTTCTTCTGTGATTTTGTTGAAGATATTTTCTGGGCATAGAGTTGGGTGTCTTCCTTTTCCTCAATGACTATTATTCTCAGGTTTCTTCTTTTCATGGTGTCCTTGATTTCTTGGATGTTCTGTGTCAGGAACTTTTTGGATTTAGCATTTTCTTTGATGGTTGTTTTGAGTTCTACGATTGTATCTTCAAGTCTCGAAATTTGTTCCTCCATTTCCAGGATTCTGTTTGCGAAGGCCGTCTCTTTGTTGGATGCTTTCTTCTCTATGGTCTCTCGGTCACATTTTTCTTCTGTGTGTTCCTTTATCATAGATTCCATTTTTGTCCTCAGATCTTGAAATGTTTTTTGATTTTCTTCATATGTTTGTTTGTATTTTCCTGAAATGCTTCCAGTGCCTCTATGACTCTTTTATGTCCTCCACCCACTTGGTCTCATCCTCCTGCAGTTGTTTACAGATTTCATTCATTTCTTCCATTATCATCTTCCTTACTAAGGACTTGAGGTCATTTTCTTGTATTTTGATTTTGTTTGGGTTCTCCAGGTTGTTTTATTTGGGATAGCTGGGATCTGGAGGTGCTGAGCTGTTTTGGTTTTGTTGTTTGTATTCTTATGCTGTCCTAAAGACATTTTGCTATTTCTGTTAATGGGATGTGGCTTCTGGTTTCCTTCACTTGTTGTTGAGAGTGGGCACTTGGTGAATGATTGTAGGTCACGTGCTCTTGCAGTTTTTCCATGACACAAGCAGGTGACGTAGTTTCCACTCCTGGAGATGTTGCTCTACATCTTAGGCTCGGGGCTGGGTCAGCAGAAGTAGACCTCTGACTGGCCACTTTCACATTAATGTTGTGATTCAGCCCACCTCTTATGGGGTCTCAGATCAAGGCTGGCAAGCTCTGGCTGGGCAAGATGTTCCCGGTTGCCTGCACTTCCCATGGATCTGTAGTCCAGACCTCACTCGGCTCAGACCCACTGAGCTATGTGTGCCTTTCAGAACAGCATATAGACACCTCTGGGGTTTCCAGCCTTTCCCAAGAGGGTGGGAGATCCTGCTGGGGCTGTGTGTAGTGTCCAAGATGGGTTCTAACTACTTGGATCTGCAGGCTATGTCCCTTGTGCTCTATTCCAAAGTGGGCCCAATATGGCCCAGCTGGCTGTTTGTTACTCACTCTGAGATAGGTGGACCCAAGAAACTCAGTACCCTGTGCTCTGTTCCAATGTAGGCCAAGTTTGGCCCCCACTGGCTGCGTACCGCTCTCTCTGAGCTAGGTAGATCCAAGCAGCTCAGTATCCTGTCTACTTTTTTTTTTTTAAGTCTAGTAGAATTCTTCACTAAAAACTGTCTGTCCCTGGACTTTTTCTGGTTAAGAGAGTTTTAATGACTGTTTCTATTTCCTTAGTAGTTATAGGTATATTTAAATTTTATAGCTGATCTTTATTTTACTTTGCTGAATGGTATCCATTGAGAAAATAGTCTTTTTTTTTCCTTTCTTTTCTTTTCTTTTTTTTATTTTAAGATATTACAGTTTTGTGGAGTAAGGGTTTTTTGTAGTATGACTTAGTGATTCCTTGGATTTCCTAGGTGTCTGCTCTTATGCCTTACTTTTCATTTCCAATTTTGTTAATTTGGATATTCTATCAATTCCTTTTATTTAGTTTGGATAAGAATTTGTCTATCTTGCTGATATTATCAAAGAACCAACTCTTTGTTTCATTAATTCGTTGAATTGTTCTCTTTGTTTCTATTTAATTGATTTCAGGACAGAGTTTGATTGTTTCCTGTCATTTACTCCTCTTGTGTATGTTTACTTTTTTTTCTTCTATGGCCTTCAGGTCTCTTAAGTTGCTAACATAAGATTTCTCTAATTGCTTTATGAAGATACTTAGTAGTATGAATTTTTCTCAATACCATTTTCATTATATCTCACAATTTGGCTATGTGGCTATGCTGTGCCTTCATTTTCATAGAATTCCACAAAGTCTTAAATTTTTCTTTATTTCTCCCTTATCCAGGGGCCATTCAATAGATAATTGTTTAGTTTCTGTGAGTTGTGAGGATTTCTGTTGTACCTCCTATTCAAATTTAGCTTTACTTCATAGTGGACTGATAGGATACATGGGATTATTTCAATGTGGAGACTTGCTTTATGACCACGTATATGATCAGTTTTGAAGACAGTTTAATGAGGTGTTGAGAAGAAAGTAGTGTGTGTGAGTGTGAGAGTGTGTTTGTGTGTGTTTGTGTTTGTGTACAAAATGTTGTTGTGTATATATCCATTAAGTCCTTATTATTCATAACATCTGCTGGCATCAATGTTTAATTTGTTGGGTTTGATGTGCGATTTGTCCATTAGTTATATTTCTTTTATAAATGTGGGTACCTTTAAATTTGGGGTAGATGTTCATAAATGAGAACACATCTCGATGGATTTTCCTTTAATGAGTGTGAAGTATCTTTCCCCACATCTTTTGATAATTTAGTTTAGAAGTCTATTTTTTTAAATGTTAGATGGCTATATTAGCTTGCCTCATGGGTCAATATGCTTGGAAAATCTTATTCCAGCCTTCTACACTGAGGTAATGTCTATCTTTAAGGTTGTTCTGTGTTTCCTATATACAGCAGAGGATGCATCTTATTTTTCCATCCATTCTCTTACTTGTGTCCTGTTATTTGTAAATTGAGTCCATTGATACGGAGAGATATCAATCACCCTTCTTTTGGCTTTACTGGTGTAAGACTATTTATTTCTTGTGTTTACATGAGTGTAATTAGCCCCACTGGGGTGGAGTTTTTCCTTTTTGTATATCCTGTAGGTCTAAATTTGTGGATAGATATTGTTTAAATTTGGTTTTGTTATGGAATATCTTATTTTCTCTATTTATGTTAATGGGAATTTTTGCAGAATATAGTAGTCTGGGTTGGCATTGGTGGTCTTTTATCTTTAAACATCTCTGCAGGCTTTTCTGGCTTTTAGAGTCTGCACTGAAAATAAGGATGAAATTCTAATCTGCTTTATATGTTACTTGGAACATTTCCCTTGCAACTTTTGATATTCTTTCTTTGTTCTGAATGCTTATATATTTTTTTATTTTTTACATGGCAAGGGCACTTTCTTTTTTGCTCTCATCTATTTGGTGTTGTATAAGCCCATTATAGAAATGCCCTTTGAAAACTTAGAAAAAAGTTTCTTCTATAATGTTGTCAAAATATTTTCTGGTTCTTTGACCTGGAATTCTTCTCCTTCTTCTTTTCCTACTATTCTTAGTTTTGGTCTTTTCATATTGTTCCAGAATTCCTGAATGTTTTGTGTCATGGATTATGTTAGTTTTACATTTTTGACTGAGGTATCAATTTTTCTATCATATTTTCTATGCCTGAGATTGTTTATTCCATCTGTTGTATTATTTTAATGATGCTTGCATCTGTAGTTTCTGTTCTCTTGAGTAGATTTTTCATTTTTAGGAATCCCTCAATTTATGTTTTCTTTATTGTTTCTATTTCCATTTTCAGATATAGAACAGTTTTGTTCAT
Organism: Acomys percivali; assembly: GCA_907169655.1. Lineage (NCBI taxonomy): Eukaryota > Metazoa > Chordata > Mammalia > Rodentia > Muridae > Acomys > Acomys percivali. Next base: position 54,415,603 of record OU015743.1, on the reverse strand, counting down.
TTCTGTTCCATTTGTTTGTTTGCCTTTTTCTTGGCTTTCTTTAAGGGATTTATTCATTTCCATCCATTGTTCATGTTTTTCTGGATTCATTCATTTTTTAATTCTTCTAGTATGTTTTTCCAAAATTCTTTAAGGAATTTGTTCATTTCCTCTTTAAAGACTTTTATCATCTGCATAATATTAGTTTTAAGGTCATTTTCTTGTGCTTCAGCTGTTTTGGAAACCCAGTGCTTGCTGTAATTATTTCTGGGTTCTGATGGTGTCATATTACCCTGGCTATTGTTATTTGTGTTCTTATACTGGCCTGTTGACATTTGGACTTGGAATAATTATAGGTTTAGGTACTGATTTCTGAGTTTGTTTTTGTTGGATAGATGTACCCCAGGTCTCTCTCTCTCTCTCTCTCTCTCTCTCTCTCTCTCTCTCTCTCTCTTTCTCTCTCTCTTGCATAGTAGGTTTTCTCTCTTGATTCTGGTGAATAGCCAGTCTTCAGGTTCAGTAGAGTGTTGCTGCTAGGGTTTTGGCAACCTGGGTTTAGAGCTCCAGTATTCTCTCTGGGAATCTGGTTTCTTGGAACTATCATGACTTCTGGTAGAGTAGGGGGCTTTTAGATCTCTGGATACCAGTGTGGCCTCTGAGGTTGCAGATAGCAGTGCAGACTCTGGTAGAGCATGGCATCTCTAGGGTTCTGGATACTGGCATAGCCTATGGGGGTCTAGGTACTAACATGGTCTCTGCTATCACACAAGGCTTCTGCTGGAGTGCTGGGTTGGGTTATGAACCTTTAAGTGTTTTTAAATTATTTTGTATAATGGGCATGCTTTTGGGCTTAACAGGTGGAATAACTAGATATCCAAAATATTGCATAGTGTCTGATCTTTGTATCTTTTCAGATATAATAATAAGCTAATTTTTATATACCATATCCTGAATCATTTAATATATGTTATTTATCTTATGCTCTTTGGAGGTGGCTAAAAGAATATGCATTTTATCATCAGGATGAATATATATAGGACAAAATTAGTCTTTTAGATCCAAAACTACTCAAGGCCACTCTTTAAGAATATCCATGGATATAGATAAACTAGGATCCCATTGGCCATATGTGCCATTAACATTTCATAAGTCAATCAACAATCGCTACTAACCAGATTTCTTTTTAATTGCAACAATAGGAGGTTTCTAGGGAGAAAATTTTTTTATTAATTAATTTGTTCATTTGCTTTACATCCCAATCAGAACTTCCTTTTCCTTCTTTCCTCCCAGTCTCTCCCACTCACCATTCATTCTTCTCATCCTTGTCTTTCTTCTCAAAGGAGAGATCTCCCATGGGTATCAACATGCCTTGGCTTCTTATATTAATATTAGACAAGGCACCCCAGTTAGAAGAAAGCAATAGAGTCAGAGACAACCCCTGTTTTTGTTATTAAAGGTACCACATGAGGACCAAGCTGCACATCTGTTACATATGTGTGTAGGGGCATAGGTCAGGTCCATGGATGCTCTCTGGTTGGTAGCTTAGTCTCTGTGTACCCATATGGGTCCAGGTTCATTGATTTTGTAGGCTTTTTATGATGCTTTTGGTGTCTCTGGCTCTTTTAATCCCTTTTTCCTCTCTTCCATAAGATTCACTGAGCTCTGCCTAATGTTTAGCTAAGGGCCTTGCACATGTTTTTATCAGCTGTTGGGTAAAGCCACTTAAATGAATGTTATGCTCCTCTCTGTAATAATAGCAAAAATATTATTAATAGTGTCAATGGTGGGCTCTCTCTCGTGGCATAATACTTGATTTTGGCCAATCATTGGATGGCTGAGTCAAAGGTTTTCTGGGTGGATTATTGTTACCCTTGCTCCATTGGGAGTCCTACAGGAGGTGGCCACTTCTGGCTACATATACCCTACTACTAGCAGTCGCAGCTG
>OU015743.1:54384901-54413670 GCA_907169655.1 Acomys percivali | reverse complement strand
CTCTACCAGTTTCCTTACTCTCCCCCAGTCTCGCCACAATACTATGCCTGAATCTGATCTCCATCTCTGTTCCTCTCTTCACCCTCTCTCCCACCCATTTCCCTCTCTCAATCTACTTCCAATGTCTATTTTATTTATCCTTCTGAGTGAGATTCAAGCATCTTTCCTTGTGCCCAACTTGGCTTCTTTGTGTCTGTGTGTTGTAGCATGATTACCCTGTACTTCATGACTAATATCTACTAATAAGTGAGTACATAGTATGGATATCTTTCTGGGTCTGTGTTACCTCACTCAGGATGATCTTTTCTATTTCCAACCATTTACCTGCAAATTGCATGCTGTCTTTTTTTTTAAATAGATGAGTAGTGTTTTATTATGTAAACATACCACAAATTTCCGTCCATTCTTCAGTTGCGGGAAATTAGGTTGTCTCCAGTTTCTGGATATTGTTGAGTAAAGTCACTATGAACATAGTTGATCAAATGTCCTTGTGGTATAGTGGAGTATCTTTTGGTTATAACCATAGGAGTGGTATAGCTAGACCTTGAGCTCAAACTATTCCAAATTTCCTGAGAAACCACCAGATTGATTTCCAATGTGGTTGTACAAGTTTGATCTTCCTCCAGCAGTGGAAGTGTTCCCTTTCATCCACATTCTCACCAGCATGTATTGTCACTTGAGTTTTTGATCATAGCCACTTTGACATGTTTAAAATGGAATCTGAGAGTCATTTTGATTTCCATTTCCCCAGTGACAAAGGATATTGAACATTTATGTAAGTACTTCTTCTCTATTAGATATTCCTCTATTGAGAATTCTGTTTAGTTCTGCACCCCATTTTTAATTGGGTTATTAAGTTTGTTGGGGTTTTTTGTTTTGTTTTGTTTTGTTTTTAGTTCTTTATACATTTTGGATATTAGCTTATTGTGTTTTTTTTTTCTCTGTCAATGTAGGAAATATATTTTTGTAATGAATGAAACAAGTATCTAACATGATTGAGTTTGATTGTCTGAATGCCAATATGTATTTCTTAATTATACTATATAGTTGGTAATAGCAGCTTTCAAAAGGACTATTATTTAACATTGCAGTTTTAAGAATTACATAAGTACAATACCTTAGCATGTCGTAGTCAGCATTCAAAAGCTTATAGATACTGCATGCATTCAGCTTGCATGTTTGTCTCCCATCCTAACTTTGGGCCCTAACATGTCTCTTAGGCCAAAATGCCCTTTGGCATCAGTTCTGCTGTGGGAGCCCCAATTTTAAGGATATTGGCTGGTCTTCTTAGGACAGTGTGACATCATTTCTCCTTACATAAACATAAGATTGATGTGTATACATTTTGGGTCAGTAACAACATACCTACTACTAAGAAAAAAGTAGTTACTAGTGACTTTAAGAAAATATTTATCATTTTTGAATACTGGACTGTCTCTGCACATACCTGAGTGACAGGGAGCTCCTGCAAGGAAAATTTAAAATAACCACCTTTTTCCTGAAGCAGGTGCTGCAAGAGCAGCTTTGCCTTCTCAGCAGGGGTTCCCACCCTTACTTTGTTGTGTAAATCAAGCTGTTCCAGAACAGAGACTTCAGCCTCTTGATGCCTTGTAACTCAAAACCTTCAGACAAAAATCAAGAAAAGAAACAAACAAACAAAAATCTAAGTTTTGGATCAGTTGTGTCAATTTATGCTTCACAAAGTAAATCCTTGTTCATCATTCTTTGGACTTTAGTTGTTATGATAATGGATGGGTGGACCCTTTCCAGAAATAGCTGACAAGCATCTTTTAGCTAGAGAGGCTTAAGTTCCATCTGCTAACAAGTTTCCACTCTCTGATTAGTCTTCTGACTTCTCTCTTCCTTCTTTAAGTCTGTCTTATGGCTTTTCCCAAAGAGAATATAAGAAACTACAATCATCATTGAAAAAATTGGCATGCTAAAAGTAACAAACTCAAATGGAATCCAGAAACTTTGTCACTGTGTCTTCTTCCGTTTTCACCATAAAAAAGTCTCCTTTAAACTCAAAATGTCTCCTTAAGGACTTTACTTAGACCCAGCTTTACTTTTAGACCTTACCAGTTCAGATGTTTGAGGCTTCAGTTGTGGTTCCTGATTCCAGAGAGAGGCTATTTTTCTGCCTCTTTCAAGGTAAGTTATTGGGTCCACAAGCCTTTTTTGCCTCTGGCCTGCAGGAGTTAGGCTAGCAAGACCACTTTTCAAAGGGATTTAGCTTCCTGTCTTTGTTAGAAAAGTTTGCTGTTGAGAAGCTTGCTTATGCTAAGGAGTCCCTTTTTTCTTTTGAGTAAGGACTAAAAGAACTGCCTCTGAGGGATTTTTATGTATTAGTATTTGGGTTTTGGCAGCCTGCTGGAGACCTCACTGCTCTGTATGGGGTATGCCTAATCAGGAACCAGTGAGCTCCCACCTTAGAAATTGCTGTTCTTCTCTTAGTGAATAGAAATAAGAAACTTCTCTGTAGTCTTATTTTCTCCATAAGTTCTTTCTAGATTACTGTAAATTCATCTCCATGTTAGTACGGCAAATTTTGAAGTTATTTTTGTAAAACTGTTTCTTGTAGCTTATTTCTTTACCTGCTATCATACAAATAATTGAGACTCATTTGAATTTGGTTAAATAAGCTTCACAACACAATCTTGAGCATTTCATGTCTATTCTTATCCATCTATGCGATTCTGTCTTACTCCTGGCAAACATCCCAGTGATACTTGCACTTTGCAGCTTTCCTCAGCTCCAGCTCCTCTTTCCATGTCTTTCTTGGTCCTCCACCAGTGGCTGAATCTCCTGGCTGAATTACCTTGTGAAGGTCTTATGCTCCATCCTCCAACTATTCTTTACCTAACTGGTGAAAAGCCAGGACCACTTTCTTTTCTTTTATTTTCTTTCTTCCTTCCTTTCTTTTCAAGAAATGGGCTATTTATGTATTTTTTAATTGACAATTAAAAAAATACATGTTTATAATTTTATCTTTGTGGAACTATAAGTTCAATATTCCCTTGCAACTCTTTTCCTAGTCAGTCTTTTTCCATTTTGATATCCCATCTTTTATATAAGCCATTACACTTGTGAGGAGTAGGTAGCATTAGAGATAGAAATACAGATTTCTGTGTTAGTTTGCTATAAATTGTCTTTCTCAATGTTAACCCAAACACAAGTAACATAAGGTTGTATGATTGCCATTATGCCTTCTGGACCTATGCATATTAATTTTGTAGCACTTTTTAAAAAATCTTCATATTTCATACTTCCTAATATTATCAGATTTAAATTTATTACCAGGACATTAGTGTGGCAATTCTTCTATAGTTTTGATAGAGACATCAGTTTCAGAATCAATTAATCCTGTAAAAAGTTTTCTCTTTTATTTTAAAATCTAGTAGTGGTTTATTCTTTTCCTTCAATAAAGTTTTTGAAGCTACAATTTTATCTTTACTACAAATCCTCCCTAATGAAGCATATTTTCACCTGAAAGCACATAATGTAATAATGATAACCATGTATTTATCTCCTGTTTTAAATTGACAATCATTGGCACTGGGATCATGGCTGCAGTTTTCTATGTATAGCCTTTATCGATGAATCCTGTAAAAACTATGATTCCCTTCATGGTTACGTTATTGGGACCAAATAAAAGTTCAACTGTTCCATACAATGTAGGTCCCCAATATTCTCTGTGCAACTTAAATGGATATTGACAAGGGGAAATGGCAATATCTTTAGGTCAAGGAAGAACATCAACAGCAGCATTTCCTTGAGTAGCAGTTTGTAAGAAAAGAATAGATTATAATCTGAAGCTGGCACAAATGCTATTAGTTTTGGATTAATGCCCTCTAATTTTGTGGGGACTGAGGAGGTACTCTTACTCTATTTCCCTGTTGCTGACTGATATTGTTATGATTACTAGACAATGTGTTGCCATCCTTATCAAATTTATATCTACATTAGCTTAAGCTTTTCTTTCTTACATTTTGGCCATAAGCCAGGATTCCTTGTTCTGAGTATTTATTCTAAGGTCAATTTACATAGATTCCTTAAGAGCGAAGGTGAGTCACAATTGAAAACCTTTAATGTCATTTGCATTTGAAAAGCATGGGATTCTGAGCAGCTAATGTTCTGTGTTTGTAGGTCCACACATATCTACACAACTTTGAAAAGTCCATAACATTTTCTGTCTCTCTCTGAGGTCTATTATTCCTTAGCAATCTTCATTGCATTGTCAGATGCCAGGTGTTTTAATAATAGCTCTTGAATTTGTTTACCTTTTATTTATTTCTCAACAGCATCTTTGAATCTTCCTATAAAATCAGCTTAAGACTCAGAGGGACCTTGTATAATTTTTATGTAACTACATCTGAAGTCATATCCCATATCAATTTTTATTCAACTAGCCATAGCGACTTCCCTAATACATGGGAGTGCAGGAGGAGGTATATTATGCAGATGATGATTCACTGATACTCTATGAGGTTTGTAGACTATACCTTCAGAGGAACAGGCTGAGAACTGCCAAGATGGAGTGTGTTCAAACCCCAGAAATCTCAAACTTGAGGTTTAAAAGTCTCATCTTGAGAACAGAAGGTGTGGGACGAGGCTCTCTCCTGTTACTGGGCCTACCTCAGGAGCACATGACACAATCCTCAGTTAGCTACAGGTGGTTAGTCACATGAGCTCATCACCTGTTATCTTTCCAAGTGTAAATAGCAATTTGTAGCATCTTATGTTCAAGCCAATGAAACACATTTATTCTCAAAATCCCTCCAAATTGCCCAAGGTTTATAAGTTGTTGTTTCACATGAAATAAATTGGTGAGTATCATCTACTTCACCAGCCTGAGTCTGGAATTTATTCTGAGGTGGATTACTGGGGAAAGGACAGTTTACTCTCTCCCTGAAGAATTCATTGCTGGATCCCCACACTTTATGCTGTGATCACTGCTGGAGCTTGCCTGCTGCTGAGAGCTTCTGTTGTTAGTGGGTGAGTCAGTACAGATGGCTACTACTGTCTTTCAAACTTCTGTAGTCACTATCACAGTGCCCATACACGGAAGTGAGTTGCCTGCTGTACTCAAAGCAGCTGCTATACTCACTCTGGTCAGGTTGTGCCTCTGTCACTGCCTGGTACTTCTGCTGCCTGGCCTGGTGCGGGTATCCCACCTAAAAAAGAGCAGTAACACTTACTGTAGAGAAAAATCTTCTTTTGTCCACCCATGGCTGGACCAGAGATCTTTGTGGTATAGACACACCCTGCTTACTCAGGACCCAGAATTTCATCTTTTCCAGCCAGGAGACCAAGAGCATTCAGACCTTCCAGCATCCAGCCTTTCCAGGAGATGTAGAATCATAATATCCATTTATCAGCATTCCAGGATCATCCCTCAGTCCTAGTTGCTGAACTACTTAATGGGCTTTGTCTGAAGCCTCATTTTCCACTGAGGAAATTGGGAAGAACTAAGAAGCATTTTAGCAATGATATGAAAATTGTATGTGAAGGGACTTTAGCCAGACTGAGATGGGCATACATGACTCTTGTAAGCCTTGTCCTTCTCCACCATCCCTCTGTCTGGCTAGAAAACATTAACTACATTCCTAAAGCTAACACCTAAAGTCGGTCTCCTTATTTGGCCACTTTCTTCTTCTGAGGCTGACTACCAAGGTGAAGATATCAAACTATTGAAGTCCTAAAACAAAACAAAACAAAACAAAACAAAAGCTTCCTTTGGCTTACATAATTAGCATACCCAACTAAAATTAAGTGCCTCAGTCTACCACGGAGTTTCGCCTTTTACCTTCATAAATTGCCATTTTTCCATAGGAGGCAGTCCTTTGTCCCTCTCTGAGACAAATGTCCCTTCCCTATTCTCCCTTGTTGCCTTCCCCTTTCTTCTCATCCTCTGTCTCTTGTCTTTTTTATCATATTATATGCCATGGTTGGAGAAAGTAAATCTTCTTTGTACTTGAGGTGTCCTGAGCTGTTACTGTCCCTTTACAGTACTGCAACCATTGTGCAACATTGCTCCAACTATAGTAATATTTGTTACCATATGAAACAATAAGTATGTAGAAATCACAAGCATTTTGAACATCTCTTATTATAACCATGTCTAATCCCTCGTGAATAATTTGATTTTGCTGAAGTTACAAGAAGAACATCAAACACAATTTATGAAGCCAGGGAAGAAATGGTAAATTCCATTTCCCTATTATGCCCTAAGTTACTTAGGTTATAAAGTAGAATTTTCATAGGTTTTCTTCCATCCTCATTAGGAAGTTGAGAGAATTCAAGATTAGATTGGCTTTCACATTCCTCATCCATGCTGGAGGGTCATTTTCAGTTGATGAACAGTGTGTATCTAAAAGAAGAGAACTGAAGAATAGGTCATTGGCCCAGTTATTAGTGGCAATGTTTTTACTTTTGCCTGCATGAGGAAATTTCCTTTTTTTGCCTCTTTTACCAATGTTAAGGTCTCATCATCTAATTAATATTCATCCAAGGAATTAACCAACACTTCCTTGTGATTAATATCCTCCTTGTCTTCTGAAGTATTTTGATAAGAGTCCAAATTAATGCTCAAGAGATCCAAAATTGAACACAGATCTTTCTCCCTTGTCTATATGCCTTTTAACTAATCTTTAGAGCTCTGCCTCATACATCTTTGTCTAAAGTTCCAGAGATTATAACCATAAAGCTATTGCAAGCAATCTAATAATTGTGATTTTAATACTTGTCCTCCTTTTTCTAAGAAATTATGTGAAAGCTTGACATGATGCAGAAAGTCTTCTCTGGTTTCTTCCCCCATCATTCTCACTCATATCCTTCATGAGTGTTCTCACTCTTTTTTTTATAGCTGACTTTACATCAGTGATTTGTGGCATCACGTATTTACCTCTCTAGAGGTGGTCTGGCCGGAGAGAATGCCAATTCCATGAGATGAACTAAAGTCTCATGCAATAGCCAATTTTATTTAAAGTATCCAATAATTTTCACTCAGGGATTAACAAGAGTCACATGAGAGAAATGTACAGTAACCAAGACAAGCTCCATATGGTGGGAAAAAATGCATGTGGCAAAAACATGTTTTACCATAGAGTCATAAACACAAATAATGATAGTTAGTTGTAGTTCAAAAGTGTGAAGTAAACTCACTCCTATCTGTTGTACCACAAAAGAGCATAAAAGCAAATTCAAAAAGCAATTCCTTGTTTTTAAATAAACCAAGGTGACAAGATTCTTGTTTTCTTGGAGTTTTCTTACAGGGACTTATAATTCCCCTTGCTCCACTCCATTCTTGGACAGTGTTCTGACAATTTACTTTTAATATTCTGGAATATCATGATGCATTTCTAAAATGTAAATGTTCTTGACAAATTTACAAAAGATAATCTTACCTTGTTAGTCCTGTGGTAGACATAACAGAAAAAAATATTATTGAAATAGTTATGTAGTGAGCTCTCCACCTCATCATTTATGTCGTATTAGATAATAAATTCTATATAACTACAATGTTTGAAATTTACAATTAAAAAGGGGTAGCCAATTTAATATCTGAATAGTTTTGGACTTTGCATTCTTGTTTTACGGAACAGGAAAATCAGGGCATAGACTCAGCATAGAGGAAGCATGATTCATAGTCTGGGTTCTACAGACATATCTAGGTGTAATAAATTTTAATTTACCACTTATTTGAATGAAATTGACAATCCATTTACTAAATACTAACTGCCCATATAGAAGAACATTAAACAATTGCTATTTTGATTAAATTAAAGATGATCACACATACAAATCTTTTACATGGTATCTACACTATGGGTAGCACAGTTAATGTTAGTTACAATTTTTTTCTGTGTGACATATTAACTAGATCAACTAAATCTGTGCTATTTATTTTCCGTAAATTTTGCTCTTTAGTGTCCTTCTATAATTCCTAATAAGAATAAAATAGTTCCTAATAAAATTAAAAGTTTAACTAATTCCTGAAAATCATAATACATTCTTGGCAAATGCTCCTTTTGGGGGACTGACAAAAATTCATTATAGCCCATAAACAGCTAGGAGATCACATGATCCTCAAGATGACCTTTTAAACTTACATTCTCAATATTCATAATTATAAAGGATTGTTTTGTTTCTATGAATATAGTCAATGAAGTTATTGTCTTTATAATATAGTTGTCAATTTGGTAAAATATTTTCCAAATTCTCTTACAGTCAATAATGAAAAAGATCTCTGTCTACTTGTATGAGTTTGAAGTAAGGGCTCCATGCCAGGGACACAAAATAGAATGCCACTGACCTTAGCAGCATGCAGTCCATTATTTGAGGAGGAAGATAAAAGGACAGAAGCCAGATTGAAAGAAAAAGTACTAAATATCATCCTGCATAATAATAATTCAAATATGATTTTACAACTTCTATAATTGAAATTGAACAATGATGGCCTACTGAAGAATGAACTTAGTAATGTGTTATTTGAAGTAAATAATATTCTGTCTATCTAACAGTTCCTTCCAAAAATCCCAACAAAGCAACATAAAATTCTTAATGTAAGAAAAAAATTTCAATTTTCAAATTGTTTACTGCATTTTTATGTGATTCAAGGTGAATTATCTAACATGGAAAATTCATATTCCCTCTCATTTTTTGAAATATACTTTTCAATTTATTTTTTAATTTATGTAGTTGGTGTGTGTGTGTGTATGCACTCAACATGCATATACTATGGCATACATGTGGATGTCAGAGGAAATCTTAAAGCAATATGCCCTTTCATTATACTATGTGGGTTCAGCAAATCAACCTAGGTTGTCAGGCTTGGTGGCAAGCACCTTTACATACTGAGTTAACTTTCTGACACTAATTTGGAAATTTGAACGATTATTTTCTTGCCACAGGTATGATAATTTGTGATATGCTTGTTTTATTTGTACTATAAAATATATGTGAAGGCATAATTATATAGTTCAAATGATGACTGCAGAATCCATTCCACCCCATATTTGGTTGCAATTCTCATTCTGAAGACTTCTTATGTTGGCAAACATTGCTCCCTAGTTGTTCCCTGGTATGGCCAGTGGCTGAGCAGGGGAGGGAATTGGAATGGACTTCCTGCCAGCCAGGGGAGGAGGAGAGAGAGGGCAAAGTAAGAGATTCAATTAGGGGATTCACTATGAGCTGAGGTCAAAGAGACATCAGGATGTAGCTGGAGCTGAGGAAAGCTACCAAGAGCAAGCATTTCTGGGATGTAAGCTGAGAGGTAAGAAAATTATCTTAGAGGGTTAAGACTATTATACTAACTACTCAGTTATTGTGTTGTGAAGCTTATTATTAAACAAATATGAAAGTCTTATTTGTGTGGTAGCCAGGTTAAGAGAGAAACTGAGAAACAAACACAGTTTTATAAAAAATAATTTTAACATATAAGCCTGAAAGACATACTCATCTGAAAATTATGATAGTTGTGTTATTTACTTTGGCAATAATATATATTATTATGTGGGTATCACTACTGATTTAAGTGGCTCCAAATATTAGAATGTTATTTCCATGTATACTATGTTACAGTTACAAGGTAGGTAGTTAAGATATTGCAATGTTTCAAAATAAACAATAACATCTCTTCTCATGAAGTTTTACTCTTTTTCTTGGAGAAAGGAGAACACTCCTCCACTGCTGGTAGGAGTGCAAATCTGTACAGCCATTTTGGAAATCAACGTGGGACTTTCTCAGAAAATTGGAAATAGCAGTACCTCAAAATCCACGTATACCACTTCTGGGCATATACTCAAAAGATCCCACACGACAGCACAAAGATATTTGCTCAATTGTGTTCAAAGTGACATTGTTCATAGTAGCCAAAAACTGTAAACACCATAGATACCCCTCAGTTAAAGAATGGATAAAGAAAATATCATACATGTAAGCAAAGGCGTACTACTCAGCTATTAAAAACACAGAGATCATGAAATTTATAGGAAAATTGATGGAACTAGAAAGAATCATATGAGTGAGGTAACCTAGATTCAGAAAGACACATGGTATGTATTCATTATAAGTAGATATTAGCTATATATTATATGATATCCATACTACAAATCAGAGACCCAAAAAAGTTAAATAAGAAGGAGAATCAAATGGAGGTCCTGCTTGACTCTCTCAGAAGGAGAAATAAAACAGAGAGTAGAAATGAAAGGAAAGAGGGAACTGCATAAGAGAGGGTTGGGGAGGAAAATGAAGGAGCTCAGATGTGGGGAGAGTGGGGAGGGGAGGTTTGAGGTCCTGGAGAGAAAAAGAAAAGAAGGCAGGGGCATCATTGATACAAGTTCTGGATGGACCTTCTATCAGTGGAGGACAGGAGACTGAGGAGACTGCCTCTAGTCAGGCAGCACCTATAGTGGTGGGAAGAGAACAGCAACCCACCTACAAAACCTTCAAACCAAAATTTGCCCTGCCTACAAGATGTGCAGAGATACAGAGACAGAAGGAATGTCCAACCAATGCCTGGCCCAACCTGAGTCCCTCACCATTAGAGAGACCCAAGCCCTGACACAATTAAGGACACTTTGCTATGTTTACAGACAGAAGCCTAAACTTAACCGTTCTCTGAGAGGCCCCACCCAGAAACCAACAGAAAATGCTGAGATTCACATCCAAGCAGTAGGTAGAGCTCAGGAAGTCCTGATGAAGAGTGAGAAGGAAAAATAGAAAGACCCAGAGGGGACAAGTATACTGCAAGAAGACCAACAGAGTCAACTAATCTAGATCCATGGGGGTTACAGAGATGAAAACATCAACCCAAGAGAATGCATGGGCTGGACCTAAACCCTCTACACATATGTAACCAATAGGCAGTTTGATCTTCATGTGTGTCCCCTAGTAAGTTTAGAAAGTGCTGTCTATGACATTGCCTCTGTTGCCTGCTTTTGATCACTTTGTCCTAACTGTACTGCTTTCCCTGGTCTCAGTGGAAGAGGAGGAGCTCAGTTTTGATGGGACTTGATGTGCTGGGTTGGGTTAGTTGGGGTGGGCAGAGCCTCCTTTTTCTAAAGACAAGGGGAAGAACTGAGGGAAGAGGGTGGGAGAGAGGGATCGACCAGGAAGAGATAAGGGAGGGGCCTACCATCCAGATATAAAATGAATATATAAATTAAAAATAATTTTTTAAAAACTAAGAAAAATTATCAGCTAACATTTTAAAAAAGCCATTACCCTGACAGAATATAATTCAGTTAAATGGAAAAAAACCATTAGCTTATAGGAATGTGATTTGATAAATGCTGATATTATTCAGTATGAAGGAGAGTTACATAAACAATTCTAAATATGACAAAGAGATCAGAGTTATGACATGTAGTCACAGGATAATCAAAGAAATTCACAAACTGCCATTTTGATCTCAATCTGATAAAGAAAAAATAGAATGCAGTGGCAGTGGCCAATCTTCTACATGCTTGGGCCTCCTATCAAGATACCTCCACTGTATCAAACAGACTGGCAAAAGAAAAAATGAGTTGGATGCCTGAATTACAACGTCCAACACATGTAACCCCATAGGCTCTATAACTCTGTAAGCCTACTTCCCCTTACACTTTTATTTGCATGGTCATTTCCAGTTATAAACTCAGCTACATACTTGATTTTATTTCTATCTATATTCTTGCATGGTAGAATTTTTACTTATTTTCTTTGGAATACTCAACTATTTATCAGTTTTAATTGACAACACATAAACATTTTTATGTACATCCTCACTCATAAGGCATTTGAATATGCATAGTAAAATTCATAAAAATAATTTAGGTAATGAAATAGGACTTGTTAAATATTTTGAGTCTTCATAGAGATTATATAGACTCTTTGAAGTCTTTTGTAAAATTAGGTACAGAATTTTTTCAAAAGATATTTTCAGTTTTCTTCTTTCTGCTATAATAATCATATTAACATTTTTCACATCATTCTATGTCTTCATTTCTCTCTCTTCTACTAAACTTTTATTTATTTACTGGACATAAACTTAAGCTATTCTTCTACTGATTCTACACAATTTCTGCCTTCAGTGTTTCCCTTCTGAAACAGTCAGAAACAGTGTCATCATAACTTTGAAGTGTATTTGTACTTTAATAAAGATGTTAAGATATACATTGCCACCATGGGGCTCAGAGTCAGTGAGAGTTTAGTCCTTGATAGCCTTCCTGTGTCCATCTGTGCTGACTGAAACTCTTACCTGAGGTTAGAAAGGGTTTTATTCTTCATGGGTATTAATAACTCAAGTGAACAATGCAAACCATATAAGCACCTGAAAAGTGACATATTTTGGAAATCTGGCTAAATCAATTTATAAGTCATGATAATAAAAATCAATATGTGTTCTCTAAGTTTTTATAAGATAGGCACTATAATCAAATAGTAAAGTTTATCTATGTATAATTCCATAAAAAATAGTTGAAGAATATAGAAGAATGTCCTCTAATATGATATTTAACTCCCAGAAGGCTTAACAATATTTTTCTAATCTAAGAAAGTTTGCTACCTAAGGAGATATCCTTTTTGTCAAGTACCATTAATAAGCATTTGGGTACCTTTGTGGCAACTTGAACTAAATAATCAGAATTTTTTTCTGATCTGCAAATACTTGGAAGGCACAAGAAAAGCATGTCAAAGAATGAAACAAAGTTAATCTTGTCAACTAAGCCAAGAAGATGGCTTTGTGGATTAAGTGCATTCAGTTTTTCAGCACATACATAATAGCTTGATGTGGTGGCATGTGCTTTTAACCCCAGCATATGGATTGTGTAGGGGTCAGAATCAAAAGGATCCCAGTGTCTTACGGCATGGCCTGTCTAGCTAATACAACAAGTTCTTGGTTCGGTTAGACTTCCTATCTCAAAAGTTAAAGTAAAGAACAATAAAAGAAGACAACAGAAATAGACCTCTGGTTGTCCTACATGAACACATAGGTGCATACCACACATGCACCTTGTCCACTTAGAATTAGTGTATAGATATAGTGCATAGAATAGGTATGGCCTCCATATGCTCATGTAATTGAATGCTTGGCACATAGGGCATGATACTGTTAAGTGTGGCCTTGTTGTAGTACGCATGGCCTTGTTGCAGGAAGTGTGTCACTGTGGGGGTGAGCTTTGAGGAATCCTATGGTCAAGCTATGCCTAGTGTGGAAGTATCCCTCTTCTTCCTGTGGATCAAAATGTAGAATTCTTGGTTCTTCTAGTACCATGTCTGCCTAGATCCTGCCATGCTTCTTGGCATGATGATAATGGACAAAACCTTTAACAATTTAATCTAGCCACCAAATAAATCTTTCCCTTGATAAGAGTTTCTATAGTTATGGTGTCTCTTCACAGCACTAAAATTCTAAGTAAGACAATTAGTAGATATAAAATCAAACTTCATGAAATATTGCTAAAATGGATGGTACATAAATTTGACTTGCTATTCAGGATCATTCCAAATAAAGGTTAAAAACAACATAAAATTGAGTGTACATAATATATCTTTTTCAATGATAATGGCCACATACATTAAATAATAAAAAATAGTAAAACAAACAAAAACCAGGTAGAACAGATACAAGAAGCAGAGAAACAGAAAGGTATATGAAAAGTAAAGGTGATACTGAAAATCCTCTCAGATTACAGACAAAAGACACAAAACGCCCAAATATATGAAAAAACAATTGTAGACATGAAAGTATCTTTAGATGTGTGGACATGTATCTTAGAATTATAGAAGAAGCAGTAATAGTAAACAATTTTAAAAAAGAATTGATAACACGTGGACTCAACTAGAAGAATCATTGAAAGTGTACAGAGAGACTTAAACACTAGAGGCTGAATACTTTGGTAACTGAACCAATTTTCAAGAATAAAACTGTTAAGCTGAGCAATGACACCCAATTGCTCTATTATAAAAATAAATGTACATGAAATAAAGATGTGTCAGATACAAAGGAATGTGCAGAGTTCAGGACCCACCACCTGCTCTCAAAGTACCTCTGTAGAAAATTTTTGCACAAAATCAATTGTCTTTATTTTTTAACAATTTGCAATGAATTTCAACTTTGTAACTCTTTCCAAGTCCTTGGAAATCAGGGCTGATAGTGTTCATATATTCATCAAGAACCTAAGGTGAAAGTTGCTGAGTTGCTGATTAACATTCCCAAATTCATATAACAGTACCAACATGCCAACATAGGTGCCTCACTTTCTATCGTCATCTTAGTTCTCACATATTACAGTTGACTACTGTTACAGGGGACTTGGCCTCCAAGATGAAAGTAATGATTCTGGGATTGTAAAAAACACAGGCTGGGCTGCTTAGAACATGTTCCATGAACTGCTTCCTCCCCCCCCACACACCCCTGTGTGTGTGTGTGTGTGTGTGTGTGTGTGTGTGTGTGTGTGTGATTTTGTCAGAAAGGAACAAACAGCTGACATCACAAAATTGTCTACAGAATACTAAAACAGTCTTCCAATTTGATGAAAATTATTTTCCAGTTGGAAAATGGGTCCTTTATCAGCCTGGCAATTGCAATAATCATTTTATACTTTCTTCTTGGTCTTGCTGATAGAGACATTACTAAATTTACATTTCATCACAGACTAGTTGATAAAGAATTATATATTGTTTAAAACAAAAATAGAAACCAGAAACTTTTCTCAGAACCATTAGATTGCACAGTTCTAATTCCTTAAATAGGAATAAGCTTAATTTTGGTAGTTTTCCATACATGTTTACTACATGTTTCTCCTGGTACTTATTTATGTAGTATAGGAAAATACAGGTCCAGTGACATAATTTCATTCAGGCTGTGAAAATTGAGTATGCTCCAAGAACTCACTATGGAAGGGCAGAAGCGAATCTTAAAAGATACATTGTCGCATCCCCCTCCACATATGTACATGTACATATGCACTCATACACATCATATACAACACACACACATATACACCTCACACATTCACATGCATATATTCATTTATATATGCACACACACACCTTGCAATTACCCCAACAACAATAATAAAATACAACTTGTTTACATAACAAAATACAGTTAAGTATAATTGGCTTGTGATCTTAAAATAGTCTGATCTAATGTTATAAAGATTGGAAGTGGTTACTTTGTTTTAAAATTTTATAAATTTATTTCCCCTCTAGACAAAGGTGGCACACATTATTAACCCCAGCAGTCAGGATGCAGAGGCAGGTGAATCTCTGAGTTTCAGGCCAGCCTGCTTAGGTGTGGTCACGGCTACACAAATGCTGTCTTCAAAAACTAAATAGGAAGGGGAGCCATTTCCCCAAAGCACAAGTGCATTAACCACTGGTTGTTCTGGGTGTGGTATGAACTAGTCAGTAATATTTATGACTGTAGTTATACTTCTAAATGTCCTAAATCCCGCAGATGTTTCTGTAGCTGGTACATGTTACTCAATGTACCTGTTGTAACTGAACTGTATTACCATGGAGAAGGAAACTAAAATTCCCAGTGCCCTAACCCAAACTTTACTGTGTGTTAAAATATACCTACTTGGTTTTAATAGGATTGATATTCACAAAGCAATCTGTGGCTATGTTATCACATTTATAAAAGCATATAGAATCCATTGATTGTTAAAGTAAGTGAAATTCAGTGATTGCAAGGATGCAGCTTGACCTCAAGATTTTTAATATAATTGATATCTTTGCATTGTCGGCTATCACAGGTACCACTGGGTAACACTATGGATGTCTGAAATGGAAGGATAAATCATGACAAAATTTAGAACTGAGTACAGTGCATCCAGGCAGATAGTTGACTAGGTAGATGCAGCCCAATGCACAATACTAAAATATATTTCTGAGACTGAGAAAAGCTACCCATAGCAGCCCCATGCTGTTCTACACTGGGCAAGACACAAAACAAAATAATCAAAATAATCAAAAGAGATATCCAGGAGTTAGTAACATATCTGTAGAGCAAGCATGTGTTTCACTTACTTTCCTAACTTGAGGCTTAAGAGATTATATTTAAACTCCTTTAAAAACCACATTTTCCCTTTTGACCTAACCATGATACACCTCATCTCTGAGATTGTCCCATATGCCCAGGTGTAACTTTCTGTAATTTCTACAAAGACTCACGTTTTAAAAGTACATTTTGCAGTTTGTTATCCTGTCAATCTCTAAAGCATATGGCATATCTTTGTTCTGTAAAATAAAAATTATTCTAAGTCTAAACAAAAATGACTTAATCTGTTTTAAATTCACAAACACCATATTCCTTGAAGTCATTATACATAATGTACTCTGACTAAATAGCCTCTTTACTTTCAAAGACTGTTTTTAAATTGTATCCATTCATTGCTTATTTATTTATTTGCTTATTATTGTGTATGGATGTTTTGTCAGAAAGTAATCTGTACACCGCAAGCATGCTACATACCTTGGAGGCCAAGATAGCATTAGATCTCTATGTTCTGAAGTTACAGACGTTTGTGAGTTGCTGTGTGGTTGCTGAGATTTGAACCTCAATCCTCTAGAAAAGCATTCGTGCTCTTAACTACTAAGCCACCTCTATATATCTCAGAGGCAGAGGCATATTTTTATCTTGCTCTACTCTAGGCGCGCCCGGAAGCGGCGATGGGCGGTGTCGGCGACAGCCACCTATATGCAACAGCAAACCCTAGGCAGGGCTTTTCGCCCCTGTCCCTGCCCGAGACACCCTCTCCCACACCATACCCACAAACCGACCCCGGCTCCCCATCACAAGGGCCACCGACCGGGCCCCCCCTCCCACATGCTGCCCTGATTCCCAAGTACAGGACCTCTGAGGTGGGATGGGCTTGCAGGGATAGGCAGGCAGGAAGTGGAGGAGCAGGAAAATGAGCCAAGGACGGGCAGGGGTGGGGGTGGGGGCTGCTTTCCCTGCTACCTAACAGTCACTGCATGAATCCCATATACTTTATTGATCTCAGTAAAAGCCAGTAGTTTAAATATCACTAAATTTTCTTTCTAAATTTACTGTCTTTAAGCTGCAACTTCTCACAGAGGCCTCTGTGTCTCACCCTTCCATGGCCTACCTCTGCAACCATATCTAACTCAAGTCCTTGTTGAACTCTATAATGTCACAAAGTGTAAACATAAGGACATGGTGTACTTTAAATGCTTATTTATGTACTCCCCATATCTGGCTGCAATCGTTGTTCTGAAAAACTCCTATCACAATGTTGTTTAAACACCACTGACCAATTGTCCCATGGTATGCTAATAAAGTAGCTTACATCCAATTGCTAAACACATGAGAAAAGGAGTTATAGAGGAGAAAGTAAGAGATTGAGCCACTGGATAGATCCCAGAACATCAGGAGAGAAGTACGGGAGAAGGAAAGATACAAAATACAAATATCTCTGGGATGTTCATTGGGAAGAAATCAAGTTACCTTAGAGGGTTAAGAATAGAGTTAAAACTGCTCAGTTCTTTTGCTGTGAATCTTGTTAAAATAATATAAGTCTCAACTATTTGTGTGGTAGCCAGGTTAAGAGAGAAACTGAGAAACAAATACAGTTTTATAGAAATAACTTTAACATTTTGGCACCCCACATTAGGCACCTCTTTTAGGCATTCCTTTAAAATTTGGGATTTTTTTTGTTTGTTTGTTTGTCTGTTTGTTTCTTGTATCTCTTTCTTCCTCTCTACCCCAATCCCTTTCAACATACCCACACCATGTAGGAGAGGGAAGTTAAGTGGGGAGAAAGGGTATAATTCTTTTTGACTACTTCCTGCTGTTTATTATTGTCAGGTTCTTTGGGGGGCAATATCAGTCTCCATCATCAGGATATTCAGCCATCAACAGCAAACCCAGCAATATCCTTCTCTTCCTCCTACAAATGATCTTCTCCCAACGCTCCTTCCTCTCTCTCTCTCTCTCTCTCTCTCTCTCTCTCTCTCTCTCTCTCTCTCTATCTCTCATCATATTATTTTCCAAATGGCAAAGACCACACCTCCTCATGAGGCAGTTTCAAGTCCCAGGCCCTCTCACAAGGCTGGAGCAACTCCCATAATCCACACCTGGGATTACAACAAAAAATGTTTACATAACATAATTTAGTTTTTAAAGAAATTGAAACTTTCACAACAATAACCCACTTTATAGCCAGTTGCTTTTGTTTAGTGTTGAGGATACTACACATAGAATTAAAATCTGGACTTCCTGCCTATCTTTCATTCACTTTGCCTTTATGATAAAATGCAAATACACGTGATTTAAAAAAATTTTTAAGATGTCTAAATCTATGCTAATTATATTGTTTCATTGCAAGCACTTCCCTAAGAGTGACAAAATTTAATCAAAACTTTAAAAACTGAAAAAAAAATGTATTCCAGCTTATATGAAACTTAAAACATTATGACCAGGAAGTGTTCAGGAATGTCTTATAGTTCTAGTTCTAATGCTAAGTTGCTTCCCTTTTGTCCACAAATTATTTTCCATCAAGGTAGCAAGATGGCTATCACAGTTGTATCTGTCATCTACAACACCTCATCCTCATTTTGCTAAGGGAAAGATGAAGCAGCTATGGTCTGGGATGAAAGCAAGGCCAGGTGCCCTGCCAGTAACTAGGTAAATGGAGAATCCTAAGTCCAGTATCATTAAAATTGGATTCTGTCTTTCTGAAATGACTAAGTGCATTTTAGTCTGTATCGAAACACACAGATCCTCCTGGGATAGAGTAAAAGTGCAACTAATTCAGGAAAATCTCAAGACAGTTACCCAAAGTTTCTAAAATAGAACAGACCCATAAAAATTACTATATCTAGAAAATATGAACAATAAAACTAAAAAAACATTATTTGACAAATAATGAAATTCTAAAGAAACAAATGCTATTCCTAGTTTGATTAACTATTTTCCCAAATTGTATTTGGGCCCCTACAAAGGTATTATTCATCCCAAATCAGCTGAAGGAAGCCTTATAAAAGAACGATGCCCCATTTCCCTTAAGGTGGAATTGGGTAGGGTTTTTGGTTGCTTTCTTGTGATACGGATGCTTATTTTTCATTGGGAGTTGGCTATAAGTTATTCTTGATCTTATTCAGAGAGAAAACGATGTTGGACTCAGGGATTCCTATCTCTTCCTTTTTCTTTCTTAGCTATGGAGATAGGGGACAAAAAGAAATAAGGGGGGATATAGAGGGATGACAGAATAAAAATTAAATAAAGGCCTTAACAGTTAATCACTAACAAGGTTATTTTTAATTCATTGGTATATAATTTTGTATATTGATGCAAAATAAGTTCAATTTTGATACATTGGCATAGAATTCAGATTCAAGGTTATTCTTCACTCACATTAGATATATTGCTACTCTAGTAGGAGGTAGTATACCCATACAACTCAATTATAATACAGGGTTAACTTCCAATATTTTGAAAGTGCTATTGCAGGCTGTTCAGGATAGTTAAGTAACATAAGTTAATTGCTAGTTGATCAACTCATGGCCATGTCACTTACTAGTCTATTTTCATCACAAGAATATACATCTAAGTTTAAGAGATAGATAGGGTTGTATAGACAGATAAATAGTGTAAAATAGTTAGATAAGGTCTTCAACAATCTCAGAGACCTACAGAATAGAATATGGCACTTGAAGATTTTTTGTATGATTTTTAAGCATCTTTTGAAAATAAGATGGATTAACTGCTGGCAGCAAGCAACTTTCCTCAGAGAAGATGATGAGCACCAGTGACCCTCCTTATGAAGATGACTTAAAATGTAGTAAACAAGCCACTGTGGAAAATATCCTTGTTTCTACTACAGGCAGACATCTGCCTAAAAGTGCAGGTAGAGTCAATGGTCAAACTCTTCCAGACAGGGTAAACAAGTCCCCAATAATTTCTGGTTCACCAATATGTGTGCCAGATATAATGGGCCAGATAACTGAAGACAATGCTCCAATGTTATAGAGTTTTGGGTGACTCTCTAGGCAGCAAACTATCTCTGTCATTTCTTTTTCATTTTGGAAGCTGCTAACTTGTACTTTCTATTTACTCAGATAATTAATTTTATTCCTTCTCAAGTTTCTCATGGCGCTGAAGAACAGATAGGTCTGTTTTACTACTAAGTTTAGTTGTTTAGAGGTTAAGATGTTTTTGAGGCCTAGACAGAAGTTTTTAGGTTGACAGAGATGAAATATGATATTTATTTTTGTTCAGAGTGGTAGACTCACTAATACAGGAAAGATGTTTTCTCCAAGGCTGTCAAATACAAACAGGCAAAACAGTATGAATGTAACATTTATATGATTCTTAATTGTTTTGTGGTACTTCTTGCTGTATGTAGTTTATTGTATATATGTAAGAATAAAATATATATGTAAAAGTAAAAAAATACATTAAATTTAAAAAGAAATATACTGCATCATCTACAGCTCTTCTTGTCAAATCAATTGGCAAGCTTTCTAATTGTTCCTAATAATCTTTTTTTAAAACTACAGAAAGTTAAATTAGTAAAAACAAATGCTGAAAATTAAATGTATTGATTTTCAAGAAAATATTCAGTTAAAAAACTCATTCCCTTATTAAAATATACTTTAGGGTACACTTTATAACTCTTTGTGCTGGGGCACAAATAACAAATCTTTTGGAGGTAATCTTGGGCATGGAAAGACTAGATTTCTTTGAATGTACAAAGACATGTTCTAATGCTACAATTTATTTGTAATCCATCATTTCATTTGTGAAATTATTGATCACATATAAAAGACATATTTATAAGCCCTCTTAGCCTGGGACTGTCTATGCCTCATGCACTGGAAAGGGTAAGATTTCCACTGCTGCTTAGCACCTACATCTACTATAGCAACTACCTATCATCTCACATAATCCCTGTTTATACATTGTAGATAGTTTTAAAAAAACAAACAATAGCAATAAATACCTCTGAGTATTTCCACCTTTTATTCTGCTATTTATTACATCTCCCTTCTGTTTACAAAATAAATTTTTAAGGGTCAATACAAATGCATCTTCTTAGCAAAACCTTCCTAAATTTCATTCTTAGTTAAAATTGGTCTATAGACTCAGCGCTAGCAACGAAGAGCATATTTACAATCAATAAAAATTGAACAAATATATCCATAGACTATTTTTATTAAAAAAACCAACAAATTCTAGCTTAAAGTTTAAATTCTTTATTTATGTGATTGTAGAAACAAAAGATTAGCTAACCCTCCATGAAGAAAATTTGAAGGTTTAAAACATTTTGACGTAACTACTTCCTCTTGATTTTCTTTAATTCATGTTTTGAATGTTCTGCCATATCTCTTTACACCTTAATATTTACAACTAAATTATATAAAGTTGTACACTCATAAAACAGGTGAAATTGGTGATTTACATATTATGTATTATTTCAGTTTTAAAGAGATCCATTAATAAAAGAAATTATTGAAAATGAGGTTAGGAGAAATAAAAAAAATTAAGGCCCAGGTTTCTATGAGCAATTCCTGACCATTTGGGTCATGTTTGGCTTAGATCCACTGGAAAGAAAGTTTTAGAAATGTACTCTCTGCCTATGATTTTTATGGCAAGGCATTAATGTATAGAATGTGTTCCATATTTCTTATAATTTGATATGCCAAAATAATAAATTAAAAGTAGTTAATGTGGGAAATAAAAAAAAAGATCTTTGCCAAGTTGGAAGAAATAGACTCAGACACGCCTCATCAGTATGGAAAAGAGACATTTATCATGCACTCTGTCACCTTGTGATTAGAATCATGACCGTGTAGATATAATATACAACAGATGCTAATACAAAAATGCATTTTCACATTCATCAAAATCACACATTTTTTTAATTTTAAGAACTTTTTCTCATTAGGTAATTTGTTTATTCACTTTACATCCCAATTTCAGCCCTTTCCTTCCTCTCCTTCCAATCCCACATACTCCTTCCCGTTAGAAAAAGGGAGACCCCCCCAAACCAGCACCTCAAGTCACATTAGGACTAAGAGCATCTTCTTCCACTGAGGCCAGACAAGGCAGCCCAAATAGGAGAAAGTGATCCAATAGCAGGCAACGGAGTCCATGTCAGAGACAGTCTCCACTCCAATTGCTAAGAACATGAAGACATATGTGTAGTGGGTCCTAGGTCCAGCCCATGCTTCCTCTTAGATTGGTGGTTCAGTCTCCTTGAGCCACCATGGGCCTAGGTTAGTTGACACTGTTAATCTTCTTGTGGAGATTTTGTCACCTCCAGATTCTTTTATCCTTCCTCCCGCTCTTCTACATAACTTTGAGCTCTGCCAGATGTTTGATTGTGGTTCTCAGTCTCTGTTTTGACCTGCTGCCTGGTGGAGCCTCTCAGAAGGCAATTATGTTAGGCTTTTGTCTGAAGGAATAGAAGAGTATCATTAATAGTGTCAGGGGTTGGCTCTCTTCCATAGGGTGGGTCTCAAGTGAGAGCAGTCATTGTTTGGCCATTCTGTCGATATCTGCTCTAACTTTATCCCTGCACATCTTGTACAGAGGGTAAATTTGAGGTAGAAGGTTTTGTGCATTGGTTGGTGTTCCCATCCCTCCACTGGAAGGTGGTTTTATCCAATGCTGCTAGGGGTCTGCTGCTGTATCCTCCTATGAGCCCATCCTATCAGGAGTCTTCATGTTGTTACCACCTCCTTCTTTGGTCTCCCTTTTCTCTCCAGTTCCTCTCACCACCAACCTTCTCTCTCCCAACACTTGATCCCCACCTTCATTCCCCTCCCAACACCCTCTCCAACAGTTTCACTCTACATTAGCTTCTAAGTTCTAGTTCATGTCCCCTTCTAAGTAAGATTTAATCATCTCCCCTTGGGCCCTCCTGTTTACTTAGCTTCTTTGAGTCTGTGGATTTTAATATGGTTATACTGTACTATATGGATAATATACACTTATGAGTACATACCATGTGTGTCTTTTTGAGTCTGGGTTTCTTCACTCTGGATGATATTTTTTAGTTCCATCCATTTGCCTGTAAACTTCATGGTTTACTTTTTTAATAGATGAGTAGTATTCCATTGTGTAAATGTACCACATTTTCTTTTGGGTTGTTTCCAGTTTCTGGATATAAATAAAGCCACTCTGAACAAAGTTGAGCAAATGCCTTTCTGATATGGTAGAACATCCTTTGGGTATATACCCAGGAACACTATAGCTGGGTCTTGAGGTAGAGCTACTTTAGTTTTCTCAGAAAACATCAGTTTGATTTCCAAAAAGGTTAAACTAGTTTGCAATTCTACCAGAACTGGGGGAGTCTTTCCCTTGCCCCACATCCTTGTCTCCTGTGTTATCACTTAAGTTTTTTGTTTTAACCATTCTGATAGTTGCCATTTAGGATATTAGTCCTTTGTCAGATGTTAGAGTTGAAGAAGAGTTTTTGAAAATTTGTAGGCTGACATTTTGTTCCATTGATAGTGTCCTTTTTTTCTAATAACAATGTTTTAACTTATTATTTATTCATTTTATATCCTTTTCATAGCCCACTCCCTGTTTAAGTCCCACCATCCTTCTGTCTTCCCCCATCTCTTCCCCCCATCCCTACCTACCCACCCACTACATTGCCTTACAGAAGATTTTCAGTTTAATGAAGTCCCATTTATTAATTGTTTGTCTTAGTGTATGAACTGTTGGTGCTTTGTTCAGGAAGTTGTCTCCTATACCAGTAAGTTCAGGACTATTCTCCACTTTTTCTTCTAAAGATTTATTATATCTGATTTTATTATGAGATTTTTGCTCTTCTTGCACTTAAATTTTGTAGAGTGTGATAAATAGGGGCATATTCCTCTATATGCAAACATCCAGTTAGACCAGCACCATTTGTTGAAGATGCTCCCCAACCCCATTGTATGATTTTGGGTTATTTGTCTACAATCAATTATCTTTAGGTGTGTAGGTATAGTTCTGGGTATTTAGCTTGATTCCATTGATCAACCTTTCTGTTTTTATGCTAATACCATGTGCTTGTTATTACTGTTGCTTTGAAATCAGGGATGGTGATCCCCACAGAAGTACTTTTATTTATTGAACAGGTTTGTTTTCACAATCCTGCATTTTTTATTTTTTCATATTATGTTCAAATTTTCTCATTCAAGTCTGTAAAGAATTGTGTTCGAATTTTTATGAGAATTGGATTGAATCTATAGATTGCTTTTGGTAAGGTGGAAATTTTTGCTACATTATTCTATTTATCCATGAGCATCATTTCATCTTATTCAATTTCTTCAAAGACTTGAAGTTCTCATCATACAGTCTTTCACTCACTTTGTTGGAGCTTCACCAAAATATTTGTTTTGTTTGTGGCTATTGTGAAGACTGTTGCTTCCCTAATATCTTTTCCAGCTCACTTCTTTGTATACTGGAAGACTAATAATTTTTTTGTTTTTTTTATTGATAAATAAAATCATTCATATTACATCTCAATTGCTACCCCATCCCGTGCATCCTCCCATTCCTCCCTCCGCTCCTGCAGGACTAATGAGTTTTAAAGTTAGTTTGGTAGCCAAGATCTTTGCTGAAAGTGATTATCAGCTCTAAGAGTTCCTGGGTAGAATTTAGGTGTCATTTATGTATACTATCCTATCATCTACAAATAGTTATACTTTGATTTTTACTTTCCAATTTGTATCCCCTTGATCTCCTTTAGATCTCTTATTGCTCTAGCTAGAACTTTAAATATTATATTAGATAGATATGGACATAGAGGCAGCCTTGTCTTGTTCCTGCTTTTAGTGGACCTTCTTTAAGTTTCTTTCCATTTAGCTTGATGTTGGGTATTGCCTTGCTGTATATTCCCCTTACTGTGTTTAGGTATTCACCTTGCATCCTTAATTTCTCCAAGAATTTTAACATGAAGGGTGTTGGATTTTGTCAGTTAGTAGCTTTTTTTCTTTCAGTTTGTTTATATGTGGATTGAATTGATGGATTTTCATATATTGAACCATGTTCATCTCTGAGATGAAGTTTACTTGATTATGGTGGATGATGTATTTGATGTGCTCTTGGATTTGGCTGGCAAGTATTTTATTGAGTATTGTTGCATCAATGTTCATGAGGGAAATTGGTCTGAAATTCTCTTTTTTGGAGTCTTTGTGTGGTTTAGGTATAAGGGTGACTATGAGCTCAATGAATGTGTTGGCAATGTTACTTCTGTTTCTATTTGTGAAATACTTTGAGGAATATTGGTAGTAGCTCTTCCTTGAATATATTGAAGAATTCTGTGCTGAAACCATCTGACCCTGAGCTTTTATAGTCAAGAGATTTTTTAAATGATTGTTTCTATTTCCTTAGAGGTTTCCATGGCTTACCTGATCTTGATTTAACATTGGTAAGTGGTATCTATTAAGAAATTTTCTATTTCATTTAGATTTTCCAATTTCGTGGAGTACACATTTTTGAAATAAGATCTACTGATTCTTTGGATCTCTTCAGTGTCTGTTATTATGTCCATCTTTTCATTTCTGATTTTCTTAATTTGGATATTATCTCTCTGCCTTTTACTATGTGGCTAAGGGCTAACAGTTTATCTATCTTGTTGATTTTCTCACTGATTCTTTCTATTGTTCTCTTTGTTTCTATTTCATTGATTTTAGTCCTGAGTTCAATTATTTCCTGATATCTACTCCTCTTGGGAATGTTTGATTGTTTTTGTTCTAGAAATTTCAGGTGTGCGGTTAGTTTGCTAGTATGAAATCTCTTTGATTTCCTTTTCTTGTCTTTTTTCTTTTTATATTTTTTGAGAGAGTGTTTCTCTGGCTGTCCTAGACTGCTTAGTAGACCAGGCTGGCCTCAAACTCACAGAGATCTGCATGCCTCTGCCTTCTGAGTGCTGGGATTAAAGGTATATGATATTACACCTGGCTCTCTCCAGTTTCTTGATGAAAGCTCTTATTGCCATAAAATTTCCTCTTCTCACTGCTTTTATTCTGCCACATAAGTTTGGATATGCTGTACCTTCATTTTCATTGAATTCTAGGAAGTCTCTAATTTCTTTATATATTTCTTCCCTGACCCAATGGTCATTGAGTAGAGAGTTTATTCAGTTTCCATGAGTTTGTAGGGTTTTTGTTGTTTCTGTTGTTTTGAGGTGCACTTTTAGTCTACAGTGGTCTGAGTAAATAGAAATGGTTACTTCGATCTTCTTGAGGCTTTTTTTGTGATTGAGTACAGGTTTATTTTGGAGAAGTTCTGTGTGGTACTAAGAAGTAGCTATGTTCTTTTGTTTTGTTTTGTTAATTTATTTATTCATTTTTTCTCCTGTTTGTAGCTCTCCTCTTCTATTCTTCAGAAAAGAGAAGCCATCCTTCCCATTGATCCCAGCTCATCAAGTCTCATCAGGACTGTGTCTCCCCACCCCCACCCCCATGTCCTGGAAAGTCAGTCCTACCAGGGTGAAGTGATAAAAAATCTGGCAACAAAGTCCAAATCAGAGACAGAGCTCATTCCCCTTATTAGAAGACCCACATGAATAAGCTGCCCATCAGCTACCTCTGTGTAAGAGGCCTATGTCCAGTGTATCCATGATCCTTGGTTGGTGCTTCTGTCTCAGCAAGCCCCTCTGTCTGGGCCTTGGTTAGTTGGTTTTGTTGGCCTTTTTGTAGAACTCTTGTCACACCTAGGTACTTTTCTTATTCCTTCCACATTTTCACAAGACCATACAAATCACCCAATATTTGGCTGTCAGTCTCATCATCTGTTTTGAACCACTGCTAGTGGAGCCTGTGAGAGGTTAATTCGGATAGGTGCTGTCTTAAAGCATAGCAGAGCATTGTTAATAGTTTTAGGGGTTGGCTTTCTTCTGTGGTGTGGATCTTGGATTTGTCTAGGCATTGGTTGAACATTCCTTCAATCTCTGCTCTATCTGATCTATTTTTATCTCTGCATATCTTTTAGATAGTGTAAATTAGAAGATATATTCTTTTGTATTTGAAATGTTCCGTAGATATCTGATAGACCATTTGATTCAAAACATTTTTTACTTTCATTATTGCCCTATTTAGTTTTTGACCTGTACATAAGTAAGAGTGGAGTGTTGAAGTCTTTCATTATTAATATGTAGGATTTTATGTGTGATTTAAGCTTTAGTAATGTTTCCTTTAAAAACATGGATTCCCTTGCATTTGGAGCATATATGTTCAGAATTGAGACATCATCTTTGTGGATTTTTCCTTTGATGAGTATGAAGTACATTTTCCCATCTCTTTTCATTAGTTTTGGTTGAAAATGTATGTATTACACAATACAATGGCTACTCCAGCTTGCTTCTTCAGTTTGTTTGTTTGTAAAACCTTTTTTTCATCCCTTTAATCTGAGATAATGTTTATCTTTGTTGCTGAGGTGTGTTTCTTGTATGCAGCAAAATGATGGATTCTATTTTTGAATCAACTCTTTTGGCCTGTGTCCTTTTGTGGGGGAAACGAGCTCATCGATGTTGATAGATATTAATGACCAATGATTGTTAATTCTTACCAGTTTGATTTTGGTGGTAGTGATAGTAGTAGTAGTTGTTGTTGTATGTTTGTGTGTGTGTGTTCATATATGATTTTCTTTATTTGGTTTTGCTTGTATGAAATTTTTTGTTTCCTGTGTTTTACTGGATGTAGTAACCTTTGTTGTGTTGGAGTTTTATCTTCCAGTATTCTCTGTAGAGCTGTGTTAGAGGAAAGATATTCTTTAAATTTTTTTTAATGGAATATCTTGTTTTCTCCATCTATGGTGATTGAAAAATTTGCTGTATATGATAGTCTGGGCTAGAATCTGTGGTCTCTTAGGGTCTGCAAGATATATACCCAAATCTTTCTGGGTTTTAAGTCTCTGTTCAGAATTCTGGGGTATTTTGAATCACCTTGTCTTTATAAGTTACTTGGCTCTTATCCCTTATGGCTTTTAATATTTCTTTATTCTGTGTATTTAATGTTTTAATTATTATGGCAGCAAGATTTTCTTTTTTGGACCAATTTATTTTGTGTTCTATAAACCTCTTGCATATTTATAGGCATCTCTTTCTTCAGTTTGGGAAATTTTCTTCTATGACTTTGCTGAAGATATTTTCTGGGCCATTGAGCTAGGAATCTTCTTCTATTATTATTCTTAGGTTTAGTCTTTTTGTTTTGTCCCAAATTTCCTAGAGATGCATCATTTTATTTGACTGAGGTATCCGTTTCTTCCATCTTATATGGTATGCCTGGGATTCTCTCTTACATCTCTTGTAGTCTGTTGTTGATACTTGTATCTGTAGTTATTGTTCTCTTTCCTGGGTTTTCCATCACCAGTATAGTCTCAGTTTGTGTTTTCCTTATTGCTTCTATTTCAATTTTAGGTCTTGAAACATTTTATTCACTTTCCTCTTCTTTTTGCATATGTTTTTTTGTATTTATTCAAGAGATTTATTCATTTCCTTTACCTGTTTGATTATACTTTCCTGAATTTATTTGAGGGATTTATTTATTTCCTCTTAAAGGCCCCTATTATCTTCATAAGATTACATAAAAAGTCATTTTTCTTGAACTTCAGGTGTTAAGTTATCCAGGGCTTATTTTAGAAGGATAGCTGGATTCTAGTTGTGTCATATTGGCCTGGTTTGTGTTGAGTGTGTTCTTATGATGGCCTTTAACCATGTGGTTGTTTCTGTTGTAGGCAGATCTTGTGGTCCCTGATAGCAGTAGGCCTCTGGGACTACAGAGGCCCTGGGGGCTGCAGGTCCCTGCTAGTCCCT
>OU015743.1:54359475-54384891 GCA_907169655.1 Acomys percivali | reverse complement strand
CCTCTGGGATTGCAGGTCAGGATGAGTCCTGGTAACTGGCCCCAGAGAGAATGGTGCAGTCCACTCTGTTGTTGAGTGTTGAGTTTACTTGGAGAGACCTAGCCAGTAGTTCTTCAGGGATGCTGGTCTCTGGGTTTGCAGGTAGAGCTGGAGCACAGGAATTGACAAGCTGAGGACATGGGCATACCTCACTGCTGCTGAGTTTGCCTGTAGGAACCAAAACCTCACATTTAAAACAGACAATATTTTGCTAGTTTTATTACATTAGTGATTTCAATCGATTTTCAACTATGTTACTGTAAAGTAGATTCATGTATGAATAAAATAAAATATAACAAAGTATATTTAAATGTCATATAATCCATGTGCATAGCTGTGGAGCCATAGCCTAGACATATTCACAAAAAAGCCTGCTCTTCAGGAGCCCCTATTTTGCTACTTTCCTGGGGCCAGAGAATTATTCTGCTCAATGTCAGATAGGGTAATATATTTGGCATTTATATTTGTTTATTATCAGCTAGATGAATTTTCTGCCATGCAAATAAAAAGCATAACTTATAACGATAAAACATCAAAAAGAGATCGCAGATAAATGTAAAACTAAGATTTGCAATGTTAAGAATAATGAGCACAATTTGAATGCTGGTTCTAGCAGATACCAAGCCAGAAATACACCATTGTAAGATTTTCTTAACTAACCATATGCAAAGAATATCAAATTCACCATTTGTTCCTAATTGTGTATTGAGTTTACTGCTCACACTGAGATTTGTCTTTCTTTTACTTGTGCTAATGAGAAATTTCATGTTTTTATTTTATGTATGCCATATATTGATAAGAGTCACCATATGAAATAAAATAAGGATTTGCTTTCCAGATTTTCAACATTCTTCTCCACACAAATGTTCCTAAACCCTATTTTGGATTTCTCAATATTCTATTAAGCTGGTACTAACCTGGAAGCTTTATTCCTAATGGTTAACCTTGATAGAGTTCATATGTAATAAACAATAAAATAATAACATAAGAACAAATTAATGCACACATAGAAAAAAATACACTGATTTTAAAGTCTCATATAGGGTGCAACACATTCTTTAAAATGTTCTATGATTTATAGATTTTACTTGATAACTTTTACCATAATTCCATGGCAGTTGTAATAGAAACACAGTTTTTTCCTTTATTTAAAATAGAGGTTTTTTTCTAACATAATATATTCTGATTATGATTCCCTCTCTCTCTACTCCTCCCAGATTTTCACCTCCTCCCCTTCCATCCAGATCTACCTCTTTCTGTCTTTCTCTAAAAAATAATTAGGCTTTTGTGTGATAATAATAAAAAGTACTATAATAGAATATAATATGATAAAACAAAAACTAACATATTAGAATTGGACAAAAAAAAAAAACAAATACAAGGAAAAAAGCCCACTAACAACACAGGAAGCAGAGACCCTCTTTTTCACACACTAGGGAGTTCCATAAAAACAACAAACTGGAAATATATATATGAACTATAGAGTAAAAAGAGAGAAGAAAAATAAAATAAAGTACATAAGTACAAAGTAATAAGATAATTTTAAAACAGAGATCTGAAAATGTTATGAGACAAGAAAATTCCAAAGATGCCTTTGAATTTGTTTTCTCTTGACTGTTTACTGCTGGGCCCAGTGAGACACACTTGGCGAAAGCTAAATGTTCATTTGAAAGTGTTTATCAACTAGATATTCCTTCTGAATCCTGAATGGAGTCATGGGTACCCTTCTCCTGTTAGCTCTATGACCCCTTCAGGTCCACTACCATGCAGGCTTTGTGCTTGCTGTCTTAGTCTCTGTGGGTTCATATAAACTTTGACCCTGTTGATTTAGAGGGACTTATTTTCTTGTTTTCTTCCATTTTCTGTGGCTCCTTTACTCTTTCTGCCTCCTCTTCCATGGGTAGGAACAACATTACTTTAAAACAATAGCATAGTATTCTCTTTCATGAGCATGGCATCATATATTTCTTATATTATACAATACATACTTTCTGTATTGCATAATGGACATATTTCATTTATCTATATTTGATATATTTCTTTAATTATTATGAATACTTGTAGCCATACAATTTTGGTCATTTGAAGAAACAACATTTTTGAAAAGTCCTTAAAGATTCCTGGAAAATAAACATTCTTGGAAAAAATTTCAGAAGAAGTTAGTACATTTAAGTCTCTGGTATCATCGAAGTGTCTTAAAAATTCTTTATACCTATTAATCATATTTTTAACCTTTAAGAATGTGATTGAGGGTGCAGGCCCATAGAGTTCAAAAGATGAGGTCCTCAATGTATTCTGAGGAAGATGATTGTGTTCCAGAGCTACACAGAAGTGTTCACTCCCAAGAGTGGCCAGATTGGGAGGTAACACTTAGCACAAAGTATTAGAAATATGCAAGCCGAGATCATCCATGATATTGTCTATCACACATTGTGTCTGATCTGCAGAACAGCAGTGACTGAGAGTTCCAAAACACAGTGCTGGCAGTGCTGAGAGCTGGATCGTGCAGAGGTGGATACTAGGGGCAGCACCAAGTCAGGGCCCGTGGCAGATGGAGCACACAATGGAACCAGAGACTCAGGAGGTGTGAAAACAACAGAGCCACAAGTTCCCTGGGGCAAGAAGCTGAGCTATATCAATATCAATGGTTTCTGTGATCAACACAATGAAGACATCGAGGAGCCTCTTCTTGCCACCTGCTTGATGGCCCACAAGATCCAGTACCCACAGGAGTAGGAGGTCATCCAGGCCTTAACAGCCAACAACAATCTGGTGAATTGAACAGGAGCAGGAGAATTGACCCTGAGGACACAAGAACAGGTGAGCTGGCTCTGAGGACATGGGAGCAGGTGAGCCAGCCCTGAGGACATGGGTCAGGAAAGCTGGGCCTGCCCTGGTGACATGGCAGTGAGTGAGCTGGCCCTGACATGATGACAAGGGAGCAAGAGATTGGGCTGTTCCTTGAGGACCAGGGAGCAGGCCCTGATCTAGGGCGCTGATTGACCTCACCCCAACATCTACCCCATGCTAGAACACATGAAGGGGCCACACCTGCAGATTCAAATATTAAAAATCTCCTTGACACATAGCAACAATGGAATATCCGACAGCAGCCCCAGTGAAGATCCAGTGACCATAGTGTAGTCCTCAACCCAGACCCATAACTCATAGCAATGAACATTTGAAAGTAAACATATGTGGACAAAAGACTATACTGTGTGATACACTACAGCTTCTGTGTCAAGAAAAAAAAAGAACATGATTGATAAAAATCAGATTATAACTTAATTTTTCATGTTTTGTAAAATCACACTTTATATATATATGCATACATACAAGCTTAAAAGTCTTTGTTTCAACATTGTTTACCAGAATATTAACAGGTTCTCTTCTCAGGCTTTATCTAGACATAGGTCTTTTATATGACAAGAGTGTCAGTTACAAGTTTCACCTATGAAGGCTTTAAATCCAATGACAAATTAATTGCATATTTCCATAACATTCATGCCACTGTTGCATTTATGGGTATGTCTTGTCAGGCTGGTTGCTGTTGTACCTCACAGGGTTCATGCCTAGATAAGACTGGTGGTTTAATGTTCACTTCCAGTAGCATGCATAGCACTTTCCAGGACTATTAAACTATTTAGTAGGGTCAAGTGCCCATATATGGACCAGCTTGATATTGGCATGTTCTATCACTCAGTTATTGGTATCCTCACAATAAGGTTTCATTGAGTTTTGAAGGTTAACTAAGAACACGTACAATCATTTATAATATTTTAGAGTCTTTGGGACCTCACTGGCCAAAATCTCCAAAAGAAGTATCCTATTTTCAGAACAGGCTGTAGTCTTTGCTTTTCTGGGCACGATTTATGTCATTTAGTCTACTGTCAATTACATTTTAGGGCTTTTCTTTTTTATTTTAATTTTTTGTTGATTCATTGTGATATTCTCATGTATATCCCAGTCCTGGTCATTTCTCCATCACCTCATATCTGCACTTAGCCATTACAACCTCCCCCACCAAAGCAGACCACATAAACAAACAAAAACAATGACAACAACAACAACAAAACAAAGCATAGAAACCATCTCCTTGTGGAAGCTGTACT
This sequence comes from Acomys percivali, assembly GCA_907169655.1. Classification (NCBI taxonomy): domain Eukaryota; kingdom Metazoa; phylum Chordata; class Mammalia; order Rodentia; family Muridae; genus Acomys; species Acomys percivali. Next base: position 54,380,740 of record OU015743.1, on the reverse strand, counting down.
ATGCAATAGTTTGCCTCACAATATATACCAATGTCCACACATCTTCACTTGCAAATGTTCATTGTAATGTTCATTGGTCTGTTTCAAGATCTCTGGCTTCTGTAATACCATCAAGATTAGATTCTCAACAGGACTCCTCCTGGTTATCCTAGTTTCCCTATGTCATGGAGATGCCATAGATTTGGAGCAGCAGGATTTTTGAGTAGGCCAACTCAGAGCCCTGGATCTGGACCTGAGTGGTAGGTAAGCTGGTTCATACAATGGATACAGGACCAAGATGAACTCTCTAGCACTACTCCAGATATGCACCTCAATGTAACCATCAGTTGGATCAGGGTCAGCTCTCATGCTGTCATGCCCTCAGGGCCAGATCACTTACACCTAGGCTTCCAAAGCCAGTTCCACTGCATTGCCCAGTCAAGGCTTATATTCCACTCTCGCAAGCCTACACATTCTGTGAGGGACTAGACCATCTCTCCCACTGTTCTATACTCAGGGCTGGGTCACCTATGCCTTGCCATCAGGGCCAGCTCCATTGTGCTGCCTGGATAAGGTTCAGAGCCTACAGCCAGTGAGGGGAGCAGGGCTAGCTTTCCCACTCTCATCTTGTTGTGGCAAGATTTCTTGACTATAACTACTGCAGGTGGTGAAGAGGAATGGTATTACCCTGGCATGCAGCCACCTCATGGCAGAATAATGGCAGAGCCAGTTCTCCCTTGTTCACAACCTAGGGCCTAGCTTACCCATCCCCCTGCCACCAGGGCCAGCTCTGTTGTGCTGGTCTGGTGAGGTGCAGGGCCCTTTCTCATTAATGCTGCAGCTAGTGAGGGACAGGCCCAGTTCTCTGACTGCCACTGGTGGCAAGGGTGGAGGGTGGGAATGCATCACCCCTGCACCCATGCCACCTCATGGCACATGAGTGACAGGGCCAGCACCTATGCCTCCACCACCAGGGTCAGCTCTGCTGTGTTATCCAGTAAAGATGCAGGGCCTGTTCTTTCTGTTGCTGCAACTGGTAAGGGGCAGGGATAGCTCTCCCATGCTCATGACATTGTAGGAAGCTTTCAGAACTTCCAGAATTGACTCTTCCAAACTCATGCCCTAGGGGCCACTCACCCACACCTCCTCCACTAAAGCCAGCCTTACTGTGTTGCCTGTGTTAGGGGAAGGGCCCTAGCACTGTTGCCTATGAGAAGAGAGGCTAGCTTTCCAGAATGCTATGACCAGTGAGGGGCAGGATCAGTTCTGCACATCCCTTGGACATTCATGTAGTTTCCATCCACTGCCCTGACCAGGGACATCCCTGTGTTCTTTAGTGGTAATGTGAGCCACAAACATTAACACTGCCCACTGCTGCTGCATAGCTACAGACCCAGACATGGCTCACAGTGGCAGCTCCAGCTAGACCTCACCATGGCCCCAGATGGCAGGCCTGGCTACTTACAACAGGCTACTCCTCTCCACCCTTGAGTCTGCAGTTCCATCTGTCTTCATAATGATAAACCTGTTCCAGTTCTCTTTCTCTCCCACCTGTCCACTACATACGTGCACATTGTGGTGGGTCCTACATCAGGCTGGTAACATGGATGGCAGGCCCTTGGGTGACATCCTCCATCCATGCTGCATGGCATGGTGGCAAGCAGTGGCAGCAAGTAAGTACTAATGGCTCACATGTGCCATGCATGATGGTCTATTATGTAGGTTTCTGTGTAGGTAGCAATAGACAGGCTTGTGTGTCTATGGCCTGCATGTGCCATAGGGTGGAGGGAAGGTCTGTGGTATCTTACTTTACCCCCACTGGTGGCATAGCAAACACAAATCTCTGTTTGAGTTCCTCCTCCCATGCTGCACTGCCTAGATTTGATTTGATTTGATTTGACTTGATTTGATTTGATATTTATGTGTCCTAGCTATAAAACAGCTTTGGCCACAAAGCCAGGCATCAAGCTAGGATTAACAAAGAGCCATTTCCTCTTTCCCTCACTGACATAAGAACAATACCACCAACTAGATGGTGGGAAAGGGCTGTTGGCAGGGGGAGGGCTTTCCTTTATGATTACCAAAACTTTAGAAATATAAAGTGAACTGGTCTATGTTTATATCACAACTTATTGATAAGCTTTTGTTTTTCTTCTTAAGGTCTTCTAAATCAATTCTTACGAGTTTATATATCTTTTAGTATTTTGGGACTGTTTTTTGATCCAAACTTGTTTCTTCCTTTACTGATGGCAATGGAGGCCATAGAAAACACAATGTAGATATTAAATGAAAACATTGATGAATTAAAGTGAATATGTCATTTTACAGTCACCAAACTAATTGACTTCTATTAAGTATCACGTTGCACACTTTTCTAGAAGAACTCAGATTATTGAGATGGCTCAGTGAGCTCTGGTGCATGTTACCAACACTGACAATCTGTGTTTGATATCTTGACCTACTTGGCCAAAAAAGAAAATCAACTCCAGCAGATTGGCCTTTGTCTACCATGTATACACTGGGTCATACCTATGTGTACACATTTGCATGAACACAAAGACACATACATGCCTACATACAAAAGAAATAATTAAATGTAATAAAATGTTTTAAGAGAACAATTAAATATCTCCTTGTTTTCTTATCAACAATATTAATATCAGAATGAAATTATAATAGAATTGGTACAGGAGTAACAAACTTAGAGCTGAAAATTAAGTCATTTTACCAATAAAAATATCCATGTTTTATAAACTCAACTTGTTAATTACTTAAGGCGCAGCTAAAAATTGGATGAAATTACATTAGAGTCTGAATAAAGAACTCACACACAATTTATGATGATTACTCATGAGTTGAACACATGAAATTAGATTAACTGATGACAACTGAACTAAACAGGCTTATTGCTATTAAACAATTATTTCAAATAATCTGAATGATCAGAGTATCACTTAAAGCAGTTTTATATTCATAAAGAATTTAAAAGTTGAAACGGCATTTATACTTTTCTGCATTATGCCCAATTTTACTATTAAAAAAATCATACAAGGATCTCATCATCTCCCTGATGACTTAGTGATACTAAAGGTTAATCCTATATGTGAAATGGTCTCAGATATTTCTCAATGCCTCAATATTCTCTGTTACTGATCCATTCCTTTTTTAAAAAGCTATTGTTTTATCTTTATGAGTGTTTTGCCTGAATGTGTGTCTGTGCACCATATTTGTGCCCAGTGACTGTAAAGATGAGAAGAAAGAGTCATATCCCCAGAACTGGAGGTGCAGAGATTTGAGAAGCTATGTGGGTGCTGGAAATTGTACACAGGTACTCTTGCAAAGTAGTCAGTGTACTTAACTGCTGAATCATCTCTCTTTCCCCTATTTCATTTTTAATACTACAAAGCCAAGGGAATTCAAAATTGGTTAAGGGTATTTTAAAACCATTAACCTGTTAAGTTTATAACATTGTATTTAACAATAGCAATTCTATTTTTAAAAGATCATTGTAAGATTTTATGTTAGGATGTGCAGATCTGATAACATTGCAAAGTTGGATGAAATTTAAAAAAAAAATCACAAAATTTATTGAAACCAAAGAACAATCAAGTAGTCCTTTGATGAGAAAACAAGGACTTCTTTAAAAAATACAGGATGTGAGCACTGTCTCACTTGAAGAAACAAATATTAGGAAGAAAGTAAGGGTGCTATACAAACAGTAGGAAAATGTAACTTAATGTTTTATTGACTTTCTATTTTGTATGAGAATACACATTCTTTACATATACATTCACAAGGGCAAATTCCACTTACTCTGAAGCATTTTTCTAGAACCCCATAAGAAAGATTTAGGGCATGCTGGGTATCAGGGATATCTTCCTGCTTCATGGAAAATTCAACATGTCCCATGAAAAAAGCAATTAAGACCTTTTGGAATTAGCCTGCTTGTGTACACTATTGGAATACAGCATGGAAGTCTGGCTATATAAATCTGTGACAGAAAACTTAATGACCACAAATAAGCCCTGAGTTTAATCACTAGGCCTACAAAAATTAATAAAATAAAAAAGAATGAGGAAAAGAGAGGGAGAAAGAATGATGAAAAAGAGGAAGAAGGAGGAAAAAGTAGAACAATTGTGAAATAAGGAATGACAGACAGCAATATCTGACATTAAACAACCTATGAGAATTTATTCCATCTTGGGAGATCACAGAAAAAAAAACATCCTTCATAATGGGAAAAAATGTGAAGAGAATGTGACCTTGCCTTAATTTGGGCCCAAGGTGAAAACAGTCTTGGGATGCTGGACCCCACTGAGACTTTGTCTCCTACAAACTGATACACATCTTAGTATAGACTGAGAGGGAAGAAGGATCAGCCCAAGACAAAAGACAGGGACCAAGGTTTGTGGCAGTGTTAGGGTCTTGTATTGCAAATATGACTATTGATTTGGCGGGACAGAGATGAAAATTGGGGAGCCAGAAAGGAGATCGGAGGTTCCTGCCTATGGCTCCTGGGAATTTCAGGATTTTGTTGTGGGGGGCTCGGTGGATACCTCCACATTCGGTCCACAGATGGTGTGGTTTCTTCTGTCAGATAGATGATCTGTTAGACTCCTGAGAATTATGCCAGGGGAATTGCACCATGGAACTGATACCCAGAAGGTTTCATTTTTGTTCTCCTTAATCTACTATCCCTCTTATTTAGAGTGCTGAGGTTGTAACGGAGCTACAGGCCTTTAATAAATAACTAATAATGTAGAATTATTAAGGAATCAGAGCCAACAGAAAAGTCAGGACATTAAAGTCCTTGTCCACTGCTGGAATTACAGAGTCACAAAGAAAGTTCCAGGGCCTATACATATAAGGTTGCCTAAAACTGATGTTAAATCAAAGCAAGAAAAACTGTTCCACAGTCCTGTTGTAGACTAGCAAGTGGCTAAGTAATGTGTGTGAAGTAATATCATTCCACTAGCAGAGAATGATCTTCTCTAATGAGAACATTGATAGGGAAGTCCAAAACTAAGAGTGATACAAAGCCATTGAGATGGACTCTGCCTATTGTTACCATAAAGGTGAACTAGAGAGGTCTGAATCTCTGGCATCAAATACTGAAATAATAATTATTTCTCAATGTCTGATTAAATTACCTCAATCTGTTATACTAAGCACATAGCATAACAAAGAGACATGAACAACATATGATAGCTTGACATATTCAAAATGTTTATTATTCAAAAATAATGTGACATACATATATAAAATAATGTATTACTAAGATGCCATGGTAATAACCAAATGAGACTTGTATGTAACAGAGATACTGAGATTATCAAAGAATTCAAACTAACTATGCTTAATGTGTTAGCATTGTTTTGACAGAGTGGAAAACATTCATGTACTATAATAGAGAGATAAATTAGAAGAACACATTTAAAATTTTATGAGAATGATGAATATGTCAAGAAAGCATGAGATGGAAATCTTAGATAGAACAAATTTTTTAACTGAGACAACAAAGCTAACTTGGCCAAAGAAAAGAAAGTCATTAAACATGATAAGATCAATAAATACTAAACAAGTGAAAACTATAAAGGACAAATGAGATGGCATGTAGAAGATCTGAAAAAAGGGTGGCAATCTTTCCATCATAGGTGTAATGATCATAAAAGAAGAAGAAGAGATAGAAACAGGGAGGGAAAATAAGGTAAGTTCATATCTGACTTGTGAAAGATAGAAAGCCACAGATTGAAGAAATTCAATTCAGTGTACTAAATATCAATCAATGTATCACCTAAATAAAAAATATTAAAAGCTCCAAAACTTAGGTGTAAAGATGATATTTTAAGAGAATATTTTAAAACACAAAGTTATTAGGTGTGTGCACACATGTACACATGAAATATAAAAGGCAGAATTTAACAGGCTTCTCAAGAATTCACATAAGTTATTAAAACTAGAACAGATAAAATAATTAAATTCTGAAAGCAAGTCAAGACAAGAGAAGTACATCCTAGAATACTACAAGTAGCATGGATAACATTTTTGTTCATTTGTTTGTCTTTGAGACAGTTTCTCTATGTAAAATCTCTGATTATCTTGAAACTCGCTCTATAGACCAGGTTGGCCTGGAATTCACAAAGATCATCCTCCCTATGCCTCTCAAGTGTTGGAATTAAAGGTGTGTGTCACCACTTCCAGGCTTTATGAATAACTTTTTAAAACACAAGAGAAATTATTTTCTAGATAATCAAAATACTGGATTATTTATAACAATAAATCTCTACAATAAAATATTAGATAATTCAGGAAACATTAATATAATAGTATATAAAAACGAATTCACACAGCTAATTAAGGAGAATGGGAAATAATTCAAATAAAACTGTAGTACCTATGAAGGAAATTTTTATTTTTTTATAATATTATCACTTAATATAAGCTACACTTGTAGTCAGTATATGCTTCAACTTGCTGTAAAATTTGAAGTAATGCTATACTGTGTGATGATTGTTATGTCAACACTACCAGATGAGATTATTAGTCATTAAAAGTAAATGATTGACTTTTATAGCAATAGAAATATAAGAAAATAGTAGGGAGGCAGTGGTTAAGGACATTGGCTCATCTTCCAGAAGACTCAGCTTTGATTTCCATTGCACAGTTGTCCACAACTGTCTGCAGTTTCAGTTTCAAAGGATATGAAGTCTTCTTCTGGTCTCCATCTGCAGGAGGCATGGCACACATACATACATACAGACAAAACACCAGTATACATAAAGTAAACAAAGAAAATTTAGTTTAAAATAATGTCTTTATTTTTGGAGTACACAATTTATTATTTTTATTATTTTGGGGAGTGCGAAAACCTGCTAGCTCAGTGAGAAAGACAAAGTACCCACCTGACCTTCCTACTCAGCTCAAAAGGCCCACAAGGCACACTACCTCATCAAACAGCTCAGGATGAAAAGGCTAAAATCCAAAATGCCAAAGGCTTGCTAACTTAAAGCTCAAAAAGCCCCAAAAGCCAAGGGCCATAGAGCTCAAGAGCCCAAGAGCTAAAAAGTAAAAAGCTCTTTCTACTTTTATACACTGTCTTAAATACCCTTCAACCCCAAGTCTCTCTTTTCTTTAATCTCTGTCAGATATTTTCTTGCTCCATCTCTTGACCTAGTGTTACCTTTAGTAAATCCTAAAGAACTAAGTTTAATTGTAAGAATATAACTATGAACTCTTCAGTCTCATCATATGGGTCATCTTCAGCCTTTTGGCTCAGAATATCTGACAGACTTTTCTGTGGAGCAGGTATTATGAAGCAGGTATTGTCTCCTTTGTCATTGCAAAGCTCAGCAGTTGACTTTCCTGCATCCAGTTTCTTCGGTATTCTGTCTGCAATAGAAGCAAGGGCACTTCTTGCCCAGTGGCTTACTTGCCATATATAAGGCCATCTCCTAAAGGAAAAAATTTTGATGCTCATCATCTTCTTTGAAGTGAAAAGGTGGTACTATCAGGAGCTGACATCTGACATTTTCAAAAAAAGTTCTTAAATTAATAAAACATCTTTTAATGCCACATTATACAGACCTCTCAGGGCTTTGAAGATCATCTGTCTCTAATATATCTAAATTACTAAATTAGTTTCTAGGTATATACTGATTTCTTAACTTAGAAAACTAATTCTTAGCAAAAGCACCAGTTTTATTGACTATTAGTTGAAATTTCTTAATTATCCTAAACAGTTGTAAAAGTAGCTTTCAAAAGGACTAGAGCTTTAGATTTCATTTTTAATAATTAAATAGGTATAATATTTTAAAAAGAGTTAATAGTTGATACAATGTTCTATAAGTATATTCAATAATTTATCCTTTTTTGTTATTGTTCCATATATTATTTCTATATCCCCCTTTTTGTCTTAATAAGGAAAGATCTAATACAGTAAAACTATTTACAATAATGAAGCAATTTTGATAAACTTTCCACAGTGTCCAGTTTGGTAGTATTTGGAAGTCTAAGGATTAAGTATTTTTGAGTTTTAAGTCCTGTAAAATGTTTATCATATGAACTCAACAATTTGAATATCCTTTTCAGTCTATAGTCCAAAGCTGATATTTGGGTAGTGTTTGTTAGCTCAGTGGAAATCCTGACAATGCAGAACATAACAGTCAACTCAACAGTGTCCACTGTTTGTGCAGAATCAGGCAGCAGAAGAAACATGGAACATTTATACAGTGGGTATTGTTACATAGTCCAGGTGGATTCCCCACTGGGGGTCCTGTCATCTTCTGGGAAATCTAAAAGGTTATTATTGTTAGGAGTGGTAGAAAACCTAAACGTTAAAAACACCATATTGAGCAGAACTCAGAAAGGTTTGAGGACTGTAATGTATTAAGTACCTTTGAGTTGCACAGACTGTTTCTAGTTACTTGCATCATACTCAAGACTGAAAACATGTATAGAAAACTAGAAGAATCTTACTTCTAAAACTAGTTAATTCTCTGTAGACTTTTTTTACTTTTAATAAGTCTATCATGTAGAATATATTTTTGAAAACCTGGAAGCCACAAAAATAAACTTGGGGCCTAAATATTAGTATTTTATACCACAAAATATAATGCTTTTACAGAAGTACACCATTGCAGTTCAATTATAGATATGCTACTAGAAAATTGTAGTATGAAGATAACAATATAAATTCTGTAGTCTTCCCAGATTTGTTCATACACAAAGTAAAAAAAACGTTTCCCTACTGTCCTTAATAAAGTTAATGAATTTCAATGAACCTATGTCAGCAAGATATTTATGAAAACATAATGACAAAGGCATCTGGAATATTGTAACTTGAGTAAAATTCTTTCTTAGTCATCAAAACTAACTTCCAATTATTGAGTTATTTATTTCACAGACACATCATGTTGTCATATTTCTTCTTGACCATTGTGGAAAGGGAGGGTTTTTTATTTTAATTTATTCAGATTACATCTTGATTGTTATCCCCATCACTTGTATATTCTGGTTCCCACCATCCCTCCATCTTCTGTCCTATTACCTTTCCCTAGACCTCTAACAGAAGGGGGCCTTCTCCTCCAAGATATTACCACAGCCTATCAGTCTCATCAAGATAGCCTACTTCCCCTTTCTCTGTGTTCCCACCAGGCCTCCCAATTAAGGAGAGGTGATCAAATTGGGGGCACCAGAATTCATGTCAGAGGCAGTCCCTGCTTCCTCCACAACCATAGAAAGTGAGCTGTCTATTGGTTCTATCTGAACAGGGTGTCTAGGTTCACTGCATGCATTATCCTTGGTTGATAAATAGTTTGGGCAGGCCACACTGGATCCAGATCTACCAGCTTTGATGGTCTCCTTGTGGGGCTCCTGAGCCCTCTGTATCCTTCCATTCTCCCATTCTTCCAAACCACACTCAGTGCTCTGCCTAGAGTCAAGCAGCCAGTCTCAGCAGCTGCCATGATCTGCCACTGGGTAGAGTATCTCAAAGGACATCTATGTTGGGCTAATATCCACTTATAAGTGAATATATGCCATGAGTTTCTTTCTGGGTCTGGGTTACTTCACTCATGATGATCTTTTCTAGTTCTATCCATTTGCTGGCAAATTTCAAGATTTCCTTGTTTTTAATAGCTGAGTAGTATTCCATTGTATAGATGTACTACAGTTTCTTTTTATTTTATTTTAATTGAACACTTTATTTTTATATATACATTTATTATTACATATATACAATAAACTATCTATAGCAAGAAGAAACATGACACAATTAGGAATATATAAATGTTATCTTTTTAGTGTTTGTTTTGGCTTTTTGTATTTGACAACCTTGAAGAAAACATCTTTTCTATCTTTGTGCATCTAAAATTCTTAATGTAGCTCAATATCTATTATATCTCTTAATTATCAATTTAAAACATCTATCTAGACCTAAAACTATTTTAATCTCTAAATAACTAACCTTTATTGTAAAAGTAAACTATCTGATCTTCAACCCCATCAAAGACTTGAGGAGGAATAAAATTGATTACCTGAGTATACAGGAAGTACAAGTTAATAGCTTTCCAAATGAGAAAATGACAGAGAGAGTTTGCTACCTAAATAGTCACCCAAAACTCTCTATAGCATTGGAGCATCATCTTCAGCCTTCTGCCCAATATATCTGACAGACATATTTGTGAGGTAGGAACTATTGAGGACTTGCTTACCCTGTCTTGGTAGAGTTTGTCCATCAATTGCCTACATCCAAGCTTGCCTATTTTTAGGCAGAATTCTGTCTGTGGTAGAAATGAGGACATTTTCCCCAGTGGCTTGTTTGCCACATTTGAAGCCATTTCCACAAAGAGGTTCTTTGATGTTCTTCATCCTGTTTAAGGTAGGTTGAGTGTTGCCAAGAGTTAACCTGTCTCATTGCCAGTGAATCTTTAAAATAATAACATGTCAAATGTTAAATTCTTTATGTCTCTGATGTTTTTGAAGACTTTATCTAACTATTTTACCTTATCTATATATCAAATCATATCTACCTGTTGCACCTAAGATGTATATACATGGGATAAAAATAATTTAACAATTAATATGACCATATTTTCTTTCAAAATAATCCAATAATAATTTATAACCAACTCCCAGTGAAAATAACATTCCATAGCCCAAGAAAGTAAGCAAAACCCTACCTTACCATCCTTAAAGGAAGTAGGGCATCATTCTCTTACGGTTGCTTCTGGCTGATTTTGGATGAATAATACCTTTGTAGGGGCCCAAATAAAATTGGGGAAATGATTAAACAAGCTGGGAATAGCATTTTTGGTCCAGTTTCTAAATGAATTACAGGCTTAGTTAGAGTCTTGTGTGGGACTGTCCGTGCCCCTTTTGGCCAGCAGGAATAAGACTCAAGACAACTAGGTTCCTTCTCAAGGCAGTTTACTCAGGAATGAATTTACAGCAGTTTAGCAAAGCAGAGAATGGCCCCCTCCCTAGGCGGGGCAGAGGCTTATATCCCGGCAAGAGCCAATCAGGAGGCGCCACGTGTGAACTCCTCGTAGCTCAAAGAGATGGCGGAGCTAAATGCCTGAGCTTGTTAGCCATATAAGGACTTGTTTACCGGAGAGAGCTCTCACCGCCGGGAGGGTGACTAGCGGAAGCCAGCGCCATCTTTAGGTGTGGCTACATCGCAGCTCTCGACAGTTCCCCCTTTTTGTTTAATGAGCCAAAGGGAAAAGTCCGATCAAGGCGAGACCATTTTTTGGACTCATCCAATCGAGGACTAATAGAGGGAGATGCTCAATGACATCCCACGTGCAATGGGCAGATCCCTGCGGAGTGCAATGGCCATTGAATTCAGACGGGTATGTGTGCCTTTTGGCGTGCAATGGCAACAAGGCCAGCCAAGTGCAAAGGCCACACGAAGGAAGGTTAAGGGAAAGCTCATTTTGTAAGGCTAGCAAGCCACACTTGGGGAGACTGTCCAGCCTCGACGGCATAAAGGGCTTGGGCAACTAAAGCTAAGTCTCTCTTACGAGTCTGGACCATATGGCACAGACACCATAGCAAGCTCCCGAGACAAGTGCCAGGACGCCAGCCAAAGCCCCAATACCCGTCCACTCTTTAAGATGATTCATCGCTTGTTGCATCCATTTTGTGAATCCCTCTACCACAGCAAGGTCAATACGTGTCGAATTGACAGTCACAATGGCCAAACGGAGGTCTGTCATCAGGTGTTTAAATTTTTTGTGCCCTTAAGATAAGCAGACAATTGACGAGAGTAATTGGCAGCTAAGGTGAAGTTATGATAAGATACAGAAGTCACACAAAGTCCTGGCCATTTTTGTTCACACTCTAGTTGGGCCAATTGTCACAAAGAGTCCACCTGTTCTTGTACCAAGTCCAGACGTTGGTTCACCAACATGATGCCACCCTTCAATTGGGCATTCACATTTGCCTGGATGTTCAAAGCATGAGCTACATTGGCTGATAAATTGTTCAAGGTTGCAGCTGTCTGGACGGATGTTGATAAGGAAATGGCAGCAGCCATCGCACCCACTGCGGCAATTGATACAGCCGCCACGATAGCTGCTGTTATACCAAAGTCACGTGTAGAATGAAACAAAGTTAGAGAAGAGGGGGCCTCCACCGGGACCGGAACCCAGCGGGGCATGCGGGTAACCACAGCAATGGGAAATTTATCAGCCTCCCAGCAAAGACTATAAAAACAATCATTTGTTGAGCAGGTCAAGATGGACCCATTAAATGAGCCGTTACTAACCAGCCATAAAAAGGGGGGCCACAGGCAAACAGGAGTAGGCCTGAAACTTACATTATGGCCACTGGCAAAAATCTTAGTGGAAGTCTCAAAAAGGTCAGAGGTATTCTAAGAAAAGGAGGCATTACCAACTATGCCACCATGAGCCATGGCAAATGGGCTTAAATCAGTACAACTACCATTAATGCCACACAGTAGCCAAACATCAAAAGGATTTTGTGAGACGACTATATTAGGATTTTGATAAGTAAAATTATAACCAGAATCTGTCACGTTAGGGAAGGTCTAAACTTTGGTTACTAGAAAAGAATCTAGGAAACACCTGTGCATCATGCTGCACCGCATCGGTTTCGGGAACACCGAGAGAATTCCCCATCTCGTCACCGTTAGTGCAGGAGTTGTCATCAGGAGGAGGAGCAGGAGGATCATCATCATTACACTTCCGAACCAGCCATTCCAGGACCCAGATAGGGTCATGGCGATCCTGAGGAAAAACGCAAACAGATCAGGGCCACGCCAATCTCCTGACAGGATATCTTTCCATTTGACTTGGCCTTTGAAAGTCTGTTGCCAATGAGTATGTCGATCTGCTGCAGATCGACCTTGAACATCCAGTGTCAAAAAATTTAAAGTAAATAAAGAGAGAGATGCTCTCTAGGGGTACAGCCTGATCCAATTCCCCCTTTTGTTTAAGAAGACATTCTTTGAGTGTACGGTGCGCACGTTCTACTATGCCTTGTCCCTGTGGGTTGTAGGGAAGGCCATGTTTCAGTTCCACTTGCATTTGAGTACAGAAGGCTTTAAAGGAGGCCGCAGTGTAACCTGGGCCGTTGTCAGTCTTAAGAAGGTGGGTTTTACCCCAAGCTGCCCATGCCTCTAGGCAATGGGCAATAACATTGCTGGCCTTTTCTCCGGAGAGTGGAGTGGCAAAAATAAGACCAGAACAGATGTCAACAGAAACATGGACATATTTTAATTTGTCAAATTCAGAAATATGTGTCACATCCATCTGCCATACTTTTAAAGGGAGGAGCCCCTTTGGGTTGACTCCGAGGCCTATGGGATGTAAATGAATACTGTAGTCTGGGCAATGAACAACAACCTGCCTTGCAGCATCCCTAGAAATGCGAAATTTGGTTTGTAAAGTCTTAGAATTAACATGAAACATAGAATGAAATTGTCAGGCTAATTCTATTGAAGATTGATGCAAGGAGGGAAATATAAAGTCATTGTGTGTAGCAGCATCAACTTCAGCATTGGCAAGGCTCATGGGGCCTGGTAAACTGGAATGAGCTCGAATATGTTGAATAAAAAAGGGATGCACGCGGTTCCAAATCAAATTTTGTAATTGAACTAACAGAGGGGCTATAGGACTAGAAGATTTAATTTTTCCTGTAGCTTCTAAATGTTTAACAAGATTCACTACATATAGTGAATCTGACACCAAATTAAAAGGTTCTTTAAATTTCTCAAAAACTTTAATTACAATCCTTAATTCAATAATTTGAGGGGAGGCTGGCGCGAACTGAATTGTAACTGGAGCGTTTTTATTCACCTTATAGGCACCGTATCCCGTTTTGGAACCATCAGTATATATAAGAGCAGCGCCAATCAAAGGAGCCCTCTTAGTAACTTTTGGAAACACCACAGGATGTGTCTCAAAAAATGGTATCAGGGTGTGTTGAGGGTAATGGTTATCAAATTCTCTTTGAAATGCACATTTTAAAATTGCCCAATCATCCAAAATGGCACACAAAGCCTGTATTTGTCCACTATTATAGGGAGTAATTATCTTGGGCGGTTGTACTCCAAAATGTTGCATACATTGTTGTATTCCCTCCATAGCTATTTTTGCGACAGCAGTGGGAATATTCAATAGTTTTGGTGACTGAAATCTTAGGGTGAATCCATTTAAGAGGACCATGCTGCCATAGGGCGACCGTGGGTTGATACTTGGTGTTAAACATTATCAACATTATATCCTCTTTAGGTTCACATTGGGTTAAGCATGCTTTGGCCAATTCCTTTTCCACCCGTAGCAATGCTTCACGTCCCTCGGGGGTCAAATGTCTGGGGGAATCCAATGCAGGATCTCCACATAAAATATCATATAAAGGTTGTAATTGATTATTAGGAATTTTTAAATAGGATCTTATCCAATTGATATCTCCGAGAAGCTTTTGAAAATCATTTAAAGTTTTTAAATCATCTTTTCTAATTTCTATTTTTTTGGGGGGGGTCACTTCTTTGGAACCTATCTTTGCACCGAGGTAAGAGATTATTTGATCCTGCTGAACCTTTTCTGGTGTAATATGTAACCCTCTATCTCGTACGCATTTAATTAACAGTGAATATGCTTTTTTAAAAGTTTTTTTTTTATTTTTATGGGACAGCAGAATGTCATCCATGTAATGTAAACATTTTAGAGTAGGGAACTTTTTTTTAACAGGCTGAATGGCTGCTCCTACATACAGCTGACACATAGTGGGGCTATTGGCCATGCCTTGAGAAAGCACAATCCACTCAAATCGCTGATCAGGCTCTTCTTGATTAATAGAGGGCAATGTGAAGGCAAAGCGTCTCACATCGGCCTTACATAAGGGGATAGAGAAAAAACAATCTTTAATATCAATCACAATAATGGGCCATTCTTTGGGTAAGGTAGTTAGAAAGGGGAGGCCGCGTTAGACAGGTCCCATAATCTGTATTTGATTATTAATGGTTTGTAGATCATGTAATAATCTCCATTTACCAGATTTTTTCTTAATAACAAATATAGAGGTATTCTAGGGTGAGACAGAGGGCCTAAAGTGTCCCAGCTTTAACTGTTCTAAAGTTAATTCTTTTGTGGCCATAAGTTTTTTTGAGGACAGAGGCCACTGAGGAACCCACACTGGGTCCACAGTTTTTCAAGTAATGGGTATACCATCCTCAGCGGCCCCTAGGAAAAACCCAGACCTTGTCGAGAGGGTCTAGGTTGAGGTTGTATGGGATTCTCTCTTTCTTGTAGATATTTTTCCAGACCATGGGATGGGTGCCATCCCATGTCATGTATTATCTTTTTAGATGCTGTGGAATAATTTTCCTCATTGGTCAATTTGAATTCCATGTCCTTTAGCAAATCTCTTCCCCATAAACTGACGGGCAGCTCCAGAACATATGGCTGGATTACTCCCTTATGTCCTTCTTTATCTTTCCAAGGAAGCTCTCTAGCACTCATATCTGGTGACTTTGTATATCCCAAGCCTTGTAGCGTTTGGGAGGATGCTTGAATAGGCCAATCCGAGTGCCAGTCTTTGAGCGTCACTATACTTTGGTCAGCTCCCGTATCTAATAGGCCCAGAGTAACTTTGTCATTAATGTCTAATTCTATTAAAGGCCGTTAATCTAACTCTAGGGAAAGGAACATGGCTTGTCCTCCAGAGGAGCCAAACCCTTGGCTTCCTCTTTTTTTAGAACTTGTAGGAAACATTTTATGTAAGCTGGGAAGCAACAGTAATTGGGCAATCCTATCACCAGGAGAGATGGCCACTATGCCCCTGGGAGCAGAGACAAGAATCTTAACAATGTCTTCATAATCACTATTCACAACTCCAGGGTGAACTGTCAAGCCCTTAAGGGCTGAGGATGATCTGTCAATTAATAACCCCACTGTATTGGGTGGCAGAGGACCAGTAAAGTCCGTATCTATGGTCTGTACCCCCATTTGTGGTGTTAATACGAGGCGGGTGGTGCAACAGAGGTCCAGCGCTGTAGAGCCTGGTGTTGCTCTTTGTGGCTGTTCGGCGGGTGAAGGCTGGGTGACGGAGACTGACTCTGATTTTCGGCTGCCCCATATATTTGAGGGCCCTGAGGTTGGGGGCCCCTCTGTCCGTTTTTTGGAGGAGCACCTCCATAGCCAGCTGACAATGGTTGACCATTTATATCCTTCACTGACCTGCATTCATTAGCCCAATGATTTCCCTTTTTACATCTTGGGCATAGCCCAGGCCCGGGACGCTGACTCTTCTGACTGTTTTGATTTGGGCATTGTCTTTTAAGATGCCCCGTTTTTCCACAACGGAAACATGTTTCAGGAGTGCTCCCTTTTCCCTTGGACATCTGCATAACCGCAGCGGCAAGACCAGAGTTTGATAATGGTCCGCCGATTTCTCTGCAGGCTTTAAGCCATGCTTGCAGACCTTTATGCTTCCATGGTGTAATAGCATTACGACATTCCTTTGTACATTGTTCAAACACTAGCTGCTCGACTAATGGCATAGCAGCATCTGGGTTTCCAAAGATCCTACTTGCAGCTTCGACCGTCCTAGCCATGAAGTCAGAAAATGGTTCAGTGGAACCTTGGGTGATTTTGGTAAGGTTGCCTCTGACTTCCCCTTGATTTGGGAGCGATTTCCAAGCTTTGATTGCTGCCTCATTGATTTGTTGGTAAACCTGCACTGAGTATCCTGTCTGATTGCCAGCAAATCTTCCTTGTCCCATAAGCATTTCAAAATCCCAGGCTGGGTTCCCCTGTGCCCAATTCTGCATGTCCTGCTGCTGTGCGAACTCCTGGTAAATCGTCTTCCATTCCAAATACTGGCCCATGGAGAGGCAAACCTTGACTGTACTATACCAGTCAGTTGGAGTCATTGCAAGTACATTCAAGCGTTCTAGCTGGGCCTCTGTGGAAGAGGCATTAATGCCATATGCTCTCACTGATTCAGTGAGATTTTTTTAGCTGTTTAAAATCTAATGGCTCATGGTATCTTTGTTGATTCGCATCCTGAAACACAGGAAAGGCCATGTGTGCCTCCTGCCACACCTCAGGGCATAAGGTACTTTGTTGCCCTGGAGTATCTGCATAGGGCGGTGGCTGAGGCTCCAGATAAAATGGTGGAGGAAGAGGCACGGGAGTGTCAAATTCCGCTTTCTTCTTCCTCCCTCCTTTATGTTTTTTTTTTTATATGTTAGAGACTCCATTTTGTGTAGAAGCTCCTCTAATGCTTCCTCTAATTCCTCTTCGCTGTCTTTTGAAGAAGAATCGCAATTCTCATCTGAGGATGAGGACTTGGAGCTCTCTAAATCCCCTAAATCAGGATAAAGGCATTTGCCCTTTGTCCCTCCCTTCTCGCTATCCTTTTTGTAACTTTGCTCACTTTTCACACTGCCCCGCTCACTATGCATTTCTTTATTAGATTGACTCTCTCTCAACTGCTCTAGTGCTGTAGCCGTGTTTTTCATGCCCTGGTGACATCTCTCATCTTTTAAGCAACCAGTCTCTAGATGGGGCGTACCCCTCCCTTAAGGCTGCCTTGTTCCCAGGCAAAATCCAAGTCCTTGCCCAGTTTGTCCCAGCTCGCTTTGTTCAACTGTCCTGATACAATGAACCATGGAGCCACAACATCCACTTCGCTCAAAAAGGTCTTAAGATCATCCTTCTTTAACTTTAGACCTTTCACTCTGAGCAAGCTCTGTAAAGCCGTCAGAAGCGGATGAGATGAAGAGCTCCCCATGATTTACTTTTTCTTTAGTCTCTACTGTACCGTAGAGTTGCAATCATCTCACTCCGAGAACCTTATCTATTTCTAGGCCCCAATACTTATCGGGCACTTTACCAAGCTCGCCCTGACCACCAAAAGTTCTGGAACCTCACGTACCGGAGACTTGTCGCCATTCCCCGTACGGACCACCACTTGTCTGTGCCCTTCCTGGCCAGCAGGAATAAGACTCAAGACAACTAGGTTCCTTCTCAAGGCAGTTTACTCAGGAATGAATTTACAGCAGTTTAGCAAAGCAGAGAATGGCCCCCTCCCTAGGTGGGGCAGAGGCTTATATCCCGGCAAGAGCCAATCAGGAGGCGCCACGTGTGAACTCCTCATAGGTCAAAGAGACGGCGGAGCTAAATGCCCGAGCTTGTTAGCCATATAAGGACTTGTTTACCGGAGAGAGCTCTCACTGCCGGGAGGGTGACTAGCGGAAGCCAGCGCCATCTTTAGGTGTGGCTACATCGCAGTTGACATGGGACAGTCTGAAATCCTGGACCAATTGGGTTGGAAGCTTTCTTCAAAGTTGTCAGAGGAGCTGTCTTGTTCTGATGAGGAACAGAAACTGAAGCGCTTGGTGCTAGAGCCTGAAGGATGTAGGCTGTCAGTATTCAGCATGCTAAGAGGAATGAATCCTGTCAGTTCTGATCCAATGTCAGTGTCTAGTTCTTTTGTTCTGAAAACATAATTTCTCACAAGCATTACACAGTCATAAAATTATAAACGTATAAGGTGTGCAAGATGCACAGCACTATTAAGGCTGATTTTATGTTCTTTGTATGAGCAGAAAAAAAAGACATCCATAAATCCTTGTTCATGCCATACTAGGAATGGCATCTAATAATAATTCATAGGGGTGCTGTAGCCAACAAGAAGCACTGTGTATACATAGACATTCAAGTCTCAGCCTGTCTCAGCGCTATTCTCATATAGAGGGATTAACAATATGAAATACCCGCTGGTTCTCCAGCTTAAAATGTTCATATCCTGATTGTATCCCCTTCCTCATCCCCTCCCAATCCCCATCACTCCTTTATGCCTTCTCCCTCCCTCACCTAGTCCTAAGAAATGGGAGCCCTCCTCCCCTAACATCTGAACTTTGCCTATGAAAGCTCATCTGTACTACCTGTAACATCTTTCTCTATACCCTGCCAAGGCATCCCTGCCACGAAGAAGTGATCAAATTTTGGTGGCCAGAGTCCATGTCCAAAGTTGTCCACACTCTTCACATTGTGGGACCTTCAAGGAGACTGTGCTACTACATCTGAGCAGAGAGTCTAGGTCCACATCATACATGGTCCTTTGTTGAGATTTCAGTCTCTGTAGTGTAATGTAGTTATCCTGTATTATGTGGCTAATATCTGCTTATGAATGAATATATACCATTCATGTCTTTCTGGGTCTGGGTCACCTCATCCAGGATGATATTTTCTATTTCCATCCATTTGCCTGCAAATTTTAAGATTTCCTTGTTCTTAATAGCTGAATAGTATTCCATTCTATAAATGTACCACAGCTCTTTATCAGTTCTTTAGTTGAGGGAATCTAGGTTGTTTCCAGATTCTGGCTATTACAAGTAAAGATGCTATGAACACAATTGAGCAAATGTTCTTCTTGGATGGTGGAGCATCTTTCAGATATGTTCACAGAAGTGGTATGGCTGGGTCTTAAGGTAGAATTATTCCAAATTTCCTGAGAAAGCACCAGATTGATTGTACAAGTTTGCACTCCCAACAGCAATGGAGAATTTTTTTTCCCTTTTTACACATCCTCACCAGCATGTGCTATCACCTGAGTTCTTGATCTCAGTCATTTGTATAGGTGTAAGATGGAATATAAGAGTCACTTTGAACTGAATTTCCCCGATAACTAGGGATGTTGAGCATTTCTTCAAGTGCGTCTCAGCCATTCAATAGTCCTCTGTTGAGAATACTCTGTTTAGATCTGTACTCCAGTTTTGTTTTGGTTTTGTTTTGTTTTTGTTTTTCCAGACAGAGTTTCTCTGTGTAGCCTTGGCTGTCCTGGACTCACTTTGTAGACCAGGTTGGCCTCAAACTCACAACAATCTTCAGGCCTCTGCCTCCTGAGTGCTAGGATTAAAGGCATGTGATACCACGCCTGGCTCTGTACTCCATTTTTAATTGAATCATTTGGTTTGGAGGTGTTTAATTTCTTGAATTCTTTATATATATATAAATATATATATATATATAATATATATATTAGCCCTTTTTTAGCTGTAGGGTTGGTGAAGATATTTTCCCAGTCTGTAGGCTTTTGTTTTGTTCTGTTGACAGTGTCCTTCAACTTACAGAATCTTTTCAGTTTTGTAAAGTCCCACTTATTAATAGTTGATCTTAGGGCCTGAGCTGGTGGTGTTCTCTTTAGAAATTGTCTCCTCTGCCAATGAGCTCGAGGCTCTTCCTCATTTTTCCTTCTAACAGACTTAGTGTGTCTGATTTTATGATGAGGTTTTTAACACATTTGGATATCAGTTTTTTTGCAGGGTAATAGATATGGGTTTATTTTCAATTTTCTACATGTAGCTATCCAGTTAGACCAGCACTACAGTTTCTTTATCCATTGTTCTGTTGTGGGATATCTACATTGTTTCCAGTTCCTGGCTATTATGAATAAAGCTTCTATGAAGATAGTTGAGAAAATGGCCTTTTTCCATGGTGGAACATCTTTTAGGCATATTCTGGGAATAGCTGGGCTTGAGGTAGCATTGTTACTAATTTTCTAAGAATGAGCCAGATTAATTTTCGCAGTGGTTGCACAGGTTTGCACTCGCACCAGCAATGGAGCAGTGTTCCCAAAAGGGTTTTTGTTGTTGTCAATTTATTTTATAAATATGTTGTTTTAACAAGAGTTTGTTTTGGCCATCTATAATACTTTGTATCCTCACTATGTATTTTAATATAGGTTTTGTAGTCTTAGACTGCAAGAAAAAGAACACAGAAAGATGTTGAAAAATGTTCTTATACACCATGTTGGAGAATATATAGTAACAATAGAGGCTACAGATGAGTTTTGGGAAATTAGCAGAGAAAATAAAATAGCAAGTGTAAATTCACTTGTCTGCATCTCTTCTTACTAGAGAAAGAACAGCTTATTTTAAAGAAATTGAGACTTTAAGGAGTGTCAAAGTATTTATTTTCATATATAAGTAATCTTTGGCATATGCTCTAAATGTACTTATCCAGATATTAAGAGTAGGAATTATGAGACTTAATGATAACTAGATGCACTTGAAGTATAGAACATTAGTGAAATGAAAATAGATGACTACTTTTAAGATAAAATTTTTAATGGTAATCAGGATCATACGATCATACAATGTAATAAATGTTTTTTATCTATTTTTATTTTTGTGATGCTATTGGTTATTTTTCTTCTCTGTCTCTGTCTCTCTGTTTCTGTTTCTGTCTCTGTCTCTGTCTGTCTGACTCTCTCTCTCTCTCTCTCTCTCTCTCTCTCTCTCTCTCTCTCTCTC
>OU015743.1:54297950-54358313 GCA_907169655.1 Acomys percivali | reverse complement strand
TTCTTCTTCTTCTTCTTCTTCTTCTTCTTCTTCTTCTTCTTCTTCTTCTTCTTCTTCTTTTCTCTCTCTCTCTCTCTCTCTCTCACACACACACACACATATTCACACACACACACACACACACACACACACACACACACACAGACTCATACACACACATATATCCAGAGTCCATACTAGGATGTTTATCAGTTGGCTATGACCATGCCCCTGCAAGATGTGGTTCCTCTTCAAGTGGACAAACATCACCTCTTCTCTCACAAGTCTGTTTTTAGCAGAAAAACACTTCACACCCTTACACAAGTCTGTTTCACATCTCACACTTGGGATGAAAACAAAAACATCTTTATATTCACTATATTCAGTCGATGATCAAAGCCTTCTACTAGATTATATCTTTTAAAGCCTCCATTACTTCCTAATAGTTTTATACTAAGTGAAGGGAATTGAGCCTTCAGTACTTAGATTTCTAAGAATCATGAAAGACACAAAATGCAGCAAAGAATAAAACAAATCCCCTCAAAGAGTATCTGCAAGACAATTCAAATGATTGTGAATGCTATAATTTCTGAGGACTATGGTATGACACACCATTTACTAGGTTAATTGTGAAAATAGTACATATCAATGTTGGCTAACTGTGTATCTGCATAATATCCTCTTCTGTCTCAGGAGGACATTACTGGATAGCATCTAGGGAAGTGAGTGGAACTGCAAAAAATCATTTTAGGTATTTTAACATTGGTTGAGAAATAAAAATACCATATACCTCTCTTTTGTGCCAATCATAGGAGCTACTTTTTTATTTTTATTTTTATCTTTTTAATTAATTTATTCTGATTACATCTCAATTGTTATCCCATCATTTGTATCATCCCATTCCCCTAGGTCTATGACCAAGGGAGATATCTGACCTGAATATACGGTCATAACCTATCAGGATAGCACACATATTCTTTCTCTGAGTGCCACCAGGCCTCTCCACAAGGAGGAAGTGGTCAAATATGGGACACCAGAGTTCATGTCAGAGTCATTGCCCACTCACCACATAACTGTGGATAACATCCTGTCCATTGGCTAGATCAAAGTAGGGCTTCCATGTTTACTGCTTGTATTGTGCTTGGTTGGTGCAGTAGTTTGAGCAGATCCCCCTGGACCCAGATACACCTGTCATGATGTTCTTCTAGGTTTCTAGGACCTGCTGGATCCTTCGATTTCCCCATTCTCCTATATTTCTCTTACCTAGAGTCCCAATAGGAAGTCCTCACATCTATCTCAATCCTCTGGTAAGTGAAGACTTTCATGGGACATGTTTTTTGGGCTGGTGTCCAAATATAAGTGAGTATTTACCATGTGAGACTTTCTGCTTCTGAGTTCAATCAGTATTATCATTTCTAGTTCCATTCATTTGTCCAAAATTTTTGGGATTTCCTTGTTTTTGTTAGCTGAGTAGTATTCCATGGTATAAATGTACCACAGTTTCTTTATCCATTCTTCAACCGAGGGACATTCAGCCTGTTTCCAGATTCTGGCTATTGTGAATAAGGCCGCTATGAACATGCTTGAACATATGCCCTTGTTGTGTGGTGGAGCATCTTCTGGGTATATTCCAAGGAGTGGAATATCTGGGTCTTGAGGAGGCCTGACCCCCCATTTTCTGAGAATGCATTAGATAGATTTCCAAAGTGGTTGTACTAGTTTGCATGCCGACCAGCAATCTTTCTCCACATCTTCACCAGCATGTGATGTCACTTGAATTTTTGACCTTAGCCATTCTGATGGGTGTAATATAGAATCTCAGAGTCATTTTGATTTGCGTTTCTCTCATGACTAAAGATGTTGAGCATTTCTTTAAGTGTTTCTCAGCCATTCAATATTCCTCTGTTGAGAATTCTCTGTTTAGTTCTGAGCCCCATTTCTTAATTGGGTTATTGGGTTTCATGGTATTTAATTTCTTGAGTTCTTTATATATTTTGGATTTTAGACAATTGTCAGATGTAGGGTTGGTAAAGTACTTTTATCAGTCTGTAGGCTATTGCTTTCTTCTGTTGACAGTGTCTTCTGCCTTACAGAAAATTCTCAGCCTCATAAGATCCCATTTATTAACTGTTGACCTTAAGGCCTGTGCTGTTGGTGTTCTGTTCAGAAAGTTGTCTCCTATGCCAATGTGTTCCAGGCTGTTCCCCATTTTTTTCTAACTGATTTAGTGTCTCTGGTTTTATTTTGAGGTCTTTAATCCACTTGGACTTGAGGTTGTGCATGATGATAAATATGGCTTCTCTGTCAAAAATCAAGTGACCATATGTGTGTGGATTCATTCTGGGTCTTCGATTCGATTCCTTTGACCAACCAGCCTATCACTGTGCCAGTACCATGATGTTTTAATTACTGTTGCTCTATAGTACAGCTTCAGATCAGGTATGGAGATTCCTCTGGAGAAGCTTTTATTGTACAAGATTGTTTTAGCTATTCTAGGTTTTTTCTTTTTCTATATGAAGTTGAGAAATGATCTTTCAACATCTTTAAAAATGTATGTAGGTATTTTGATAGGGATTGCATTGAATCTGTAAATTGCTTTTGATAAGATGGACATTTCTACTATGTTAATTCTCCCAATCCACAAACAAGGTGGATCTTTCCATCTTCAATCTCTTTCTTCAGAGATTTGATAGTTTTTCCAAACAAGTCCTTCACTTGCTTCATTAGAGTTACTCCTAGATATTTTACATTGCTTGTGGCTATTGTGAAGGGTATCGTTTTCTTAATTTCCTCCTCTGTATGATTGTCATTTGTATAAAGGAAGGCTACTGATTTTTTTTGAGTTAAGTTTGTATCCAGCCATTTTGCTGAAGGTGTTTATCAGCTGTAGGAATTATCTGGTGGCATTTTGGGGATCACTTATGTACACTATTGTATCATCTGCAAATAGGGATAATTCAACTTCTTTCTTTCCCATTTGGATCACCTTGATCTCCTTTGATGTCTTATTGCTCTGGCTAGAACTTCAAGAACTATATTGAAGATATATGGAGAAAGTGGGCAGCCTTGCCTGGTCCCTGATTTTAGAGAAATTTCCTTGAGGATCTCTCCCTTTAATTTGATGTTGGCTAATGGTTTGCTGTATATAGCCTTTATTATGTTTAGGTATGTGCCTTGTATCGTGGATCTCTCCAAAACTTTAAACATGAACGGGCGTTGTATTTTGTCACATGCTTTTTCTGTATCTAAGAAGATAATCATGTGGTTTTTTTCTTTAAGTTTGTTTATATGGTAGATTGAATTGATGGATTTTCATATATAAAACCATCCCTGCATGCCTGTAATGAAGCCTACCTGGTCATGGTGAGTGATATCTTTGATATGTTCTTGTATTCAGTTTGTGAGTATTTTATTGAGTATTTTTCTTTCAGTGTCCATAAGAGAAATTGGTCTGAAATTCTCTTTTCTTGTTGGGTTTAGGTATCAATGTGACTGTGGCCTCATAGAATGAATTTGGTAATGTTCCATCTGTTTCTATGTTTTGGAGTAGCTTGAAGGGTATCAGTATTAGCTCTTCTTTGAAGGTCTGGTAGAATTCTGCCTTGAAACATTTGGCCCTGGTCTTTTTTTGATTGGGAGACTATTAACTACTGCTTCTTTTTCTGTAGGAGAAATAGGACTATTTAATTTGTTTATCTGATCTTGATTCAATTTTTGCAAGTGACATCTATCAAGAAAATTGTCCATTTTCCTTAGATTTTCTAATTTTGTGGCTATATACCTTTAAAGTAGGGTCAGATAATTCTTTGTATTTCTTCAGTGTCTGTTAAGTATCCCTTTTCCTTTCTGATTTTGTTAATTTGCATAGTGTCTCTCTGCCTTTTAGTTAGTTTAGCTAATAGCTTGTCTAACTTGTTGATTTTCTCGAAGAATCAGGTCTTGGTTTTGTTGATTCTGTGAATTTTTCTCTCTGTTTCTAATGTATGATTTCGGCTTTGAGTTTGATTATTTCTATATGTCTACTCCTCTTGGGTGTTTCTGCTTGTTTTTTTCCTAAGGCTTCCAGAAGCATTGTTAAGTGGCTTATATGGGATGTTTTCAATTTCTTTATAAAGGCACTTAGTGCTATGAATTTTCTTCTTAGCACTGCTTTCCATGTGTTTCATAGATTTGGGTATGTTGTTCTTTCATTTTCTTTGAATTTCAAGAAGTCCTTAATTTTATTCTTTATTTCTTCCCCAACCCAGGTGTCATTAAGTAGAGAGTTCTTTAGTTTCCAAGTGTGTGTAGGCTTTTTGATATTGTTGTTGTTGTTGAAGTGCAGCTTTAGACCATCGTGATCTGATAGGGTACAAGGTATTATTTCAATCTCCTTGAATATTCTGAGACTTGCTTTGTGACTTATTATATGATCAATTTTGGAGACGTTTCCATGGGGTGATGAGAAGATGGTATAGTTCTTGTATTGCGGTGAAAAGTTCTGTAGATATCTTTTAGATCAATTTGATCCATGATGATGATTACTGTGCTTATTTCTCAGTTTAGTTTCTCTTTTGCTGACCTGGTCTTTGGTGAAAGTGGGATGTTGACGTCTCCCACTATTAATATGTGGGGATCAATGTGTAATTTAAGCTTTGTTAATAGTTCTTTACAAATGGAGTGCCCTGTATTGGGAGCATAGATGATTACAATTGTGATGTCTTTTTGGTTGACTTTATCTTTGATTAGTATGAAGTGACTATCTTCATCTCCATTGGTTAATTTTGGTTAGAAGTCTATTTTATTAGATATTAAAATGGCTACACTTGCTTCTTGTGTCTGTGTTCTTAGAATACCTGTTTCTAGCCTTTTACCCTGAGATAATGTTTATCCTTGAGGCTGATTTGTGTTTGTTGACTGCAGAAGAATATTGGGTCTTGTTTATGCATCCATTTAGTTAGTCTGTACTTTTTTTTGAGAATTGAGATCATTGATGTTGAGGGATATTAATGACCAGTGACTGTTAAATTCCTTGTTTTTGATGTTTGTTGCAGTAGGGTGGTTGTGTGGTTATGTTTTTGTGATGGTGTAGTTATCTATTTCCTATGTAATTTTGGTTGTAGCTTGTCACTTTGGTTTGGAGGCTTCCGTCTGTTAACTTCTGTAAGGCTGGATTCGTAGATAGGTACAGTTTTAATTTGGTTTTGTCAAGGAATATCCTGTTTTCTCCATCAACAGTTATTGATAGTTTTGCTGGGTATAGTAGTCCTGCCTGGCATCTGTGGTCTCTTAGGACTTGCAGAACATCTGTACAGGCCCTTCTGGCTTTTATGGTCTCTACTGAGAAGTCACGTATAATTGTGATAGGTTTACCCTTATATGTTACTTGGTCTTTTTTCCTTTGCCACTTTTAATGTTTTTTTCTTTGTTCTATATATTTTGTGTTTTTATTATTATGTGGTGAGAAGATTTTCTTTTCTGTTCTATTCTATTTGGTGTTCTGTAGGCCTCTTGTATGTTTATATGCATCTCGGTTAAATTTTGGAAATTTTCTTCTATGATTTGTTGAAGATATTTTCTGTGCCTTGGTGTTGGCTATCTTTTCTAAATGTCTATTATTCTCAGGTTTCATCTTTTCGTGGTGGCCTTAATTTCTTGGATGTTTTGTGTCAGGAATTTTTCATATTTAGCATTTTCTTTAATGGTTGCCTCAAGTTCCCATGGTTGTATCTTCCTGTCCTGAGATTCATTCCTCCATTTCTTGGATTCTGTTAGAGAAGCTCACCTCTATGTTGCTTGCTTTCTTCTCTAAGGTCTCTCATTCCTGGATTTCTTCTGTCTGTGCCTTTATCATTGTTTTCATTTTCATCTTCAGCTCTTGGTTGACCCGGCGTCAGACCTGCCCACAGTCTGCACTGTGTGGGACCCCACACACCTAGTGTTCTCCAGTTCTTGCAGTCTGTGGCTCCCAGAATTTTTGTTCCTGCCACAATGCCTTGAATCATGGTTGAATGTATATCCTTGAAGAATAAAACGGATTAAAACCTTCTTCCCGCTGATTGCTTCTTGTCAGGTATTTTGTAGCAATGAGAAAAGAAACTAATATGCTGATGTAGTTCCAGTGTAGTGAATTTTTAAAAATGAGAAAAATTACCTATTCAGTTCTTACATCTATGGCCTAAAATGGAGGTGATGCTTAAACTGTTTCAGTTTGCACTTATTTTATAGACCCTTTCTAAATGTTTTCTTATCTAGATATTTATATTTTTCTTTTAGAAAATAAATAAAGGTCCACTTTATTCTGAGAAGCTTCCAGGGTAATTGAATCATAGCATTTGCGTGATACTCAGACTAATTTTGGGCATCCTGTGTTATTAAGAAGCTCTGGCCTATATCATTTAACACTGTCAGCAGGAACACATATTGTCCATTTTAATAAACATCTGGCTACAATGAAGTATTCAAGTAGATACAATGACATTTTCAGCAACTTTGAGTCATAATAAGCTTGGGAAAAGGGCTGTCTGTGAAAATTTTTGTTTTGATTTGCATAATCTGTTATGTTTCCACAAATAACTTTTATATATTTCTCAATAGTTACTGAAGTGTTTCACTTTTCTTATTCTTAAATTTAAATCATCCAATTGATTATTTTCATCCACTAGCAATTTTCGCTTAACTATCACTTTATTAGATCCAGAATTTATCTCTCATGTTGCTGTTTTACCCAGTGGACATTTGCTTAATGCTAAACATTTGCTGTCTGTGTTTATTGTTCACACCCTTCAAATTCCTTTAGCCTTGTCCCTCCTTACTCATCAGTTGGCAGAGTTGAAAAGATTCAGTTCATTTGAGTAAATCAATACCATGTGTTCAAAAGAGCATTTCTATGCTTCATGTATTTCTCATCTTACTACCAACATTTTAGAAGTGTTTTTATATAAATGAACCCAGAATTATACTTAATATGAATTTTAAAAGATAACCATAGGAACAGCAATGATTTTCTTATTATTTATTTGAGGATAAAAATGGTTTCTGAAATTTTATTTCATTATTCATCTAATAATTAACATAGTTTCTCTCTTATCGATTTACAAGATTTGACAGAGGAAGGTTGTAAACAGTAAACTGAAGAAGAGGAAAGAATACTGTACAGAAAACTTGTTGATGTATCTTAGAAGTTTTTGATAGATACACCAATGTTTGCAGAAAAGAAATACTTGTACCTTAATTTGAATGTTTGGTTTTGTGTTGTCATGCTGAAGTTGCCATCCATATAAATTAATCTTACATAGAACCCCACTTTCTAATTTCTAAATCTTTAAGTCTACCTGCAAAACAAGGAGTAGACAATAGGTGCAGACATTTCCTTACTGACCTGTCACATAAATATTCTTGGAGGATGAGAGTTGCTGAAAATTCTACATTTTTACAAAGCAAAACACTATTACCATATGCATGTAGGTCAACACAAGCATAAAGACACAAATGTCAATGTTGTAATAGGAAGTTATCAACTGAGGGTTGTTAAATTGGAAATAAAAAATAATTATTAAATATATTTGTCATTCACTTTTTAAAAATACTCTGAATATAGCATGCCCAATGTGGTTTCAAGTGGTTTTTGAAATGTTTTTTTTATAGTGAATTTATTTTCCCAGAAAAGACCTTCTAAGTTACAAAATCTAATTAGATGTCAGAACATATAAGACAATTTAATCAGAAGCTAAAGCCAACTAATAGAAGAAGCATTGTCTCACAGCTCAGCAGGGCTACTACCTGTATTTTCTGGTTTTAAGAATTTTTTATCATTAAAATAAGAAAGAATAAAAATACAACAAAACAACTCATTTTACTCAGTAAAATTTGTATATAACACTTTGAAACAGAAGTCAAAGCTTCAAATCATCGAAAGAGATAAAAGAAAGATACTGATTTGACTAAAGACTTACATCCAACTATCTCTATTTGCTTCATTTCTTAGGGGTTTTTTTGCATCAAATATTGTGTTAAGAAGTAGTATTATGGAGAAAAACAAATGAAAAACACACTATACTATCTATAACCTCTGAAAAACTAAGCTTAGTCAGGAATATATATACCTGAAAATATTAGCACAATGTGTGAAGATCTGTGTGAACCACAGCAAAGATAACAGATTGCATTTTGAGGAAATAGAACTATAGAAATATTTTAGTAGGAGGCTAAAAGATTAAATGTAAAGTTGGGGAGATAGTTGTGCAGCCATACAAGAGAAATGAAGCATTGATTGGTTTCATTATTTTTATTTCTCTGTTCTTCATCTTAGAAAAAAATCTTCTCAGGAATAAAATTGGATAAGAAGCAGAATTTTATATGTTGAAACTATAAGATGACATAGAAAGAGAGCAGAAAATTTATGGAGCCAGTGATAAAGATAGATAGGTATAATCGACTACCATTTTCTATTGGTGTTGAAGGCTTGAAGGGGTGTTGGAGAACATCTGAGGCTTGACACCACAGAGAAGAATTGGAATCCCTATGGACATATAGGAGGCTATTTGTGAAGATGTAGCTTCAGTTGCAGTACTGACCTTAGGATTGAAGGTGTCATGCAGAGAAGCTGAGGTTTGGCACCAAATGGAAGGCTCAGACTCACTGCAGAGAGGTCAGGAGGTAGAAGCTCAATGTCAATTTCAGAGGAGACATGAGAATATTGGAGATGCCATTACTAGGGGATGAACACTAAGGCCAGAGATAATGTGGAGTTGACCTTATCTGAATCTACTAGAAACACAGGGTGTAAAGTGATATACCTATGATACCCAGCAATTACTTTAGTCTTCATCCAAAGAATAAAAAACTTACTTAATTTAATTGCTTTCTCTGCTGTGGAGAGTGATATAATGTTGTGAGAGTTGCTCTAGCTGTTACTTTAACACAATGGCCAGGGTTGTCTATTGGTAAAGACCCTGTGAGATAACCACATTGAACCAAGTAACAAATTTAAATGTGAATTTTTTTTGATCCACTGTTAGTGTCCAGAGTGCTTGAGCTTTAGATATAGAATCCCAACACACTTTAATTCACAACAATGCCATAATGCCTCAGAGGTTTCAGATAGGTATAAAGTTACTATATTATAGGAAAAAATATTTAACTTATTTTGGAGTAGCCAATAATCATCCTGAAGGATAAACTGTGCACATTTCTCCCTGTGAAAACGGATGCTCTGCCAAGAAATGTTCTACATAAAACCACTAAAGAGTTTTGTCCTGCAGTGAACACTGTAAAGGCAGTCAAGTATGCTTGGGCAAAATGGCAGCCAGTAAAGATGAGTGAATATTTGCCCAACTTAAGTCCATTTCAGTGTGTAAGTGTGCTCCCTAAGACATCTGGAC
The DNA here is from genome assembly GCA_907169655.1 of Acomys percivali. Classification (NCBI taxonomy): domain Eukaryota; kingdom Metazoa; phylum Chordata; class Mammalia; order Rodentia; family Muridae; genus Acomys; species Acomys percivali. The sequence goes on along the minus strand of OU015743.1, from coordinate 54,348,972 downwards.
AGTATCTGAAGAGTTAGTGTGGCTTCCAGTGGGTTGAATACTATTAATGCTGTAGTATCCAATGCTGAAAGAACAACTGATATATGTTATTGTATATCTTCATACTGTAAAACAATTTACTAGATTTTCTTTCTTCATGTCGTTGTTGTTGTTGTTTACATACTCTTAGCTGCTGAGTTCCATTATTTTGAGATTTCAGTTAGATCTCCAAATATATATGGGAGTTTTAACTGTGTTAAGTTCCCATACTACCTTCTAATAGTTGTGTCTTCTTCCGCTGTTTCTTCCCTGGACCTCATCTCGCCACCTCCTCACTTGATCTTACCATTCCAGTATTCTCCATCCACCCATAGCTATCAATTCTATTTCTTTCTCCTAGCAAACTCACCACCACCACCTCAACCTCTGTGGGTCTATAGATTGTCTAGTTCCATCCATTTACTTATAGATTTTACATTTTTGTTTATAACAGCTGAATAATACTCTCTTGTATAAATGTACCAAATATTCTTTATTCATTATTCTGTTGATGAACATCCAGGTTATTTCTAATGTATAACTATTGTGAATATAGCAATAAAGTACATGATTGAGCAAGCATCTTTGTAGTAGGATGAAGCATTCTTTGTGAATATACCCAACAGTGGCTAGCTAGATCTTGAGGTAGATTCGTTTCCATCTCCTTAAAGAACTGTCACATTGATTTCAATAGTGATTGTACAAGTTTGAATTCTCACCAGTAATGGAGGAGTTTCCCCACTACTCCACATCCTCACCAGCATGAGCTGTCTCTTGCTTTTATTGACCTTAGCAATTCTGATGTGCGTAAGATGAAATAACAAAGTACTTTTAATTTGCATTTCTGTGATTGCTAAGGATTCTGAACATTACTCAAGGTGTTACTAAGCCATTTTAAATTTCCTTCTCTGTTTAGGTCTGTACCACATTTTAAAATATGGTTCATTGTTTTCTTAATATCTAGGTTTTGGTTTTGATTTTGAAATTTTTAAATTAATTTATTTGTTTATTCACTTTTCATCCTGGTCATAGACCCCTCCCTCCTCTCCTCCCAGTCGCATCCTCCCTCCCCCACCCCTACCCTATTCATCAGAAAAATGGAGCTTTCCTAGCCACTGACACCAGCTCAAGTCCCATCAGGATTGAGTTCATTCTCTGCCTCTGTGGCCTGTCAACGCAGTCCCAACAGGGGGAAGTGATCAAAAAGCAGACAACAGCGTCCGTGTCAGTGATAGTCCCAGTTTATTAAAGGTTATTTTTATATAATTCTGATTGTTTCTCTTAGTTTATCTGTTAACCCAGCTATCACACAACTAATTGAACCTGTATTATGTGGGAACTCATGTCCAATTCTGCCATGTCAGAAATTCTGTGCTTAGGCTGTATGCTGTGACCTTCGAGTTGCTGACCGTTTGCCTCACAAGGTCTTGTGTTCCAGGCTACCCTTGGACTATTTACCTTTGAAAGAAGTAAGGTAGTCCCAACTTGGAACCACCCAGAGGATTAAGGAAGTTCTTACAGGGAACTACTCAGAGAACTAGGAAGTTCTACAGGGATCGATTTAGCCTATTGTATTCTTGCCTGGGGGCTAGGGTGAGTGAGATTAGAATAAATCCTATTGACCTTGTGCAATATATGCTTCTGCTAGTTGGCAATAAAGTGAATCTTTTTTTTTTAAGTTTTAACATCTTTTTAATTAGGTTGACTATAAATTTTACAGTGTTATTTTATTTATTTATTTATTATTAATTTATTCTTGTTACATCTCAATGGTTATCCCATCCCTTGTATCCTCCCATTCTTCCCTCCTTCCCATTTTCCCTTTATTCCCCTCCCCTATGACTGTTCCTGAGGGGGATTACCTCCCCCTGTATATGGAATATACCCAGAAGATGCTCCAGCACAAAACAAGAACATTTGCTCAACCATGTTCATAGCAGCCTTATTCATAATAGCCAGATCATGGAAACAGCCTAAGTGTCCCTCAGTAGAAGAATGAGTAAAGAAACTGTGGTACATATACACTATGGAATAATACTCAGCTATTAAAAACAAGGAATTCCCATGATCATAATGAGTGAGTTAACCCAGAAGCAGAAAGACTCAAATGGTATATACTCACTTATATCTGCATACTAGCCCAAGGGGCATGTCATGTTCCACGAAAGCCTTCACTTACCAGGAAACTGGGACAAAGGGGAGGACATCCTATTGGGACTCTAGATGAGAGAAGCATGGGAGAATAGCAAAGTAGAAGGATCCAGAGGGTTCTAGAAACCTACAAGTAGAACGTTATGATAGGTAGATTTGGGCCAAGGGGTCCCGCTCAAACTAAGGCACCAACCAAGGACAATACAGATGGTAAACTTTAAACCCCTGCCCAGATCTAGCCAATGGTCAGAACAACCTCCACACTTGAGTGGAGAGTGGGATATGACTTTCTCACGTACTCTGGTGCCTCTCATTTGACCATGTCCCCTGGAGGAGGAGACCTGGTGGCACTCAGAGGAAGGACAGCAGGTTACCGAGAAGAGACTTGATACCTAATAAAGTGAATCTTGATCAGAAATTTCCTGACTTGATTGGTTGTTTCTCATTTCTCTGTATCCTACTTTCAATCCCCACTCCCTCTTTCAGGTGAACCCTGATTCAATTTTTCCGGAGGCCTGGGACCTGACAGCATTATATTTATTTAGTAATGATCTTCACAGAACAAGAACTGAGCAATTCTCTATTCTTAACCCTCTAAGCTAATTTTCTCTTCTCCCAGCCTACATCCCAGCGATACTTGCACTTCATACCTTTCCTGCTCCAGCTCCTCTTTCCTGAGTTTTTTTGGACCTCTTTGCTGAATCCCCCTGGCTGAATGCTCTACTTTCCCTTCTAACTCTCCCTTCCTTACCTGGCAGGAAGTCCAGCCTATTCTCTCCTCTGCTCAGTGATTGGTTATAAGCTGCTTTATGAGTATACAAGGGAACATTTTGGGAGTAGAGTTTATACAACATTGAGACAGGAGATTCTCAGATCAAGGCTTGAAAACAGATATGGAGGATACATAAATCAGCACTAGAATTATACAATAACCTTATGCCTACATCCACTTCCCTTACTAGTAGACTCACGGGAAGCCTGAGTAGCTCATTGCTTACATCGGTATAAATGACTTAGAGCCAGTCCATGCATGGTCCTTGGTTGGTGTTTCAATCTCCACAGGCTCCTATGGGTTCTGGTTTGCTGGCTCTGTTGGTCTTCTTGTGGAGTTCTTGTTACCTCTAAGTCCTTTTAACCTCCCCCCACCAATTTTCCATTAACTCACTAGGCTTCACCCAAGTTGAAAAGAGGCAACAAGGTAGGAGTGGGAACACAAAGAGACATAAGGGTGGATATCAAATCTGGGGAGAGCAGGGGTGGGAGGACAGAAGGCCTGCAGAGAAGAGAAACTATGGGTAGGGGCGTAACTGTGACAAGCTTGAGACCTAAGACAAAATAGGGTTCTGGAAGGATAGGCCTCTGGGGACTCTAGCTGAGACTCTTAATAGCAGGGACCATATAAATTGAAGGAGACACCCTCTAACTAGGCAAGACTCCTAGTGGAGGGAGGTGAACACCAACCCACTCACAAAAATTTTGATCGAAAACTTACACTGCTTACAAGATGCACAGGGATGAAGACAGAGCAGATAGAGCAGAGATTATGGCAATGTCCAACTATGTCTGGTCCAAACCATGACCCATTCCATGGAAGAGAGAAACCCTTGATGATACTGTTGGAACGTAGAGTTTACCCGGGTGGGGGATCGTCGTGAGAGACCACTTGAGAACCACAATGTTGATGTAAAGGCACAAGGTTTACTTTTGACGCGTGTCAGGGGGCCCCCGACACTTTTTTGGGAGGGAGGGAGGGGGCGCACCCTGAGTCTCTGTAACAATGACTTTTTAAAGGCTAAAACCACAAGGGTTAGGAGGGGCTGTGTGTCCTATGTTAGGATTGGCTCTGGTGGTCGCTAAGGGTGCTTGTTTAATTATTATTGGCTATTGTAGGGAGGGGTGTTGGGGAGTTTTCAGAGAAATTTTAGATGGTAATTGTTTATCTTAGTTGAAACTGTTTATCTTGGTTGCCTACCTTGATCTCAGAAACTGAAGCTGAGCTGGCCTTCAATTCTTTTTTATTTTTTTGGGGGGGGTCATTTTCCCTTGCCTGGGTCATGTTCCCAGGCTGGCTGAGAGAGAGAAGGCCTTACAATTTTTCCTTGAGGTTTTTTTAACTGGACTTAATCTTAAGGCATGTCTCTATTTTTGAGGGCTTGGTACTGTTGAGTTAAGATCAGGGCCTGAGTTATAGTCAAAACAGGGTACAAGGGTGAGAAGCAGAATATTTATAGTCAATCCCGTAATCGGGTAAGTTTTATCTTGAGTGGATTTTGGGAGCGATGAAGCTGTCATCGTGGTGTCTCTGGGTTAAGAGTCACTGGGGCAGTTTTGGGGTGAGAGACGTGAATCCTGGCCCCCGTCGACCTTGAGAGTGGTGGGTGTGGTGAGCAGGACGGTGTAGGGCCCCTTTTAGTGAGGTTTGTTCTTTGAGACCGGTGTTGATGGTTGTAGACAGAGTCACCAAGGTGGAAGAGATGTCCCGTTGTCTGAGAGTGGCCAGGTTTGTAAAGTTTAGCCAGTGGGGCCCAAACTTGGGCTTGAACCACCTGGAGTCTTTTAAGGCGGGCCTGTAATTCAGTTTTGGAAGCAGAAGGTTGATAAGAATTAAGCATAGTAGACAAAGGGGGTGGTCCTCCATACAGGATTTTATAGGGGGCCAGGTTAAAATGTGAGGGAGTGTTTCTGGCTCTGAATAGAGTAAAGGGTAGGAGGAGTTTTTACTCTTTTAAGCCAGTCTTAATGGTTTAGTCAAGGTTTTTTTAGAGTCTGATTTATTTTTTTTAATCTGTCTTGAACTTTGGGGTTTGTAAGCATAATGTAAATTTCAATTAGTCTCTAAGATCTTGGCCAGTCCTTGACTTACCTGGGAGACGAAGGCCAGCCCATTATCTGACCCAATTACTTTGGGAAATCTAAACCGAGGAAAGATATTTTTTAGGATGGCCATGGCCACTGTTTGTGTTGTTTTTTGCCGGGTGGGGAAAGCTTTTATCTATTTTGAAAAAGTGTTTATAAAAACTAATAAGTATCGATAACCCATAGCTGGGGGCTTTACCTTGGTAAAATCTATTTTTTAGTAAGCTTTAGATCTGTCTTTATGGACTCTGGTCCCTTCTGGGACTTGGTTCTTGTCAGCATTGACTTGTTGACAAGTCTGACAAGTAGTTACAGTTTTATCAACTAGGGCAGCAGCTCTAAGGATGATGAATTCTGTTTTATCTAGGATCTGTCAAAGCTTTTTTTATCTTAGGTGGGTTTAGGTATGTATTTGTTGGACCATGACAGCCGCATCAAGGGCTGGCAGGACAGTTTTACCATGTTTTGTCTAATTTTTGGAAACTGGATTAAATATAGCTCTTAGGGCTTGGGCTTTGACCTGGTTCTCGGAGGAGTAGTTATAAGCCTCAGGCTGAGGGTGATTTTTAGCCCTGATGGACAATACCAAGAGTCTCGACTTGGCTATTTGTTTTGTTACCTGATTTGCCTGTTGGTTGTCCCTGGCGACAGAATTTTGGTTTTTTTTTTGTTTGTTTGTTTTTGTTTTTTTGTTTTTTGTTTTGGTGTCTTGGACAGTATATGATAGTCACTTGTTTTGGCAGAAATAGGGCTTTGAGGAGAGTTTTAATTTTAGGTTTATTTTTAATCTCTTTGTCCTTTGAGGTCAGAAGTCTTTTTTGTTTATAAATATTTTCATGGACATGAGCAGTGGCAAATGTATATCGGCTATCAGTGTAAATACTAGCTTTCTTGTCTTAGGAAAGTTTTAATGTCTTAGTTAGGGTGACAAGTTTTGTCCTTTGGGCCGAGGTCTCTTGAGGAAGGGCCTGTGCCCAGATGACTTTTTGTCTATCTATCATAGCTGCCCCAGCCCTTCTGGTACTTGAATCCAGGAAGCTGTTGTTATCAGTATACCAAGTATGATCAGTCTTTGGGATAGGACGATCTTGTAGGTCTTTTTGTGTACCATTATCTCTGCCATCACCTGGTGACAGTCATGTCGTGTTTCTTGTGCTGGTCCAGGGCTGGCAACAAAGTAAACATTTACAGGTAAGTTATGTGTATGAGCTTGAACATCCTTGAAATGGTTGAGAGTCAGAGTTAAGGGGGTCATCACAGTTTGTCCCATGTCAGCACAGTCGAGAGAGAGGAAGACAGAGAAAGTCAAGACAGAGACAAACAGACAAATAAAACCAAAACCTATCTGCTGTACAGCAAAATGTAGGCGTTACAAAACAGAAATCAGATTGGATGGAAGAGAACTCCCCTGCCGTTTAGATGAGGACCGATGTCTTCCAGACAACCATCAGAGTGTCTTCCAGGGCGAAAGGGAGAAAGGTCTGGGCATGTCTGTCCTTTTTTTTTTTTTTTTTTTTTAAATATAGGTAGAGATTATATAGATTGTGCGCTACAGAGGCACTGAAAGTGGCTTGTTGAGCAGAAAACAAACAAACAAAAAAGCTCGGGAGAGCTCTTACAGACACAGCTCGCGAAGCCCGTGGATGCCCGCCAAGTACAAACAAAAGCTGCTTGTAGAGCTCCGGGAGCTCCTGCAATGAGTATAAACAAAAGGCAAAGCAAGAGTAACTCATAGTTTCAGAAGTCAGTTGAGTTGGGTGGGCCAGGGCCGTTGAAACTTTGTAACAAGTAGGGGTCGGTGGCCTCAGAGAGACCCCCAAATCCCAGATGAGCCCCCACAATGTTGGACCCTAGAATCCACCTGGGTGGGGGGGTCGTCGCAAGAGACCGCTCAAGAACCACAATGTTGATGTAAAAGCACAAGGTTTACTTCTGACGCGTGTCAGGGGGCCCCCCGACACTCTCTCGGGAGGGAGGGAGGGGGCACAGCTAAGTCTCTGTAACAGTGACTTTTTAAAGGCTAAAACCACAAAGGTTAGGAGGGGCCGCATGCCCTATGTTAGGATTGGCTCTGGTGGTCGCTAATTACCTTAGTTGAAATTGTTTATCTCGGTTGGCTTCTTGATCTCAGAAACTGAAGCTGAGCTGGCCTTCAATTCTTTTTGATTTTTTGGGGGATCATTTTCCCAAGCTTGCCTGGGTCACGTTCCCAGGCTGGCTGAGAGAGAGAAGGCCTTACAATGCTAAGGATACTCTGCTATGTTTGCAGAGAATAGCCTATCAGAGTTGTCTTCTGAGAAGATCTCCCCAGCAGCAGTTTGAAACAGATGCTGTCTTTTAGTTCTTTATACATTTTAGATATTAGTACTCTGTTGGATGTGTAGTTGGCAAATTTTTTTCCCATTATCTGGGCTGCTGCTTTGTCCAAATGATGGTATCCTTTGTCATTCAGGAGCTTCTTTGCTTTATCATATCCAATTTATTAATTGTTGATCTTTGTACCTATGTTAACAGCCTTCTGTTCAGAAAGCTGTCTTCTGTGCCAGTGTATTCAAGGCTATTCCCTACTTTCTCTTCTATCAGTTTGCCTACTTGATTTTACTATCTATTCAAGCTTCAGTTTTATGCAGGGTGATAAGTATAGATCTATTTTCACTTTTCTCCATGCAGCTGTCCAGCTTGACCAGTGCAACTTGTTGAATATGCTGTCTTTTTTTTCAGTGTATCTTTCTGTTTTTTTTTTTAATCAAAAATCAGATGTCGATAGGTGTATGTACTATGTGTGTGTTTTCAATTTTATTCCATTGGTCAATATGTCAGTGTTTAATGCCAATACAATGCATTTTTATAACTATAACTTAGTAATACAACTTCAAATCAAGGATGGTAATGCCTCTAGAGATGTGTTGTACAGGATTGTGTCAGCTCTCCTAGGTTTAATGTGTTTTCATATGAGATTGACAATTGTCTTTTCAATGTCTCTGAATAATTGTGTTGGAATTTTGATAGAGTTTACATTGAATCTGTGGATTGCTTTTAGTAGGATAGACTTTTATACTACATTAATTCTAGAGAACCATGAATATGGGAGATATTTCTATCTTCTGATATCTTCTTCAAATTCTGTCTTTAATGTCGTACATTTTTTATTATATAAGTCTTTCACTTCCTAAGTTAGAGTTGGCCCTAGATATTTTATATTATTTGAGGCTATTATGAAAGGGGTTATTTCTCTGATTTTATTTCTCAGTCCATTTGTGATTTGTATATAGAAAGACTACTGATTTGGGAAAGTTAATTTTGAATCCAGCTACTTTATTGAAAATGTTTGTCAGCTCCCCAGCAGAATTTTTAGCTCATATATATACTAATATATTATCTACAAATAATGATACTTTGACTGCTTCATTCCAAATTTTTTCTCCTCCAGTTGTCTTATAGGACTTCAAATACTGTATTGAATAGGTGTGGAGAGAGTGAACAATATTGTTTTGTTCCTGCTTTTAGTAGACTTGATTTTATCTTCTCTTCACATAAGTTCATACCGGCTATAGGTTTACTATAAACTGCCTTTGTTATATTGAGGTATTTCCCAGGTATCCCTAATCTCTCCAGGACTTTTTATCATGAAGAAGTATTGGATTTTGTTAAAGGCTTTTTCTGCTCTAATAAGATAATCATGTGGTTTGTACCTTGAGTTTGTTTATATGATGGATTACATTTATCAATGTACATGTGTTAAGCATCCTTCCATCTCTAGGATAAAGTCTATTTGATCATTTTGAATGATCTTAGAGATGTTTTCTTGGATTCAGTTTGCACACGTTTTATTAAGAATTTTGCACCTGTGTTCATAAGAGAAATTCTTGTGTCTTTATGTGGCTTGGTGATGAGGGTAGTTATGGCTAATAAAAAGAATTGGGCAATATTATTTCAGTTTCTATTTTGTGAAATACTTTGAGATATGCTTAGTTCTTTTGCAGTAAAACCAATGGCTCTGGGCTTTTTATTTGTTTGTTTGTCACTTTTAATTAAATCTTACATTTCTCTAGGAGCTATTGGTATGTTTTAATTGTTTAAATCTGATCTTGATTTAACTTGGTAAGTTGTATATATCATAAAAGTTATCCATTTCTATTACATTTTACAATTTGGTGGAATACAACTTTTTAAAGTATGTTCTTAAGATTATCTGGATTCCCTTGGTGTCTTTTGTTGTGTTCTCTTTTCATTTACAGTTTTCTTAATTTTGGATAGTTTCTCCCCATCTTTTACTTAATTTGGATAAGGGTTTGTCAATCTACTGATCTCTTTGTCTCATTGATTTTATATTATTTTTGGTTATTATTTCTATTTTATTAATTTCAACCCTTGAGTTTGATTATTTCTTGCTATTTCTTTCTTTTTTATTTAAATTTTTTCCTTTTGTTCTAGAGCTTTCAGGTGTGTTATTAAGTTCATAGTATGAGATATCCTCATTTGTTTTTAAGTTGGAACTTAGCACTATGGACTTGCCTCTTAAAACCTCCTTTATTGTGTCCTATAACTTTGAATATGGGTCATATTCAATTTCATTCAAATTTACAATGTCCTTAAGTTATTTCTTAAGTTTGGTCTTGTTTCGTTTTTCATTCAGTTTCCATGAGTTTGTAAGCTTTCTGTAGTTTATGTTCTTATTGATATCCAGTTTAATTTGTGGTAGTCAGATAGGAGACGGAGTTAAATCAATATTCTTTTGTCTGTTGAGAATTTCTTTGTGAATTGAGTATGTAGTTAGTTTTAGAAAAAGTTCCATGAGGTGTTAAGAACAACATATGCTCTTTTGTGTTTAGTTGAAATATCATGTAAATGTTTGTAAAGTCAATGTAGTTTATAACATCAATTAGCTCCAGATTTTCTTCCATTCAGTTTTTGTGTGGCTGACCTGACTATTGGCAAGAGTGCTGAACTGGAGTCCCCTACTATCAGTATGTGAGATCAACATCTGATTTAAGATGTAGTAGTATTTATTTTACAAACTTGGGTGCCCTTGAGTTTGGTGTAGAGGTGTTAATAATTGCTATGTCCTTTTGGTAGATTTTTAGTTTGATGAGTATGTAGTGTCCCTCCCTATCTTTTTAGATTAGGTTTTGTCAGATATTAAAATGGCTACACCAGCTTTTTTTTAATGTTCATTTGCTTGGTCTATCTTTTGTAACCCTTTGCCCTGAGGTAATTTCTATCCCTGATGTTAATGTATATTTCTTATATACAACAGAAGGATAGATCATATTTTGCATATATTCTGTTATTCTGCATCATTTTATTGTAAATTTGAGACCATTGTTGTTTAGAGATATCAATGATCAGTGTTTGTTGGTTCCTGATGTTTTGTAGTAATGGTGCAAAACTCTCTGAAATGTTAGAGCATCATCTTCAGCCTTCTGTCCCAGTATATCTGACAGACGTATTTGTGAGGCAGGAACTATTGAGGACATACTTTCCCTGTCATGGCAGAGTTTGGCCATGGACTCTGCCTGCATCCATTCTTGCCAAGTTTTAGGCAGAATTCTGTCAGTGGTCAAAATCAGGACACTTTTCTGAGTGGCTGTTTTGCCATATTTGTAGCCATCTTCATAAGGAGGTTCACTGATGCTCATCATCATCTTTGAGGTAGGCTGGGTGTTACCAGGAGTCAAACTGTGTCATGGTCAAAGAATCTTTAAAAACCACATAAACCTCCTTGAATTCCATATTCTCTAAGACTTTGAAGTTTTTGAAGAACTTGTCTAACTATTTTACCTTATCTATCTATAGAATCATACTTATCTTTACATATAGGATGTATACTCCTGTGATATAAATAGACTAGTAATTGAAAAGAGCATGATTTTATCAGTTGACAATTAACTTGTCTGTCTTCCTTATCCTAGACAGCCTGCAATAGCCTTTCAAAATACTGGAGGTAAACCTTATATTTTACTTGAGTGGTATGTGTACAATACCTCATATTAGAATAGAAATATAAAAAATGTGTGTGAAATATAATATTAAATTTCCAGATTCTGGCTACTATGAATGGAGGTGCTATGATCACAATTGAGCATATGTCCTTGTTGTATGTGGAGTATCTTTTGTGTATATGCTCAAGAGTGGTATAGCTGAGTCTTGAGGTAGAACTATTCCCAATTTTCTGATAAAACTTCATATTGATTTCCAAAGTGGTTGTACAACTTTGCACTTCCACCAGCAGTGGAGGAGTCTTCCTCTTCACATTCTTGCCAGCATGTGTTGTCATTTGCGATATTGATCATTGACATTTGGATGTAAGGTATAAGATGGAATCTCAAAGCCATTTTGATTTGCATTTCCCTAAAAACAAAAGTTATTAAACATTTCATTAAGTATTCCTCAGCCATTTGATATTCCTCTTTTGAGAATTCTCTGTTTATCTCTGTACTCCATTTTTATTAAGTTATTTGGTTTGGGGGGTGTTTAATTTCTTGACTTCTTTATATATTTTAGATATTAGCCCTTCGTCAGTTGTAGGGTTGATATAGATCTTCTCCAAATCCGAAGACTGTCACTTTGTTCTGTTGACAGTGTCTTTTGCCTTATAGAAACTTTTCAGTTTTCATAAGGTCCCATTTATTAATTCTTGATCTTAGAGCCTGAGCTGTTTGTGTTCTGTTCAGAAAGTTATTTCTTGTGCCAATGAGTTCTAGGCTCTTCCTCACTTTTTCTTCTAACAAATTTTGTGTGGTTTTATGTTGAAATCTTTAATCCATTGGACTTTAGTTTTATACAGGGTAATAAATATGGATCTCTTTGTACTTTTTTACAAGTAGACGTCCAGTTAGACCAGCACCATTTGTTGAAGATGCTGTCTTTTCTCCATTATATGGTTTTGGATTCTTCCTTTTCTATTTGTATCTCCTTGATCTCCTTTAGATGTCTTATGGTTCTAGCTAGGACTTCAAGTACTTTATTGAAGAGAAATGGAGAGAGTGGACAGCCTTGTCATTTCCCTGATTTTAGTGGAGTTGATTTAATTTTCTCTCCATTGAGTTTGATATTAGCTATAGGCTTGCCTTACTATGTTTAGACATGCACCTTGTATCTCCAATCTTTCTAAACGTTTAAGGTGAAAAGGTGTGGATTTTTGTCAAATGATTTTTTAGCATCTAAAGAGATGATTATGTGTTTTTTTTCCCCTTCCATTTGTTTAAATGGTTGATTATATTGATGGATTTCCATATATTGAACTACCCCTGCACTCCTGGTACAAAGCCAACTTGGTCAAGATGGATGAGATTTTTAATGTAATCATGGACTCAGTTTTCCAGAATTTTATTGAGTATTTTTTCATCTATGTTAATAAAGGAAATTGGTCTGAAACTATCAATCTTTTTTGTGGCTTTATGTGGCTTAGGTATGAAGGTGACTGTAGCTTTATAGAATGAGTTTTATAGTGATCCTTCTGCTTCTATTTTGTAGAATAATTTGAGGAGCATTGGTATTAGTTCTTTGAAAGTCTAGCATAATTCTGCACTGGACTCATCTGGCCCTGGGCTCTTTACTGTTGTTGTTGTTGTTGTTAGACTTTTGATGACTGCTTCTATTTCCTTAGGGGATATAGAACTATTTAATTTGTTTTCCTGATCTTGATTCAACTTTAGTAAGTGGAATTTATCAAGAACATTGTCCATATCATCTAGATTTTTAATTTTTGTGGTATGTGAGTTTTTAAAGTAAGACCGAATGATTCTTTGGATTTCCTTGGTATCTGTTGTTATGTTTCTATTTTCATTTCTGACTTTGTTAATTTGAGTACTCTCCCATTGCCTTTTAGCAAGTTCAGGTAACAGTTTGTCTATCTTGTTGATTTTCTCAAAGAACCAGATTTTGGTTTTATTGATTCTTTGAATTGTTTTCTTTCTTTCTAATTTATTGATTTCAGCCCTTAGTTTTATTATTTCCAGCCTCCTACTCATTTTTGGTGTGTCTGTTTCTTTTTTTTTTCCTAGGGTTTTCAGGTGTTCCATTAAGTTGCTTTTATGTGATGTCTACAATTTCTTTATGAAGGCACTTAGTGTTATGGACTTTCTTCTTAGCACTGCTTTCATTGTGTCCCAAAGGTTTGGATATGTTGTACCTTCATTTTCATTTAATTTTAGGAAGTCTTTAATTTCTTTGTTATTTCATCCCCGACCCAGTTTTCATTGAATAAAACATTGTTCAGTTTCCATGTGTGTATAAGCTTTCTGTTAATTCTTTTGTTATTATTGCTGATATTCAGCTTTAACCCATGGTGGTCTGATAGAACTCAGGGTTTTATTTCCATTTTTAAAAATCTGTTGAGGCTTGTTTTGTAACTGATTATATGGTCAATTTTGGAGAAAGTTCTGGGTGGTGTGGAGAATAAGGAATATTCTTTTCTGTTTGGGTGAAAAGTTCTATGGATTTCTGTTGGGTCCATTTGATTCATGACCTCTGCTAGCTTGATTATTTCTCTATTTAGTTTCTGCCGTGAAGATATGTCCACTGGTCAGAGTAGAGTGTTGAAGTCTCTCACTATTATTGTGTTAGGATTGATGTGTAATTTAAGCTTTAAAAGTTTTTCTTTTACGGATGCAGGTGCCCTAGTATTTGGGGTATAGATATTATGGATAGTAATGTGCTCTTGTTGGATATTCCTTTGTTGAGAATCAAGTGTCCTTCTCGATCTTTCTTTTCAACTTTAATAGAAAGTATACTTCATCATGCATGTATTAGAATGGCTACTTCAACTTGCTTCCTAGGTCTGTTTGCTTGGGAAATATTTTTCAAGTCCTTTACTTCTGGTAATGTCTATCTTTTATTGCTGAGGTATATTTCTTGAAAGCAGCAGAATGATATATCTTGTTTCCACATCCACTTTGTTAGCCTGTGTCTTTTTACTGGCGAGTTGAGGCCATTGATGTTGAGAGATATTAGTGACCAATGGTTATTGGATCCTTTTATTTTGTAGTTGATGATTGTGCGTGGCTGTGCCTGTTTTGGTTTTGTTGTTGTGAGATTATCTGTATACTGTGTTTTCATGGGTGTGACTGACCTCTCTTTTGTGATAGAGTTTTCTGTAGAGCTAGGTTGGTATTTAGATACTGTTTAAATTTGGTTTTGTCTTGGAATATTTTGTTTTCTCCATCTATGGTGATTGAAAGTTTGTTGGACATAGTAGTCTACATTTGTAACTGTGGTCTCTTAGTGTCTGGATGACCTCAGTCTAGGACCTTCTGGCTTTCATGGTCTCTGTTGAAAAATCAGGTGTAACTCTGCTGGGTCTGCCTTTATATGTTACTTTTACTTTTTCCCTTGCTGATTTTAATATATTTTCTTTGTTCTGCAGATTTTGTGTTTCGATTATTATGCAGCAGAAGGAATTTCTTTTCTGGTCTAGCCTATTTGGTGTTCTGTAGGCAACTTGTATTTTCAAAGGTATTTCTTTTCTTTGGGGAAATTTTCTTCTAATATTTTGTTGAAAATATTTTCTGGTCCTTGGAACTTGACATTTTTCTTTTCATTCTTTAATCCTGAGATTATGCCTTCTCATGGTGTCCTTGATTTCTTGGATGCTTTGCATCACAATTTTTTCTGTTTTAATATTTTTATTGAGAGATGCATCAATGTCTTTTTTTGTATCTTCAGGCCCTGTGATTTTTTTGCTCCATATGTTGGATACTGTTGGTTATACTTGTCTGTTTGATTTCTGCTTTCTTCTCCAATTGCTCCATTTTGAGAGTTTTCTCAATTTGTGTTTTTTTTAAATGGCTTGTAATTCTATGGTCATGTTTTGAACAGCTTTACTCATTTCCTTCGCCTGTTTGTGGTTTCTTGTTTCTCTTCAATGGCTTCTATACATTTGTATGCATTTCCTGAAATTCTTAGAGGGTCTATATATTTCCTTCTTATAAATTTCATATATCTATATTAGCGTAGCATTAGGGTCATTTTCCTGAGATTCAGCTGCACTAGAGTTGATGCTGATGTCTGGGCTTTCTGCTGGAGCCATGTTGTCCTGGTTTTTGTTGTTTATCTTCTTACCTCTTCCTTTAGGCATCTGCTGAGAGGGACTGGGATTTCTAAGCTGGCAATCACAGAGGTCAGTACCTTTGGAGGGATTCTGCTTCATATACTGGACTGGCAGACATTGTTCTACTGGATCTAGGTTTGTCCAAGCTCTGCCACATAGGATCTGTGATTTCATAGGGTTCCTCGGCTACTTGTTCTCCTCAGAGGAATCAGCCACAGAGTAGAACAGTGGCTTGGATGCCAGAATGCTGTGTTGTTGTGTCCACTGTGTTGATCCTTTATTCCACAGAGGGCCTAGCCTGCTCCACTACTCAAAAAAGTGCAGTATGTTTGGAGCTTGCGGTTCACTACTCTGGGGGAAGTCAAGCTGTGATGTGGATGGGGGTGGTGTGGGAGCTTCTTATACTCACCACTTATTAATATAAGAAGTCCCAAAAACTGGTTTGGGTCAGCATTTGTTTCAGTCAGGGTATTGTTGAGCCTCTGAACCTCTGTTCCCCAGGGGGTCTACACTCCCTCCAGTATTCTGAGGAGTACAGTGGTTTGTGGCCCCCAAACCCAAGGGGAAGTGCAGCTGTGATGGGGAAGGGGTTGGGGGAGAGGCTTCTTCTGAGTCTTCCCAATTGTTCAGTCTGAGAAGTCTCCAAGAAGGTGTTTTGGATAGTAGCTTGTTCACTCACTTGTTTGGCTGTGCTATGCCATTGCCACCACAGATCTCCTGTTCCCCAGGAGGTCTATACTCTCTCCAGTATTCAGAGGAGCACAGGGAGCTCAAAGTTTGTGTCTTCCTAAATATGAGTTGTCCAGCTGCAATGAGGGGAGAGCTTGGTGCTCCTGGTTTGTTCCTTCAATCCATTTCCCAGCCTCTGCTCCTCTGCCATCTAGACATGATACATTCTATGTACTACCATCTTGTCCTTGCCCTGTAGTTTGAACTCTTTATATGCCAAATGTAGTCCTTTCCATTGCTCATCCTCTCTCTCCCTCCCCTAGTTCTCAGAAAGGGGATCTCTCCTCCCCAAACAGTTGACCTCAGCCTACCAAGTCCCATCTGTACTACCTGTATCCACTTCATCTGTGTCCTTGAAGGTGTCCTGCAAGAGGGAAGTGATCAATGTTGGGGAGCCAGAGTCCATGTCAGAAGTAGCCTCTACTCCACATATGATACTCACAAGGAGATTGTGCTTCCTATCTACTACATCTGAGTAGAGGGTCAAGGTCCATGTCATACATAACCCTTGGTTGGTGCATCAGTCTCTGTATTGTAGGGTGTTTATACTATACTATGTGGATAATAGACACTCGTGAGTAAGAATATACCATGCGGGTCCTTTTGGGTGTGGGTTACCTCACTCAAGATGATCTTTTCTAGTTCTACCCATTTGCCTGAATTGTCATGATTTCCTTGTTTTTAATAGCTGAGTTGCATTCTATTGTGTAAAAGTACCAAAGTATCTTTATTCTTCAATTGAGAAACATATAGGTTCTTTCCAGATTCTGACTACTATGAATAGAGATGCTAAGATCATACTTGAGCAAATGTCCTTGTTGTATGGTGGAGCATCCTTTGAGTATATGCCCAGGACTGGAATAACTGGGTCTTGTGGTATAATTATTCCCAATTTCCTGAGAAAGCACCAGATTGATTTTTGAAGTAGTTGTTCAAATTTGCACACTCACACACAATGGAAGATTATTCCCATTTCTCCACATCCTCATCAGCATGTGTGGTCACTTGATTTTTTTTTTATCTTAGTCATTTGATGGTAAGAGGGAATGTGAGAGTAATTTTGATTTTCATTTTCCCAAAGTGTAGAGATGGTAAGCATTTCTTTAAGCGTGTCTCAGTCATTCGATATTCCTCTGTTGAGAATTCTCTGTTTAGCTCAGATGCTATCTTTTTTTCCATCGTATGGTTTTGGTTTCTTTTCCAAAAATCAAGTGGCCATAGGTCTTTGGGTTTGTTTCTGGGTCTTCAATTTGATTCCAGTGATCAAACAACTTATTTCTATGACAGTACTTTCTGGATTTTTATTCCTATTGCTCTATAGTGCAGCTTGAGGTCCATGATGGAGATTCCTCCACAAAATCTTTTACTGTACAGGATCATTTTACATATTCTGTGAATTTTGTTTTCCATAAAAATTGAAAATTGATCTTTCAAGATCTGTAAAGAATTGTGTAGGAATTTTGATTAGAATTGCATTGAATCTGTAGATTACTGTTGATAGGATGGATACTTTTACTATGTTGATCCTAACAATCTATGAGCATGGAAGATATTTCTATCTTCTGATATTTTCTTCAAGTTCTTTCTTTAGAGACTTGAAGTGTTTTCATACAAGACATTCACTTACATCACTAGAGTTACACCAAGATATTTTTTATTATTTGTGGATATTGAGAAGGGTGGATTTTCCCTAATTTCTTTCTCAGCCTATTTGTTATTTGTGTAGAGGAGAGCTACTGATTTTTTTTAGTTGATTTTTTTTATCTAGCTATTTTTCTGGAGGTGTTTATCAGAAGTAGAAGTTCCTTGGTAGAATTTTGGAAATTATTGATGTATATTATTCTACAATTTGTCAATAGTGACTTCTTCCTTTCTAATTTGTATCCCCTTGGTCTCCTGTAGTTGTCTTATTTCTCTAGCTAAGACTTCAAGTACTATATTGAAGAGCTATCCCTGATTTCAGTGAAATTGATTTAAGTTTCTCTCCATTTAGTTTGATGTTGGCTATTGGCTTGCTGTATATTGCTTTTATTATGTTGATGTATGTGCTTCATATCCCTGATTTCCCTAAGACTTTAAACAGGAAGAGTTGTTGGATTTTTTGTCAAATGCTTATCTGGCAAAAAAGGAGATGGTCATGTGGGTTTTTTCTTTAATTTTGTTTACATGATGGGTTACATTGATGGCTTTACTTATGTTGAACCATACCTGCATACCAAGGATGAGCCTACTTGGTCATGGTGAATGATATTTTTGATATTTTCTTGGACTCATTTTGTGAGAATTTTGTTGAGTATCTTTGCATCAAGAAATTCATCTCACATTCTCTTTTTTTGTTGTGTCTTTCTGTGGCTTAGATATCAAGGTGACTTTTGCCTCACAGAATTAGTTTGAAAATGTTCCTTCTGATTCTTTTTTGTGAAAGAGTTTGGAGAGAATTGTATTAGGTTTCCTTTGAAGGTTTTGTAGAATTTTGTGCTGAATCCATTTGGTATTCTTTTGGTTGGGAGAATTTTGATGACTGCCTCAATTTCCTTAGGAGAGATATAAGACTATTTATTTTGTTTGCCTGATCCTGATTCAATTTTAGTAGTTGGTATCTACCAAGAAAATTGTCCATTTCATTTAGATTTTCAAATTTTGTGGCATATAGGATCGAAGTAAGAAGCTCTAATGATTGTTTGGATTTCCCCCATGTCTTTCACTATGTCTCCCTTTTCATTTTGGATTTTGCTAATTTGAATACTTTCCCTCTTCCTTTTAGTTAGTTTGTCTAAGTGTTGTCTATCTTGTCGATTTTCCCAAAGAACCAGATTTTGGTTTCATTGATTCATTGAATTGTTCTCTTTGTTTCTAACTTATTGATATCTACCATGAGTTTTATGATTTCCAGCCTTCTGGTCCTCTTTGGTTTTGTCTGCTTCTTTTTGTTCTAGAACTTTCCTGTGTATTGTTAAGTTGCTGGTATGGAACCTCTCCAATTTCTTTATAAAGGCACTTAGCGCTATGAACTTCCTCTTAGAAGTACTTACCTTATGTCCCACAAGTTTGGGTATGTTGTACCTTCAGTTTCATTAAATTATAGCAGGTTTTTTATTTCTTTTTTTATTTCATCCCTTATGCAGAGGTCATTGAGTAGGGAGTTGTTTAGTTTCCATGATCATGTAGGCTTTTTGTTCTTTCTATTGTTTTTGGGTTCCAGACTTAATCCACGTTCATCTGATAAGATACAAAGGATTCTTTCAATCTTCTTGTATCTGTTGAGGTTTGCTTTGTGACCAAGTTAATGGTCAATTTTGGAGAAATTCCATGAGGCGTTAAGAAGAAGGCATATTCTTTTGTCTTTTGGTAGAATGTTCTGTAGATATCAGTTAGGTCCATTTGATTCATGATCCATCTATTAGTTTCATTATTTCTCCATTCAGTTTCTGTCTTGATGATCTGTCCATTAGGGAGAGTGCAGTGTTAAAGTCTCCCATCATTATTTTGAGGGGTTGGATGTGTGATTTAAACTTTAGTAATGTTTCTTTTATGAATATGGGTGCTTCTACATTTGGGGCATAGATGTTCAGAATTTAGACATCATCTTGGTATATTTCTCTTTTGGTGTGTATGCAGTATCCTTCCCCATCTCTTTTTATTAGTTTTCCTTGAAAGTAGCTATGGCACCAACTGATCCAGCCTGCCACGGTTCAATTAATGCTTGGGAGGAGAATTATCCTGTATAGGGACAGAACACAAGACACAAAGAAGAAGAGCAAGTCTTTGATCAAGCGCTCAAATTTTATTTTTCAGGTAGAAGGTCTTATATACATGGGGGCATGGGTATTTGTGTAAGTGAGGGTTGCTATGGATACCTAACTCTAGAATGCTCCAGCAGGTGTCTACCTTTACAGCTGCTATAATCACAGAAGAGGAAGAAATTCCAGAGAGAAAGGAAAGTTGTAAAAGATCTGGTTAGTCAGGAAAAGTTCCTAGAACTGCTATTCGCAGGCAACTGACCTTTAATCTGATATTACCAGTAGTCTTACTGGAAAAGCTAGTTTATAGCCAGAAAGGAATAGCTCTTATTATGAGCTTGGGGGTCTTAGAATTACCATCCCCCACAATAAACCACAGCAGGTGTCTAACTGCTAAACCACAACAGGGTGAACTGATTTCTGGTAAATGACAGACTGCTAGAGAAATAGGAATCTAGGATCTGACAAGATGGAAGAACATTGGCCATGTAGCCCATACCCAACAACCAACAAAGAAAATTAATTTAGTACGCATAAATCCCCTACCCAGATCCAGCCAATGGATAGGGCATTCTCCACAGTTAAGTGGAAATTGGGGACTGACTTTCACATGAACTCTGGTGCCCCATATTTGACTATGTCCCCTTGTTGGGGAGGCCCAGTGGCACTCAGAGGATGGATAGAAGGCTACCAAAAAGAGACTTGATACCTTAGGATCATATACAGGGGCAGGAAGTCCCCCTCAGTCACAGTCATAGGGGAGGGGAATAGCGTGAAAGAAGGAGGGAGGAATGGGAGGATATAAAGGATGGGATAAAAATTGAGATGTAATATGAATATTATCAATATAAAATAAAAGAAACAAAAAGAAAGTCTATTTTATTAGATACTAGAATTGCTACACCATCTTGCTTCTTGGGTCATTTTGATTGGAGTATGTTTTTCCAGCCCTTTACCTTAAGGAAATGTTTATCTTTACTGCTAAGGTGTGTTTCTTGTATGCAACAAAATGATGGGTCCTGTTTTTGCATCCATTCTGTTAGCCTGTCTCTTTTTTAGGGAGTTGAGGCTATTAATATTGAGAGATATTAGTTACCAGTCATCATCGATTTTTGATATTTGTAACAGTTGTGTGTGTGTGTGTGTTGTCTTTCCTTTGTTGTTTTGCAGATGTGGTGTTATTTGTTTCCTTTGTTTCCCTGAGTGAAGTTTTCCTCTTTAAGTTGAGTTTTCCTTCTGGTATATTCTGTTGAGCTAGATTTGTCTAGGTCCTTTTTAAACTTTGTTTTATCATGGAATATCTTGTTTTCTGCATCCATGGTATTTGGAAGTTTGTTGGGTATAGTAGTCTGGGTTGGCATCTGTGGTCTTTTAGTGTCTTCAGGACACCTGTCCTGGCCCTTCTGGCTTTTATAGCCTCTGTTGAGAAGTAAGGTTTGCCTTAATATGTGACTTGATCTTTTTCTTTTGCAGCTTTTAGTGTTCTTTCTTTGTTCTGTATGCTTAGTGTTTTGTTTATTATGTGGCAAGAGGATTTTCTTTTTTGCCAATCAATTCTATTTGGAGTTCTGTAGGCTCTCATATATTTATGGACATTTCTTCCATTAGGTTGGGGAAGTTTTCTTCTATGATTTTGCTGAAAATATTTTCTAGGTCCTGGAGCTGGGAGTGTTCTTTTTCTATTCATATTATTCTCAGGTTTTTGTCTTTTCATAGTGCCACAAATTTCTTTGATGTTCTGTGTCTAGAGCTTTTTAGGGTTAACATTATTTTGGCTGTTGTATAGATTTCTTCAGTCATATCTTCTATCCCTGAGATTCTTTCTCCAATCTCTTATTTTCTGTTGATGATTCTTATGTCTGTAGATCCTGTCCTCTTCCCCAGGTTTTCTATTTACATGACTATTTCAGATTGTGTTTTCTTCATTGCTTCTATCTCTATTTTTGGGTCATGAACCTTTTATTCATTTCCTTCTCCTGCTTGATTGTAGTTTCCTGTGTTTCATTGATTTCTTTAAGTGAATTTTTTTCAACTTTTTCATATATTTCTTTGTGCATTCCTGTTCTAGTTTGAGAGATATATTTTCCTCCTTTAAGGCCTCTATCATTCGAATAACTTCAGATTTGAAGTCTTTCTTCTGTGAATCAGATGTGATATTATCTCCAGAGCTTGTTGTGGTGGTGGTACTGTTTGTTACTGGTGGTATCAAATGGTCCTGTGGGTTGTTGCTTGTGTTCTTACTCTCACCTCTTCCCATTGTAGTTTCTCTGCTGTTAGCTGGTTTGCTGGTCTCTGATGGTCAGACAGTTTGAGGATATGTAGAGACAATGGAGATTCGGCCCTGTACCCTACAAACATCTGCTGAGATCACTGTCTCTTTGGCTCTCTGTTTATGATCCAGAGGGGTTCGTGCCCCACTGTTTAGTTCACTATCTCTATTGGCTCCCTGATTGTGAACCCAGTAGGCTGGCAAACAGGTGGAACATTATCAGAGCAGAGAGTTGCTCCTGTGGGCCAGCTTGCCTCTAAGTGTCATTAGGCAATGTGTGAACCTGGTGCTTTAGCAGCCAACAGTTCCCTCTGGGCCCAGGAGGTCAGAGATTGCACTCAGACCAGGTGTGCTGCTGCCAGTCCCTGGCACATGTGCTTGCACCTGCAGGAACAGGGGAAGCCCCTGGGGATTTGTCTGGGGACCTGATGTCAGATACAGTTGTTTTCTAAGATGCACTGTTTCCAGTGGGCCAGCAGCAAGAGACACATGAGTTTCCACATCACACAGCTCTCTCTGGGCTTAGGAGGTCAGAAATTGTACTCCTTCAAAGTCTGCTGTAACCAGAACTTGGAGCAGGTGGCTGTGTCTGCAGGTACCCAGGGAGTTTCCTGTGTGTTTGCTGGGTGGCCTGAGGCCAGACACCCATGTTCTGCACAATTTGTACCCCTCTCACCTGGAGATCAACAGCACTGGTGTTTTTTTTATTTCTCCGTTTGGTCCTTAGGCTGCTGTACAGTCAGTGATGTCCTGTTGATCAAACAAGGTGTGTGCCTGGTTCTGCCACATTAGAACTTAACATGTAACTTATAATAATAAAATTATTTTCAAATGTACTCATATGCATTGATAATACAGTCTGGAATTATAAACATTAGAAAATCAAATCAAAATTGAGTTGATCTCTACATATTGCAAGCACAAAATATTTGAAAGGTTGAGCTCAATTTTAATAATTTTAAAAATAAGAAATGTCTTTATCTCAACAACTGAGACATTGCCAAGGTGACTACAGCAGTCGTTCTCTGTGTGGGTATGCTTCCCTGATGTTGGTGCCCATTCTACTTCCTTTGTTGGAAGTTGTGTCTGGTCCAAAGCACATTGTGTGGTTTTTTTTTCCT
This sequence comes from Acomys percivali, assembly GCA_907169655.1. Classification (NCBI taxonomy): domain Eukaryota; kingdom Metazoa; phylum Chordata; class Mammalia; order Rodentia; family Muridae; genus Acomys; species Acomys percivali. Next base: position 54,326,037 of record OU015743.1, on the reverse strand, counting down.
TCCTATTCAAAAGCTTGCAGACTGATCTTCATCTGCATCAAATGCTTCAGTTGTGGCAGGCAAGGAGGAAAGTAATGTCTGGAAGTCCAGAAAGACCTTGAGAGTGTTGACAGTAGCTAGTGCTGACAGGCAGGCATGTGTGAATCCAGTGACAGTGCTACAAGTATTGAAGGCAGGGCCATACAGAGTCTCAAGTCCTCTCACTGATGAGTATCAGCACAGAAGCTAAAGAAGTCATGTCAAGGGCAATAAGACCCTAAAGATCATTTCCAAGCTTTCAATTTTGTATCATCTTATCAGCTGGAGCTTTGTAGTATGAGGGCTCAAAGATTTTGTCTGTTTACTTGCTAGCATATCACTGCCATCTATGATTAGTTCACGAGCTTATCAGGGTCTGTTTTGGGCTTGTCTTATATCTGAGCTCCTTGCTGGATTGCATGTGGTTTGTTTCTAAGGACAAGATCTTATCAGAGCTGCCATGTTGGCAAGCTCCTATTTTACAGCCATCAAATTTTACATCAACAGATATTATTACAAGTAAAACAAAATGGTTCACTTACATTCCTAAAATTTTACTAATATAAAAAATTCTATGTTTATGAAAAAAACATATTACATAAAACAAAATAATTACATACGGAACTACACCATTTACTGGATGTATAAATGGCTTATTTACTTTTATTCCTCATGATTTAGTGTAGAATTATTACTGAGTACAAACAGAAGAAATATAAGCTTGAGGCTAAACTTTTTAAATGGTAAGAAATAAGTTGGTTAAATTCTATGTTCACAGTTCATTAGATATAATAGAAATGTATATTTTAGATGCTTTTATTGTCAATCAACAAAGGGAATTGGTGCTGTACCATGAAGATTTCAAGGAATGTAAGCCTCCATCACAGTTCTGACTTTTGGAATTATATTCAGCATTTATTTGCCTTAAAATTCCAGATTTTAGCCAGGCATGGTGGCGCACGCCTTTAATCCCAGCACTCGGGAGGGAAAGGCAGGTGGATCACTGTGAGTTCGAGGCCAGCCTCGTCTACAAAGTGAGTCCAGCATGGCCAAGGCTACACAGAGAAACCCTGTCTCAACCTCCCGCCAAAATTACAGATTTTATTCCATTTTAAAGACAGGGACTCAAGTAACCATTCACATTACACATAGTCAGAACAGAGAGAAAAAATATTCCTGCAATGCGTGTTTGTTTGCTTTTCATAGAACTTTCTCCTGTCTTGTAGAGCTTAGAACTTCCTGCCTAGAGAATAGTGACACCTACAGTAAACTGGGTCTGCAGATATCGGTTAACAATCAAGACAGTCCCCCAAAGATATTCCCATAACCAAGCTTGACCTAGACACTTCCTATATTGATACTCTTTTCCCAGATTTTTTGGCAGGGTACAGTACTTGATGAGAGCACATCACATCTCCAAGCTTAATGAAAATTAAACATAAATTTTATGCTTGAAGGTGTGATGTACTTTCATTGAGTACTGACACCTCCTCCAAATTAGCCTATCAAAGGGAGCCTCAGTGATTCTACTTTTAACTCTGAAGACTTGCACTGTTGCTGAAATAAAAGTTCTCAAAAGGATAAGAGCCAAATATAAAAATATTTCCAACAGCCTTGGGCAACCGCCTCAAATAACTGAACAATAATGTGAATGCTTTGAAGAACCTGTTATATAACTGTTATCAGTCTTCATATTCTTTAAGTTAATAAATAGCAATGTATAAACCCATAATAATTTTATAAATTGTTTAAAAATAAACATTTCTATTACGACACTCTTGGGACTACTTTATTTATAAACTTACTCAATCTCCTATTAGGCAGTAGGGATACTTCAATGTTGAGAAGATCAACATGTATAGCCACAACCATGAAACTTACTGAATTCAACTCAGTTACATAGAATCATATTAAGGAAATTACTCGTTTAAGCTGTATGGAGGTAATATAGCATTAGATTCTTTGTATGATAAAACTAGTTTGTTTACTGACTGTTTGCTTTTATGAAACATCAGTCACATTTCTTTTATTTAAACCATGTTCAAGTATGTTTATCTTGGGATATTTAAGAGGTATAGAAATTAACATCAAATGGGTATTCTTTTGTTTATGTTCTTGGTAGCAGCTGAGAGCCACCATTAGATGACTGAACTCATGTATGAAGTTTGGAGGCTGACATACACTATCTCTATACTTCCCCCAAGCATGATCATCAATACCATGTCTATCAAGGGTAGAGACCTTCTTGTCTTTGTGTATTCTTCTCTTTTCTCATCATTTGGGTTTTTTTGGATGATAATTATTTGTTTTCTTAACTACTAGATTATACTGCTTCTGAAACTTGATTTAGAGATATTTAAATATTCTAATTTTATAAAATTAACAAGAATTAAAATACTTTACTTTTGTTCATGAACCAAATGCCACAGAATCCTCTCCCTTTCATGTAACAGAGATATATCAAGTCCACTGCTTTTGCCCACAGTTCTGAGGATCTCTGAGTCATGAGGCATATGGTTTCTGTTGGATGCTTTATTTTTCTTTCTTAACTCCTTTAGTCACCACTTTCTCATTGCTCATTGAGCCATCCTCTCCCTATGTCACTCAGTTCCCAAGTGTGAACATAAGTCATCCTAGGTCTTCACTTGTACAAGCTCTTTTGTGTACCAGACTCTATTGAAGTTTTGTAGATAATGAAAGAGAATCATAAGAAAGCATACAAAGTAGGATACACCATGTATCTTCTATCTTTGGGCGATATTTTGTACTTAACTTCTCTTCAAGTCTGTTCTGATGACTCTGGCCTGGTCCTTTGGAACTTTAAGATGCTCACTGCTCACCACCACCCTCCACTAATAAAGAACTAGTGCAATAAACCCAATACTTTAAAAGCAGCAGTAAAACAAATGAAGGCCAATACCCTTTATGTTGTTAGTCAAATAATGTATGTCTTTATCTCTTTCCCACATAGATGCTGTAGTCTTTGTAACTTTAAAGCCTATAAAGTTGTGTCTTAAATAAGAACAATAGTCTCCTGTAAGAAATTTTGTTAATATATTCATTGAAGACATTAGACAATAGTTTTTAAGTAGCACTTTCTTTTCTTTTCAAATGACTCTGTTTCTTTGTTTTCATATTCTTCATCCTACAATGTGTTAGAAATGCACAGAAACTACAAAGCCCATTTCTAAGAAAAGGCAATAATCCCAGTTTTCTGGAAAAGGACAGTTGAAACAAATCTGAAAGCAAAGTGGGTCATTTGGAGGAGACAGATTAAGTTTGCTTGATGGTGGTAGTAAAACAATGCAAGGGAAGCTGAAATATTATGTTGGAGTAAACTCTTTGATTCTTTTTCATTATTATTTAGGCTTACAATTCATCAATATGTCTACAGGATTCTAATATTTTGCTTTTGAGTAAAAAATGAAAAGCAAAATCTTTTGCAGTTGTACCTTAACTTCACGGTTATGGAATAACCCTATCTTTGCAAGTTATCTACAACTCAAAGTGCTTTAGTAGCTTCAACTGTGTTCATCAAGCTGTAGTCACTGAAAGCTACTTTGGCTCAGAATTCAATTCCCTCTTTCTTTCCTGATCCTTTCATAGTTTCTTTTTGCTCATCGTCTTTTCTTCCATATTGTGTCTAATTTCTCTATTTTCTATGATGTGCTATTAAATTTGGCTCACTGAAATATACAAAGGAAGGATGAAATGTCCAATGTGTTTTGTCCCCTCCTAAGGACATTTATACCTCACTTCACAATATTTTCCCAGCTCCAACAAGTCTGCTGTTTCTGGTGCTTAGTGAAGCTGCATTCCTAAAGTGGTTCATCATTGTTTTTTATTGTATGTATTTGAAGCTTTCCAGAGCTTTTACCAGAGAAGGCTTCAGTAAATGTCCCAAGCTAAGTCAAGACAAAAATAACACCAGTCACGCTGTCAAGAATATTTATACAATACTTAACTGTTAAAGACCACAAGAAAATTACAGGCATTTTAGTCTTCATGAAAACTGGACTTGTAACATTTGTAGAATTAAGTCTGGAGTTTTAAAGAATTCTATTCTGACTTAAACACAAATATGTCTTATGTGTTTGATTAAACAAGCTCACAATGATTCTTCATACAATCTCATGTCCTCACTTTTCACATTGAAATAGCTTTGAATTTAGGTCAACTTACATACATCATAAAAAGAAGAATTATATCTCCCTTATCTAAAGGAGGGAAGGAGTAAACTAATAAATGAGAGTGAATAAATCTGTTGTAATTTGGAGATTCCCGAATAGATGATTTCCTGAAATTCTAGAGTGTGATACTTATGTTCTTATTAGTTTTCTGGCAGATCTGAAGGGGTTTTTTGTTATTGTTCTGATTTATAATCCCCTCCCCTTTCCCTAGCAGATACGTGGCTCATGTTCATCCTCAGGCTCTTCCCCTCATGGAAGGAAACTGGGTGTGGGAGCTTAGCATCCGAAAGCCTCCACAGTTAGCTTCTTGTCTATGTGGCATGGGAATCTTCTTGTAAATCTGTTCCTCATTTGATTGTCAATGAGAACAACTGCTCTTTAATTGGAACCATCTGAGTCCCACCAATGTTATTTAATCCATGTGTTTAACATGCCTTGAGTCCAAGTGCAAACTGGTCATGTGGATCTGTTACTGATATCAAGTAATTACTAGACAGTGTGGGACTTGCTAAATTCTGGCCACCAATGATTAAGTAAATTAATTTTTGTTGTTGATATTAGAGCAGGAGAGAAAGGAACATAGGAGAAATTAAGTCCTTCATGTGTATAAAATGAAGTCATGGGAATGAGCATTAGCCTAGACTCTTACCGACTCCATCAGTATGGGACTGACAGTGTCTCTGGAGATTACTGAAACTTGACATTACTAGCTATAAAAACTCTCAATAATATTATCAAGATATTTTACAATATGATTTATAAGATTAATTGCAGGTATTAAAACCAATTCTCTCTCTCTCTTTCTCTCTCTGTCTGTCTCGTGTGTGTGTGTGTGTGTGTGTGTGTGTGTGTGTGTGTGTGTGTATGTGTAAGAGAAAAAGAGAGATTAAACACGAGGAGATATAAATACATCCTGTCAAATTTATGCATTGCAAGCCTGGATTTGAGAAACACATTCATTTTACACTTCATCACAGATGTTTTGCTTTCATGACATTTTAGTGGAAGTATTTGTTAACACTGTCAAGGGATTTCCGAGCTAAAACACAATCAAAAATTTTCTCTGAGGACCATTTCTTTTCTTATCCCAACTCCAACTCTTTGATCTCTTATAACTCACCCAAACTCTGAATGTCATGATTTGAAAGAATTAAGGCAAATCAGACTTCATAGGAAATCACACAATAGCCTCCCTCCTGGAGTGTGACTGTAAGTGAAACCCAAGAGCACCATCCTTGTCTTTCCTTTCTGTTAATTCATGTTTGTACATGAAGAATGCAGGGCAGTGACTCACTATACTGGCCCAGAACCACACAGATGGATAGACACAGAGTGCATTTCATAATAAAAGGGTCAAGAAAGGAAAATGCTGTTTGCTCACTTTTTAAATTTCTGCATGGCTTATTGTTACAAAAGCAAAATATTAACTTTCTAAGGAAATAGACTTAAGAAAGGGTACATTTTTAGATTGTAAAATCCTATTGATGAAGACATCACACACTTTAGTTATAAAATATAGAGCAATCCAGAACAACCTGGGAACATTTATCTCTGTTGTCTACATTTCACAAGGCTAGGGTGAGTGTTGCTGACTGCTGGGAAAAACTGGACATCAATTAATTTACCCAACGTTAGATCCTGCATACTAAACGATACCGACCTGCCAGACAAGATGTGCCCCTTGATGCCAACAATACCAAGACTGTTTATTTAGATTAGATCTGAAACCTGCTCCACAGTGAAGAATTCATGTCTGATATTGTAAACTTGTCCAAATCCATGGCTATGGCTGTCATAGTCCCAAAGACAGAAACTAGTGATATTATTTTGTTAAATGCTCATGTTGTCAGACTACCCTCTAACTAGGCATGTATACATCCATAGATTTGTTTTGAACTCAACGTTGAGCAGAGAAGCATACTATTTTGAGTAGATGCTAATGAAGAGACTCATAACTATTCAAATGCAAAGAAAACATGACTGTAAATACTTAGCTACACAAAGGACATTTATAGTGGAGGTAATCCATACTAACACGCAAGGAACATCCCACAAGAAGAGGTGAAATAGATTTTTTTAAAAACTAGATAATGAAGATGAGTGTTGTGAAATGTCCTCTGGACATCATGTGATTGTTGCTCGCATGAATTTACAACAGTTGTGGCTATCTACAAAGATAGAGACAGTTAAAACTTCCAGAAAATAGAAAGGTTGGCCTCCTAAGCCCCACCTCTACCTAAACAAATATTGCAAGTTGATGGCTTCTGGGATAGGGAGAATAACTTTTGTGGGGTGGTGTTGCAACTAGAATATTGCTCATGCCTAATAGATAACAACTCACATCCATGCACATTTGCATATAATAATAGTACTAATTAGACTTGGTGGGTTAATTGTTAAACATAAAAAAGATACGGAAACTTGATAGATGAGTCAGAAGTTAAAGTGTTTACTTCTCTTCTAAGGAACTTGAGTTCAGTTCCCAGCTTCCACCTGAGGTGGCTCACAATTCCCACTCTAAATCAATGGAATTTTAATGTCCATTCTGGACTATCCAAGCACTGTATTCACATGCATAATCCCATTCACACATATACACACACATACATATACATACATGCACAGACACACACACACACACACACACACACACACACTTAAAATACTACTTAAATCTTAAAAGAAAACCAAGAACATAAATTTGGGAGGCAGTTGTATTGCAGGTAGGAGGTAAGGCTATGGGAAGAGAGTGGAGGATGAATGGCATTAAATATAATTAAGACACATTATAAAGTAGAAAATATCCAATTATATGGCAACATTTGTGTAATAAAATTTTGTTTAAAGTTCAAAACAAACAGAAAAATTAAAAAAAAATCAACAAAATAAGAAAAGGCACATTTGGAGAAGTAATTTAATTTATCTAAAAACTGTTCATATGAAAATACTTTAAAGCAGCCTTTCCTTCTACATGTTACTTGTCTCATTCAGTTGGAGTAAAATTTAATGCTAAATTAAAGACATTAGTAATAATTTAATCAGTACACAGTTTGGAATCCATGATAAACTGCTTAGGAGTAGGCTATCCAGATGAGACCTGTTAGGCTGTGGTCAAATGGTGGAGGAGAAGGACCCCACCTATCAGAGGTTTAAGGGAGAGGATTAGGATGGAAGAGGGAGGGAGGATGTGAACAGGAAGATAAGAGTAAGGGATTGCAATCAGGATGTAATGTGAATAAATTATAATAAAATACAATTTAAAAAGAAATATGTCCACATGTCTTTTTCTGATGAAAAGGAATCTAACCCATCTTATCTTAAGTTGTTGGAAAGATGCAATTGAAATTAGGATTGCATAAATTTCACTCCCCTTGGATATCTTTAAGGCTAAAACTTTCCAATATTCAATAGTTACTAAATAATCCTATTCATATATTCCACTTATGTATGTAGAAAAAAAATAACTTGTAACTTACTTTTTTGAAATTGTGAAATGATACTTGTTTGGTCACTAATATTTTCTGGTATTTAACATTATCAGTACAGTGGGAAAGCTGTCTCTGACTTTTAGAATGGTATTTAAGAGACATGAAAACTAAATATTTATGGAGACTACCCTATTTAGATAGTTTTATGCAGTATTCAATGGTAAAAGTAAGCTCACATAGTCATGTCCTTTCATTCCTGTTGCTTTTTGTAGTAAAATATTCATAATTTTTCCCTCTAGCTCCTTGGGTATATGTTATCATTATCTACAGTAACACCATTTCACAATGAAAACCATAACTTATTTCTCCTATCTTAGCATATGCTATTACCCATCTCTCAACCTTTTTAAAAACATTTCTTTGCAGAAAGTCCACAGAGGATAAAAGTAATGACTATTAGAGTTGATTAGGATCAACATCATCCACAACAACACAAATATAACTCAATACCATGCCAGTTGTGGGAGGGAGGGGATGGGTTGAAGAAATACACTTGATGGGCAAGGAACCTTGAGTAACTACCACATTTCTACTTTCAGCTTTTTCCAGATTAACTTTTTGAGATTCCAAATCAATGATGTCAAAGAATATTGTCTTTCTAAGTTCGGCTCATGTCTATGATATCTTCCATTTCCATCAATGCTTTTACAAATGAAAGAATTTTATCATATTTATAACTGAAAAATATTCCATTGTACACACACACACACACACACACATATGTGTGTGTGTATATATATATATATATATATATATATATATATATATATATATATTACATTTTAATCCATTCACTAACTAGTGTGTGTTCATTTCCATTTCTTGGCTACTGCAAAGAGTGTCCCATTAAGCTCAGCTTCTTATAATCTTTTTTGATCATATCCATCATTACTGGCATATGGTGAGATTTCACTATAGTTCTGATTTATATTTTTGATGATTACTATTGCACTAGATACATTTCTCATAAACCCATTGACTATAGAGACTTTGATTGACCAGATTTCATCAGTCTATTTTGACATTTGTTTTCTTATACTTTGGCAAATTGTCCAAACCATCCTTATATATACCCATGTCCTGGGTCATTTCTTACTGTTTTTCTAATATTTTCTTAGTTTCAGGTCTACATTTGTGTCTAACTCATCGTCAGCTTATTTGAATGATGAAGGATGGTGGTCTAATTTTATTACTCCAGTTTCCCCAGTACCACTTGTTGAACAATCTCCTTTTTCATTAATATATGTTTCAAACGCCTTTGTCTATGATGAGTGTGATGTAGATCCATGGGTCTGCTTTCCATTCCACTATTCTGTTCTGTTGAGCATGTAGTGATGTAGTGATTTTTATTTCAACGCCATAGTATTTAAATATTTCAAAGAGAAAAAATATTTTTAAGAATGACTATTTGAGAAAATTTTACATCTTATACATTTATCTTTTGTCTACGTGTTTCAGCTTCTTTTTTTCCTAGGGCTTCCTGCTGTGTCATTAAGTTGCTTATGTGGGATGTTTCCAATTTCTTTTTAAAGGCCCTTAGTGCTATGAATTTTCCTCTTAGCACCGCTTTCAGTGTATCCCACAAATTTGGGTATGTTGTTTCTTCATTTTCATTGAATTTCAGGAAATCCTTAATTTCTTTCTTTATTTCTTCCCTGACCCAGGTGTCATTAAGTAGAGAGTTGTTTAGTTTCCATGTATGTGTAGGCTTTTTTGTTATTTCTGTTGTTGTTGAAATGCAGCCTAATATCATGGTGATCTGATAGGATACAAGGTATTATTTCAATCCTCTTGCATCTGTTGATGCTTGCTTTGTTACCTACTATGTGATCAATTTTGGAGACGGTTCCATGGGCTGCAGAAAAGAAGGTATAATTCTTTCTATTTGGGTGAAAGGTTCCTTAGATATCTATTAGATCCATTTGATTCATGGCATTGGTTAATGATGCTATTTCTTGGTTTAGTTTCTGTTTCAATGACCCATCCTTCAATGAGAGTGGGGCGTTGAAGTCTCCCACTATTATTATGTGGGGATTGATGTGTGGTTTAATCTTCTTTAATAGATCTTTTACAAATGAGGGTGCCCTTGTATTGGGAGCATAGATATTCAGAATTGTGATGTCATCTTGGTTGACTTTACCTTTGATGAGTATGAACTGTCCTTCCACATCCCTTTTGATTAATTTTGGTTGAAAGTCTATTTTGTTAGATATTAAAATGGCTATGCCTGCTTACTTCTTGTGACCATTTGCTTGGAATATTTTTTCCAACCTTTTTCCCTGAGGTAATGTCTATCTTTATGGGTGTTATGTGTTTCTTGAATGCAGAAGAATGTTGGAACTTGTTTATGCCTCCATTCAATTAGTCTGTGCTTTTTCATTGGAGAATTGAGACCATTGATATTGAGAGATATTAATGACCAGTGACTGTTAAGAGTCTTAATTTTGGTGTTGGTTCCAGTAGAGCACTTGTGTGGTTATGTTTTTGCAGTGGTGTCATTATCTATTTCCTGTGTAGTTTTGGTTGTAGTTTGTCCCTTTGGGGTGGAGTTTCCTTCTAGTCCCTTCTGTAAAGCTGGATTTGTGGCTAGGTACTGTTTGAATTTGTTTTTGTCATGGAATATTTTGTTTTCTCTGTCAATGGTTATTGATAGCTTTGCTGGGTAAAGTAGTCTGTCCTGACATCTGTGGTCTCAGAGAGTTTGTTGAATCTCTGTCCGGGCCCTTCTGGCTTTTATGGCCTCTGCTGAGAAGTCGCGTGTAATTCTGATAGGTTTGCCATTAAATGTTATTTGGCCATTTTCCCTTGCAGCTTTTAATATTTTTTCTTAGTTCTGTATATTTTGTGTTTTGATTATTATGTGATGGGAAGTTTTTCTTTTCTGGTCTATTCTATTTGGTGTTCTGTTGTCCTCTTGTATGTTTATAGGCATCTCTTTCTTCAGATTGGGGAAGTTTTCTTCTATGATTTTTTTTGGGAATATTTTCCAGGCCTTGGAGTATGGCATCTTCTCTTTCCTCAATGTCTCTTATCCTCAGATTTCTTCTTTGCATGGTGTCCTTGATATCTTGGATGTTTTGTGTCCGGATTTTTCCAGATTTAGCATTTTCTTTAATAGTTGCTTCAAGACCTACCATTGTATCTTCTAGACCTGAGATTCATTCCTCAATCTCTTGGATTCTGTTAAAAAGGCTTGCCTCTGTGTTGCTCACCTTCTTCTCTGAGCGCTCACATTCCCGTTTTTCTTCTGTCTGCATGTTTATAATAGAATCCATTTTCGTCTTCAGATCTTGAGCTGTTTTATTAATTTCTTTCATTTGATTGTTTGTATTTTCCTGAGTTTCTTCCATTGCCTCTTTATAGGCCTTCAGAGTTTGAACCGTTTTATTGATTTCTTGCATCTGGTTGTTTGTATTTTCCTGAATTATTTTCCAGTGCCTCTCCATAGGCCTCTTTTATGTCTCCCACCTATTTGTCTGCGTCTTCATGCATTTGATTATGAATTTTAAATTGTTTCCTCCATTATCATCTTCATTACTAAGGATTTGAGGTCATTTTCTTGTATTTCTGTTGTGTTTGAGTTCTCTGGGTTGTTTTCTTTGGGATTGGTGGGATCTGGAGATGCCATATTGTTTTGTTTTGTTTTGTTTTGTTTTGTTGTGCGTATGATTTTATGCAGTCCTTTAGGCATCTTGTCATCTCTATTTTTGGCAGGTAGCTTCCAGAGTTTGGTGGAGGGTGTCTGGGGTTAGATTCACCTGTTTTCTCATGATTTCCCTAGACTGGAAGCTATGATGCTTCACTGCTCTAGATGGCAGGAGGCTAGCCCTGTAGTTTGGGTCTCTCACAGCCAGTGATACCCAGCTCCCCTGTACTGTAGGTCCTGTAATCATCCTGGGTCTTGAATATGTGTTGGGTGAGGCCAAAGTGTCCACAGCCTTCTGGGTTCCCTTGTAGCACTGGAGGTCTCCAGGGATTGAAGCAGGTAGGGCGGAAGGAGTCTACTGGCCACTCTACTCCTTGTCTCCCTGCAATTTCCTTAGTCCCAGAGCTTTGATGCTGTGCTGGTCTGTGGTTCCCGGTAGCATTTTGGAACCCAGACCCCTCGCAGAGTCCAGGTTAGTTTCACAGGGCCCAAACTGCATACTCACTGAGTCCAGTTTACGTCTCTGGACCCAAATGGGTCTCTGGACCAAAACAGGTCTCTGGGCCTAATGCACGCACTTAGTCCAGTTAGTGCTGAGTCCAACCAGGTTCTCGGGCCCAAACCGCACACTTAGCTTGCTGAGTTCAGCTAGAGTCTCTGGGACCAAAACACCCACCGAATTCAGCAGATTCTCAGGGCTGGGACTGTGCACCGAATTCAGCCAGGGATTCTGGACCCATACTGAGTGACAAATTCAGCTAGAGACTCTGGGTCCAATCTGTGTGCTGAGTCCAACCAAAGTCTTAGAGCCGGTACTGCATTCCAAGCTCAGCTAGAGTCTCTGGGCCCAAACTGCCCACCATGTCCAGCTAGGTTCTCTGGGCCCAAACTACCTGACAAGTTCAGCTTGGAACTCTGGGCCCAAATTGGACCCCACATTCAGCCAGGGACTCTGGGCCTAAACCACATGCCAAACTCAGCTAGATCTCAGGGGCCGAGCTGTGTGCCAAGCTCAGCTAGGGACTCTGTACCTAAACTGTTTGCTGAATTCAGCCAGGGACCCTGGGCCCTGGACTGCATGCTGAGTCTGGCCAAAATCTCAGGGCCAAGACTGTGTGACAAGCTCAGCTAGAGTCTCTGGGCCCAAACTTAATGACCAGCCCAGCTAGATTCTCTGCCCAAACCACACACTGAACTCAGCCAAGGACTCTGGGCCCAAACCGCATGCCGAGCTCAGCTAGGGTCTCAGCAGCTGAACTGTACTCGAAGTCCAGTTTGAGTTTCTGGGCATGAGCCACACGTCGAGTTCTGCTAGGGTCGCCAGGCCCAAATCTTGCACTGAGTCCCCTCTCCGGCAGCAATTCCCACTGGTTACCACACCAATCGCCTCTGCTGGAGGGTTCCCAGCTGCAAACCTCAGCCACCGCCACCGTCACCATCACTGCTCTGGTTCAAGAGAATCCGTGCTCCACCCATGTGCAAGGGTATGCAGGTTTTCTGTATTTTAGTCCTTTCGAACTGTGGAGTACTCCCACTGTAGTACGGTGGGCAGCTTGGTGTTCCCGATTCAGAATTCTGCGCAATTCCCTGAATTGTTTGCTGGAGCTTCTAAACACGGTCCGTACTGCACGCTGCCATCTTGGATGGCAATCTTATTATATTATTTAAAGACCAATAGTTCAACAATATTTTAAAGAAATTGGAAAGTAGAATGAAAATATTCAATCAAGGATTAAACTTTTCAGTATGTGCTCAATAGATTTATTTGAATGTATAAGGCTGATGACTACCAATAAAGAACATTCAAACAAAAACCAGCAATCAGAGTAAATTCCAAGTATTTTTAAGATTAAAAAACTATCATTTTTACCAATGAATGAGTAAAAGCAGAAATCACAGACTGCTATAAACCACTTCAAACTTAATAATTGGGACAATAGAAACAGCCATGTTTATACAATATACATGAGTTTAATTACTAAAATTCTCTATTGCTATCCTAAAGTTCATTCACTCCTTGCAACTATATTATGTGTTCATAATAATCTGGCTCAATAGTTAATAACTGATCCCAGTGTCTTTTTTGACAATATGAATGAAAATATGGACAAATGGTAAGTGGATGGTAAAGGCAGTATCATTCAGAAATGATGTGAGTCCATGAGAAGCATTCCCAAGAACAACAATTTATATGCCATAATGTAAAATCATTTAGATGTGCTGTATTCTAGATCTGAGTATTGGAGTGGTATAGGAGCATCAATGAGCTTATACAGCCTTCCAGTCTGAATATGCTTTTATGCCTTAGTGTTTATTTTAGAATTCTTTCTAGTTCTTGAATTCCATCCTTCTATTCACAAACTATTACTCCAGTTGATTTAAATGTCATTTGATTGTCGCCCAATGACCAACATTTGCTTGACTATCCCACCCTGTGTGCTTTGTAATTAGCAGATTCTCAATAAATATGTTGAATCAGCAGGATAAGAGATTACCTACCATGTAATTTCTGAGAAATCTGTACTTTTAGTATTTAAAACCAATTTTGTACTTTCCTGTGAGTCCTGAATACTGTGGCTGTTCACTGAATCATTAAGTTGTATACCTCTTCAGTCAGAATCTAATTTTTTCCTGTGTGATCTTTCCCAATTAGCCTTCATGAGTTGAGTTGCACTGCTGTAAGTCTAAGTAGTACATTTACTTATTCTGAGTGATTGTCACAGAATTCCTTAAATGCAGCTCAGCATAGTAGCTAAAGATAATATATTTTGAAACTATATCTGGTTTTGAGTCCTCAAGCAATATTTCTTGTTCAAATTCTAGGCAAATATGTTCTCTTGTCTATAAAATATAGAATAAATTTGTGTCTGTTCCAGGGGATTTTTAAAAAAAGAGTTAATAAACACATATGAATGATAAATAATTAACACACATTAACTGATTGACAGGACTGGGAATTTTCCTGACCATGTTTGCTTCCTGTTATCTTTCCTCTCATTATTCAATGTTATCTTCTTAGATATCTCTTTCACAGTCATCCCACAATCAAGGTACTTACCCTTGAATTCTGATTACTGTTCATGACAGGAACACATCAGCCAGCAATACAATCTATGACTGTGTAGTGTATATAAATATGTTTTTGTTTTGATTCCAAGTATGGGATGGGGAACAGACTTGTGAAAAAACAGGTGATGCTTATCCACCTAGAAGTTGAACCACTTCATGGAGAGCTTAGTGTTTCCCAGATGAAAAACATCCTAGTACAGATGTTGTAGGCATATATACATATGTATGTGTACATATATATGTATATGTATATATGCCCACAACATGAGGATGGGGCTTTTGGGGTCTTGGTATTGTTTGGGTGGTCATTGCTACCAAGTGCTTCAAGACACTTCAAGAGAGAACCACTCCAGAGAATGCTTTGGGATCCAGTTCCAGCACCAATTTGGGTGGAATTGCTGGTCTGCTGAAATCCTGCCAACTATGCCAGGGGAATCTTTCCAAGGAACTGAATTTAAAAAGGTCTAATTCTCCTGTTCCCTTAAACCTCCTTTCTCTCCTATCTAAGGTATGTGGGTTGGAAGGAAGTTATAAGAATTTAAAGAACCCAAAATAAAGTAGGTTAGGAAAAGGTGAAGTCTACATGACTGATCTTACTACATTTTTTTTAAAAGTTAAATTATAAAGGTAAAATTTTCTGGCTACGTGCAGGTTCACACACAATTAAGGAATGCATAAAAGATGATAGCATAATGAAAGCTACAGTTTCCTACATGGTGCTTCAATTTACATACCTAGTATTTTCAGTCACAATGAGAAATATTTGTTCCCCTCCCACACATTTTATTTAAGGGACTCATCTCTCTTTAATTTTAATTATTCCTCATGTACACTATTAATAAATTACAACTTAACAGTGAGTCAGGATGTAGTAGCTCCTTGGGTTATTGTTTCCTCCATGTGTTTGCAATGTGCAAGGTCACACCACATGCAGGATGTTTGTATATTCATTAGGGAGTCATGAACAATCGAACTGTTAGAAATATCTAGTTCAGGGTTGTGGTATGGAAAAGGAAAATCTCTAAGGGCAGCTATGCAATTTACCCAGCAGCTAGAGAGATAATGTCATAGAAAATGAATCCTCTGGCTTCTGTATTATCAACCATCAAGAATGAAAATAATGTGTTTTCCTGCTTGAATATTCAAAATTTATCTTTGTATAACTCAGAGTAATTTCACAGTACCATAATACTAGCATAGTAATTTATGTGTTTTATTTCTTAAACTATATGCATGCATGTGTGTGTATAGACACTTAGGTAGCATATTTCTTCTTACTTGTGTTTTTCTGCATACAGTCTTACTGTATATATTTTACCCTTATGAAAAGCTGTAAAGAAACATTTCCAGATTGCTTTTAGACTATTGCTTTCCTTCCAAAACAAGCCAGAGATTTTTTTTAGAGTGGGAATCATCGAGGATATGGCAAAAATGTGACTGTTTAGTTTAGAGTATTTTTATATAGGAAAATATGAACGTTTGTAAACTTATGTTGAAACTTTAAAGACAGATGAAGACAGACTAGTGTGTTCTCCAGGCACTCACAGGTCCCTGGTTTCATCCTCTGGACTGAATAAACCTTGCTTTGTAGCATGCCTATATTCTTAGAACTCAAAAAGTGGAGATAGGAGGACCATAAAGTTTCAGCTCATACTGGCAACATTGTTCAAGTAAGAGTTCTTCTTATGCAAGCATGAGGATCTGAGCTTAAATCTGAAGTTCTACATAAAAAACAGGCATGATGACAGACAGATTTTAGGAGCTCACTGACTAGCCAGTGCACTGAAACTTTGAGCTCCATCTCATACCTGACATCCTCCTCTGGAATTCTCATGTAGGTACATGGGTATGCGTGCCTGCACACACACGCACATACATGAAATACATATGTACTTATACAGAGCATACACATAGGCATTCAAACAAAAAATAAATTAAAAGCTCACCATCCTTAGTTACATTGATACTTTGAGGCCATATTGCATCACATGAAACTCTGTCATAAGGAAATAAATGTAAAAAATGAAAAAGGATTTTAAATATCTTACCACAAAAATGTGCATAGTAAATGAGATGACACATCTGTTAAGTAACTTAATTTAATCAATCATGCAATTTATCTCAATTTAATTGACATTGTTATTTGTCAATTAAATACAGTATTTTAGCTATAAAATTTCATTAAAATATTCATGAACATTTATAGAATATGCTGTGGTTTCAAATACTATAGTGTTTTGAATAGTAATAAAGAAAAGAATAAGATATTTATTCTATTCTTTGTGTATGTAAGCTCATTGCAAACTAGATGAAGAGTTAAATTTATGAAAACTTTAAGACTAATTTAAGTGAAGTGAAATAAATGGTAATATTAAACTAAATCTTTTAAAATAATGTTTAAGAGCTACTGCTATGATGAAACACCTAGACCAAATGGAAGTTGGAAAGGAAAAAATTAATTTGGATTGCACTTCCACATTGTAGTCCACAACTGAAAGAAAGCAGGACAGAAAGTCAAACAAGACAGGAACATGGAGACAAGAGCTGGTGATGCAAAAGCCATGGAGGGTGCTGCTTAATGGCTTTTTCTCCATAGTATCTTCAACTTACTTTATTTCTAATAGAATTTTGTTATAACTTTTATTTTTTGTTGTTGTTTACTTTATATCCCAATTGTAACTCCCTCCCTCCTCTCTTCCTGGTCTTGCCCTCCCCCTCCTTCTTCCCCTATCATCTGACCACTGCCTATCCAGTCTCATTTGGAATGGCTGCATCCTCTTCCTCTATGCCCTGGCAAGGCAGCCCCAACAGGGGGAATTAATCAACGAGTCCATATCAGAGGTAGCTCGTACTCCACATATTATGGGACCCATAGGGAACTGTGCTGCCTATAGACTAAATCTGAGTAAGAGGTGCTGCAGAGACTAATACACCCAACCAAAAACCGTGAGTGGTGAGGACCTAAACCTGCTTAGCCTGTTTTTTATAGGACCCAGGGCCATCAGCCCAGGGATAGAACCACCCACAGTTGGCTGGGCTTTCTCCCATCAATCGTTAACTAAGAACATACCCTACAGCAGGATCTTATGAAGGCATTTTTTAAAATTGAGGTTCCCTTCTTTCAGATTCCTTCAGCTTGCACCAAGTCAATATAAAACTATCCAGCCCAAATAACAAAAGTAGTGATGGATCTTTGCAATAGCAATTCATAGCTGCTAAACAATTAAGAGGCATGATGTAAATTCACGTCAAGAATTAGGTTTTTTGCACCTAAGCACTCTGTTGTATTTTAGTGTCACTTTCTCAGTGATTATTCACATGCTTAGTTCTTTGCAATCTGAAGTAATTAGAAGTAAATAACATTGCATGCAAATGAGATATCCTTGCTAAAATATTTCACGTGGATATAATCAAGCCTTCATAAAAGCTTCCAGGAAATATGAGAGAGGGTCATGGTAAATGATGCCATGAAGACATAATTATGCAAATATGAATCAGAAGCATGACTGAAAAACACAAACTGTAATAAAAAAAAATGGCAGAAGGGATGTTTAAAAATTTGAAAAAAAATTTATATTGAAGGCAATGTGTAGGCCTTTAAATATAAGAGAATGGAGAATGACTTAGACAAGTTGACAAATTATTTGTAATTTTACTGCTATGGTAGCAGAATTGTGATAATATTTTGTAAATATTATTGTTTATTAAAATGTACACTCAAAGATTTAACATTGATATTGTTATAGATAGAATTTGCTTTTAAATATTCCAAAAATATCTGAGGGCTAGATAAAGAAGAATAGAATACTGATAATTGTGCAATTGATAATAGTTATGGATTTAACTATGTAATTCTCATGCTTTTTAAAATATTTTAAGGTCTTTCTGATGGACACCTAAGTAGTTATATAAATAGCACATCACTGTCTCAGTATAAAGTACTTAGAAAAAATACAAGTGTGAAAGTTGTATTGGATATTGATTTAGTATTTGTTAAAACATTAGAAGTAAGTATGCTGGTGTATAAAAGACAATGTCCAAATCATCACAAAAGAGGAAGTGCTTTGTTAATACAAAGAACAATAGTTTTAAAAGCATGCTCAAGAATGTTTGGAAGTTGTTCCCTGGTCAGCCATGAAGCCCCATTCTGATTCTCTTCCAATAAGAAGTGAGTACTCATCATTTTCCCCAAAGATTCTAATCCATGTCATAGAAGTTTTTGATGCAAAAGAAAAAGTCATGAAGGAAGCATAAAGCTTTATGATGAAATGACATTCTATGAAACTTCACATTAGCAGATATTAGTGAGAGAGGTTGTCTTGGTTTAAATAAGCAAGGTTTTGTTATAGGAAGTACCCTTAGAAAGGACCCACTGAATAGAATTGAGTATGACCTTCAGCTGAGAGTCTGCAGGAGGCTTAACTATGCACTCTGACAACAGTCTTAATGAATTCAGAGATTTGCCCAGAAAGTAATTCTTCATCTTTGAATTCTACTTTTTGATACATGAATGAAAGACTCACAAGTTGCATGTCCATATTTCTGAAGTACAGAATTCATGATCCTCATGACACCCCCCTCCCATGTGTATGTATGTATGCCTCTAATTTGAGGTGACTGCCACATAAAATAGAAAACAAGGATGTTATGTACTGTTCTTACTGGGAGAAGCTAGGAATCCAAGAGAAAGAGGCTGGTTGGGATATGGGTTAGGAATTATACTCTGAAAATCTAGAGTGGGTAGTCTCTGCAGTAGCAAGCAGTGCTTCAAAATCATCCAGGATTTTACTAGAAAGCTACATAAGAGTCAAGGAGCTAACACAACTGCTTACTAAGTATGGCATAGTTTGCTACAAGGAAACTAACGTCAGTAGCATAAACTTGAAATGTTTCATTTTTAGAGACCAATGTGAGGATTCTATGGCCACATGGGACAGAGCTTATAAGGAAATTTCTACCTTCTTCTCAATATGCCTATGAATATCCAATTGCCCATTAAAGGACTGTAAAATGAGGCATACCCAAGGGCTACATGACTAACTGTAGACAGTTAGTTTAATAAATCCCCTGAGCTCCTGAAGTTTCAGTTATCTGGTTCTGCTACTGGTAAAATCTAGTAAATGTTTGATAGATACAAGTTGGTGCAGGATTGTCTTAAAAGTGTACAGAAAGACTAAATCAGTACCAATTAAGACAACACTTGATTTCATTTAGACATCTTTGTACTTTAACTAGCATCCTTTAGGTTGGTATGCATGAAATAGACAATAATTCCTTAATTATTGAACTTCTAAAAGGTCTAATGGTGACATTTGTTGGGCACAAATGCACATTTCAGGAGACCTTTTACATATTTTTATCAGCACATAGCCTAATGGTCTTGACTAGTTGCATTAAAACTAGAGTGTCCATATGCTTCTTCTACCAGGATACAGTTCAACAATCATCAGTACATAGTAGTAGTGGCATGGATAACAGTAACAATGAGAGTTTCATAATGCATTCAGTTGATTGATTTCAGAGATCTCTGGTGTATATCTGGGTTGCATAATGTCTTAACTGGTTGTTAGTAACAGCTCATTCATGCCACTGAGATAAGGATGTCACCTTAAGTTCCTTTGTATTGCACTTAAGTACTTTCTGCTTCCCTCATTGCATTTTCCTAGTTCGTCATTTGGTTAGGAGGAATGTCTGGACTTGAGCTACTTCTGAATCACTCTTAACTCCATTCTTGTCATTGAAGTAAAAGGATTTCTTATTCCCTTATTTAAGTACATGAATCCCTCCTAGGTTTTGACTCTAGATTCCCATGTATCTATATAAGGCAAATATGACAATAAAAACAATCTCTAAATTTATTTTCACTCTTCACGTTCATTTACTCATGTCATCTCAACCCATACATGTTATGGCAAAATCTCAAAGACATTTAAAAGTTTTTGATACTTTCTGTTTTGGCGCAGCTCTAATAATTTTGTAAAAGTATGTACTACTTTGTTAAATATTGGAATAAATTTTAGAGACATAAGGAAAATGTATAATACTACTTTTTTTAAAATAGCAGAAATTGCACTTTTATTTAAGGATAATTCAATTTAGAACAATTCAAATATGATTAAAAAGTATGCCTTTGGGTGTGTACCAAGTTTACACAAAGATATAGTTAAATGACTGGTTAAGAGTCACATTAAACAATTAACCTGAGAAACAAGGCTGCTAGATTGGCAGTACAGAATAAAACAGGAAATATTAGGAACTTAGATGAGGAAAAAATTTTACTACTGGGAACAAAATACTATGACCATAAACACAAATGGGGAAGTTGGAAAGATGGCATGAGTTAAAAGCATGCTCTGTTCTTGAAGACCCAAGTGCAGTTCACAACAGCCACGCAGTTCAGATGGCTCACAAATGCCTGCAACACCAGCTCCAGAGTATGTGATGCCTCCAGTCTTTCATAATATTGGCCTTTATGAAAGTCTTTGAGACATTTTCTTGATTAATAATTCAGATAAGGAAGCACAGCCCACTGTGGCTGATTCCGCCTTTAGGGATAGATAGTCATAGGGTTCATAAACAAGCTGAGCCAGACAGGAGGAAAAGTCAGTCAGCAGTATTCCTTTGTGCTCTATGCTCATTTTCTCTCCAGGTTTCTGGCTTTGTATCTTCCTTGGCTTCCTTAGATCATGGACTATAATCTGTAAGCCAAATCAATACTTTTCTCCAGAGTGCATTTGTTCATGGTGGTTTCTCACATCAATAAAAACTAAATAATACAGTTATCTGCATTAAAAAGTTCAAATAAATTTGAGAGAATTGGGTTTATCTTCATACAGTTTAACTGAAACATTCTGTAATCTTCCCTTCCAAAACTGAAATCCACCTATCTTTTAGAATGGCCATGACATTGCCCTAGACCATTAATGGATCTCTAGGCAGCCTATGATGGTTAACCTAAAAAAGAACCTCTTTGAGGGTACATATAATGGTATATTTTAAAAATGCTTGAACTTTGAATGTTTAAAGAGGAAGAATTTTTAATCATTATTTTTTAGATGTAAAAAATATTTATTAATTTATTCATATTACATCTAAGTTGTTATCCCATCCCTTGTATCCTCCAATTCCTCCCTTCCTCTCACTTTCCCCCTACTCCCCTCCCCTATGACTGTTACAGAGGGGGACCTCCTCCACATGTATATGCTCACAGGGTATCAAGTTTCTTCTTGGTATCTTGCTATGCTTCCTCTGAGTGCCACCAGGCCTCCCCATCCAGGGGATCTGGTCAAATATGGGGACCAGAGTTCATGTGAAAGTCAGTCCACACTCTCCACTCAACTGTGGAGAATGTCCTGTCCATTCGCTAGATCTGGGTAGGGGTTCAAAGTTTACTGCATGTATTGTCCTTGGCTTGTGCCATAGTTTGAGCAGGACCCCGGGCCCAGATCTGCCCATCATATTGTTCTTCTTGTAGATTTCTAGGACCCTCTGGATCTTTCTATTTCCCCATTCTCCCATGCTTCTGTCACCTAGAGTCCCAATACGATGTCTTCTCCTCTGTCCCACTTTCTTGGTAATTGAAGACTTTCATGGGACATGCCCCTTGGGCTTGTGTCTAGATATATGTGAGTATATACCATTTGACTCTTTCTGCTTCTGGGTTAACTCACTCATTATGATTATTTCTAGTTCAAGTCATTTGTCCACAAATTTCTGGAATTCCTTGTTTTTAATAGCTGAGTAATATTCCATAGTGTAAATGTACCACAGTTTCTTTATCCATTCTTCTACTGAGGGACACCTTTTTAGAATGTTTCCATGTTGTGGCAATTATGAATAAGGCCACTGTGAACATAAATGAGCCTATGTCCTTGTTGTGTGCTGGAGCATCTTCTGGGTATATTCCAAGGAGTGGAATAACTGGGTTTTGAGGAAGCCTTATTCCCAGTTTTCTGAGCTAGTACCACCATACACAAAACTCAAGTCCAAGTGGATCAAAGACCTCAACATAAAACCAGAGACACTAAATTGGTTAGAAGAAAAAGTGGGGAAGAGCCTGTAATACATTTGTACAGGAGACAACTTCCTAAACAGAACACCAACAGCCCAGGCCTTAAGGTCAACAATTAACAAATGGGGCCTCTGTGGCTAAGAAGCTTCTGTAAGGCAGAAGACACTGTCAAGAGAACAAAGCTACAGCCTACAGACTGGGAAAAAATCTTCACCAATCCTACATCTGACAAAGGTCTAATATCCAAAATATATAAACAACTCAAGAAATCAACAAACCAAAAACCCAGTAGAGAGGTGGGGCTCAGAATTACACAGAGAATTCTCAACAGAGGAATATCGAATGGCTGAGAAACACTTAAAGAAATGCTCAATCTCCTTAGTCATCACGGAAAGGCAAATCAAAACAACTTTAAGATTCCATCTTACACCCACCAGAATGGATAAGATCAAAAATTCAAGCAACATAACATTCTGGCGAGGATGTGGAGAAAGAGGAACACTCCTTCATTGCTGGTGGGAATGCAAGCTACTACAGCCACTTTAGAAAGGATTTTTTATTCACTTAACATTCCAATCATAGCCCCCTCCTTCCTCTCTTCCAGATCTCACACTCCCTTTTCCCTCAATCTGTCCTCTCCTACCCTTCAGAAAAAGGGAGAAATAACAGAATTTTTATATAATTATTTATAATTGAAATATTAAAGACCGAAACTTTTAAGTTATACTGTCTATATTTTGGTAGTATTATGCAAGCTTGGGATGAATAAAAGGGCAAAGATTATTTTTAACTCATGTTGTATTAGCATGGCAAACTGAGGAGTGTTCTAGCTAGTTTCATGTCAGCTTGACACAGGCTACAGTGACTTGGAAAGAGGCATGATTAATCAGGAAATTAGTTAATGAGAAATGTAAGTCATTTTTAAAAATTGTAGAGTGATGTGGGGAAGCCAAGTCCATTGTGGGTGGTGCCAACACAGGGTGGTCTTGGGGTGCTAGAAGGAAGTACAGTGAATAAGGGAGGGTGGAGGATGCTCCCAAGCAGCTCCTCCAAGGCTTCTGCTTCATTTTCTGCCTCCAGTTTCCTGTCTTGAGTTTTAGCCCTGACTTCCTTCATTGATATCAAGCCTGTGAACTGAAAGTTGTAAACTGGCAGAAACTTACACCACATGGTGACTATTGTCATGGCCAACATTATGACAAGGTAACTCCTAATACATTAAATTAAATATCTTTAAAGAGGAATTTTTATGATAAAGGCCTGAAAACCATAAGTATAAAGAAATACAGCACTCACTAGACAATTTAAAATCACATGTGTATGTTTGGTCAGAAAATACTTTGATGACTAACTGTGATCCTCTCAACCAAGTACCTCTTACTTATTTTCTGACTTGTTCCTTTGAAGTTATAAGATGGACTTTGAAATCATCTACACCATAGCCAGTGACAACCAAAATTGTGTTGTCATATTTTCTGTGAAGCTGATTTCTAAATGTTAAAATGCCTTTCCTGGATCCCAATGATGGAGCTCCAATTTGGCTTGAATTTTCTTTTCCTTTTAAAAAATAATTTAATCAGATAACATCCCAATTGTATCTTCCAAGTTCCCACTCCCTTGCTCTTTCACCCTATTCCCCTTCCCTAGACCTCTGACAGAAGGGGCCGTCTTTCTCTACCATATGACTACAGACTATCAGGTCTCACTTGGATAACCTGACTCCCCTTCCTCTGAGTGTTGCCAGGCCTCCCCACCAAGGGAAAGTGGTCAGATAGGGGGCATCAGAGTTCATGTCAGAGGTAGTCCCTGTTCTCTCCACAACTATGGAGAATGAGCTGTCCATTGGCAAGATATGAACAGGGGTCTAAGTTTACTGGATGCATTGTCCTTGCTTGGTACAGCAGCTTGCTCGCCCCCCCACCCCAGATCCAGATCTGCCAGCCTTGATGGTCTTCTTGTGGGACTCCTGGATACTCTGGGTCCTTCTATCTCAACATTCTTCCATATCCCTCTCACCTAGCATCCAATAATGAGTCTGAGCATCTGTCCCTATTCTCCTACTGAGTGAAGACTCTCAGAGGACATCTATGTTGGGCTAATATCTACTTATAAGTGAATATATACCATATATATCTTTCTTATAAAATTGTAAAAAATATTTATCAGAAGTAGACTTCATATTTAACTAATGTTTTCTGGAAGCAGACAATAAGTCAGAGTGTAGAAACCTTAATACTTTTTACATTATACCATGAGCCTGTGTGTTTTTGTCCAGTAAGAGAGCACTTGCACTTATTATCAATAAACTTTAAATTAATTGATCAACCCAACTTCTCCAGTATTTTAAAGTTAAGGAATCAGACTAGGAATGCATTAATGAAATGAGGTTTGGATTTGGACAATGTCTGAAAATAGTCATTGCAACATTGAACTTCTGGGGCCTGATCCAGAATTGACTTAGACAGGAAATGTGTGCTCTGGGGCTTTCTGTCAGACCTACTTGGGCCTAAGTGTGCAGAAATCACAAAACCTTACTTGGAGCTTTATAGCTCCAACTGGTGAATTCCACACTAAGCCTCCCTTTCCTGCTTTCTGACCTAATAGGAATGCTCTCCTTAGCTGGGTTTAAATACTACCTAGTGTATTTTGGCTTCAGCTAAGTGGAAAAGCAGAAGTCTGCAATATGTACCATGTCTCTGAATTCGAGACTGCTTTGACATCATAAATAAAAGGAGCCCCATTAATCACACAGGTCAAGCTACAAAAAATTCGGGAAACATTTTCCATAATAAAATCCAGATCAAATTGAAATCCTGCAAGGAAATAAAAAAAAAGAAAGTTCTGGTAAAACATGAGACATTTAAGACAGTTTCAATTTCTGTATTTATATATTTTCTACATAATTAAATATATACACTTATACAATGCCCACACATAAATACCAAAACTAAATATAATTTATCCATCATATATTTATTATAATTTAATATTTCATATTGATTTGAAGAAATCTACATAGAAATCTAACCCATATGTAAATGCAAACAAATATTGAATATAAGAAAATGCATTTTAGCTAATATTTATTTTAATAATTCATTTACAGTTAAATGAAAATTTTAAAGATATTTTTAAAAGTACTATGCTATGTGCATGTGAGTGCAGGTGGCCTGGAATGTAGAAGAGGGCATTCAGTACCCTGGAGCTGGAGTGACATGTGGCTGTGAGTTGTTGGACTTAAGTGATAGGAACCAAATTCTGGTCCTCTCAAAAAGCAGTATATGGTCTTAATGCTGAATTAAGAGTCCAGCCCCTGGATGTAGTTTTAAATCAGTCCACCCTCTCTTGTTAGTCTAGGTAAGCTTCTGCTTGAAAAAGACACCATATAAAAGTAAATACAGATTGTAAATAAATTTGATAGAAATTTGGAACTTTTATCTTGTTCTTTTCTAACCATATAATGATCTTTTGATGCCTGTCATTTAGGCAGGCACATCAGCTACACAATCACAAGAAGATACTCTCTTGATCGTGTCCTGTAGCTTTGGCAGACTAATTGCATCAAACATGTTTTCGTCCTCAAATTTAATGACCTTTAATCTCAGCATGAGTCAAGAACTGTCTGTAGTTATTTAAAAAATAATATTATTTATACAGAGTCTCACTGTGTATCCCTGGCTGGCCTGCAACTCATCAACCTTAAATAGTATGGAAGTCTGAGCATTCCAGTCAAAGAGTAACAGGAACAATAAAGATGGGTGATAAGAGATTGAATATTATATTAAAAAGGAGTCACCTGCCATATTGAATATCTAATGGTTCTGGCAAGTTCCGTGTTTTATAACAACATAGTATCCCAGGCTTCCCTTAGTGCTCATATGTAAATAGGGGTTAGGCATTACTGCTTGTGTAAGCATTTAGAATTTCTAGCATGTGACATTGATACTCTATGATTCCTAATTTAATGTGACAAATTTGATTCAGTACTTCAAATTGTTTTTATATGTTCAGAGAAATCCAAAATACAATGAAAATAAAGTCAGACATGATCAGCTACAAATTTCCTTCAAATAAGTTCATCAAAAGAGACCCACATGTTCATCTCACTTAGACTAAGTTTAATGTCAAAAGTTAGCCATAAATATAATATCTTTAATATGTTTTAAATGCCTTGATCTAAATATGTTTATTTAATAATGTAGGTAAAACTAAAAAGGGATTGTCACATACTAACAGGTAGATGCTTTGTTTTGGATAGATAAAAGAAATTACAAGGAAACAGAAAAAAGAGATGTATCATTAACACATGACTTTCACATGTTTCTTCAGAGAAGATGAGTTATAGCTCAGGAACAAGGACAGAAGGGAGGTGGAAGGCAGGATGAAGCGGGGGCTGAAAGGACTCAAACAAAGAGAAACTAAGACATGGAAAAAGAGAAACTTCCCCATTTGTATGCTTATATTCGCCGAATGTGGCCAATCTTGCTTTAATATATTTGATGCCATTTCAAAATTTAAACTTATGAAAGATCATAAGGAGTTTGTATTTTTATTTACTAGTTAGGATTACTACAACAAGCCTTCTCTTTTGTATGCCAACTAAAAATTAATAAGAACTATAAAAGAAGCAGGTTTTCTTCTAGTAACTAGTAAAATGGAAGATTTTTAGCTAGACAAATACTTGTAGAGATACATTCACCATAACAGCTTAATTCCCATTGGCTTGAGGACTGGATTAGTGATGAAAGGAATATGAAGTATTGATATATGTGAACAATGTAAAAGAATCTCAAATTCACTGTGATAATAAAAGATTCCTGATACAAAGATATGAATCATTTACAAGAAATATTTTTAAAAAGTGGACTCACTGACTCACGATAGAGATTCAAGATTCTAAGGATAAAGTGAAGATGAGAGAACTATCAAATGAGAATTTGAACAACTATGACAAAATTATGTGATTTCTGAATAAATTTTTAAAAAATTAATGAGTTTTGAAGAGAGTACTGGCTTGGGATGTTAACTCTTGAGTCACACATACAAAGTACACATGTGGCCCATAAAACTGTTATGCACATTGTGAATCCTGTGAGCTGTTGGGTTATAGAAGGACTACAGACATGAACTGACAGTCTACATGACTATAAGACAAGAAACAAAGTTTTGTCTGCTAGGTAAACACCACATGGAATGACCTTATTATCAGCAATCATGAGTGTTCTCTATTCAGATGAGGGTGCAGGAAGCAATCTGTATGAGCAGAGAGTGAGCATATTCCACAGTGTCTGGGATGTGCATGTATTAGTTTCTGATCTGTATCCTAAGAAGCTCAGTGTTAGATAAAATGTGTCTTGTGTGTTTGACTGCCAGCTAAATATTATCACATGATAGGACTTTAATAAAATATTGATTGAACCTCTCTCTGTCTCGGTCTATGTCTGTCTCTGTCACCATGTCTGTGTCTCTTTCTTTGTCTCTCTGTCTCTGTCTCTGTCTGTCTCTTTCTCTGTCTCTGTCTCTCTGTGTGTCTCTGTCTCTGTCTGTCTATCTGTCTGTCTGTCTGTCTGTCTGTCTGTCTCTCTCTCTCTCTCTCTCTCTCTCTCTCTCTCTCTCTCTGTGTGTGTGTGTGTGTGTGTGTGTGTGTGTGTGTGTGTGTGTGTGT
>OU015743.1:54268778-54297940 GCA_907169655.1 Acomys percivali | reverse complement strand
TGTGTGTGTGTGTGTGTGTGTGTGTGTGTGTGTGTGTGTGTGTGTGTAGTTTGGCATCAAATATTTTCCTCAATTATTCTCTGAGTTTGGAGAGAGAGGGATAAAGCCTCTATTTTCTTTGATCAAGAATTTTATGCATGCATATTATGTGTTTTGATGAAGTCCAATTAAGATAGTCTCCACTCCAGTTTATTCCTCATCCCACTATCCATTGCCTTCCAATTTCATGTGTTCTGTCTTTCTTCTAGAGCCACAAAGTTCACACAGTGGTTCCAGTATGTGCATGGTGTGTAAGGCCATCTGCTGGAGCACAGGTCATTCTACAGGTAACTGTATCCCTGCAGAAAACTGACTCTGCCTCTCCGGGCAGCCATCAACTGCCAGCTCTCATCTGGAGTGGGATTACCCAAAGACTTCCTTACTCTACTCTGGTATTTTGTTGAGCTTGAACTTGTGCATGTCTTGTGCTTTCACTCACAACCTTTATCATTTCATATGTGAAACTCTCATCTGATGCCTTTTCTGGCCTGCACAGACACTACACAAATATGTGTACACATACAAACATCCACATAAAATACCTTTCGAAATAAAAGAAAATAAATAAAAGGAATCAATATTTTAAAAAGGAAAGACATTTATTTCAAATAGTTTCTGGGTATTTATAGTCACCAACATTACACACACATACACACACACACACACACACACACACACACACACACACACACACAGAGGTGTTTCAAGACAGGGTTTTTTGGGTAGCCCTGGCTGTCCTGGACATGCTTTGTAGACCAGGCTGGCCACAGAGATTCACCTGCCCCTGCCTCCCAAGTGCTAGTATTAAAGGCATTTGCCATCATGCTCAGCTGCAATATTCTTCATAATGTAATTAAATACAATACTAAAGGTTGATGCTGTATTAACATTATATCTATATATACAGCTCTAGAATTTGAATAAGTTAACCTCTCTTTTTCTCAGTTTCCATTTTACAGCTGTCAACATTGACTTGTCAGTAGGCATGCATTAGAAATTTACATGTGAATATATGACACAAACCTTGCATATCAAAGGTAAGAGAATGCTGATTCTTATAGATCTAAAAACCATTTCCTCACATTTCATAATTTCTCCTCTCTCTATTTCTTTTCAATTACTATATTTAAAATAACTAATACTTAGGATCAAACTATGATCACTAAGCATACTAGTAGTATTTTATGTGTTAAAATAATCATAAATATCTTTGCAACAAAATTTTAGGTTGTTTTTATGATAATGTATAGGAATTGTTGCCACATTTTAATTCTCTTTGTATATAAAGAAGTAAACTGGTTTGTATGTTTTATTTTGAGATTATGATATAATTACATAATTTCTCCCTTTGCTTTCTCCCTTTAAAACATACTTATACATTCTTTCCTTAAAATTTATTTATTCACTTTACATTCTGGTCCCATACCTCCTCACTACCCAATCCCATCCTCCTTCCCTCCCCCCCCCCACAAACGTCCCATCTCCCACTCCTTAGAACAGAGGAGGCCCCCTTTCCATCTTCCCCAGCTCATCAAGTCATATCAGGATTGAACATGTCCACTTGTGGCCTGGCAAGGCTGTCAGAGACAGCTCCTGCTCCCCTTACTAGAGGACCCACATGAACCCTGAATTCTCAAATGGCTACATATTTTTAGGGTGCTCAAATATGGGTGCTTAATTAGTGCTTCAGTCTCAAAAGATCCCTTTGGTCTCTGATGATCTTCTTGTGAAGTTCCTGTTACCTCAAGGTTCTTTTCTTATACCCATATGTACTTCCTTACTCTTTTTATCCTGGGACTTCCTATTGGGACGCTAGGTGAGAGAGGTAAGGAAGAATGGGGAAATAGAATGGCCCAGAGGGTCCTAGAAACCTACCAGAAAACCATTAAAGCTGGCATATCTGGACCCAGGCTGATCAGCTCAAATTACTATACCAACCAAGGACAATGCATCCAGTAAACCTAGAACCCTTATCCAGATCAAGCCAATAGACACCACATTCTCCACAATTGTGTGGAGAGAAGGGACTGACTCAGACATGAACTCTCGTGCCCCTATTTAACTACTTTCCCTTGGTGGGGATACTTGGTGACACCCAAAGGAAGAGTAAGCAGGCTACCAGGAAGAGACCTGATAGGCAGTGATCTTATAGTGGAAGACGAGGTCCCCTTCTGTCACAGACCTAAGGGAGGATAATAGAATGAAAATGGGAGGGAGGGGGAACAGGAAGATACAAGTGAGGGGACAACAATTTAGGTGTAATATGATTAAATTACTTAAATAAAAAATAAAATATGTATTATTTGGTTTGTTAGTGTTTAATTTATTGAGTTCTTTATATATTTTGGATATTACCCTTTTATAAGATATAGAATTGGTGACCTTTTCCCAGTCTGTGGGCTATATCATTTTGTTCTGTTGACAGTGTCCTTCTCCTTACAGAAGCTTTTCAATTTCATGAGGTCTCACTTATTAATTGTTGATCTTAGAGGCAGGGAAGTTGTCTCTTGGGCAAATAGGTTTGAGGTTCTCCTCTACGTTTTCTTCTAACAGATTTTAGTGTGTCTGGTTTTATGTGGAGTTCTTTAATCCACTTGGACTTGAGTTTTGTACAAGATGATAAATATGGATCTATTTGCATTTTTCTACATGTAGACACCAAGTTAACCAGCACCATTTGCTGTCTTTTTTTCTGCTATATGGTTTTGGCTTCTTTATTGAAAAGCAAGAGTCCTTAGGTGTGTGGGTTTATTTCTTCATCTTTGATTCGATTCCATTGATCTGTTTCTATGCTAGGACTAAGTAGGTTTCTTATGACTGTTGCTCTATAGTACAGTTTGAGATCAAGGATGGAGATACCTCCAGAAAAGCTTTTATTGTATAGGATTATCTTAGACATTCAGGACTTTTGGTTTCCCATATGAAGTTGCGAATTGTTCTTTCAAGGTCAGTAAAGAATTGAGTTGGCAATTTGGTGGGAATTGCATAAAATATGTAGATTGATTTTGGTAAAATGGCCATTTTTACTATATTAATCATACTGATCCATCAGACCCATGAGAGATCTCTCTGTCTTCTGATATCTTCTTCAATTTCTTTTTTCAGAGACTTGAAGATTTTTCATACAAATCTTTCATTTGCATGGTTAGAGTCACACCAAGATATTTTATGGGTTTTGTGGTTGTTGTAAAGTGTAAAGGTTCCCTAATTTGTTTCTCAGTCCATTGGTCTTTTGTATACAGGAGGGTTACTGAATTTTTTTAGTTGATTTTGTATCCAACCATTTTGCTGAAGTTTATCAGTGGTAGGAGTTCCTTGATAGAATTTTTGGGGTCACTTATGTATACCATCAGATCACCCATGAATAGTGATACTTTGACTTCTTCATTTCCAATTTGTATCCCTTGACCTCCTTTGGTTGTCTTATTATTATTGCTCTAGCTAGGACTTCAAGTACTATATTGAAGAGATATGGGGAGATTTGAAGGCCTTGTCCATGACTTCCGAGCAATTGATTTCAGTTTCTCTTTCTTTAGTTTGATGTTGGCTATAGGCATGCTGCATATTGCTTTTACTATGTTTAGGTAAATACCAACAAACTATATAATCTCATTAAAAAGAAGGATGTTGTGGTTAATTTATCAGTATGGCCTAATAAAGTATATTATCAGGCCTATAATTATTATTATGGCAGTATTTTCTAACCCACTAGCAATCAAGACACAGACACCTGTTATATTTTAAAATAGCCTTAGTTAACCTGAGGCAGGGCAGATATTAATCCCCTACTTCCCATAGTGGTGCAGATATGGAATACCTGTCCTAATCCCATGCCATCTGGTTCTAATAATTTCTATCAAGCTACCTCCCATCCATAATCCCATATAATTGATAATGTTCTTCATCTGGGCCAAATCCTCCATCCATACCAGCTATGTGTTTCTCCTCCATCTAACCCATGGGGGCACCCTTCTTCCTCTTCTCCTCTCTTGAATCTCTCTTCCTTCCAAGATTCTCTCTCCCTCACCCTTGAACCCTAGACATACCTATCCCATTTGCCCTGCCCAGGTGTGATGGCCTTTTATTAGGTTAGGCTCTTAGACAAGGTACAAGTGGTTCACAGAAACAGCAAGCAGTAGTTATCATCAAAATACATCAGACCAACCTCCAAGAGCAGCATACAGAACTAAACAGAAAATTCTCAACAGAAGAATATCTAATGGCTGAGAAATACCTAAAGAAATGTCCTTAGTCATCAGGGAAATGCAAATCAAAACAACTCTGAAATTTCATCTTACATCCATCAGAATCGTTAAGATCAAAATCTCAAGTGACAGCATGTACTGGGGAAGATGTGGAGAAGGGGGAATACTCCTGTGTTGCTGGTGGGAGTGCAAACTTGTACAACCACTTTGGAAATCAATCTGGTGTTTTCTAAGACAGATGGGAACAGTGCTATCTCAAGACCCAGCTATACCACTCCTGGGCATCCCCTGAAAGATATTCCACCATACAACAAGCATATTTGCTCAACTATATTCATGGCAGCTTTATTCATAATATCCAGTATCTCAAAACAATCTATGTGTCCCTTAACCAAAGAATGGATAAAGAAATAGTGGTGCATTTATACAATGGAATACTACTTAGCCATTAAAAACAAAGAAGCCTCAAGATGAGTCCTGATAGACTGTGGTCAGACAGAGGAGATGCAGAGCTTTTGGAGCTCTAGGAGAAAGGAATCAGGCAGAAAAGGGAAGGAGGGTGGGAACAGGAAGATAAGAAGAGAGGATTGTAATAGAGATGTAACATGAATAAATTAAAACAAAAACAAAAACAAACAAACAAAAACAAAGAAATCTTGAAATTTGCAAGCAAATAGATGGAATTAGAAAATATCATCCCAAGTGAGGTAATGCACACTCAGAAAGACACACATGGTATATACTTACTTATAAGCAGATGCTAGCTATAAAATTCAGGATAACCACACTACAATCCACAGACCTAACAAAGCTAAATAATGAGGATTCTAGAAAGGATGCATAATTCTCATTGAGAAGGACAACTAGAATAGACACTGGAAGTGCTTAAATAGAGGGATAAGGACTGGATCCTACATAGAGGTTCTCTGAAAGATTCCATCCAGCAGGAGATCAAAGCAGTTGCTCAGAATCACAACCAAACTTTGGGGCAGAGTACAGGGTGAATGAGGGAAGAGTTGGGGGATAGAAAAATCTTAAGTGGATAGGAGCTTCCACAAGAACAAGAACAGAGGCAACAAATCTGGGCCGAGGGGGTTCCTATAGAGACTGATACAAAAACCAAGAGAGGTCCAACACCCCCTGCTTAGATGTAGTTGATAGGCAGCACAGTCTACCTATGACCTCCACAATATGGAGACTAGGGGATGCCTCTGACATAGATCCTGTTCCTTATTCATTGATCACTTCCCCTTGGAGGGGCAGCCATGCCAGCCCACAGAGGAAGAGGGTGCATGAAGTCCTTATGTGACTCAATAGGCTATGGTCAGATCTTGAGTGAAGAGGGCTCCCCTTTTCTGAAAAATAAGGGAAGGGATTGGAGGGGAGAGTGAAGAAGACAGGGACCAGGAGGAGACAAGGAAAGGGCTCCAATCAGGATGTAAAGTGAATAAATTAAAAATAAACAGACTTAAATTTAAAAAGGGAAAAATAAGGGCTTCTTTTTCCCAAATACTTCTAGATACACCTGGCTCAGTCTGTATGTTACTCATATGTATGTCTTCAGAGCTGACAGCTTGGTATTGGAAAAATATTTGGACATGGTCATATTTCTGGAGTAAAATGTACAGTTTTCTAGGCATATGCCAATGAATGGGTGGTATAATAGTGTCACAGGTAATATATAATATTGCTGTTTTTAGAATTCATCACACCAGTTTCCAAAATGGCCACAACACTTTGTAATCTTACCAGCAGTGAATATGGGTCCCTTTCCCTGTCCTCTCCAGCACTTGTGTCAGATGTTCTGCGTATCTTTGCCTTTCTGACTGGGGTAAGATGAAAACTCAATTGTTTTATTTGCGTTTTAGATATATCTTAGCCATTGTTTTTCCTTTGAGAATTCGCTCTTCAGGTCTCAGACACACTTACATTTTTTTATTTGATTTTTGAGTTCTTGACATATTCTTGGTGTAAATCATCTGTCAGATATGTAACTGATATTCTCTCCCATTTAGTGAGCTCCTACTCAGCACAGTTTCCTTAGCTGTACAGAAGCTTTTTAAGTTTATGAAGTCCCACCTATCATTGACTTTAATTCTTGGGCAAATGGTGGCCTATTCAGAAAGACATTTCTTAAACTTATATTGTGTTGGGTACCAGGTACATTTTCATTGTAGCATTTCAGGTTTCATTTTCAGATGTTTGATCCATTTGGAGTTAGGGTTTTTTTGTTTGTTTGTTTGTTTTTGTTTGTTTATGTTTTGTTTTGTTTGGCAAGAGATGGATACAGGTCTAATTTTACTCTTCTGCATGTTGAAACCCAGTTTTCCCAGGACCATTTGTTGAAAATGCTTTATTTTTTTCAACTTATCTTTTTGGTATCTTTGTCAAATATTAAGAGTTTTTTTTTTTTTTTGGTCCTTAATTTTGTTTATTGATGTACATGTCTGTTTCTCAGCAAGTACCATATTTATTATTATTATATCTCTGTAATATGGCTTTATAATATACTTCAATATCTGGAGTAGGAGATCTGGGAGACTCACCAAGCTAGACCCCAGAAAAAGTAGTGAGACTTCTGTCTGGGTGGAGAAGTTCTAGACACTTTTTAAAAAATGCTTGAACCATTTCTGTTTGAGTTTCATGGCCACAATATTTATATCATTTCTATTTGCTCTTCTATCTCATCCTACTCCTTCAGTATCCCCTAATCCCCTCTCAATTACATGTCCTTCTGTTCTTTTCTGTAATTATTAGCTCTTAGGCTTGGGACACATATCAGGGGATTTGACTATGAAAACAACTGACTACAATTTTCTCATCAGTCTTTAATTGTCCAAAGCTCTTCAACTAGGCTGTGGTCTTGAGAAACTTTCCCCATCCAAGTTACCATAACAACTTGTATGTCTTTGCACAGGTCTTGTGTTTGTTATAATATTGTTGAGAATTGGATAGCTTTCATTTATTTAAAGGCATAACTGTGTGTATATAATGTGTTGATATGTATAAAATTAATAAATTTTCAGGTATTTGGAAGATTATCAAAATCTGATGCTAGTAATTATCATGAGATTTATATTTTTCAAATATTATTCAGTAAAGAAGATAATAATCTTCATGAAATGTATGATGAAACCATATCTTATGGGTAGCCACAAAAATATATAATCCTAAAACTATTTACTGACTCAAGTAATTCCTTATGAATTACATGATGAAGACTACAGGGACTGAAAATTTATCTATGCACAAATGTTGGATCTTTATGATGCATATAATGTTTCTTAGAGTTTACTAAGTACAAATGCTTAGAATGAGTTATTGTTTTTTCTTTTTTTATTAAATTTATATTATTTTATTTTTTATGTTTTACATATACATGTATATTATTACACATATATACAATAAGCTACCTATAGCAAGAAGAACCAGACACAATCAGGAATTGTACAATGTTACATTCTAAGTATTTTGGCTATTTGTATTTGACAGCCTTGATGAAACACCTTTCCTATGTTGGTGTATCTAAAATTCTGAACGTAAATCAATATCTATCATATCTCTATCAACTTAAAGCACCTATATAGCCCTACATATGGTCACAGGTCAGTTGACTGTGACTTTAGTAGTTATTTTCAATTTTTTCTCTTTTCCAAGTTTTTAGAGAGGCAAATAATAGATTGTAAGGTAAAAAAAAAAAGTTGCCTAAACAAAACTCAAGTCCAAGTGGTTTAAACACCTCAACATAAAACCAGAGACACTAAATTTAGTAAGAAGAAAAGTGGGAAAGAGCCTGGAACACATTGGCATAGGAGACAACTTCCTGAACAGAACTCCAACAGCCCAGGCCTTAAGGTCAACAATTAATAAATGGGGACTTGTGGGGCTGAGAAGCTTCTGTAAGGCAGAAGACACTGTCAACAGAACAAAGCAATAGCCTGAAGATTGGGAAAAGATCTTCACCTACCGTACATCTGACAAAGGTCTAAAATCCAAAATATATAAAGAACTCAAGAAATTAAACACCACCAAACCACATAGCCCAATTAAGAAATGGGCCTCAGAACTAAACAGAAATTTCTCAACAGAGGAATGTTGAATGTCTGAGAAACAGTTAAAGAAATGCTCAACCTTCTTAGTCATCAGGGAAATGCAAATCAAAATGACTCTGAGATTCCATCTTACACCCATCAGAATGACTAAGATAAAAAACCCAAGTGATACCATATGCTGGAGAGGATGTAGAGAAAGAGAAACACTCCTTCATTGCTGGTGGGAATGCAAACTTGTACAACCACTTTGGCAATCTATCTGGCACTATCTCAGAAACCTGGGAATAGGGCTTCCTCAAGACCCAGCTATCCCCCTCCTTGGAATATACCCAGAAGATGCTCCTCCACACAACAAGGACATATATTCAACCATGTTCATAGCAGCCTTATTCATAATAGCCAGAACCTGAAAACTACCTAAATGTCTCTCAGTTGAAGAATGGATGAAGAAACTGTGGTACATTTACACCATGGAATACTTACTACTCAGCTAACAAAAAGAAGGAATTCCTGAAATTTGCGGACAAATGGATGGAACTAGAAATGATCATACAAGTGAGTTAACCCAGAAGCAGAAAGACTCCCATGGTATATACTCACTTTACTAGCCCAAAAGGCATGTCCCATGAAAGTCTTCACTTACAAAGAGATTGGGATAGATGTGAGGACATCCTATTGGGACTCTAGGTAAGAGAAATATAGCAGAATGGGGAAATGGAAGGATCCAGAGGGGCCTAGAAACTGACAAGAAAAACATCAGGATGGGTGGATCTGGGCCCAGGAGAGTCTGCTCAACCTACTGCACCAAACAAGGACAATACAAGCAGTAAACATTGAACCCCTACTCTGATCTAGCCTATGGACAGGACTTTGTCCACAGTTGTGTGGAGAGCAGGGACTGACTCTGACATGAAATCTGGTGCCCCACATTTGACAACTTCTTCTTGGTGGAAAGGCCTACTAGCACTCAGAGAAAGAATAAGCAGGCTATCAAGATGAGACTTGATAACCTATGACCATATGTTGGAGGAGGAGGTCCCCTTCAGTCATAGACCTATGGGAGGGGAATAGGGTGAAAGGAGTAGGGACGGAGGAATGGGAGGATACAGTGATATGATGACAATGGAGATATAATCTGAATAAATTAATAAAAACACATACTATATAATTCTACTAATATGAGGTACCTAGAGTAGTTTTTTTTAAAGAAAGTAAAAAAACAAACCTATATAAGCAGAAGTAAAATGATCACTGCCATAAAAAAAAATTGCCTAAACTCCACAGAGATAATATTTATCACTTAACACTGACAAAATCACCTCAAAAAGTCATAGAACTATGGAAGAAAATAAAACTTTATATTCCCATTGCTCTCTAGTACAGACTATGTACATTATGAGCTAGATTTTAGTAATAGGAATAATACTGTGCTGTTAATGAAGGGAAAACAACTTACTTATTTCTTTGTTTCTGTTCCAAAGGGGTTTAGATTGGGATTTTGGAATTAAATATTAGGAATTACTCCATTGTAGAAATATTTATCTAAAATCAAGCTTATTACATACTATATTTTTGGTTCAAAACATAAAAATTCAATTTATTTTCAGTATTAAAGAAATAATGGTGGGACTATAACACCTGTTCTTTTCAAAACTGACTTAATGTCTCCAGCCTTGAGTAAAGTCCAGACACACAGGCACTTAAAATGCTAAACATGTGGCATGATGGAAGATGTAAGCATGGACGACCTGAGGTGAAGAAAGGATACATGTTATTTCAGCACTGAGGGCAGGAGAAGGCCATAAGACAACACTCATAATGTCTTACAGGAGAAAGTTATACATAAATTAAAACTTAGAAAGTTTTCAATTAAGCAGGGAAAAGTTACATTAACTGAGTCTAATAATGTGATACAACAAACTATCAACTTCTGGCTCAGATATAGGATGTAACTCCAAGAGCTTGTATACTCAATATTTGTTTGGTCTTCAGCTTGTAGACTTAGATTCAGGGAAGTGAGTGTATCATGTGGGCTCTGATATCAATGAATTAGTCTTATATAGATTATAATTTGATGATATTATTAGGAGATTTTAAAACATGCTTACTTGGAGCTACTAGGAGGAAGTCAGCCACTGAAGGTGTGTTCTGTTCTGTATCCCATCTATGCTGCCATGAAGTGATCACTGTGCCTGGGTACATGCTCAAAACCATTTTTCTACATTAATTAGTTTAATGCAATATATTCAGAAGTATCATATAATGTCTATGCCCTGTTTCAGCTTCAATTTTAATGATGAAGTCACCTCTATGAATCATGCTCATTTAATTTATACTTCTTCTTAATTTATTTCTAAAATAAGGATGTAAAGTAGCTGATTTCATTATGGTATCTTTTTGCATCCATTTACTTGGTTGATCCTCCTTACTCTTTCTCGTGATTTGTCCCTTCTTCACCACCATAGCTATTGCTCTCCCATCCCCAACCATATCTTCCCACTTGCATGTCTCATGCATTTTATGCCCTTTCTCACCTCCTTACTTAAGACCATTTTTTTCACACTCATTGTCTTCTTTCTAGTTTTCTGACATACGTTCATATTCACTTCCATATAACTGCACATATAAAAGTTAGAAGATAGGATTTACATATAAGGACAGATAACTGTATTTTTCTTTGTGGGTCTGTGTTATCTCAACTAAAATAATACTTTCTAGATCCATACATTTTTTCTTTAAATTTTGTACATTTATTTCTATTTATAGCTGAATAAAATTCCATTGTGTATATGTAGCACACCACACTGTCAATCTCCGTTCATCTGAGGATGAACATTAGTGTGAGCAGAATAGAAATAAACATGGTTGTACAAACAACTCTGTATTTAGAATGTAAATTCCCTTAGTGTGTTTTTATAGTTATATGACTACTCCTTGTAATTATCACAAGAACTGAATTGAATCTATAATTTACTTTTGGTAGTATGAGCATCTGTATAATATTAATTGTACCAAGCCAAGAGCACGGAAACACTTTCCAACATTTTGTATCTTATCATTTTCTTCTTCATTGCTATATGTTTTCAGTGTACACATGCTTGTCTTTGGGAAGGGTGTTGTTTGATGCTATTGTGACTCTTACTAGGCAAAATTCATTGTAGATATTTTTAAGTTTCTGATATTTAATGTTGATTTTGTATTCTATAACTTTATTGAAAGTATCTATCAGACATGAAAGCTTTCTGGTGTAGCATGTATGGTCTCTTAAATATAGAATTATGTCATCTACAGATAGAGATAATTTTATATCTTCCTCCTTTTTCTCTATTTTTATATGTTTCTCTTGACTGTTGATCTCACTAAGGATTCTGAAATTATATTAAATAAAATTTTTGGGTAGATACCCTTCTCTAACTCCAGATTTTAGAGGAAACATTTTTAGTTTTACCTATTTTATAATATTGACAATAAGTTTATCATATTAAACCTTTTTTATGTTGCGGTATGTTCCATCCAATCCTAATTTATTTTACTACTTTTATGATATAGACATGTTGAACTTAATCAAACACGTTCATATCTATTGAAATCATAATTTTATTTCTATTCTTACATCTATGTATGTGATGCACTACATTTGTTTCAACATGCTGAATCAATTTTGTATCTTGGCCTGAAAAAAGTCTTGATTGTGATATACCATCTTCTAAACGCTGATAGCTGTATAATTCCAGAGAAAGTTTTAGTAAATGGTTTTGAGCAACATATTTTCTTCATCACTATTGTGAGGAAGACAGATTCTCTTTTTTGGTAAGCACTATTTAAACCTAATATAATTAATTTCAAAATAGAATTGAGTTCGCTATAGACATGTTACTAAAGCACTCCACCCAACATTAGCTTCTACCTTCTGCTCCCAAAGCACCAACCAATGAAAAAAATGAGTTAGTAGGAAATAACTCTGCTATGGAGGAGTTAGAGTCAACTTCCTGGACTCAACTGGAGATAAATCTCTAAGAAAGGAAATAGCTACAAAACTCTCTTTCATGGTGTACCCTTTACTGGAGGGATGAAGAGACATTGTTGATATAGTCCTGCTCCATGAAATTAGATGAGATCAAAAGTCTATCACTCTTTCAATTCCTAAGAATCCTTTTATATCTTGGTTCCAAAAAATGCTCACAGACCTAGCATCTCTGCTAGTGCAGTGCCAACATAAGTACTTTGCAGAATTGAGTCCCCTGCCTAGTCTTTTACAAAAGTAGCTTCATCTAAGTGTGTAACAGTTATAATGAAAGGCATCCTGCTCACACACTGCAGATGCAAAGGAAACAGATAATAGAACACGATAAAAGACATTTCTAAAACTTTTTATTAAAGACAAAACATCATTTTCTTCCTGATGCTGGTAGGTTTTAATTTTATAAAGAGAGACTTCAGACATTGTGAGTTTCTCATTTTCTTAGTTATTGAAGTTTTAATGTATTTGAAACATATAAAACAGTGGTAAACTCAAAAACATAAGTAAACAGGCATCAGCCATTTGACTTTATAACAGTTATAAATGAATGAAATTTTTTAATGAGTAATGTCAGCGTTTATATGTTTTATAAATAAGTGAATTTCAGAAACAACATAATTTTGCTTCTACTACTTTTATAAAGATGTGTGTTTGTGTGTGTGTGTGTGTGTGTGCGTGTGTGTATGTGTCTATCTGCCTGTCTTTCTGTCTGTTTGAGTGTATGCCACATGTGGATGTTTATCCACAAAGGCCATAACAGAGAATAAAATTGCCTAGAGATGAAGTTCTGACCCACTCAAAATGAGTTCTGGGAACTGAAACATGTTTTGCCCTTGTGTGTTACATTATCTATCAGTAGATAGATAATAATCAGTGTCTGGTATTTTGGTGCATTTTTGAATAAAATAAAGGCTACTTTAACACATGCACCACGGTGCTTTGATGGTTGATCTAAAAAATAAAATAGTTGTTAAGTGATCAATGGGCTGTTGTACTAAGATGAATTTGCTGAACAAAGATATAACTTATACTTAGTGAACCAGAGTAGGATAATGTGAGAAACTATAGGGCTCTCAGAATAACACATGATGTTTTTTACTTATAAGCTTTATTTCTGGAGGTTAAAAATTTTCAGACAGTGGTTTGCTGGGGGGTAATTGAAACTACAGAGAGTAGCTGTGGGTGAGAGAACTGATTTAATGAATCCATCTGACTTTTCTCACAGAAATTAATATATTTTACCCTTTACTTATCAAACCTATTATTATGAAAAATATCCATTACTTTAAATATACTCAGCATTCTAATAAGGTATGTGTGTCTTATTGTCGGTGTGATTAAATAAATAAATGTTTTCATATAGAAGTATTAGAATATTTTAATTTATAAGGTTCAGTGTTCTTCATAAAACATTGTTGGAGACTGGAAAAGTAAACAGCAATTATAAATGCTAAGATCCTTACAGTTTTTGAGAGAGCTGAATTTCATAGTATTAATTGTTAAATTGACAAAATCTGGAGTAATCTGGAAGAAGAATTTTCAGGTAGAATTATGAATGACTATCAAGATTAAGGGGTCTTTGTATATGTTTCTATCAGCTGCTGGATGAAACCTCTCAGAAGAGATATGTGCGAGGCCTTATCTGCAATCATAGAATAGTGTCAAAGGCTGGATCTCTCTCTGGTGGTGGGTCTCAAGTTTGGCATGTCATTACCTTGTCATTTCCTCAATCTCTGCTCCATTTTTATCCCTACACTTCTTGTAGGTAAGACAAATTGTGGGTCAAAGATTTTATAAGTAGGTTGGTGTCTTCCTGCCTCCACTAAGTACCACCATGCTATAAGAGGGGGCAACTTCAGACTCTATATCCCCTTATGTTAGGAACCTTGGCTAGAATCAACCCAATAGACAATTGGGAGCATCCCCATCACAGAGATACCCACAGAGATTTCTGTTCCACTTCCCAGTCCTTCCACCACTCCAGCTCTCCCTACACCTGATCCTCACCCCCATTAACCTATCTACCCCTAACCCACCAAGTTCCCTCTCTCCATCTACTTCAGCTGTCTATTTTATTTCCTCTTTTGAGTGAGATTCAAGCATCCTCTTCTGATCCCTCCTTGGCTTCTTTAGGGCCGTGGACTGTAGCATGGTTATACTTTATATTATGGCTAATATCCACATATAGTGAGTACATGCCATGTATATCTTTCTGGGTCTGAGTTACCTCACTCAGGGTGACCATTTCTGGTTCCATCCATTTGCCTGCAAATTGCATGATATCTTTTTTCTGATAGTTTAGTAGTATTCCATTATGTAAATGTACCACATTTTCTTTATCTAGTTTTTCAGTTGAGAGACATCTAGGTTGTTTCCAGTTTCTGGCTATTACAAATAAAGTCACAATGAACATAGTTGCATAAGTGTTCTTGTGGTATGGTGGAGCACCTTTTGGTTATATTCTCAGCAGTGGTTTAGCTGAGTCTTAAGGTAGATATGTTCCCAATTTTTAAGAGAAAATTTCAGTTTGATTTCCACAGTGGTTGTACAGGTTTTCACTTCTACCAGCAATAAAGGAGTGTTCCCCTTGCTCTGCATCCTTCCAGAGTGTGCTGTAATTGATCTTAGCCATTCTTGGGGGTATAAGAATCATTTTGACTTGCATTTTGCATAAGACCAAGGATGTTGAAGATTTCTTGATGTGTTTCTCATCAATTAGAGATTCCACCACTGAAAATTCTCTGTTTAACAATGTACACCATTTTTAATTGGGTTATTTGATTTGTTGCTGTTTAATCTTTTGAGTTCTTTATTTTTTTTTATTACCCCTCTGTTAGATGTAGAGTCGGTGAAAATCTTTTCCCATTCTGTTTTTATGTGGAGATCATCAATTCACTTTGACTCAAATTTGATGCAGGGTGATAAATATGGATCTATTTGCATTCTTCTACATGCTGACATCCAGATAGACCAGCATCATTTGTTTAAGATGCTTTTTTTCCATTGTATAGTTTTGGCTTCTTTGTCAAAAATCAGCTGTCCATAGATGTGTGGTTGTATTTCTAACTCTTTTATTCAATTCTAT
Organism: Acomys percivali; assembly: GCA_907169655.1. Lineage (NCBI taxonomy): Eukaryota > Metazoa > Chordata > Mammalia > Rodentia > Muridae > Acomys > Acomys percivali. The sequence continues at coordinate 54,282,538 of OU015743.1, read as the reverse complement.
TGATAAAACTTTCTGTTTTTTATACCAGTACCATGCAGTTTTTACTATATTGTTCTGTAGTACCAATTGAAATCAGGGACAGTGATACCTCAAGAAGTTCTTTTATTATACAGAACTGTATTTCGTATCCTGGGCTCTTCATTTTTCCATATGAAGTTGAAGGTTGCTCTTTCAATGTCTGTAAAGAATTGTGTTGTAATTTTGATGGGAATAGCATTGAATCTGTAGATTGCTTGTAGTAAGATGGCCATTTTTACTATGTTAATCCTACCAATTCATGAGTAAAGAAGATCTTCCCATCTTCTGATGCCTTCTTCAATTTTTTTCTTTCTTCAAAGACTTGAAGTTCTTGTCATACCAGTCCTTCACTTGCTTGTTTGGAGTTACAATAAGATATTTTATATTATTTGTGGCTATTATGAGGTGTTATTTTTCTAATTTCTTTCTTATCACAGTTATAATTTGTATAAAGGAGCACTACTGCTTTTCTGAAGTCAACTTTGTATCCAACCAAACACTGAAGGTGCTTATCAGATGTAGGAGTTCTCTGGTAGAATTTTTTTTAGGGGGAGGGAAACTTATGTATAATATCATATCATTTGTGAAAAGGAATACTTTTACCTCTTCCTCTCCAACTTGTATCCCTTTGATCTCTTTTATTTGTCTTATTGTTCTAGCTAGAACTTCACATACTATATTGAATAGACATGGAGTGAGTGGGCAGCCTTATCTTGTCTCTGATTTGAGTGAAATTTTTTTAAAATTTTTTATTAATTTATTCTTGTTACATCTCAATGGTTATCCCATCCCTTGTATCCTCCCATTCCTCCCTCCCTCCCATTTTCCCCTTATTCCCCTCCCCTATGACTGTTCCTGAGAGGGATTTCCTCCCCCTGTATATGCTCATAGGGTATCAAGTCTCTTCTTGGTAACCTGCTATCCTTCCTCTGAGTGCCACCAGGTCTCCCCCTCCAGGGAACATGGTGTAAATATGAGGCACCAGAGTACGTGTGAAAATCAGACCCCACTCACCACTCAACTGTGGAGAATGTTCTGCCCATTGGCTAGATCTGGGTAGGGGTTTAAAGTTTACCGCCTGTATTGTCCTTGGCTGGTGCCTTAGTTTGAGCAGGACCCCTGGGCCCAAATCTGCCTATCATAATGTTCTACATGTAGGTTTCTAGGACCCTCTGGATCTTTCTACTTTGCTATTCTCCCATGTTTCTCTCATCTAGAGTCCCAATAGAATGTCCTTCCCTCTGTCCCAGTTTCCTGGTAAGAGGAGGCTTTCGTGGGACATGCCCCTTGGGCTAGTATAGTTTTAAAGTTTCCCTCCATTTAATTTAATGTTGGCTATTGGCTTGCTGCCTTTATTGTGTTTAGTTATGTATATATAGTTGAATCCTTGATCTCTCTAAGACTTTTAACATGAATGGGCATTGGATTTTGTCAAACTTTTTTTTTCAGCAACTAATGAGATGATCATATGTCTTTTTTTTTTCTTTTCTGCTTGTTTGTGTTGTAGATTACATTGATGGACTTCCATATATTTAACCACCCCTGTATGATTTGGATGAAGCTTATTTGGTTATGGTGAAATCAATTTCTTTTATTGTATTTTCTACACTTGAGTTCCTTCTTCCTTCTCTTGAATTCTGTTGATGATACTTAGGTCTGTCATTCCTGTTGTCTTCCTTAGGTTTTCCATATCCAGCATTCCCTCAGTTTATATTTTCTTTATTGCTTCTACTTACATTTTCGGGTCTTGAAGAGTGTTAGTCATTTCCTTCACCTGTTTAATTGTATTTTCCTATATTTCTTTAAGGGATTTGTTCATTTCTTGTTGGATGGCCTCTATCACCTTCTAAGGTTGAATTTAAAGTAATTTCTTTTGCTTCAGCTATGTTAAGATATCTTGGGCTTGTTGTAATATGACAGCTTGGTTCTGGTTTTGCCTTATTTTCCTGGCTCTTGTCATTTGTGTTTTTATGCTGACATTTAGCCATCTAGTTGCCTCTTATATTGCCAGTTCTCTGGTAATGTTGGTCAGTTGTGGGTCAGAAATAGAGTCCAGGAGATCAGGTACAGTTTTCATGTGATGGGAGTGTTTTTAGGGGAGACTAGCTGCTGTCCCTAATGGCCAAAAGCTTTTGTCTATGCTCCATGCCTGTAGGCATCTGGGGATGGAGGCTGAGCTATGGGCTGGGAATGGGGTACACCATGGCTACATATTTAAATCAATCAAATCTGTAATGGATACAATTCAGCTTTGGATATGTAACAAATTTTTCAATAAAATAAAATTTATATTCTGTTCTTATATCCAGATGCTTGAGTTTACTTTTATTCTTATTAAATCATCTGACAGCCAATAAGTATAATCAATAAACATAATCCCATTCTATAAAACTTAGAGACCATGTTTGACTATTACAATAAATTTTATTTTAATATTTATGTTTATATCATGCTTCTCTAAAAACTTGAGAGCTTTTGCAGCATAACCAATTAATAAGACAGAAATATGCCTTTATTTTATCTCTGCAAAGCAATAAGATTAGTTTTATTATAAACACTGTAAGCAAGTAAGAACGTGACAACAAATAAGGAGAGTGCTTTACTGAAATGTTTAACATTTATATCTTCAATGGTTAAAACAGATTCTTCTTTTGTCTACAGGCATTTCTGCTTTCTCCAGCTGCTTTTTCTGAATCATCTCCTTTGAGAGAATCCATTTGGTATCTAGGGAGAAATTGGCCACATTCTCTATGAACTCTGTGTGAAAGCCAAAATATATTTTTCTTCTGAACGTAGCAGTCATGGAATCAATTTTTGTTGTAGTTTTACATAAGACAGATTTTTTTTTCAGTGTATCTGTTTTAGTGAACCAAATAGGTATCTAGATTACTGCTTGCTTTCCTGGGAAATCAATAAAGTCAGGGAGTGATGGAAATCTCATCTGTGCAAATCTTTCAGCAACAGTCTCAGATAACATGAGGAGTAGAGAGTGACTCAGTGCCAAATCTGATTGGTATAAAGTAACAGGTATTGGAGAGTAACCAATGAGGACATAGGAAAGCTAAAGAAATAGAAAAAGAAGGTTAGGTCCTGACCAAAAAGTGAGTAGTAATAACTAAGAATTTATATTTTTTAAATGTGAGTGATTAAAATACAATGTAACTGTGCTCAAGAAATTTTAATACAATAAAATTGAAATGCTAAATCCTCTAATAGAAAAAATAGAAAACACTCTGGAATAGATGAATAACACAGCTAATGAAGAAGAAAAGGTAAGAGAATTAAAAGAAAACAGTAGAAACCAAATACACAATTGCGGAAACTATGAATGTTTTTAAAGTTCTTTGATAAATCTGGGTTGAAGATCAAGTGAATGTCAAACAATTAACATATACAGGTTAAATCTTATAGATGGAAGAGAAAATCATATATTTATGCCATTACAGGAGAAGACTTGTTTATCAGCATCTCAATAACTGCACACATACTCTCATCAGCACCACAATGCCCTCAGATCCCTGACATTTAAATATAAATCTCAGCCAACAACAGCAGGATACACACCTTTCTGAGCATGGATTCAAACAGGTTGTAAAACACACAGACAAAGTAGGTACAAGAAGGACAATGGAATTAAACTACAGGTTAACTAGTTTACAGCCTAAGGAGAGCAGTGCCTCCTGCTCCCCACCTAGAGGGTCCATGGAAGGTGTTAGATCCAAACACATGGCCCGCACAAGGAATTTGCCCACCTTAGATTCCTCGGGAAAAAGGAATGTAAGAGCACAGTTTCATTTCTTGGATTCTGCTCAGGATTTCATCCATATTTGTGACCATCTTCAGGCACATGCCAAGAGAACTCGGAGTTTGCTTTGGATCACCCATGCCTGCCTCTCAGAGTTCTTCCTGGCATCTTTTTTGTCAATAAATTTTATCTTATTGTTAAAAAAAATTGCCACAGAGGAATAAAAAAGATAAATTTAACAAAGTTGGGAGAAAAGTTGAATCAGACTTTGGAAGTCAAAATTTCTAAACAGCTTATAAACATCTGAAAAATACTTAGTATAAGTTAAAACCATAAAATTTAAAAGTCATGATTTTCAATGGTAGAAAAAGTCAGGCAACTAGGACAGGGATAAGGACAATGGTGGGGGTTGGTCCGATGTATTCTCATGCTAAGTGCTGCTTGCTGTCTCTGTAACCTACTTAGCCTAGAGCTTAACCTGTTTGACAAATAAAGAGCCATCATACTAGGGCAGGGCAAATGAGATAGGCATGGCTAAGGTTCCCAGGTGTGGGGAGACAGAGACTATCTTGGGAAGAAGAGAGACCAGAGGAGAAGAGAGAAGGAGGCCACCATGGGTTAAATGGAGGAAAAGCACATGGATGGAAACTTGGACCAGATGAAGAACATTACCAAGTATTTGGGATTATGGATTGTAGTATGGATTATGGATTGACAGAAATTATTAGAAACAGATGGCATGAGATTGGGGCAGGTAAATGCCCCACTATGGGAAGTAGTTTAGGGGATTAATATCTGCCCTGCCCCAGGTTAACTAAGGCTCTTTTAAAATATAACAGGTGTCTTTGTCTTAATTGATTGCTAGCAGGTTAGAAAATACTGTAATAATAATAATTATAAGTGTAATATAAGCATTATTAGGCCATATTGGTAAATTAACAACAGACACAAGCTTCTAAATTAGAGCCTTATTCATAATCATCAAACTAAAACATACATTTTGAATGAGGAAAGCATAAATGAATTATGGACAAAAGTTTCTGAGAAAGCTACACCTGCACTGATGACCCTGCACATTGGTTGACTACAGCCTGGGGACTGGTGAGAGATGGGATGTTGTAGATTAAGTGCCAAATTCATTTTGGGCTATGCTCTAAGTCTTTTTCAAGGTCATTTATTATCAATGTCTGTTAAGATCTCACTAATTGATTTTGTTACTGCTAAGGTAAACCCATAGAGTCTACCAGTACAACAAGCAGACTGGATTCCTAACTTTTGCTGGCCCTACAGTCAAGAGTGCTACAAGATGATATTTGAAATCAATAGAAGAAATGTTTCTGTTCTGTATAGTAGCCACCTCCAAGATGGCCCCATCGATGTGTTTCATAAATCATTCATCTATTCTTTTTTTTGATTCTGAGACCCAACAGGTCCCTTCCCCATGAGGAACCATGTTATTCTATGCAACCTAAATCTGGACTCCTGGGCCTTTGTCACTCATAATGGCTTTGAAGGACCTCTCCTATGTAAATTAAAACAAAAGCTGTGTTTTAGATTGACCAATTTATAGCATAATAATGTAAAGGACACTGAATGCATGTGCTTATACACATGCCACACACACACACACACACACACACACACGCACACGCACACGCACACACACATGCACATGCGCACATACACAAATAACTAATAAACAAATAAGCATGGTATCTACAACATATTAGCTAATGTCACAGAAACACAGTAAAAAGATCCAGGCCCCAAATATTCCAAAATGTACTATGTGGTTCCTTTAACACAAAATAAAAGACAAAGTAGATATAATTCATGGTGTTAGGAGGTTGAATAATGGTAATCTGAGAAAGATGGCAATGCAAAAGGACACCTTTGGGATATCCATGTTATTTTATGTCTTGAATTCCTTGGTCACTATTTGTTCCTGTTCTCTGTGCAGCAATTTATGGAACTTTCTTTTTTGTGTGCTTTGGTTTTATGTGCTTTCCATAAACAGTGTATTTCAAGAAAATGTCCATTGATAAATTGGAAGATAAAGCCTTAAATTCTATTGTGTAGGAGACAGGTCTTGTCCCAGAACTCATGGCTTCTCACCATCATGTGATCTTAACCATTGCATTGAAAACACTAATATGCTTGTTGCTCTTAGAAGACTCATATATTTTAGTAGGGAAGAGATAAGTTGTTTATTTTGAAATTTTGATTTACATTCCAAGGGGTTTTGTAATTTCTGGTCTAATAGAGGAAAGAGCTTTGTCTCAATAATAAATGATCTCTCTGTGTCCTCACAGAGTTACAAAACATCCTGTCATAAAATTCTTTTTAGGTTTTCAGGGTAATTAATATTTCTTTCAAAGTCAGGCAATGCAGCTGGAACCCCTGTTTGAGAGTGAGTCCCTGAGCATAGTTCTCAGGCTCTGGATGGTTTAATACTCTTGTTTTTATTACAGGCACACTTTAGCACAAGCCATTCATAGACATTAACTATTTTTTTTCTGCCTCTCAGTTTTAGATACCTTTTAAGCACAAAACAAATAAAAATGTAAGCACAAACTTTTAAGTCATTGCAATATGAATGGTGTGCACTTGCTTAGGCTATTAAAAGGACAAGTTTACAAGTCAAGAATCTTCCTTATATACCAAAACAACAAACTGGATTTTTAACTTACCTATATGCACATAAATTCTAATCTATAAACTCTAACACAAATATTTTCCATTAATCTTGAAACAAAGTCAGAGAGACTATTATTTTGTCTTATTCCAGTGAATTTATAATTGTCAATTCTATCTTAACAGTTATACACATCAACTGTAAGATGCAACGCTAGCAATAGATCCTATATTTTGAAACAAATACAAGAAGTAGATTAGGTTATGCAGAAATCTGAGGTTTGTAGGTTTTAGGCACTGTAATATGTGTGGCAAATTTTAGCACAAATGTACTACTAAAGTCACTTGGGCTACATGGAAAAATGCTCACTGCACTGACTTTTGCTGAGTTTTCCCCAGATCTTGTCCACAAAGTCAGTTCTATTAGCTGATGAAATACACTGGTGGCCAAGTTCTTAATTATCATTCCTCATGCACAATTTTGTTCTCAGTCTCAGTTTGCCCATCCCCTCTTCTCCTTGACAAGTGTTTATGTGTTCTATTTTTTTGTTTTTTCCCCTCTCTCCAGTCTCCTTTCAGAATACAAGTAAGTCTATATGGCTTTGTATGAAAAAGAAAGAGGGAGTTGACATGTTGAGTAATGGAAAATAATTAGATGTGGAATCTGGAAGCTTGCCTTTCATTCCTAGTATTACTTCTTGGCTTTTTTTTTTAACACATTAATGTCTCTGAATCTCAGTTTCCTCATCTGTGAAATGTGGATATCAATGTTTATTCCAATGACCTCACTGGTTGTTGGGAAGGAATGAAGTAAATTTCAGTGCTCTGTGAACACCCATTGCATAATTTCAAGGTGTTACTCAAACCAAGATTACATGTGCCAGGTCATGGGGAACAGATTTCCCTCTATGTCTGACTCAATCGCTTGAGTTACTTTGAATTTATTTTCTGTTGGATCAAGAAATACTGAAACTCTGTCTACTGTTGCAATTTGTAAGGAATAAGAAAAGCTTAAGAAACTAAGAAAAGTACCTGATTTATTTGGATAAATGTGATTTTCAAAGGCTTCAAAAACTTTGTTTCTGATATTTATAGAATTAAAAATGAAGACGTAAAGAAAACAAAAGAACAAGAAGAAATTTCTTACAATCTGAAATCCTGACAATTGCTGTATTGAAATATATCAGGCTAGTTCAGAAAACAGGTCCTCTTAAAAATGTGCTAGGGGAAGGGGGATCCAAGGCCATTTGCTGATGGACCCTGGCTCTGCTGAAGTTCCTTTTAAGTAACTTGCAGCTCTTTTTCCCCATGACCTTACAATTTGGCTCCCATTGCCACTGGGAACCACTCTCTCAGTCTTTACTGTTTCCAGCATGTAACAGTGTTCTCCACCCTTATTTTCTGGCTCCTGCCAAAGCTTTGAGGTTTCCAAAAGGAAAACACAGGCCTAGGCCTCTCCAAGTGGCTCATGTGAACATCTCAAACCATTTGTTCCATTTATTAGGCTTGAAGACCAACTGTGGAGAAAACCTGTGGGGAAGCTCTTGGAGTGTTTACAACAGACTGATATGTATACTGTAGGCCACATTGACCCTTTACAGTCTTACGAATTTTTCTTAACATCTCTCTGACTGGTTATGAGCAGCGTTATTATTAATCATGCTAAGCTATGTACAGTTCCCACTCAGCTTAACCTATAGACATAGATTGAGAAAACACCCTACAGGAGGATAGAAGCTCCTCAAAGCAACTAAATTTAGTGTACTGGGACAATTATTTGTCCTATTTGCCTAGAGTTTTCAGGAAATACAAGATTCATACTGAAAAATAGAATATACTGGTCTCTCCTCTCAGTAATTTATATGTCACTTATTTATTATTGTATCAGACTTTGTATACTTGTAAATTATATTTTCAAAACTAACATGATATTTCTGGGTATATTCAAAGACAAATGTTGAAGATTGTGTGTGTGTGTGTGTGTGTGTGTGTGTGTGTGTGTGTGTGTATCAATATAAAAAGCAGGGAGGGGTGGAGAAGGAATACCATGACAACAGCAGCAGCAACAAAAACAACAACAATGTGAAAGAACAGGTATCAGCTCAGGAAACCCAAGACGAAGTTCTTGGCACAAAGGAGATTTATTTGTCCCAGAGGGCTGCCAACATGAATGATAGACCCTTTCTTTTAAAAATGTTCTCCCATTACTTTCCTTTTTCTAAAGCCTCCCACATATCCTTCCTTACTCTGTCAAATTCATAGGATCTTTTGTCATTAACTATTGTTACATAGTTATATGTATATTCGTTCATTAATATAATCTGTTCAGTTTGTATAATGTTACTTGTATATATGTTTTCAGGGATGACTATTGAGTATTGGATAAGTTCTTCCATGGGGAAAACTATTTTTCCCACTCTCAGCATTTCTTAGTTTCATGAATTTCTTTGTTATCTAGCAATCTCCCAATTCCAAGTAAAATTATAACTGACCTTGAATTTTTTCCAAAGAAAATCATGTTAGGCAATGTTTTGGATCTGAAGATATAACTCCCAGAAAATTTCATCTCAGTGATGCTGGTCTCTTCTTAATCAATGATAGTTTCTTAGCTCCATCTGACCAGCATCTATTGTCCAGCAGTGCAAAAGTTCTGTTTCCTTGATAGTCACAGCCAATTCTTAAGCTCCAGCTAACCAGAACTAGAGATTCTTCACACAAATGGCCCAATAGAATAATTGTCTCCCTCTGAAACTTCACAAGCTAGCCCTTCACTGCCTGCACTTTTCTCAACATTCTTATTTTTCAAGATGCTTCACAAAAGCCCACTCATCTCTAAACACTCAATGGCTTTTCTAGCTCAAAGTCCAAAAGTCCTTCCATAACCCTTCCCAAGACAATTTGGTCAAGTCTGTCAAAGCAATACTCCTGGTGCCAAATTGTCTCAGTTTGCTTTTTAATTTCTGTGACAAAACATCATGACCAAAAGCAAATTGAAGAGGAACAGGTTTTATTTGGCTTAGATTCCCATATCATAGTTCATCTATGAAGGGAATAAGGACATTGACTCAAAACAGGGCAGAAAACTGAAGACAGGTGTTGATGTAGCAGTCATGGAGGAGTCTGGTTTACTAGCTTGCTCCCCATGGATTGCTTAGCCTGCATAACTATAAAATTCAGAACCATCAGCTCAGGGGTGGCCTTCCTGCATCAATTACTAATTAAGCAAATTCCTTACAGGCTTGCCTCTTATGGAGGTATTTTCTCAATGGGGCTTCCTTCTCTCTGATGACTATAGCTTTCAAGTTGACATAAAACAAACTAGCAGGGTTTTGTTTGTTTGTTTATTTGTTTAATTCCAAGTGTCAGTGTTATTTCTTTAGAGTGTATATATGTCAAATTAAACCTTGTTGACTTTCAGAGAGAATTGTGTAATGAATGCTTACAGTCAGCTCAATCTTTATTTTGTATAATTAAAAATAGAGGGCTTACAGCCAAAATCTCAGCACAGATGGAGAGGAATTCTTAAAGTTCTACCTCTAGATGAAACACAATTGAAGGAGAGTAAGCTATCTTTGTAGGTTCTTTTTATATTTTTATTATTTATGGTTTTTGAGACAGGGTTTATCTTAGTAGCCTTGCCTGTACTCTACTCACTTTTTGGACCAGGCTGTCCTCAAACTCACAAAGTTCTGCCTGCCTCTACCTCCTTCATGCTGAGATTAAAAGCATGTACCACTATGACCAGCAAGTAAGCTATCTTTAGGATGAACTGAGAAGCTACTTATGTTCCAGTAGTTGGCCTTGTATCCATGCACATACAGGTAGAACTAAGTGGGCTCATTAGGGTTAAAAATCAAATAACATGAAATTGGTTGAGAAAAGTGGTGGGTGGAATAGGAAAAAAAGGAGCAGGTTTTCTCAAAATGCACTACAGGTTTGTATGAAATTCTTACACAACTTATAATACATATGGCTTAGAGATTGCTTGAAAATCTTTGATTTTCCTCTACCATGGTGCTTTACTATGAAAAGAACATGTGACTGAGCTTTAGGGACTGATGCCAAACATATGGTATCCACAACCAGCACTCATAAGCTTTGGAATGCTAATTGCTGAGGAGAGCCAAGTGAAATGCTCAATAACACACAGAGGGCCAGTTGAGGATTTCCTAATAGAGTGACTGCTTTAAGGCCTTTGTCATGTACAACAGGGAAATTTTAATGTTGCAAGATGTATCAAGATTAAAGACAGTGTATAAAGTATTGTGCATTTTTAAAATGTGAAAGCAAAATGTATTTTTTAAATATGAAGTTAAAATGTAACTTTCTTTCAGATTTTCCAGTTTTGTGGAATACAGGCTTTTGACTTAAGACCTAATGATTTTTTGGACTTCCTCAGTGTATGATATCATGTCCCCGTTTTCATTCCTGATTTTGTTAATTTTAATACTCTCCCTCTGCCTTTTAGTTAGGTTGAATAAGGGATTTTTCTATCTTGTTTATTTTCTCAAAGAAATTGATTCTTTGTATTGTTCTCTTTGTTTCTACTTTATTGATTTCAGCTCTGAGTTTGATGATTTCCTGTCATCTACTCCTCTTTGGTGTGTTTGTTTCTTTTTTTTCTAGACATTTCAGGTGGTCTGTTAAGTTGGTAGAATGATTTCTCTCCAATTTCTTTATGAAGGTGCTTCATAGTACAAACTTTCCACCCTGCCTACAAGATATGCCGAGATAAAGATAGAGCAGATACAGCAAAGATTGAGGGACGGTCCTACCAATGCCTGGCCCCACCCAAGATTGACCCCATGGTAGAGAACCAACCTCTTACACTATTAAGGATAATTTGCTATCCTACTTGCAGACTGGAGTCAAACAGAGTTGTCCTCTGAAAGGCTCTACTCAGCAGCACTTTGAAACAGATGCTGAGGCTCAGAGTCAAATATTGGGTGATGTGTAGGGAACCTTGTGGAAAGGTAAGTGGAAGAAGTAAAGGACTCAGAGGTGACACGACCTCTAGAAGAAGACTGAAAATCCACTAACCAGTGCTCAGAGGGCTCTGCTGAAACTGAAGCATCAACCAAGGATCTTGTGTGGACTGGACGTAGGTCTCCTACAATGATGTAGCAGAAAAGCAGCTCAGGATTCATGTGGAACTCCTAGTAAGAGGAATGGGGCCTGTTTCTGATATGGACTCTGATGCCAGCTTTTCAATCACTCTCCCCTGGCAGGACAGCCTTGTCAGGCCACAGGGGAAAAGGACATGCTCAGTCCTGATACAACTTGATGAGCTTGGGTGCATGGGAGGAGGGACTCCCCTTTTCTGAGGAATAGGGGAGAGAGGTGGGTGAAAGGGAAGGTCAGTGAGACTGGAAGGTGATGAGGGATGGGGCTATAACCAGGATGTAAAATTAAAATTTAATTAATCAATTAATTATGTAACTTTTACATCTTTTCATCAGTAGATATTTTATTTTTTTAAATGTTTCCATTACTTTATTGATTTAATCACTTTATAGCCTGATCCCAGCCCCCTCCCTCCTCTCCTATCAACCCAACCCTCTGTGAGCTCCCATAGGCCCAGGTAAGTTTACTCTGTAGGTCTTCATGTGGGGTCCTTGTCACCTCTGGCTCTCTCGTTACTACTTCCTTTCACTCTTTCACAAGACTCCCTGCGCTCTGCCTGTTGTTTGGTTGTGGCCTTGGCATCTGTTTCTGTCAGCTGCTATATGAAACATCTCATAGGAAAGCTATGGTAGGCTCCTGTCTGCAAGCATAACACAGTATCTTTAATAGTGTCAGAGTTGGCTGTCTCTCTCATGGGATAGGTCTCAACTTATATCAGCCATTGGTTGGCTGTTCCTTCAATTTCTGCTCCATTCTTATTCCTATAATTCTCATAGGCAGAACAATTTTTTTTGTCAAAGGTTTTATGGATGACTTGGTATCCTATGAATATTTATACATTTTAAGGTCTAGGTTTTCCAAGAAAGACTGAAAGTAAAACATGTGCCTTCCTTCCAGTATGATGATATGAGTGAATTAGAACAGGCTATGTTCTATAATAACCAGATTTTATTGGCTCAGTACATTTTTTTTTCTGAAGCATTGGCTTAACTAACCAAGGTTCCAGAACTTTTCTGAATAGCTCTCCTCCAAGAAGTACATCAAAGTCACAAGTAATTTCTATGTCTTGATCTAGGTTTTGAGTCCTTTCCATTTAGCAAAGACAGAGAACAACTAGCTTCACACAGCTGCTTCACTGTCTAGCCCAAATACAGTGTCTGCCAGTCTGAGCCAGAAATCAATCTGCCTTCCCATCTAACAGCAATGAAAGCTAGAAAATATGCTTTACCTTTGTGCTGGGAAGGAAAAATGGCCTGTGAACAAACAGCCAATTCCTGCCACATGACAGCTGTCTGGAGTGAGCAGACTATTTCCTAACTATGTGCATATCAACTTTCAACAGTCTGACCTCAGTTTCGGAACTGTATCTCATCACCTCTAGCTATGGGAGACAAGGTTATGGAATGGGTTAAAAAATGGAAAAGTACTTTCCTCTAAAATAGTGTAAATTTTTTATAAATGGGAAGGATGGACTTTTTAAAAAAATTAAACACTAGGCTACCTTTATTTAATTTTATTTCAGGATCACACAATTCATTTAAGTCAATGGACCACATAAAAATGTAAAAAGATAAATCATCCAATATTTAATTCACCTAATATCTGAATACCTTATAACTTTCAACATGTGTGTACTTCTAAATAGAACTAAATTTTATGACATTTTATAGGGCCAATATTTTTCTTAAAGTGAGAGAACTCTGATTTATGTACTGTGATGTTGGAAGACAGGAGATTCACTATGCAAACTAGTTATTTGACATTTCCCCTATCTCCAAACCAAGAGAAAAACTTGTATGAAATGATCAGGTCAGAGGAAATCAGGGTGGGAGGTGAGAGAGCTGGGAGAGAGAAAGAGCAGCAATGGAAGGATATGGCTTGACTCTAGTAGTGGGGGATATGGAGACTGAAGTGGGCAATTTCCCTCATAGGCAGGACTTCCAATGGAGATTCAAGGACAACCCACCCACAAAACCTTTGACTGAAAATTTACCCTAACAACAAGGTGTACAGGGATAAAGATTGATCAGAGATTAAGGAAAAGGCAAAAAAATGACTGGTCCAACTTGGGACCCACCTCAGGGTACAGAACCAACCCCTGACACTGTTAAAGATACTCTGCTATGCTTGCAGACAAGAGACTAGAACAACTCTCTTCTGAGAGAATCCAGCCAGCAGCAGATTGAAACAGATGCTGAGGCCCACAGAAAACATTAGACAAAGCTAGATTATTGTAGAA
>OU015743.1:54253672-54268768 GCA_907169655.1 Acomys percivali | reverse complement strand
TTTAAAATATTCTGAAAAAACTTGAATGATAAAATCTTCAAGTTTTTGAGGAAAGAAGTTGAAGAAGATATCAGAAGATGGAAAGATATCCCATGCTCATGGATCAATAGGATTAGTAGAGTTCAAATGACTCTCCTACCAATCTACAGATTCAACAAATTCCCCATCAAAATTCCATCACAATTCTTAATAGATTTTGAAAGGAAGATTTTCAGCTTTATGGGAAAACACACAAACCCAGAATATCCAAAACAATCATGAATAGTAAAATAACTGCTGGAAGTATTATTATTCTCCACTTCAAGTTGTACTGAAGAGGTATAGTAATAAAATCAGCATGCTATTGGCACAAAAAAAATGGTAAATTTTGTCAAAGGAATCAAACTGAAGACCCAGATATATATTCACCTTTGAGCACATGAATTTTGATACAGAAGCCAGAAATACACACTTAAAAAAGATAGCATCTACGACAAATGCTGGTCAAATTGGATGGCTGCATACAGAAGAATCCAAATAAATGCATTCTTATTACCGTGCCCAAAATTCCACTCCAAATAAACCAAACATCTCAACATAAAACCAGATACCCTGAACCTAATAGAAGTGAAAGTGGGGAATAGTCTTTAATTCATTTGTACAGGAGATGATTTCTGAACAAAACACTGATAGGACAGGCACAAAGATCAACAATTAACAAGTGGGATGTCATGATGAAGAGCTTCTGTAAGGCAAAGGACACAATCATTTATACAAAGTTACAGTCTATGAAATTGAAAATGATTTCTTCCAACTATATATCCAATAGAGGGCTAATATTCAAAACTAAGATTCATTAAAACCAGTTACCCAATTTTAAAATGGGAGCGAATTATCAAAAGAGAAATCTCAAATGGCTGAGAAATATTTAAGGAAAAGTTCAGCATCCTTAACCATCAAGCGATTACACCTTACAATTGTCACCATGGCTAAAAACAACAAAACAGAGTTTCCAAGATGGGGATGCCTATCACACACTGATCTACCACATGAATTCTAGGGACCTGACTGGGAGCCACAGACTGCAAGAAATAGAGAATACTAGGTGAGTGGGTCCTGCACAGTGTAGACAACAGGCAGGTCTGGCCCCAGGTCAACAGACCACAGAGGTCCAGACCCCACTCCCCAGGCTCTTGAACAGAAACCACATGTGGAATGCAGCTGGGCTCTATAGCCCAAACTCAGTATGTGGAAAAGTGGAACACAGGAGCTCCTGGCATGGGGAAGTCTCAGGGAAATGGGTAAATCTGTTCTTGGACCCTGCCACCAACCTCAAACCAGTCTACAAAGATCTGTGAGGGCCACAGAGAAGCCCACGTGGCTGTGAACACTTTACCAAGCCACACTGCACACTGTCTGAATAAGACAAGACCAGAGAAGAGTCAGGCTGCTGGCCACAGGGGACTCAACCTGCCAGATTGCTAGATAGAACCTGGTCTGGCCAGTCCCCATGGCCCAGAAGAGTCTCCCATGATCTTGGAAGAAAATGGACAGCCCTGAGTGGCCTAGACAAGGGTCTGAACAGTGGCCACAACTGACTGTGACTGAACTGCCACAGTCAGGATGTCTGAACCAGTCTGGTCAGGTACCTATCCACCTACCACAGAAGTCCAGGCTTGCACAATTGGGCAGATAAAACCCAGCCTGCTAGTAACCACAGCCTGGAGGGGTCTCCCACACTCTTGGGAGAGTCTGGACAGCCCTGCAGGGGCAGGGTAGAAGTCTAAACAGCAGCCACAACTCAAAGGAATTGAACTGCCAAAAGTGCACTATTTAGACTGGTCTGGGCAGGGAACTGACAGCATGACACAACAGTCCAGGCCTGTACAATTGGGCACACAAAGCCCAGCCTGGCTGGTTGACATGTCCCAGCAGCATCTGCCATGTGCTTGCAAGAGGCTGGACTGACCTGAGGTGTCAGGACAGAAAATTAAACAGTGGCCTCAACATATCTGGTTGGAATTGCCTCAGGGGTGTGAACGAAATCAGGGAGAAGCCTACCTCTGCTGACCCAGTCAGAAACCTCAGGTGTAGAGCAAAGTCTCCTGCGGTGAAAACTAGGTCACCTGCCTGTTCCAGGGAAGACCTCCCTGATCCACACAGGCAAGAGCATGAGATCTATAATCACTCACCAACTACCCATTCTCAACAACATCAGAAACTGCAAGATGACTAAAGGACAGCTTAAGAATGAAAAAAACAAAAAATCAAAACAATTTGTGATCTCTAGATCCCAGCTATCCCAATGAAAGCAACCCCAAGAAATCAAACACAATAAAAATACAAGAAAATGACCTCAATTCCTTAGTAATGAAGATGATAATTAAAGAAACCAATAAAATCCGTAAACAAATGCAAGAAGATGCAACCAAACATGTTTGAAGACATAAAAGAGGCCTATAGAGAGGCACTGGAAGAAATTCAGGAAAATACAAACAAAATATGAAGGAAATCAATAAAACAGTCCAAAATCTGATGGTGAAAAATGGAAATAACGATAAAGGAATGAGAAAACTTAGAGAAGAAAGCAGGCAACATAGAGGTGAGCCTTTCTAACAGAATCCAAGAAATGGAGGAATGAATCTCAGGACTAGAAGATACAAACTTAGAACTCAAAGCAATCATCAAAAAAAACGCTAAATCTGAAAAATTCCTGACACAACATATCCAAGAAATAAAGGACACCATGAAAAGACAAAACCTGAAAATAATAGGCATTGAGGAGAGAGAAGATGCCAGACTCCAAGGCTGAGAAAATATCTTCAACAAATTCATAGAAGAAAATTTCCCAAATTTAAAGGAGATGTATGAAAACATACAAGAGGGCTACAGAATACCAAATAGAATAGAACAAAAAAGAACATCTTCACACCACAAAATAAAAACACAAAATATACAGAACAAAGAAAATCAATAAGATAGACAAACTGTTAACTAACTAACTAAAAGGCAGAGAGACACAGAATCAGAAATGAAAAGGAAGACATAACAGCATACACTGAAGAAATATAAAGAATCATAAGATCCTACTTTAAAGGCATATATGCCACAAACTTTGAAAATCAAAGAAAAATGGACAATTTTCTTGATGGATTTGCCAAAATTGAATCAAGATCAGATAAAGAAATTAAATACTCCTATTTCTCCTACAGAAAAAGAAACAGTCATTAATACTCTCCCAAACAAACAAACAAACAAACAAAGCCCAGGGCCGGATGGTTTCAGTGCAGAATTTGACCAGACCTTCAAAGAAGAGCTAATACCAAGACTCCTCACGCTACTCCAAAATAGAAACAGATGGAACATTACCAAATTCATTCTATGAGGTCACAGTCATGTTGATTCACAGACCTCACAAAGATACACACAAAAAAGAGAGTTTCAGACCAATTTCTCTTATGAACATTGACACAAAAATACTCAATAAAATACTCCAAACCAAATACAACATATCAAGAATATCATTCACCATGACCAGGTAAGCTTCTTTGCAAACATGCAGGGATCGTTTAATATATGGAAATCCATCAATGTAATCCATCATATACACAAACTGAAAGAAAAAAATTCCATGATCATCTTCTCAGATGCAGAAAAAGCATTTGACAAAATCCAACACCCATTCATGTTTAAAGTTTTGGAGAGATCGGGGATACAAGGCACGTACCTAAACATAATAAAGGCTATATACAGCAAGCCAATACCCAACATCAATATAAATGGAGAGATACTCAAGGAAATTCCTCTAAAATCAGGGACCAGGCAAGGCTGTCCACTTTCTTCATATCTCTTCAATATAGTTCTTGAAGTTCTAGCTAGAGCAATAAGACATCAAAAGGAAATCAAGGGGATTCAAATGGGAAAGGAGGAAGTGAAATTATCCCTATTTGCAGATGTAATGAAAGTGTATATAAATGACACTCAAAATTCCAACAGAGAACTGCTACAGCTAATAAACCTATTCAGCAAACTGTCCAGAAACAAAAATAACTCAAAAAAGTCAGTAGTCTTCCTATATACAGATGACAATCATTCAGAGGAAGAAATTAGGAAAACTACACCCTTCACAATAGTCACAAGCAATATAAAATATCTAGGAATAACTCTAACCAAGCAAGTGAAGGACTTGTTGGGAAAAATCTTCAAATCTCTGAAGAAAGAGACTGAAGATGACATCAGAAGATGGAAAGATCACCCTTGTTCATGAATTGGGAGAATTAGCATAGTAAAAATGGCCATCTTACCAAAAGCAATTACAGATTCAGTGTAATTCCTTTCAAAATACCTACACAAAATTTAAAGACATTGAAAGATCAATTCTCAACTTCATATGCAAAAACAAAAATCCAAAATAACGAAAACAGTCCTATAAATGAAAGATCCTCTAGAGAAATCTCCAAACCTGATCTCAAGTTGTACTGTAGAGCAACAGTAATTAAAACAGCATGGTACTAGCACAGCAATAAGCTGTGTGATCATTGAAATCAAATCAAAGACCTAGAAATGAATCCACCCACATATGGTCACTATATTTTTAACAAAGAAGCCAAATCTATCAATGGAAAAAGGATAGCATCTTCAACAAATGGTCCTGGTGTAACTGGATATCTACATGTAGAAAAATGCAATTAGACTCATTTATCACCATGCAGAAAACTGAAGTCTATGTGGATTAAAAGCATCAACAAAAAACTAGAGATACTAAATCGCTTAGAAGAAAAATGGGAGATGAGCCTGAAACACATTGGCATAGGAGACAACTTCCTGAACAGAACACTATCTGGTGCTTTCTCAGAAAACTGAGAATTGGGCTTCCTCAAGACCCAGCTGTTCTACTCCTTGGAATATACCCAGGAAATGTCCTACCACTGCACAACAAGGACATATGCTCAACCATGTTCATAGCAGCCTTATTCATAATAGCCAGAACCTGAAAACTGCATAAATGTCCCTCGGTTGAAGAATGGATAAACTGTGGTACATTTATACCATAGGATACTACTCAGCTATTTAAAAGCAAGGAAATTCCAAAATTTGTAGACAAATAGATGGAAGTAGAAATGATCTACTGAGTGAGTTAACCCAGGAGCAGAAAGATGCACATGGTATATACTCACTTATAATTGGACACTAGGCCAAAAGGCATGCCCCTTGTAAGTCTTCACGTAACAGGAGATTGGGAGAGATGTGAAGACATCCTATTGGGACTCTAGGTAAGAGAAATATAGGAGAATGGGGAAATAGAAGGATCCAGAGGGTCCTAGAAACTGACAAGTAAAACATCGTGATGGGTGGATCTGGGCCCAGAGGGTCTGCTCAAACTACTATACCAACAAAGCACAATAAAAGCAATAAACATTTAACCCCTAATCTGAACTAACCAATGGACAGGACATTCTCCACAGTTATGTGGAGAGTAGGTCTGACTCTGAGATGAACTCTGGTGCCCCATATTTGACCACTTCTCCTTTGTGGGATGCCTTGTGGCATTCAGAGAAAGAATAAGCAGGTTACCAAAATGAGACTTGATAGCCTATGACCATATATTGGGGGAGGAGGTCCCTCTTGGTCATAGACCGAGTGAAAGTGTTGAAAATCAGGTTAAAGTGGGAGGGAGGGAGGAAAGGGAGGATACAAGTGATGGGATAACAATAGAAATATATTCTTAATAAACTAATAATAAAAAAAGAACAACAAAACAATTGATATTTCACAATGATGAGGATTTGGACCAATACAGCACCCATCTTCTGGTTGGCTGAAGTAGTTTTTCAGACTAGAAGAGGATTGGATCTACTTTTCCTCCAACAGGGAGGACTCTGTGCTGCCATTAAAGAAGAATGCTGTTTATATATGGACCATTCTGGGGTTATAAGGGATAGCATGGCTTAAGTTGGAGAGGGATTAGAAAAAAAGGAAAAACAGAGAGCAAGAGGAAAGTTGGTTTCAAAATTGGTTTTTTGCCTCTCCCTGTCTCAATACCCTCTTCCCATTGATACAGGGACCTGTGGTAGGCCTTCTTCTCCTTGTGGCCTTTGGTCCCTGGGCCTTTAGGAAGCTTACCAACTTTGTTAAACAGCAATTTGACTCCTTGGCATCTTGACCCATACAAGCTCACTATCACAGACTTGATTTGGCTGACCAAGGCTTGGCAGAGTCCTGTGAGGACTTGTTTTAGATCCCATTATGTGGATCTCATTCTATTGTTTACATATTGCTCTCATGAGAACAGCACAAAACTCAGAGCCTGCTTGCCTAATGGGTCATGGGCACCTGCAAGGGGTGTGGGACTAAGTACCTCAGGGAGAGGACCCAATTGTCTGCTTCTGAGTCCCCCAAGAAGCAAACCTGATTACATAGAGGTTGGTGTCTGATTGTACTTGACTATGGTCTGCTGGGGATGCCCTCAGACATTAGGTCAGAATGTTCCTCCCTCCGCAAAAAGACACCTTTCAGGCTGTGAAAGCCTTTGGAGAATCAGGTCAATACTCTGGTTAAGGCCCACTCCCTCTGGAGACTCTTTTTCTTCGAAATTTGTTTATGACTTTTAAGCCTCTACTTTAATTTATAGGGAAGAGAGAGGTGCCAGGAGCCAAGGTCTGTGGATAATTAACAGAACTCAGCTCTTGGCCTGCTACCTTGAGAAGCAGGATGCTGAGATAAGATCACCAGATAAGTTACAGGAAACTACTAAGGACATCTGGTACCTTGGAATAGCCAGTGGTTAAACTGCCATGCCTACCCTCTTGTGAAGATCTCATTTCCTCATTGCTTACACCTTATAAACTACTATGTGAAAAATAAAGTTTGAGAGCTTGATCAGACCCTTGACTTGCTCTCCTTCCTTGTGTCTCTTGTCCCTGCACTCATTCGTCCTCTCCACAGGAACCCATTGAAAACCCCGCAGGCTGGGGCAAGAAGCCTCTAAAACTAGAAACCAAAATAAATTTTCTTTATTTTCGTACTAGTGTACTTATAGAAATAAGGGTTGACAAATGCAGAGCACACAGATATTTGAATGAAAGTGGGTTGAGTGTTTGACTAAGAGGATGCTTTAAGAAAAGTATGCATTATTAACTTTATTCTCAATAAATACATGAGAGAATGAGAAGAATGTAAGACTTAGATATAATGATGCTTATAAATCATCTTAGTTGTTGATATGAGTATCGTCTATCTCTGATTAAGATGTATTAGTTTAAATTATAATTGATGTGATCCAAGAACTCTAAATGGGCTTGGGGTAGAATAATCTAAGTCGACTTAGTGGATTAAAAAATAATTGAAATATTTCTGTAGCATTCTTGAACATCTATTAGAGGTTATCATTTGACAGAAAAAAATATCACAGGAATGAAAAATTGAATGAAATATAAAGTTATCTTTACATATAAAATGCAACCTGCAAAATGGAAAAGATTAAAAAAATCAAGAAAGACTTTCAAAGGGGGAAGGAGCGGCAGAATGTTTATATAAGCCACAACATCTCTTAGAAAAGTGAGTCATAAAATGGTCATCAATGTTACTCCTCAGAAGGAAGGTTATGAATTAGTGAAATGGCTTTACAGGATTAGGTGCTCACCATGCAAGCCTAATGACATGAATTCTGTTCCTAGAAACAACCCAAAGGTCAAAAGACAAAGTCAGGTACACAAAGTTGTCTCCTGACTTCCACATGTGCCAGCAATGCCCTGTTTCAGCTCTAGTCAATAAAATAAATAAATAAATAAGAGGAGAGTTATAACTTGGCTTGTAATGGATGATGTTTCTTGTGGAAAAGCCTTTAAGCTACTGTGTCTGTAATCTCCCAACACATGACACATTCTTTGTGATTTTTAATCAAATAATGCAGTGACTACAAAGGATAAAAATTAATTATTTTTCTTGGAATAAAGACATTCTATGCATTCAATCAGAAGCAATTGAGACATAGAATTAAAAATCCATGATCTACTTGAAACTGGATTGTATATATAGAACACCAAATATTTTGAGAAACGTTTATAAATAAATTGTTAATAAATTCACAATTATTATCTAAAATATTTCAAAGACAGGCTAAGGAGATACTTCCAGGCATAAGAGCACTTGCTGTCCAAGCAAAATGACCTGAATTTGAATTTCCATCAAAACACAATAGCCATGAATGATAACATATGCCAAAGCACTATGCCTTGGAGACAAGCAAATACTGGGTGGTCATTAGCTAGCCAACCTTGATGAAACAGTAAGCTTTGGATTCAGCAAGAGGCTCTGTATCAAAAATTAGAAGGAATGTGATGAAAGAAGTCACTTGATGCCTTCCTCTGGTATCTACATACATGTACATATGCAGGTATATCACCACACACACACACACACACAAATATTGTGTAGAAATAATTGAGACATATATTTGTTTTTAAAAATTCAGGCATCGCTAATGACTAAACCTTGTGAAAACTATAAGAACAATGTTGTTCCTAAGGAAATAGTCTAGGCTATTGACATAGGTGTTGGCTCTTGTTCCTTAACAATTAGCTTTTATTATGAATTTATTATACAAAGTTTTCTTCCTTACAATCCAGGTATTCTAAGCAAGAGGGAAAGGAGGTTAAAAAGAAAAAGAATAATCCTTCCAGGCATTAGTTCCATGGGATGAATCCCTAGCCCTCTCTGGGTTTGTATGTAGATCCTATCCCAGATAGAAGCAATCCACCCACGTGGTCTGATCCTGCAGCCTTCTCTACAACAGCCTTCTTCCAGTCGGTTTGCAACCCCTGGTCTTCTGTCCAGTTCCCTCCTCCCATGCATGGTCAATTTGCAATGCAATAGCCTGGCTGGAGTCCCTAGTTCTTTTCCTTAATTCTGGACCCAGGCCAGAGTCTCCAGGCCTTTTCCTTAATTCTGGACCTAGCATGGCTTCTCTCAGTCCATCACAATGTTTATCTCAATGGGGTATCTGCAGGGTCTCAAAGGGGCCAAGACTTCTTTCATCTAAGGCTAAGTCACATTCTTTCTCAATGGGGCAGAGCTTGTGAAGACTGCTTTCACCTTGGGCTCAGTCATATAGCTTCCACACATAGACCTTGGTTATCTCTTAGAGGTTGAAGGTTAGCCCAGTTGCTTTATATACCACCAACTCATAGCAGAGAACTCAAATGAATTTATTCCTGGACTCTAGCTTTCATGGTACCATAAAATACTCTGCAAGTTGCCAAAGGGAGAAAATTAATAGTCCTACCCAGCTGCCACATCTATGAACAACAGCAGTCAACATATAGCAAGATACCTGTAAAGTTGCAATATCACTCACTTGTTAGTGGTTATCTAATTGTATTTAAGGCCTACTCAATAGGAAGGAAATCATGCCTGGTACTGGTAACTTGGCCAACTTTCTGGAGCTAGTGATGTCATGTACCTTAGAAAGAATCTATTATGACCACTTTGCTAGATCAGTATAATTATTACTTCATTCTAAATCTTACCTGTATAGCTACCACTCCTTTTCAAATAAGCAAATAGAGGCAATGACAGAAAACACACAAAACACAATGCAAATGTCAATGGACTGTGGGTAGCCCAGCCTCAGTGGATGCATCTACATCAGAGTTCTTACATCTATGATTCAGGTCTTATTGCATAAGATAGAGAACAGCAATTCTAAGAGCCAGAATACAAGGAAGTGTTCTATGAATAGTCTCCTATAGAAATTGTCACATAAACAAAACTGGAACCAAGGTAATAACAATGGACATGTTAATTAGACAAAAAACCACAGGCAACTAATGACTTCTGGGGAAATAATGTTAGCCTGTCCTAGTGATGAGCCTTGAAACCATAGAAACAAAAACAAAACAAAAAATAGACTCAGTAGGTTGTATTTAAACATTTGTACATACACATGAAGGCACATAGACACATATAATAATCAAAGAAGCCATGTATAGTGATGCATGCTTGTAATTCCAGTTCTATGGAAAGGAGAGGCATGCAGATCTCTGTGAGTTTGAGGCCAGCCTGGTCCAAAAAGTGAATTCAGGACAGCTAAGGATACACAGAGAAATCCTATCTTGAAAAAAAATCAAAGAAGAAGTGAATAAAATTTGAGAATAAAAAGAACACAAGAGTAAGAGGTTTGAACAGAGGGTAGCAAGGAGATCCTGAAAGAGAAAAAGGAAAGGGGAAATTGTAAAAAATTTCATTTAAATTAAAAACATATTAAAAAGCAAAAACAGATAAAGTATAACTTGAATGTGAAACTACTAATTTACATTGCAAATACCTATTTTAACTCAGTAGAAGTTAATTGAGTTATATAGACAATTGTTCTAGTTAATGTTGATGTGTGGTGTTTTTATTTTCTTGCAGGCTTTTTTAAATAATAAAGTATATAAAATAAAAACAAAAATGAGGAAAGTTTCTATCCTGTAACATTCTAGCAGTCTTCTCACATCCTAAGAAGATGATCTAGGGTCAAGGCAAACACTATTCTGCAAGAACACTACTTCTTTGGGGAAAATGAATCAGTAAAATAATAAATTGCAAGAATTATTAAAAACTGTTTACAACTTATGCCACAATGACATCACTTGACACATTGAAATGATGATGCAAAGTGACAGAAGATATAACTGTACATAATATTAAATTTCCTATATTCAATATTAACTGACAAGTCAATAGGAATATGATTGTTAATTAGAGTCATGTTGACAATGTATCAAGTCTCTAAACCTTATTTTGTTTTCATAATAATGATAGGGAAAACTTAGCTTTTCTTGCTGTCAGTTTTATTTCCTATAAGAAACTGTTTAAGTTGGTATATGTGATTTTCTTCAACCCTGCCTTTGATTGCATTATACTTTTTTAAGTTAGCTATGAAAATACCCCTGATACAAGCCTAATAAGAAATACATTGTTGCTTTCCTTTCCAACTTGGACATGGCAGAATGACTCCCACAAAGAAGTATGGCAAGAAGAAGGGCCATTCCACCATCAACTAGGTAGTGACATAAGAATACACCATCAACATTCACAAGCACTTCCATGTAGTGAGCATCAAGAAGCATGCCCTTCAGGCACTCAAAGAAATTCAGAAATTTCCATGAAGAATATGGAGGGCTCCAGATATGTCCATCAAGACCAAGCTCAATAAATCTGTCTGGGCCAGAGGAATAAGGAATGTTCCATATCTCATCTGAGTACATTTGTCCATAAAAATATAATGAAGATGAGGATTCACTCAACATCAACAAGCTCTACACATTGGTAACTCTTGTGTCTGTTACCACATTCAAAAATCTACAGGCGGTCAATGTGGATGAGAACTAACCTACTGAATGTCAAATAAAAATTCAGAACTGAAAAAAAAAAGCCATAGTCAGGGGCTTGTGATAGTACTGACAGTCTAATAAAATGGAACTCAAGTGGATTTGGTTATAGGAAAATGTAAAGTACAATACTGAACTGTGTGGGTGGTCAAAAAAGGGGAAAGGAAACAAAGATGGCTCTATAACATATTAGGTTATTACAACTTTCTGTTTGTAGAAGCTGTTCAAAAAAGATAAACAAGGGGTTGGGGATTTAGCTCGGTGGTAGAGTGCTTGCCTAACAAGCCCAAGGCCCTGAGTTCAGTCCTCAGCTGTGGAAAAAGAAAAGATAAACAAAAGTTCAAATCAAGTGAACAAAAAGCCTTTTTGTTATTTGCAGCCACATACATGTACAATGCACTGTTACCTCTCATGAAGGCTTTTATTGGTTGCAGCCACACATATACAATGCATGTTTCCTCTCATAGAGAAAACTCTTCCATGATTTCTCTTATTTATTCCCATGCAGATATCATGAGCCCACCTACACATGACCTTAGCAAAATTTGTAATCTTCAACTTAATTTAAAGTAAACAAAACAAAACAAAACTTTTAACTATTCCTGGTTATGGTTTATACATCTGTTTTAAATTTTGAAAATGTATGTATTTTAGATATACTATAATGCACAGACCATTGTGTTTTCTCAAAAATAATCAACATTTTGGAGTTGAAACTTGTCTGAGGAAAATACAATTTAAAATTGTCAAAAGATAATGTGAAAGTTTTTCCATTGAATTAACAGTTAACAGGGGTTTTTAAAATAAAAACACAAGCCAATGAAGAAGAAGGTGAAATATCAGTTTTCAGGTTCATTCCAAACTACAAAATCTTTAAAATTAATTTATTAGATACATTAATAATTCAATTATTTTCTGATATGTAAAGAAAATTAATTTATAAGTGATAAATGTACGTGGAATTATCTCACTAACATGATTTGTGTTCTTCTCATAGATAAATACCTGGTATCTTTGCTTCTATGTCAATGAATATGAAAAATTGAAGGGACGTTACCATCATAATTTGAATTCTGACTTCAATTGCATGCTTGGAAACATTGGAAGTATCATTTTTTTAAATCATAAATATGGTTTCATTCTTAACGAGGAGATTGTATATTTGAAACATTTCATTCCAGTTTAGTCATGGTACTTGATTGGTTACTCTTTGCACTTGCAGAATGACTATATTCACATGGGTGTAGAAATGAGGACCAAAGCTAAAGCAAAACTAATATAATGATCCTCAAATTACAGCTGTTGGTCCACAATCAGCTCTTTGCTATGTCATTGTTCCTTCATTTCTGTTTCAGAATTGAGAACATTAACCTGTTAAAATAAAACAAATATGCAAATAAAGCAAGGCGTTATCCACTTTAACTCATTGAATTAAGACTTTATTACTTTCCATGCAAAGTATAGTGTGTGGAAAAAAATTTAAATAAAACCATATTTTCTAAAGCAGACATTTTAAACAGAAAGAAAACTTGGCTATTTGAAATTATTTAGCTTGTTAATACATTCCCTTGTCAGGCAGCAAAACATAGGGACATTGTTTAGATTTTTACTATAGTCCTTATTGTAAAGGAATTGTTGGCATATAGTTAGAATTTCAATTATTTTCAAAGCAACTTTAGTATATTGCTTATTTTAGAAAATTAATTACAGTGTATTATTGCTGCAATTCTTTAAAATTGATGTTCTAAATTGTTCTTGCTTCCAAAGAATGCTGAATGGGGAAGTTAAGTTGTTTTTAAAGTATCTTTGATTTCTCTGCTTTCTTCTTTAGCCAAGCAGAATATAAGAGAATGAAACATGTGCATTTGCTTTGGAGCACTCTTGATTTATCTTTGCTTTGCTAAGACTCATGCAGCTTTACAAGCTAAAGGGCAATGAGTCAAAACCAAAATCCTACAATTAGAAGTTTAACTTTTTCTTCTAAAACCCTACTACTACATAAAAATTTTCTTTTCTGGAAAAAAACAAAAATCATTCCTGTAATCACTGAATATACATGGGAGTTACATTTCTTTTTAATTTAGTTCCAGCTTACATATGAATCATAAACCAACATTTCTACTTGAAGCTATGAAAGAGATAAAAAACAAAAGGCTGGAAGTGGAAAAGGGCTAAGGACAAAGGCCAGGTGACAATACAAGTGGAATAGCTATTCATGAGCCATTTCAGCTATATTAAGCCAAGATGTCTTTTAATTCACTCCTTCAAGAACAGTATACTAAAAAATAAAAACAAAACTCCCAATTTGCATTACTCTACTGGAAGCAATTTTCTCCACCAGATATTGCAATTTTGTGGAAATACAGCCCATCATTTCTCACTTTGAGAATTAGGAAAAGAATAAATAGGAAATAGCTGGTAAATGAGTAGTGTAGACTTATGTCTCCCTTCTCTAGACATTGGCCTGAAATGTGATGAATGTGTTAGATAAATCAAGGAGAATTTCGAAAAAAATGAGTTTGTGCAGAAGTAACTGATCTTCAAGGAGACTTTAGGCCAACAAAGCATCCCTGCCAGTGTATCAATGAGGAAGGCATGATGTATCCAAGCAGGGAAAAACATGAGTCCTCATCTTATGAGACTACGGATGTCAAACTTAGACTTGTCATTTGTTTGGTAGGGTGTGGCAAAGACTAATAGGTACACACTAGCAAGAGTAAAATGATGAGGGACAACAGGTGAGCTGATGAGAACAAAACGTCACCCTAGGTCTGAGCAAACTCAGAGTAAATTGGGCACATGTTAATCATATGGATATCAGAAATACCAAGGAGAACGGTCTGAGTCAAACTAGTCACTCACATCTTCAAATCTCAGCATAAATCTACAGAAGCTGTTTTTGGTGTCACCACAAAGTCTTAAGTATCTTTCTATCATGCTTTAAGCAATTTTATGAAAACGATGAAAATGTAGACAATTTCCGAAATCTGAAGTTCTGAAAGTCATGAAGTTTTATTCCAAAATGATTAAATTATATCCAAGAAGACTTTTAAATAATTGTTCTGTTCAGTTTACTTATGTTTAATTGCTTGTTTATTTTGAAACAGGGTCTCCCTGTAGCCCAGGCTAGCATTAAACTCACAATCCTCAAGCTATGTGCTCTAAAGTATGGGTATTGCAAGAATATGGCACCAGCTCCATATTCTAAGTCAATATATATTTAATTTTTCCTTATTGATACATTGGACCTATTTGGTAGATGAACATATAATAGAAGTCATAGAAACTTCTAGAAACAAGTTGCCTTTTTTTCCTGTACAGCTGAATGTGAAATGAGTAAGTTTTTTTTTTTTAATTTTTTTTTAATTAATTTATTTTTGTTACATCTCTATGGTTATCCCATCCCTTGTATCCTCCCATTCTCCCCTCCCTCCCATTTTCCCCTTATTCCCCTCCCCTATGACTGTTCCTCTGAGGGATTACCTCCCTCTGTATATGCTCATAGGGTATCAAGTCTCTTCTCAGTGACCTGCTGTCCTTCTTCTGAGTGCCACTAGGTGTCCCCCGCCAGGGGACATAGTCAAATGTGAGGCACCAGAGTACTTGAGAAAGTCAAATCCCTCTCTCCACTCAAGTGTGGAGAGGTACCTTGTTCTTAAACACACCTACTCTCTATTACCTTCTTTTCCTGTTTTCCTGCCCCTTTATTCCCCTCAATAGTGACCCATCTGCTCTCATGTCACAA
>OU015743.1:54198313-54253572 GCA_907169655.1 Acomys percivali | reverse complement strand
CTTGTAGGTTTCTAGGACCCACTGGATCCTTCTACATTGCTATTCTCTCATTGTTCTCTCATCTAGAGTCCCAATAGGATGTCCTCCCCTCGGTCCCAGTTTCCTGGTAAGGGAAGGCTTTCATGAGACATGCCCATTGGGCTAGTATGCAGATATAAGTGAGTATATACCATTTGAGCCTTTCTGCTTCTGGGTTAACTCACTCATTATGATCATCTCTAGCTCAATCCATTTGTCCACAAATTTCGGGAATTCCTTGTTTTTAATAGCTGAGTAGTATTCCATAGTGTATATGTACCACAGTTTCTTTATCCATTCTTCTACTGAGGGACATTTAGGCTGTTTCCATGATCTGGCTATTATGAATAAGGCTGCTATGAACATGGTTGAGCAAATTTTCTTGCTGTGTGCTGGTGCATCTTCTGGGTATATTCCAAGGAGTGGAATAGCTGGGTCTTGAGGAAGCCCTATTCCCAGTTTTCTGAGATAGCACGAGATAGATTTCCAAAGTGGTTGTACTAGTTTGCAATCCCACCAGCAATGAAGGAGTGTTCCTCTCTCCCCACATCCTCTCCAGCATGTGGTTTCGCTTGAGTTTTTGATCTTAGCCATTCTGATGGGTGTAAGATGGAATCTCAGAGTTGTTTTGATTTGCATTTCCCTGATGACTAAGGAGGTTGAGCATTTCTTTAAGTATTTCTCAGCCATTTGATATTCTTCTGTTGAGAATTCTCTATTTAGTTCAAAGCCCCATTTCTCAATTGGGTTATTTGGTTTGGTGGTGTTTAATTTCTTGAGTTCTTTATATATTTTGGATATTAGACCTTTGTCAGATGTAGGGTTGGTGAAGATCTTTTCCCAGTCTGTAGGCTGTCATTTTGTTCTCTTGACCGTGTCTCTAGCCTTACAGAAGCTTCTCAGCCTCATGAGGTCCCATTTATTAGTTGTTGACATTAAGGCCTGGGCTGTTGGTGTTCTGTTCAGGAAGTTGTCTCCTGTGCCAATATGTTCCAGGCTCTTCCCCACTTTTTCTTCTAAGTGACTTAGTGTCTCTGGTTTTATGTTGAGGTCTTTAATCCACTTGGATTTGAGTTTTGTGCAAGGTGACAAATATGGGTCCAGTTGCATTTTTTTACACATAGACATCCAGTTAGACCAGCACCATTTGTTGAAGATGCTATCCTTTTTCCATTGAATGGATTTGGCTTCTTTGTCAAAAATCAAGTGACCATATATGTGTGGATTCATATCTGGGTCTTCAGTTCGATTCCACTGATCAACCAGCCTATTGCTGTGTCAGTACCATGCTGTTTTAATTACAATTACTTTATAGTACAATTTGAAATCAGGTATGGAGATTCTTCCACAGCACCTTTTATTGTACAAGATCGTTTTTGCTATTCTGGGTTTTTTGTTTTTCCATATGAAGTTCAGAATTGAACTTTCAATGTCTTTAAAAAATTGTGTAGGTATTTTGATAGGGATTGCACTGATTCTGTAGATTGCTTTTGGTAGGATGGCCATTTTTACTATGTTAATTCTCCCTATCCATGAGCAAGGAAGATCCTTCCATCTTCTCATGTCATCTTCAATCTCCTTCTTCAGAGTTTTGAAATTTTTTTCAAACAAGTCCTTCACTTGCTTAGTTAAAGTAACTCCTAGATATTTTATATTGCTTGTGGCTAATTTGAAGGGTGTGGCTTTCCTAATTTCTTCCTCTGCAAGCTTGTCATTTGTGTATAGGAAGGCTACAGACTTTTTGGAGTTAATTTTGTATCCAGCCAAATTGCTGAAAGTATTTATCAGCTGTAGGAGTTCTCTGGTGGAATTTTGAGGGTCACTTATGTACACTATCATATCATCTGCAAATAGGGATAGTTTGACTTCCTCCTTTCCCATTTGGATACCCTTGATCTCCTTTTGTTGTCTTATTGCTCTGGCTAGAACTTCGAGTACTATATTGAAGAACTATGGAGAGAGTGGGCAGCCTTGCCTTGTTCCCGATTTTAGAGGAATTTCCTTGAGTATCTCACCATTTACTTTAATTTTGGCTATTGGCTTGCTGTAGATAGCCTTTATTATGTTGAGGAAAGTGCCTTGTATCCCAGATCTCTCTAAAACTTTAAACATGAATGGGTGTTGGATTTTATCAAATGCTTTCTCTGCATCTAAAGAGATGATCATGTGGTTTTTTATTTTCAGTATGTTTATATGGTGGATTACATTGATGGATTTCCGTATATTAAACCATCCCTGCATGCCTGGAATGAAGCCTACTTGGTCATGATGAATGATATCCTTTATGTGTTCTTGTATTCGTTTTGCAAGAATTTTATTTAGTATTTTTGCATCGATGTTCATAAGAGAAATTGGTCTGAAATTCTCTTTCTTTGATGAATCTTTGAGGCTTAGGTATCAACGTGACTATGGCCTCATAGAATGAATTTGGTAATGTTCCATCCAATTCTACGGTTTGGAGTAGCTTGAAGAGTATCGGTATTAGCTCGCCTTTGAAGGTCTGGTAGAATTCTGCACTGAAACCATCTGGCCCTGGGCTTTTTTTGCTTGGGAGACTATCAATGATTGCTTCTATTTCTGTAGGGGAAATGGGACTATTTAGCTTGTTTATCTGTTCTTCACTCAACTTTGGCAAGTGAAATTGATCAAGAAAATCGTCCATTTCCCTTAGATTTTCAAATTTTGTGGCATATATGCCTTCAAAGTAGGATCTTATGATTCTTTGTATTTCTTCAGTGTCTGTTGTTATGTCTCCCTTTTCATTTCTGATTTTGTTGATTTCAATACTATCTCTCTGCCCTTTAGTTAGTTTGGCTAACGGTCTGTCTATCTTATTGATTTTCTCAAAGAACCAGCTCTTGGTTTTGTTGATTCTTTGGACTGTTTTCTTAGTTTCTAATTTGTTAATTTCAGCCCTGAGTTTGATTATTTCCAGACGTCTACTCCTTTTGGGTGTTTCTGCTTCTTTTTTTTCTAGGGCTTCCAGCTGTTTTGTTAAGTTGCTTATGTGCGATGTTTCCAGTTTCTTTTTAAAGGCACTTAGTGCTATGAGTTTACCTCTTAACACTGCTTTCAATGTATCCCACAAATTTGGGTATGTTGTTCCCTCATTTTCATTGAATTTCAGAAACTCCTTGATTTCTTTCTTTATTTCTTCCCTGACCCATGTGTCATTTAGCAGAGAGTTGTTTAGTTTCCACGTACGTGTAGGCTTTTTGTTGTTTCTGTTGTTGTTGAATTGCAGCCTAAGAGCATGGTGATCTGATAGGATACAAGGTATTATTTCAATCCTCTTGTATCTGTTGAGGCCTGCTTTGTGACCTACGATGTGATTAATTTTGGAGAAGGTTCCATGGGGTGTAGAGAAGAAGGTATATTCTTTCTTGTTTGGGTGAAAGGTTCTATAGATATCTGTTAGATCCATTTGACCCATGGCATTGGTTAATGATGTTATTTCTCGGCTTAGTTTCTGTTTCAATTACTTATCCTTCAGTGAAAGTGGGGTGTTGAAGTCTCCCACTATTATTGTGTGGTGATCGATGTGTGGTTTAAGTTTTTTTAGCAGATCTTTTACAAATGTGGGTGCCCTTGTATTAGGAGCATAGATATTTAGAATTGTGATGTCATCTTGGTTGACTTTACCTTTGATGAGTATGAAGTGTCCTTCTGCATCCCTTTTGATTAATTTTGGTTGAAAGTCTATCTTGTTTGATATTAAAATGGCTACGCCTGCGTGCTTCTTGTGACCATTTGCTTGGAATATATTTTTCCAACCTTTTACCCTGAGGTAATGCCTATCGATATAGGTGAGATGTGTTTCTTGAATGCAGAAGAATGTTGGATCTTGTTTATCCACCCATTCAGTTAGTCTATGTCTTTTTATTGGAGATTTAAGACCATTGATGTTGAGAGATATTAATGACCAGTGACTGTTAAGAGTCTTAATTTTGATGTTGTTTCCAATTGAGTGTTTGTGTAGTTGTGTTTTTGCCATGGTATAGTTACCTATTTCCTGAGTAGTTTTGGTTGTAGCTTGACCCTTTGGGATGGAGTTTTCCTTCTAGTACCTTCTGTAAAGCTGGATTTGTGGATAGGTACTGTTTGAATTTGTTTTTGTCATGGAATATTTTTTTTTCTTCATCAATGGTTATTGATAGTTTTGCTGGGTAAAGTAGTCTGGCCTGGCATCTGTGGTCTCTCAGGGTTTGCAGGATCTCTGTCCAGGCTCTTCTGGCTTTTATGGTCTCTGCTGAGAAGTCTGGGGTAATTCTGATAGGTTTGCCATTGAATGTTATTTGGCCCTTTTCCCTTGCAGCTTTTAATATTTTTTCTTTGTTCTGTATGTTTTGTGTTTTGATTATTATGTGACGGGCAGTTTTCCTTTTCTGGTCAATTCTATTTGGTGTTCTGTAGACCTCTTGTATGTTTATATTTATCTCTTTCTTTAGGTTGGGGAAATTTTCTTCTATGATTTTGTTGAGAATAGTTTCTGGGCCTTGGAGTCTGATATCTTCTCTTTCTTCAATGCCTATTATCCTCAGATTTCTTCTTTTCATGGTGTCCTGAATTTCTTGGATGTTTTGTGTCAGGAGTTTTCCAGATTTGGTATTATCTTTAGTAGTTGCTTCAAGATCTGTGATTGTATCTTCTAGACCTGAGATTCATTCTTCCGTCTCTTGGATTCTGTTAGAAAAGCTCACCTCTGTGTTGCTCGCCTTCCTTTCTGAGGTCTCACATTCTCGTTTTTCTTCTGTCTGTGTGTTTATCATTGAATCCATTTTCGTCTTCAGATCTTGAACTGATTTTTTTATTTCTTTCACCTCATTTTTTGTATATTCCTGAGTTTCTTCCATTGCCTCTTTATAGGTCTTCAAAGCTTGAACCGTTTTATTTATTTCTTCCATTTGGTTATTTGCATTTTCCTTAAATTTTTCCAGTTCCACTCTATGTGCTTCTTTTATGTCTCTCACCTGTTTGGCTGGGTCTTCCTGTATTTGATTACGAATTTTATTTGTTTCCTCCATTAATATGCTCCTTATTAAGGATTTGAGGTCATTTTCTTGTATTTCCGTTGTATTTGAGCTCTCTGGGTTGTTTTCTTTGGGATAGCTGGAAACTGGAGACGCCATGTTATTTTGGTTTTTTTTGCGTATGCTTTTATGCTGTCCTTTAGACATCTTGCTGGTTTTGTTTTCGTTGGGTAGATTCCCG
This sequence comes from Acomys percivali, assembly GCA_907169655.1. NCBI lineage: Eukaryota > Metazoa > Chordata > Mammalia > Rodentia > Muridae > Acomys > Acomys percivali. The sequence continues at coordinate 54,248,343 of OU015743.1, read as the reverse complement.
AGTTGGATGGAGGGAGTTTGATGATAGAATCACTTGTTTTCTCACGATTTCTGTAGGTTGGAAGCTCTTATGTTTCACTGTTGTGGATGGCAGGAGGTTAGCCCTGGCGTTTTGGGCTCTCACAGCCAGTGATCCTCAGCTCTCCTGTGCTGTGGGTCCTGCAATCGTTCTGGGTCTCTGGATGAGCGTTGGGTCAGGCCAAGGTATCCACAGCCTTCTGGGTTCTCTGCCAAGTCCAGCCAGGGACACTAGTCCCAAACCACAGTCCGAGCTCAGCTAGTATCTCAGGGCCTGAACCGTCTGCCGAGCTTAGCTAGGAATTCTGGACTCAAAATGCCCACAGGGTCCAGCCAGAATTTTCGGGCTAGGAATGCATTTGGTATGTGGCCAAACTGCTTGCTGTGGTCAGTTATTGACTCATGCCCGAAACATCCCAGCAGCTCAGCCAGGAATTTTGGATTCAAACTGCACACTGTGTCCAACCAGAGTCTTAGAGCCGGGACTGTGCCAAAGGCTCTACTAGAGACTCTGGGCCCAATCTGTCTGCCAAGCACGGTTAGGGACTGTGGCCCTAAGCTGCACGCCGAGCTCCACCCGAGTCTCTGGGGCAGAATTGTGCACTGAGCTCAGCCAGGGACTATGGACCCACACTGCACACTGAATTCAGCCCGGGCATCCAGGCCTATACTGCGTGCATAGTCCAGCCAGAGTCTTGGGGCCGCCGAGCCTGTGTGCCCAGCTCAGAAAGAATCTCTGGGCCTAATCCGCCTGGCAAGTCCAGCTAGGGCCTCTGGGCTGAATCTGTGTGCTGACCTCAGCCTGTGTCAGTGCCCTAAAACTGCCCTCTGAGGAGAGCTAATGTCTTGAGCAGAACTGCTCATTGATGTGCGCTAGCGCCTCCGGTGGGACTGAGTGCTCCGCCCAGCCTGCGTCACAGTGGATGAACTGCGGATGCGCTGAGGTGGTGCCTTCGGTGGACCTGAGCGCTCCGCCCAGCCTGCGTCACAGCAGGTGAACTGCAGCTGCGCGGAAAAGGGCCTAGGGTGGAACTGAGCGCTCCGCCCAGCCTGCGTCACAGCAGGGGAGCCGTGGCTCCGCTGAGCTGTTGCCTTGGGCAGAATTGCCCGCTGTGCTGAGTCAGTGTCTCCACAGCACTGCGCCCTGAGCTGTACCCGGGACTCTGGGGCTGTGTCCAGCTTGGATCACAAAGCACCATGCGACCCAAATTCTGTCCAGTGTCCCCTCTCCCGCCACAATTCCCACCAGCCACCACACTAACCGCCTCCACTGGATGGCTCTGAGCTGCAAACCTCAGTCACTTCTGCTGGTGTTGCTGACGCCGCCTGTGCCGCCGCTGCTCTGATCCGAGAAAATCCGCACTCCTCCCGTGTGTAGGGGCACGCAGGTCCTCCGCACCCTGGTCCTTCCGAACTGTGGAGCACTCCTGCTGCTGTGGTGTCTGGATCCTGGTGTTCCTGGCTCAGATATCTGTGCAATTCCCCGAACTGTTCACTGGAGCTTCCAAACACGGTCCACACTGCTCGCCGCCATCTTGGATCCCATGAGTAAGTTTTTTTAAATAACCAATGACACATTATTTTCTCCCCATCATCAATAAAATTTTTCTTTTAAAAGTGACACATAATGGGTGAGTAAATGAGCTCAGATCTCTCTATGTCTAGGAGTATAAGACATTAAAAGGCTTTAGTTAGTAACTAATGTCTTTAAAAATTATTCTTTGGTTATTTCGTGAATGTATACAATGAAATGTGACCACATTCAACACTACTTCCTGCCTCAAATTCCCCGACTCTCTGCAATATATCACCCTCCCAAATGTTATGTGTTGTTTCTTTTTAAACAATAACTTACTAAATTTTATTACTGCTGCCCATGTGTGCATGTGTGTGGGGACATCTATTAAAGCATAAGCAACATACCAGTGGCCACAAATAAAAAAAGACTAATTCTCCCTCAGCAGCAGTGAGTTACCAGTAGCTACTCAGTCAGATATAGGGACTTTTAGTCTCCTCTAGCCATGATGGAATTTTGGCTCTCTGATCTTCTATAACTCTACTGAAGGTAACCAGAGTTGGTGCAAATTCATGAGTACAATAGTCATTCAATAGCTACAGAACAGCATTCCACAGCTATTCTTCCCCTCTTCTAGCTCTTATATTTTTTCTGCCTATTCATCTATGATGTTCCCTGAGATGTAATGAGGAAGGATGATAAACACATGCTATTTAGGAATGATCATTCACAGTTTCTTTTTCTCAGCAATTTAACCAGTCAGAAATCTCCACATTGACTGTTACCATATATAATCAGGTCACTACTTTAGACATCTTGGCTGACAGGGCCTTTATAGCAGTATGCAGAATCCAGTGCTGAGTAAAACCACTGATGCCTTCTTTCCTCTTACAGTCTGTCATTAAGGATACTCATCTAATTTATTCCTCTTAGGAGGGTATTCCATGTGTGGCATTGCAAATTTTGTTCAACAATACCTGTCTCCTTAGATCAGCACTGTCCACCCATGCAAGATATCTCTTCGAATTATTTTTTAAATTATATTTTGAAATTTATTTAAAAGTGGGTTTCCATGAGAGTTTTCATACATCTTTAGTTTTGGTTAATCCATCTCTGTCACCCTTATGTTCCCTCCCCAATCTACACTTACATCTTTAACCTTCACAAAGTATCTGTTTTTTTCCATTATAACATGCATAGTCTACAATTGGAGGAGATAATAGATTGATGTGTTTTGTTGAACATCTCTAAGCAAGAAAATGATCCCAGTTACTATATATAACTTAACAGGTGGTGATTTTATTTTTATTTTTTTGTTTTGTTTTTTGTTTGTTTGTTTGTTGGTTGGTATTTGATAGCTAGTACTAGGTACACTTTGGAGGCATAATGTATAGAAAAGTTTTGTAAGAGGTAGAATTAAGGAAACTCTTTTGATGTGTAGACATTCCTATGTCAAGTGGATGCACACAGATCACTTAGTGAGATCACCATATACAGAAAAAGGCTTGGGTATTCAACAGTGAGAAAGTTCTAAATATAAATGATACCCAAAGAGAAACTGAGTAATATACCACTAACATGTATTTTTATTTTAGAGGAATCATAGTGCACTCACATATGGTTTTCCTTTGCTCACTTGCACCAACCACAGGAAGATCAACAGTATCTATTTTTTACATTGGAAAATAATTTCAGGATTATAGCATATTATTCTCTCAGAATCAGAGTTAGAATCCAATTATTATTGCACCCATTTTTCTTCCTACTATACTCATAGTACCAACTTTACAAGTACTGTAATTTGGCAATGTCCAGCTCTTCATTTATGACCAAGCCAAAATAAGTAAGCACAATTTTCTCTTTAAAAATAACTTACTATCTTTCAGTACTATAAACCATTCATCTCATGCAGTCTAGAATAATCCAGCCAAATCTGGCTTTCATCAAATTTGTGCTTAATAGCACATGCTTTAAATCATGATTGATATCTTAGAAACGTTTGTATTAAAACGAATTTTAAGTTTCTACAACTAAAGAAAGTATATACTATGGCATATAAAGTTACAGTGTTCTATACCTATGAAGAACAAACAGATACAATGAAGGACATCAACAATGGTTTGGGAAACATCCAATTTCATTCAACCATGTAATTGAATCACTTTTCCTTTTTCTCTTTTCTCTCTACATCCTCTCATATACAATTACTTTTCTCTTTCAAATTCATGACCTATTTTTCATTAATAGTTATTACACACACACACACGTGTGTGTGTGTGTGTGTGTGTGTATTCCTAAATAATTAAACACAGTACACTCACTTATATAAAGTGAGCTACTTTTGTCTTCATAGTCTAAGAAAATGAGGATGTGCCTTAGTGTATAACAATTGAAAAAGTAATGAGTTTTATTATGACATTTTCATACATGTATATTATGCCCTTTGACCATACTCTCCAATCATTCTGCCTTATTCCTTGAAGACTGGCTACTTCTGAAAAGGAGACTTTTTACCATAGATGTACATTTATTGGCAAATATATCTGGCATGGGTCCCGGGACTGTTAAATGAAAGATAGAAATGAGGATAAGAAAGGCTTAATTAACATGTGAGGCATTCATTGACATACATTAGTCATCATTGATGACTCTCAGACATCAAGGAAGCTGTCAGGCCTCACAACTTCCTTTTGCCTAACATTTTTATAGTGTGTTTTTCATCTTCCACCCTTAAACGTCTGAATCTTCTCCAACAGATGAGTCTATTCTGGCAAGTTTATAAAGCTAGATTTTGTTTTGCACATAGTCTGACAACCTTTTCCTCAACTTTAACATTTTTTTTAGACTGCTCATGTTAAATATAATTGCCACCATGGCTTTTGGTGGAGATGTCAAAAAGAAAGCTCTCCAAACATCAACACTGTGAAGGGAATATGTCTCTTTTGGTTTTATTTGCATATCCCTCTGTCTTTGGATTTTCATTTTTATCCCCCTGGGTTAGTTGACCTTCCTGAGATGAGATTGCACGTGATGTGAGCTCTTTATACAACTATTCATTGCCCTATGAACAGACTGTATTTTATAATGGACGCAGTGTATGTCTCCACTATGCTGAAGATGAGCTTGTGCATATTAACCAGTTATGTCACTGAAATATAGGGAAAAATTAATACATTTGGTATCTGTAAATACCCTATGAAATATTAGAATTTTTGCCCCACTGTGCTATTGGAAATCACCAGATGAAATGCAAAGGCCAGTTCTCTGTTTCTCGCAAGTAAGAGTCTTGCAGAACATGACTATTGATTGATCTGAAGGTTTGTGAGCAAGAAAACATATAGTAATCTGAACTCTACAGTTGTTGTGTAGTATTTTTATGTAATTTTCAAAATGATGAAAACATGTTATCACTTCTCAGCAATCTGAGCTCTATTATTTCTTCATCTCACTTTCTCTGTTGCTGTCTACCACAATTATATATTTGTCAAGACTTTTTATAGCTTATTAGTAACATATATAAGGCTTTTGCCTTATACTTAAGATCAATTCTTCTTATCTGTTTTTGATTATGATTCTTGTATTTAACTTTGATTATACTGCTTCAAAATTATTTATTCAGAAACTTTAAGATATAATTTCAGTTTTATTCTTTTTTCAATTCACCTTCACTATTTTGAAAGATTTATATTCCTTGTAGGACTTTCATTTCCACTTTATTGTTTTCTTATTAATTACTGGATACTACTTTTTTTCTTCACCTTGTATATCAAATTCTAAAGAATTGCTAGTTGGTTTCTTGTTCCTTTAGTTTCTGAGAGTTTATATTAGCTTCCATCATGAACTTAGTATATTAATTAGCTAATAATGGCTCCCAAAATAACCAGTGGAATTTGAATTTATACCAATGTAAGATATGTGATTTATTATCTTTTCTTCTTGGTTATATTTACATTATTAAAGCTGTAGGAAAGGTTCTTGATTTTAGACAAATAGGGTTTTTTTGTTTGTTTTTTGTTTTTTGTTTTCTTTTTTTGGTGACTAGGGGCATTAACTGTCTTATTCCAAATTAAATTGTACCAATGTCTTCAATTCTGTGGCTCACCAAAATTCTACTTGTTTTGTAATGCTTTGTAAGTCCTAGTTTTGTCCTGGTTTATATTTATAATATCAAATAATATGAGAAACTTCTTACCTATGAATGGCAGGACTTTGAATTCTATCTCATTTAACATAAGTAAGTTTTTCTACAATTTTCCAAGTTAACAAATCCTGGTAAGACAAAGATAGCTCCTACAATTATTTCAATAATCTCTGTATTTTACCAGTGTTAATTTTTTATAATAATATTCTTAGGCTTTTAAGAATAGATTTTATTTTATAGTAGTTCACTTAAATTTAAATTTTCTTTCAGGAAAACAAGTGATAAATGAACTATCAATTGTAGTAACAAGAAGTTTCTGAATTTACTAGGTTTTCATGGTATTGTGATGTTTCCAAGTGCTGTCACTTCTTCTGTCACTTCATAGTTTTCTATATTCCATGCATCTGAACAATGAGTTATGATCCAAGTTAAGGTATATGTGTAAAATCTAAAACAGCATTAATTCACTATTAGCTTGACTGTAATATTTTATTTAATAGAAATGAGAATAAAAACCAAACTTGGGTCATAATTCATTAAGTGTAATTTCCCCCTTCCTATATAAGAGATCATATCTAGACAACTTGAAACACTTCCTAACATAGCCTTACTCTTTCAAATCCCCTTTCTACTACTACTATTTCTTCCACTTCTATTCCTGATTCCATATTTCAAAATGATGGTTAATGTTTGCAAAGAACTGACAGTCTTGATTAAGTATCTAAATGCCACGACTATGACAGGATCCAGAATCATCTAGAAAACAAGCCTCAGTCACATCTTTTGGAGATTATTTAGAATAGGTAAAGTGAGGTAGAAAATCACACAAAAATTACCAGTGGAATAAAGATAAAAGTGAGCTGAACCTAGGCATTCATTACTCTCTGCCACTTAACTGTGGATGCATGGCCACCAGCTGCTCTTGTCATTGTGAGCTTGCCATCAATGGACTATGCCTTTGAACTGTGAACCAAAATAAACTCTTCCTGATTTAAATTTCTTTATTCAGGGCAATTTGTTATAGCACTGAGTAAGGTAACTAATACAATATATGTGTTAATTTTGTTTAGTGTCCAGTTTTGGTGTTTTATTTGCCTTGTGGATACCCTTTTGATACCAATTTCTAATGGAAACAGCACACTAACAACCAATTCCTTCTCAGTCAACTGGAAATATGATATAAGATAGCTCTCATCTTATTATGCCTGGCCCAGTTTCTTATTCTGGTTCCTTTTTGGTAAGGAGCCAGATCACCTTCCATTGTAAGACATGGACTTCCATTGCAATACAGCTCATCATCCAAAAAAGAAAAGATAGTGTAATTGACTTAACTATTTTTCACATATTTTATAATAGGGAAAATTAAGTAAAAAGTTTACAAGAACTTTGAACTTTTAAAGCATAAATTGTCATAGCTAGTCCAGCTAGCAGCAAGACTCCTTCCTATCGGCCTTTGAGCATGGATTAGATCAACAGAACTTGTGTCTCTCAGTGAAATTTATGAAATGTAACTACTTTAAGAGTGCCATTTACTTTTGTAACTTAACTCATGGAGGAAAGGTATCAGGCATAAAATTTGAAATGCAGCTGTGTTATTTCGAAATGAATAATGTCTGCTGTGTGAGACACTGAGTCAAGGGTTTAGTTCACAGCATAAGGAAAATATTTCATGAGTCTTTCTGGAAAAGCTGACAGGCTAGCAAAGGCAGCCTCCCTTAGATAGAGAAATCTGCTAATTTGGTTAGAAAACAAAAACAAAAAAAATCTTCTGTGGTCAAGTGAGCATCATGGGTGAGAGTCTGTATTTGATTGTATGTAACTTTCCTCTGTTCTCCCTTGTTTTATAAAATGAAAGTTATGAGCCTTTAAAATATTAAGGCAAACCTCTGATCTTGAAGCCAAGGAGAACACACTTCACAGCAAAGGGCAGTGAAATCATTCCTATTTCTCTATAAAGAATGTTATCTTGAAGAGACAATGGGCCAAAACTCATGGAATTCGCTATCTGTCACTTTCATTACTGTAAGACATTCAAATGTGTGTTGAGCCAAGTAGTGCAAATGACAAATTAGCTGAGGTTACATTTCATATGGCTGATGCATGATAAAGATAATATTTTAAAGTCCTATGACCTAAATTGTGGGTTTTGTACAATTGTGAAGTCATGCTATACATGGATTAATACTAAAAGTAAGAAAAAGAAGATAAGGATTTTAAAAAATTAGATAATATGCATTTTAAACAAAACTCAAGATTTGATCAAAATTAAAGCTATTAGCAAGAAATTGGAATTTTAATTTGTATTGAAAGCACACTACTGTAAGTATGAGGGACATTAATTTCATCTCAGTTTGAACTTAAACGTAAACTTGTGCTACTATGAGTAAACACTAAAACATGAATTGAATTCTTACCATGATGAACATTAAAGAACTCTGACTAGGGTAGAAGCTACAAACTTTGTTTCTTGGGCAACTGTAAGTCAGCTGTGTAAGTCTAAATAAGCAGAAACTACTTCTCTCTATGCTGACACATTGAAGGAGAATTTTCTCAAGAAAGGGTTATTAAAAGGGCAAACCCAAGTATTTTTTCAAAGTTAATCAGTAAGTATATGCTGACCTATTGATGTTAATGACATAAATTCATCTCAAAGAATTTTCTTGACACTAATACAGATTCAAGGGTCTAGTTTGTAAAATTCAAGACAAAACTGAAAGCTCTGCTTGCAATGGTAGGGATTGCAGGATCAGAAAAGCCAAGAGATGGGTGTGGTAGACATAGAGTTAATTGAAGGAAAATGAGTTAATGTACTCCAGGGAGGCAACCATATTACAATATAAATTTTTTGGCTTTTAAAATAACTATTGATTTAATAATTCAATAAATGAAGTAATATAAAAACAGAGAGCCAATATCAGTCAGTAAATGTCTACTAGCAATTGTTCAGCATGTCTTCTCTTTTATTTTTATTTTTAAATATATTTTATTAATTTATTCATATTACATCTTAATTGTCATCCCATTCCTTGTATCCTTCCATTCCTCCCTCCCTCCCATTTTCCCCTTACTCCCTTCCCCTATGACTGTGACTGAGGGAGACCTCCTCCCCTGTATATGTTCATAGGGTATCAAGTCTCTTCTTGGTAGCCTCTATCTTTCCTCTGAGGGCCACCAGGTTTCCCCATTCACGGCACATCGTCAAATATGGGGCACCAGAGTTCATGTGAAAGTCAGACCCCACTCTCCACTCAGCTGTGAAGAACATCCTATCCATTAGCTAGATCTGGGTAGGGGTCGAAGTTTACTGCAAATATTGTCCTCGGCTGGAGCCATAGTTTGCCCCAGACACCTGGGCCCAGATCTGCCCATCATAATGTTCCTATAGGTTTCTAGGACCCTCTGGATCCTTCTATTTCCCCATTCTCACATGCTTCTCTCACCTAGAGACCCAATATGATGTCCTCCTCTCTGACTCACTTTCCTGGTGAGTGAATACTTTCATGGGACATGCCCTTTGGGCTAGTGTCCCAATATAAATGAGTATATACCACTTGACTCTTTCTGCTTGTGGATTAACTCACTCATTATGATCATTTCTAGTTCAATCCATTTGTCCACAAATTTTGGGAATTCCTTGTTTTTAATAGCTGAGTAGTATTCCATAGTGTAAATGTACCACAGTTTCTTTATCCATTCTTCTACTGAGGAACATTTAGGCTGCTTCCAGGTTCTGGCTATTATGAATACGGCTGCTATGAACATGGTTGAGCAAAAGTTCTTGTTGTCTGCCGGCGACATTCGGGGTATATTCCAAGGAGGGGAATAGCTGGGTCTTGAGGAAGCCTTATTCCCAGTTTTCTGATATAGCGCCAGATATATTTCCAAAGTGGCTGTACTAGTTTGCATTCCCACCAGCAATGAAGGAGTGTTCCTCTCTCTCCACATCCTCACCAGCACGTGGTGTCAATTGAGTTTTTGATCTTGGCCATTCTGATGGGTGTAAGATGGAATCTCAGAGTTGTTTTGATTGCATTTCCCTGATGACTAAGGAGGTTGAGCATTTCTTTAAGTGATTCTCTGCGTTTTGATATTCTTCTGTTGAGAATTCTCTGTTTAGTTCTGAGCTCTATTTCTCAAACGGGTTATTTGGTTTGGTGGTGTTTAGTTTCCTGAGTTCTTTATATATTTTGGATATTAGACCTTTGTCAGATGTAGGGTTGGTGAAGATCTTTTCCCAGTCTGTAGGCTGTCACTTTGTTCTGTTAATAGTGTCTCCTGTCTTACAGAAGCTTCTCAGCCTCATGAGGTCCCATTTATTAATTGTAGACTTTAAGGCCTGGTCTGTTGGAGTTCTGTTCAGGAAGTTGTCTCCTGTGCCAATGTGTCCCAGGCTCTTCGCCACTTTTTCTTCTAATTGATTTAGTGTCTCTGATTTTATGTTGAGGTCTTTGATCCACTTTGATTTGAGTTTTGTGCATGGTGACAAATATGAGTCCAAGAGCATTTTTTTACGTGTAGATACCCAGTTAGACCAGCACCATTTGTTGAAGATGCTATCCCTTTTCCATTGAATATATTTGGCTTCTTTGTCAAAAAATCAAGTGACCATATGTATGTGGATTCATATCTGGGTCTCTGATTCTTTTCCACTGATCAACCAGGCAGTGCCACTACTATGCTATTTTAATTACTGTATAGTACAGCTTGAGATCAGGTATGAAGATTCCTCCGGAGGATCTTTTATTGTACAAGATTGTTTTAGCTATTCTGGGTTTTAACTTTTTCTATGTGAAGTTCAGAATTGAACTTTCAATGTCTTTAAAAAGTTGTGTAGGTATTTTGATAGGGATTGCATTGAATCTGTAAATTGCTTTTGGTAAGATGGCTATTTTTACTATATTAATTATCCCAATCCATGAGCAAGGAAGATCATTCCATCTTCTCATTTCATCTTCAATCCTTTTCTTCAGAGTTTTGAAATTTTTTTCAAACAAGTCCTTCACTTGCTTGGATAGAGTAACTCCTAAATATTTTATATTGCTTGTGGCTGATGTGAAGGGTGTAGTTTTCTTAATTTCTTCCTCTGAATGATTGTCATTTGTATATAGGAAGACTACTGACTTCTTTGAGATAATTTTGTATCCAGCCAATTTGCTGAAGGTGTTTATCAGCTGTAAGAGTTCTCTGGTGGAATTTTGGGGGTCACTTGTGTACACCATCATATTATCTGAAAATAGGGATAATTTGACTTCCTCATTTCCCATTTGAATCCCCTTGATCTCCTTTTGTTGTCTTATTGCTCTGGCTAGAACTTCCAGCACTATATTAAAGAGATATGGAGAGAGTGAGCAGCCTTGCCTTTTTCCAGATTTTAGAGGAGTTTCCTTGAATATTTCACCATTTAATTTGATTTTGCCTATTGGCTTTCTGTATATAGCCTTAATTATGTGGAGTTGTGTGCCTTGTATCCCTGATTTTAATCATGAATTGGTGTTGGATTTTATCAAATGCTTTCTCTGCATCTAAGGAGATGATCATGTGGTTTTTTTCTCAGTTTTTTTATATGGTGGATTACATGGATGGATTTCCATATATTAAACCATCCCTGCATGCCTGGAATGAAGCCTACTTGGTCATGGTGAATGATATCTTTGATATGTTCTTGTATTCGTTTTGCAAGTACTTTATTGAGTATTTTGGCATCAATTTTCATAAGAGAAATTGGTCTGAAATTCTCTTTTTTTGGTGAGTCTTTGTGAGGTTTAGGTATCAATGTGACTATGGCCTCATAGAATGAGTTTGGTAATGTTCCATCCATTTCTATCTTTTGGAGTAGCTTGAAGAGTATCAGTATTAGCACATCCTTGAAGGTCTTGTAGAATTCTGCACTGAAGCCATCTGGCCCTGGGCTTTTTTTGGGTGTGATGTGTTTCCTGAATGCAGAAGAATGTTGTTTATGCACCCATTCAGTTAGTCTGTGTCTTTTTATTGGAGAATTCAGACCATTGATGTTGAGAAATATTAATGACTAGTGACTGTTAAGAGTCTTAATTTTGATGTTTGTGTAGAGTGTTTGTGTTGTTGTGTTTTTGCAATGGTGTATTTATATATTTCCTGTGTAGTTTTGGTTGTAGCTTGTCCTTTTCGTGTAGAGTTTTCCTTCTAGTACCTTCTGTAAGGCTGGAGTATTGGATAGGTACTGTTTGAATTTGTTTTTGTCGTGGAAATTTTGTTTTCTCCATCAATGGCTATTGATAGTATTGCTAAGTAGTCTGGCCTGGCATCTGTGGTCTCTTAGGGTTTGCAGGATCTCTGTCCAGGCCCTTCTGGCTTTTATGGTCTCTGCTGAGAAGTCGGGTGTAATTCTCATAGGTTTACCATTAAATGTTATTTGGCCTTTTTCTCTTTCAGCTTTTAATGTTTTTATTTTTTTTGTATATTGTGTGTTTTGATTATTATGTGCCAGGAAGATTTTTTTCTGGTCTATTTTATTTGGTGTTCTGTAGGCCTCTTGTATGTTTATAGGCATCTCTTTCTTTAAATTGGGGAAGGTTTTTTCTATGATTTTGTTGAGAATATTTTCCGAGCCTTGGATTATGGCATCTCTTTCCTCAATGCGTATTATCCTCAGATTTCTTCTTTTCATGGTGTCCATGATTTCTTGCATGTTTTATGTCAGGACTTTTCCAGATTTAGCATTTCCTTTAATGGTTGCTTCAAAATCTATGATTGTATTTTCTAGACCTGAGATTCGTTCCTCCATCTCTTGGATTCTGTTAGGGAGGCTCGCCTGTGTTGTGCGGCTACCTCTCTGAGCTCTCAAGTGTCCTCTCTTTTATAAAAGTCTTTTTTGTGAACAAATAAGCACCATAATTAACAAGGTCCGTACAATTAAAAAATGCTTAAAAAGATCAAATAATGGATTTCAATTATAAAAAAGATAAGGTAAAATAATTCATATTTAGTTTGTTTTTTTTGTTTTGTTTTGTTTTTATGTGTAAAATCTTCTTGTTCAATTTAATGGTAGCTATCAATTATCCTTTGTTAGCAGATGCTAATATTCATGTCCAAAATTAGTCAAATCCTCTAGATCTGAGAAAGTTATTGTCTTAATGCATTTGGCACAATATAAGAGAACTGATCAAAGAAAAATGGTGGTAGAGAAGTAAAAAGCAATATATTCTATGATGACCCACTTTGGATTGGTTAAATCCTTGTGGACTATCAACAGAATTTCCTTTAGTCTTGCTTAAAATAGCTATGTTTTTAGTTAATCAGACCTATGTCAATTAAATTAAAACAATGAGGAAACTAGACAGCACTGTCAGTAAATTTATTAACTGTTTGCCACAATGATGAGGTTGCCAAAAAAAATAATAATAATATTTTTGAGTTCAGGAAGAATTCTTTATTGCATCCTTGACTAGTGTGGAAGATAGGTCAAGAAGTTACAAATACATACAAATATTGTTTCCTTCATTTCTTGCCTATGAAAATAAATTTTTTATGATGGAAGAAATCAAAAGATTAATATAATCACTGTATAACATTGCAAGTTAAATATAGTAAATGTATTGAACCCTTTATAATAGAAGTTAGCATTTTTATCACAAACTCTGATTAATTTTAAGCCATAAGCCTTATTACATGGAAAGGAATGTGTTATAAAATGTTTCAGAGCTTTTTGAAATGTGTTATATTAGTTGCTATGTATTCAGATTAATGCCAGTATCACTGACTTTCTCATAGCAGTATTTCAGAAATAAGATATCTAATAAGGCAAAATCCCCTGTATCTATAAAAAGAATGATTCTGCTTATTAAGAAGCATAATTAAAACTGTTGTTTAATTCTTCCGTTCACAAAACTGCCACCTTATAATTTTTTAGAAAATCATACTTTTGGTTTCACCATTTCAAATTTCAAGTTATACTTCAGTGATAAACAGTGTAGTACTAACATAAAACAGACATTTTAATCAATGAAATAAAATTGAAAAACACGTATATGCTTATACCACTGTATACTTATATGAATTCAATTAAAAGCCCAAGCACACACATTGGAGAAAAGACATCATCTTCAACTAATGGAGGTCTACATATTGGATAGCTACATGCAGAAAATACTTCCTCCTTGTTCCTTACCATTCATAAAAGTGAACTCCAAAGCATCAAGGAGCTCATCATAAGATTTGAATACCTGAACCTGATGGAGAAAAAAGTAAATGACCATGGGAAATTGTCTTACAAAATAATCCCAAAAGCTCTGGCAGGTGCTATCTCTGACACTGTTGTCTGCCTTTGGATCCTTTTCCCCTAACTGTACTCCCTTCTCTAGCCTCAATAGAAAAAGATGTGCCCAGTCCTTTTTGATATGCCAAGGCAGGTTGATACCCATGGAAGGTCTCCCTTCTCTGAAGAGAGAAGGAGAGTGTATTAGGTAGGGGTAAGGATATCAGAGAGAGGGACTAGAAGGAGAGGAGGGAGGAGAAGTTCTGATATGGAGTAAAGTAAATAAAGTAACTACTGGAAAAAAGAAGACTGACAATCAACAAATGCAATCATATCAAACTAAGAAGCTTCTGAACAAGAAAGGGACAGCATCATTCAAATGAAGAGATAGCTAGAGAATGGAAAAAACTTTACCACTACATAACTGGCATATCTAGCATCTGGAATATACAGAGACAAAAACCAAACATTAAGAAAGCAATCATCACTACTTCCAAATGGGCATGGTTCAAAATGAAGAGTTACCAAAAGATAAATAACAAAAGGATGAGAAATATTTTTAAAATACAGAAGATCAGGGAAGCATAAATTAAAACTACTTTCAGATTATTTTACATTAGTCAGAATAGCTAAGATCAACACACAAGTGACGACAGATTCTGATGTGAATGTGGAGAAAGAGGAACACTTGCTCCTCCTGGGAGTGCTGACTGGTTCAGCCACTGCAGAAATCAAGGTAGAGGTTTCTCAGATAGTTAGAAATAGAAAGATACTAATCAATCTCATCCAACTGTGGAATCTACAAAATATGTGAATAATGTCTTACCTGTAAAGAAAAGCCCACTGTTGCAACAGCGGCATAAATGGTATGGGAATAACCAATTACTTTCTGATTCAATTTAAGTTCCTTTTTACAAGATAGAGCTTATAATTTGTCTAGTTATTGAGGCCAATAACCTATGTATAAATAAGTCATAGGTCCTAGGGAAGAAGTTGCTATTATTATGCTGTCCATAGGAAAAAGTATTAAACCAATTCCTAACAACTTCTTGTTATACTGATAGATTAGTACATCACTCAAACTTCATCGCGGAAGTTTCTTTTGAAGTAGATAACAATTAGAACAGACAGCCACAATTTTTAAAGAAGCAGAGAATAAGTGAATGAAGTGTTTAACCTGAAACAAGACATTTAGATCACACTCACCTCTTCCCAAGTTTCAGGGATCATTGTGAGAAAAGAGGAAGAGAGACTCTAAGATACAGAGGTGGTAGATGATGACAGGTTTTACAACGAAACTCTTCCTAGGACATAATATGGCAGTTGCACATATACACTCACAAAAATTGTTACAGTATACACAAGACCAATATAAACTCAAATCAAAAAAATATCATAATGGAGAGGGGAGGTAGGCACCAAGTTCTATCACTAGCTAAGGAGTTGTTGGTAACTTATAGTTGCTGAGAGAAAGAAAATTGGCTTTGTTTAGAGTGTGGCCTGTGGTAGATCTAGCACTCACCATGGGTGGTAAAACACCTAAAGATATATAGGCAGCAAAAAATGAAACTTGATGCATTCAAAGAGAAATGAAGACACAAAACTTGGAAGAAACAGGGAGAAATTTGGGGAGGTAGAGGAGGATGGATATGGTCAAAATGTAATGCATGAATTTCTCAAAGGATTAGTAACACTAGTTTTAGAAGAGACAAATCTTTTAAATGACTACATATTAAGAGAAAGAAAATATGGATGTTTTCATAAGACATTTTAACAAATAAAAAGAAATAAACTTCTTTATAGTATACATTTTAAGTTTAATCAAATAATTAGTTTAGCATAGATTAGTTTAGTGCCCAAATTTTTAGTCAATATTTATGGGGAATATTGGTATAAATAGACTAAAATATTGTATAGAAGAATTTGGATTTCCTTTACTTAAAAAATAGCTTAGCCAAAAATAATATTTTTTCTTCTCTATAACCTATAATTTATGTTAAAATGTAGAACTTAACTTTAATAGAAAATATTGCTTTGCTTTAGCAATGAATTAGTAATACTGCTGACATAATGACTTAGCTATAATCTTTCATTACAGCTACTGAAGGTTCCCGACCACAAAACGAATGCCCACAAAGTGATGATTTCTCCTTTGTCATGAACACAGAATCAAACTGATAGGCTGCATTGGTCCAAGTAGGACACATGCTGCAGATTTCCTGTGTGAGTCGCTATTGATCAGTGCAAATGCAGGCATGCCTTGGCATGCTATTCTTTCCTCTGATTTGTGCATACACTTTATAGTACAGTAGCAAGTCAATCTCTGTAGCAAAATTATGAAGCAGTTATGTTCATCCCTCTTATATTTTAGTTGGGCCACTGACTAGAGTCCAAGAGTTATGCTAATGCTGAGAGAGTCAGCAAAGTCCTTTCAACCTCAGAAATCAGATCCCTTGCCTGGATTCCCCACTCTTCAATTCCACATCTCTCTGGCTTTTACCTTAGGTTTTCAATTTTTTATATCTATTCTTTTTGGAAAGCTTTTCTTTTTTATTATTATATTTTTGTACCTATACATTTATATTATTACACACAAATAAAATAAACTACATACAGCAAGAAGAATAACAAAACAATCGGGAATTATATAAATGTTACATTCATAGTGTTTTAGCTATTTGTATTTGGAATCCTTGAAGAAAGCATTTTTCCTATCTTGGCATGTCTAAAATTGTGAATGCAAATCAACCATAGCTCACTTCTATCAACTGAAAACTTCTATCTGGACCTAAAATATCTTAACCCCTAAAGAACTAAGCTTAATTGTAAGACTAAACTATCTGGCCTTCAGTACCATCTGAGACTTGAGAAGGAATAAAACTTAATTCCCTGAGTAGTCAGGAAGTGCAGGTAAGCAGTTTCCAAAATGAAAAAAAAAAATGACAGAGACAGTTTTCTGCCTGAACTGTCACACAAAACTGTAACATTGGAGCATCTTCTTCAGCCTTCTGGCCCAATATATCTGACATATTTGTGAGGCAGGGGCTATTGAGGACTTGCTTACCTTATCTTGGCAGAGTTTGGCCTTCGAGTCTGCCTGCATCCAAGCTTGCCCATTTTTAGGCAGAACTCTGTCTATGGCAGAAATGAAGACATTTTGCCCAGTGGCTTGTTTGCAGCATTTGAAGTAATCTCCATAAGGAGATTTTTACTAAACTTCTAAAAAAACATGTACTTCCATTTCTAGTAAATTATTTTTATGTGTAAACTAGATCAGGTAGAATATTTTGAGGTTTGCAACACTTTTTATTTGAAATAAAAAGGAGTTACACAGCATGAATAAATACCTTCCTGAACAGGTCCCTGCAAGTGTCAGACAGGGAAACAAACCAGCACGGATTGATGAGAATGAAAACTCACAGGAGATAAACTTCAACCTGGATCACATTTTGAGGAGTCTAGTGCCAGGTGGTTCACTTTCAGTGTATTTAAAACACAGTACAATTCGGGAAAGAGTTCTCAGGCAACAACCAATCCAATAACAGGCGCACATTAAAGCATAGAAACTCCTTTACAAGGTAGATCTAACCATGAGAGTGGGTTCTATAGCTAACAGGCCTAGGATCTAGTGTGGTCTCTAATATCATAGAGATCACCAGTCTATAAAATACATATGACATCTCCCCCAAGGATGAGTAACTGTCTAGGAAGGGAAGAGTCAGGGATAATCCTTCTGCGGAATTTGGGTGAGGTCTGCCTCTATAACAAAAGATGTGTGAGCTCTGACTCCACCAACAGCAAAAAGGTCACTGGGTTGATAGCAAAATCCACTCTGAGCCTTCTGTGTAGGAAACTAGATATTTTATCTCCTCCACTGAGAAGAGGTACGTGTACGTTTAATATTCCTGGTTTCCTTTGTGATCTGTGGGCACAAGGAAATTTGTGCCCCCAACCTCTTAGGAAGCTTAGACTAGGCTCTCCAAACACAATACACAGAGTTCTGTGTCTCTTTTACTTTCTCTTCCCTTCACTTTTCCTTCCTCTGCCCTACGTCCCTCCTTCTTTCTTCCTTTTTTCCTGTCTTTCTCTTTTTTCCCTCCTTTTTCCAGTTTTTCTTTTGTAATAAGGTCTCGCTATGTAATTTCTGCTGTCTTGAATTGTGTTATTTCTGCCTTGACATCCAAAATGCTGAGTTTATAGGTTTAACCATATCTCACTCATATTTTCTCTTATAATCCAGGTTAGCTATGTATTTAGAACAAAGTCTAGTATTATTGTTAGTTGATTCTGGCTAAGGAGTTTATTTTTTCTGTAAGAATTTTTGAATCAGCATAACATCTTTTATTTTGTATTCATTATTTTTGAAGATCAAATACCAGTCATCACTGAGGTAAGCTCCATGTTGAAGTTACATGTACTTTGCCAAACTGTTGATTGAATGACAAAATTTCTGTATGATTTCATTTAGTTTTAATATTTCATATAAACTTTGAATACTAATGTTGTAGAATTTATGCTCAGCTTCATAAAATTAATGAAGACTTATAATGTACAAGGGATTGCAGGACGTTAGATTGTCATGTGATAGTCATTCTTTCTGGGTACACTACCTCTTACAGCCTCTGTGAGACTGAAAGGGTAAATGCATTTAATGGAAGATCAGTATTAAGTAAATACATTCTCTGCCAGCCAAGCATGTGAAAGGTTCAGTAACATTGGCAAGTGTTTACATTTCTGGTTGCTGACCTGGATTGAACTCGACAGACACATTGAAATAATGTGAGAAATATTGTTTTTAGCCAGAAGTAGAATAAATCTGCCAGCTCTCCAGCTTTGACCATTAGAGAAGTTATGTTAGACCTAGCCTGTAGTCTGAACTACAAAACATCCCAGAGGATGATGGAAATCTTAAGCTGTAGGAAGGGTGTTACTCCTGAAAAGCCAACATTGACAAGCAGCAGAAACAAATTGCTAACACAATGCTGGAGGACGGTTGAGAGCATTCTGTCTAATGTGCCTTGAGGCCGGAGTCTCAAAATGTGCAATCCATCCCATCAGGAGCATGTAGCAAAGCCATCAGGGTGGACAAGGAACTGTTCATCATCCACATTTAGTTAGAGGAAATATATCAATAATTAAGTCTCCATATAAGCCATGGCATACTAAGCTTATGCATTACAGATTGTCTGAGATGGGCTCATTTTATAATTTATAAGTAACTCTAAACTTTGTTAATTTTTACCTTGGTCTCCAATGACCAAATGTTTCCTTTTAGAGTTACACTTTTTCAAACATGGAACAAAGAATCATGTCTCGTCTAAGGATATAAATTATTTTCAGCATTTGGAAGATTTGTTTTTATTCTACTTATTTTATCTAATTAAAATATAACTTCATTTTCTTTTGGAACCAGGAACCAGAGCTGAAAGAGCCCATGAAAGGTCAAGTATCCCAGAATATCCTTTTGAGGAAAGAAGTGACACACTATCCCCATTTTACACAAACATTAAGTCTTGCTTATGTCTCTGTTCACAGCAGGATCACAAATTGAGCTCATTTTTGCCTTTTTGGTCACTAGCAAGAAACAGCTGGAAGCTTTCCTTTGTGTATTCAGCTTTTATATACTTAGGGATCAGGCTAATCTCTCTGTGTTTAGCCAAGACTAAACAAGAAAGGGTTCTTTGGAATTGCTAATTACTTGTATTCCCAGCTTGTTAATAATCGTCATGTGAATGACTCCCCAAAATCTAAAGTTTCTCTCAAATTGTAGAATTGTAAGTAGACACATTTGTCTTGATGAGATGAGGCATTCTGAATTATATACATTTAAAATAGATTTATGGTTCTTGAAGTGTTTTGTTTATTACTTTTATTCTAAAACAAGAGTGAAAATATGTTCCAATAGACTGAGTTTACCCATTTTTAGCAACACTCTTTAAATGTGGTGATGAGATAAATTTTCCCCACATAATGTTAATTTGGGTCACATCCCAGTCAAGGAGGTTAATATTTATATTTGGTTAGAACTGATAATCTGTTTACAAACATTCCATACCCATATAAGGGGTGTTAAAATGATACCACTGTTCATACAAATTCATTTATATTAAAGTGACAGAACAATTTTTCAATGGGAAGGCTCACTTCAGAATCAATATAGGATGAATGATCATTTTTGTAATTTTTTTAAAGTTAGGATTTTGCTTTCCAATGGGGAGTATCAATGTAAAAACCCAAAAGATTTGTTTCCAGAACCAACTTTTGTTTTATTTTGTTTTGTTTTGTTTTTGAGACAGAGTATAGCCTGGACTTTGTTTTATAGACAGGGCTGTCCTTGAACACATAGAGATCTGCCTGTGTCTGCTGAGATTATAGACATGCGCCACATCACCCGCTACAAAATCAATTTTCTCAGAATTGTTTTTATTTCATATAACCCCTCCATTCTGAGGCTAAACTGAAAAGCAAGCAAGTCATCCCCTGATACCTAAATACTACTATTAACAAACAATATGGACAATTGTAATGCCAAAAAGAGATTTAAAATATTTAGCATACTATGTTCATCTCAATTAGTATTTAAATGGCTATATTTGACAGGAGCAAAGCAGCTTAAGTTGTGAGAATATTTATTGCTTATTTATAAAAGTTAACATTTGGGCAAGAAGCTGAGATTTCATTCCTAGTGCCCTGGCATATTTTCATATTTTGTTTCCACTTTCTGCTCACAGGCCTGGGTCAGAGATCAAAGCATATTATACCCACCTTCAGAGCATATACAAACAGGAAGAAAATATTAATCTAACATGAATCTCATGCTTATGTTTTAGTTGGGCAATAATTTTTCCTAGCAGAATTGTTCTCTGTTCACTCCCATCTGTAAGATGTCCATTAAAAAAAAAAAGATTTTCTATCAGTGAAAAGTAAAATTGCAGTGATTAGCACAAATGAAACACACTCATTTTCAAGGTTTAACTTTCTCTACTGTTTTCTGGAGACTGACAGCCACACCACTTAAAATGTATTTAATAGAAAAATAGCTTGCTATTTAAATTAGCTAAAACACTTAACATGGTAGAAATTGCCCCTGGTGATTAAACAGACACCATTCAGAAAGGACCAAGGAGATGTTATGCTTCAGAATAACACAACAAAAGCTTTGTTTTTAAAGCATGGAAGTATTTTAAAAGATTAAACTCTTTCAAATGGATGCAAAACTGGAATGTAGCTCAAACATTACTGCATCAAAACCTCTCTCAGCATACACACCCAAGGCGAAGGCTGGTGAATACTGGAGTCCCAGGCTTGTGCTGAGAGAGCGTTAGGTCCTATCATTTCCCTCCTTTTACTAAAATGATTGTACAGTTAACAAGTTGAGCTTTGCTTCCCTCACTCTTGAATACTTTATTTTCAAACCAATGAATTCTTCTTGAGAGCAAGACTCATTTAAACCAAAGCTTATCCTAAGGAAGATTCAAACAATTGGTAGAAGCATCAGGTCCCTGGAGCAATAATATATATTAGATGTGATATCATATATCACATTTCAGCATTATATATTATATATTGGAGCAGTGTGTGTGTTTGTGTGTGTGTGTGTATGTGTGTGTGTGTATGTGTGTACACTTATCCTAAAGAAGACTCAAACAATTGGTAGAAGCAACAGGTCACTGGAGCATTTTATATATATATATTTGTATATGCATATATATCTGTAACAAATGTGTGCCTTTTTTGATATTAGTCACCTTAGGTATAGGATGAAGACAATAACAAATACTCCATTCATTACGCAAAATAATTATATGTGGTAAGACCTAAATAAATATTTTAGTATTCTGAATCATTATCAGCAACAAACGTAAAAGTCTTCTATTTACAAATTTATTTACAAATTTTTACTTGCATAAAATCCAATAATTTCATATTTATTTTCTACAATATTAGATATTAGAAAACACTATTATCTACTGCAACTCATCACAAAATATTTAGAGCTCAGATGCTTTTATTCAATAAACACAATAAAAGACAATCTCAAATACTTAAGTCTGGGATTATAACATAGTTTTCCTTAACAAAATAAAGCTATTCAAAACATAGTGTAACCAAGAATAGCAACTGGCACCAACTCTTTGAAACTGTGTCGTTCTTTTTTTCCTTCTCAAAACCTCCCAGATGGAGCAGTGACTCCATAGATAAAGTTCACCATCATGAGAGCCTGAGGTCAGATCTGCAGCCTCTATGAGAAAAGCCAAACACAGCCACAAATGTCTCTAACCCAGGGCTAAGGGGTGGAGACAAGAAGACTTGAGTTTCTCAAATCACAGCCACTCAAGTAAAATTCTGAACTCTCTGTTCAGTGACAGACTGTCTCAAACAGTACGTGTAGAGCAATAGCAGAGAGCACTTTATGTCAACTTTTGACCTCCACATGCACCCACATAGATGAGTGCATACATATATACATGTGCACACAGCATATACCACACACACACACACACACACATACACACACATGCAAAACAAAGGAATTACTAAAACCTAAAGTTGAAAAATAAAATCCTCATCACATCCCATTCACCTAAGGGTAGCAGAGGGCTTAAAGTATCTGGTCTGTTGCATTTCATTTCACATCTAAATATCCTGAGTTCTGGATACTTGGCTCCAATTACTGGGGATTTCTAGTTTTATTTTTTTTTAAAGCTGAGCACATTCCCACCTCTAGTCACTTGTAGAGACAGTTTCCTTCCTAAGATGCATCCCCACAGCAGTCTGAAAGATGTTGTTCATTTTATTGTTTAGCAATGTATTCCACTGTGGCCTGCCAGTTAGTTGTTGATTTGATGGCCCTTATCTCTAAAGGCATTTTACTTAGTATTGCCACAGTATGTGATAGCATATGAGTTCTCATTACTTTGTCCACTTTTTAAATACTTTTTTATTATGGCTTGATTATTTTCTCAATGTTATTTCTGGCATCTTCATACTTAAAGCTGTTCTTTATTTTTTTTAATTCCTTGTTTCATATTTCAAATGTAAGAGTTCTTCTGAAGAGTATTAAAGGTTTTTGTTCCTCTGATGCTAAAGTTATAGGCAGTTATGAACTACCAGCATACCTGTGTACTGGGAACCAAACTCTGCAAAAGCAGCTCATGTTCTTACCTGCTGAGTCATCTCCCTGGATAATACATATTTATTCACAGAATTTGATTTAATTCAACATAAATTTTTATACTATCTTTTGTCTTTTAGCATTATGCCTGTCTGAACAGAAAAGGGTGACTGAACGTCCATATAAGCTGATGGAGCTTACAAATAATAAACATTTGAAAAAAGAAATACTAGGTAACTTGAGAAGAGAAGAATAGCTCAAGAACTGCAGAAATGCTAAAAGAAAGAATAGTTTACTTGGAAAATAAAATGTTCTCCATAATTTGCTTCCAAAGGACACTATTTCTTTTTGGACCTTTTGGAAATACAATGTTCTTTCAACTTTTCCTTTATTTTTTTTTTCTTCATTATAAACATTGTCTTCAAAACGTTCCCAGAACAGGGAAATCACTAACCGAAGAAGAATGCTCTTAGACATGGGATGGTAAGGAAGCATCTTACATACAGCATTTTCTGTGATTATTTTAACCCCAGTCTTGTTTTCAGCCAGCTATACTTAAATTTTCTCTAGATAACAGGTAGGAAGATGGTACTCCTCCAGTACCACATGTCCCTGCACTCCTTCAAATGTGTGACTTTAAACGCCCATTTCATACCTCCTTCCACTTTTGGTATTCTGCTGGAAAAGTCTTCCTTTGCACATAACACTCATCCTGATCATATCATATCTTCTCAGTGGCAAGAAACTTCAGGGAAAGCGAGAAGGTAGGAAGCAGCAATCAGGATTTTCCTAAGAAAAAGCACCCTGGTTCTCCTAATCATTCATTTTTTTAACCCTAGCCACAGCTATTTCCCAACACATGTGTACCACATGCTAAATGCTCTTACTCCTCAGTGCTTTGAGAATATGACATGAATGAAAACCATGAAATTTAACATAATAGCCCTGTAGTACACTACCTGTTTGTACAGTTTCATTTTGGAAATGTCAGTAACGTTAATTAAATTATAGGGGTCAGGAAGGAATACTAGGCTCCAGGCTTCAGTTATACAGCAAAGGGGGCAAAGACAGCAACTCGATGGATGACTACCATTTCATATTATGTGATTTTCCCATTTGGTTTATTTTTTAAAACTTCCAACTTTCATGATCCAAACTTTCTTCAACTTTAACACATATTCATTTCTTTTTTTACCATTCTGTATTTGCTAATTTTCATGATTAAAACTTTAGAGTAATTCTTTATTCTTTCAATCCTTATCATTCCTATAAATTCTTTTATGAAAATAACTCAAGATGATAAAGAAAGTAACACCATCATTTCAATGTGCTTTTCTATTCTTTAACAATTATCAAGACTAGAGAATGGCAGATGCAATTGTCCCAGTGTCCTAAGACTAAAATTATCATTTGCAGAACTTAAGGCAAGATATCTAAGGACAGGGGAAGAAAGTATAAAGTCACATCGATTGAAAGCTGAAGACCAGGGAGTAAATATCATTGTTAATTTAAACCAGAAACAAATAAGTTAGGACAAGATAGAGTAGGATATCATTTAAGTTCATGAATTTTATTTAAAAGGTTAAATTATCAAATATTTGTTTCCTTTGACCTCTAATAACTGCTGTGAAATATGTATGTTGATGATGGCTATCTTCTGTAGCCTGAAGTTTTTTTAGATGATGGGAAATCTCGCTTGGGATACTTTATAATTACCATAGAAACCATCATCTGTTTTGAATGATACTGAAGTCAGAAATTCAACCCTGACCCTATGTCTGGGTCTAAATGGAATGAGTCATTTCTGAACAATGTTCTCCAAGTGAGCATCAGCACTTCCTGGTGCTGCCTTGCCTTAGAGGCTACTTTAGAGGCTCAGGTTTGGAAAATTCTTTACCATCCTTTCTTTATATTAATCTTACCCTCAAGTGCTATTCTGCCTGTTATCTTTACATAATCTACTACATATGTCTGTTTCCAGCTACTGAACTAATTCCCAATTTCTCTTCAAATCAGGCTGCCTAGCAATGAGCATCATTAAATCATTATTTGTATATTCTCCTTCCTGCTCTAATGTAGATTAAGTCACTGTTTCAAAAGTTGTTTTTCTCTGGAAAAGTCCTTTTAGCTTTTAAAGACCTTAATTTTTACATTCGGTGTTTGACTTTTCTTGTTGCTATGATAAAATATGGGACAAAAGCAACTTAAGAATGGAAGGGTTTATTTTGGCTGACATGTTGAAATTACAGTTTATCAAAGCAGAGAAGGCATAGCAGAAGTCAGGAAGTAGAATGCAGTCAAGTTCCTTCCTCATTTTATTCTTTTTATTAAAACCTGGAATAAGACCACCATCATTTAGAGTAGGTTTTCCCATATCACTTAATCTAATCTAGACAATCTCTCATTGAAATATATGCCAATACATTTATCTCCATGCTGATTCTAAATGTCCTCAAGCTGACAATCAAGATTTAATGTTTAGTGTTATAGTGGCTAGGAGGCGCTCAGACAATAGCTTGTGAGCTACCATTAACAAAATCATAAAGATTGCATAACTCATCTTTATTACATATTCAAACTACTTTGAGAATGGCTAGGTTTAAAAATGATAAATTCTGGCATGGATATTGGAAAGGGGAACTTGTGTTAATTGGTGCTGCCACTATGGAAATCAGTGTGGAGATTATTCAACAAGTTAGAAACCTCTCTACCATATGAACCAAAAATATAGTTCTTGAGTTCATTCTTAAGTGTCTCTATATTCTAATATAGAAAAATAATATTTATCAGTATTCATTTCTGTTCTATTTACAAAAGCCATAAAATGAAAACAATACAGATGTATATCAACCTGGGCACATTATTCTGAAATGTGCCCATAATAAGTTCATACTTCTGTAAAGTTGTATGCATAGTACTAGGGAAAATATTCTCACACACCTGTGAACTCTGTGAATTACAATAATGACTATCTTAACAAGATGGGTTCACTGGTGCATTGAGCAAAATGTTATGGGGCAACCAATCACTTTTTGAGTGAATGCAAAGCCCACCCCACAATATGGAGTCCAAGCCTGGTATCTCAAATTGTGCCCCAACTGTGAATGGCTAGGTGCCTGTAGTGTGACAGAACATGTGGCAGAGCTGAACAGAGCTGCTCATGTGATAGTATCTGGGAAGAAAATCAGGCACAAAAGACTAGAGCCACAGTTTTCCTATAAAGATCATACGCCAACAATCAAATTTCTATTCACTAAGTCCCATCTATTAAAAGTACCACCAACTTACAGTAAAAACAAAAAAAAAAATTGGAAGAAATTTAAAATCCAAACTAACAATTTATATTTATTTATGTTATAGTGGCACTAATGCCTTTAATTATGTACAAAAATTAAGAGTTAAACGGTACCCAATATTTGAAATGAGAGTGACTAGTGTTCTGGTTTTTCATAGGACTTAAAAGAGCAATTTATTCCTCTTTTGGAATGAGAATAAACCCAGCATAACTGAAACAATTTTGAATAGTCAAAAAATTTCTGGAGATATCATCCTTGATTTCAAACTATATATACAAATAAAATCAGCATATTTATTAGAATAAAAATAGACACAATGATCAATGGAACTAAATTAAAGACATAGACATAAATCTATACATATATAGACACCTGGTTTTTGATAAAGAAACCAGAAATACGCAAAGGAAAAAAAGCGGCATCTTCAACAAATGGCGTTTGTCAAACTGAATTTGGCTGTATGTAGAAGAGTGCAAATGGATGCATACTTATCACCTTGCACAAAACTCAACTCCAAATGAATTAAAGACTTCAACGTAAAACCAGATACAATGAACCTGATAGAAGAGAATATGGGGAATAACCTTGGATACATTGACACAGGAAAAGACTTTTCTAATAGAACACTATTAACACAGGCAACAATTAATAAATGGGACCTCATGAAAATGTAACACTTCTCTATGTCAAAGGACACTATCAGTTAAACAAAGCATCAGGCTATGTAATGGGAAAAGACACTGACTACATATGTGATAGAAGGCTAATATCTAAAGTATATAAATAACTCAAAAAACTGGACGTCAAGAAAAAGAGTAAGTCAAATAAAGATGGGATACAGATATTAACATAGAACTCTCAAAATAGAAAACACAAATGGATGTGAAATGTTCAGTATCCTTAGTCATTAAAAAAAATGCAAATCAAAGCTCTTTTGAGATTTCATCATATACCAATCACAATGGCCAAGACTAAGAAAATAAATGACAGCTTATATTGATGAAGATGTGGGGTAAGACAACTCATTCATTGTTGGTGGGACTGCAAACATGTACAGCCATTGTGAAATTTATTGTTGCAGTTCATCACAGAGCTGGCAATTCCTCAACATCTAACTATACCACCCATGACATATAACCAATGAAACATCATCCTACCTCAAGAACACTTGATCTTGTTTTTTAATTTTTTTTCTTGCTACATTACTCTTAATAGCCAGAAATTTGTATCAGCCTAAATGCCCATTGCCAGATGAACTGATAATGAAAATGTGGTATAGATACTCAATAGAATATTACTCAGCTTTTTTAAAACCTGAAACCATGAAATTTTCAGGTAAATGGATAGGCTACAAAAAAAAATCATTCTAGGTAAAGTAACACAGACTCCAAAAGATGAACATGGTATATATTCACTTATGTGGCAGTGTCAGTGGTTAAGTTAAGTAAGCTACAATCTGTATAACCACAGAAGTTAAGTATAGACTAAAAGACTAGGTTGGAGGCAAGGATCTCTATAGAAAAAGGAAATAGAAGATACTTATAAGTGCACATAAGGCAGGGAAAAAGACAAGAACAAGAGGATTAGTGAGGAGGAGGAGGGAATAGGGCCATAAGAAAGAGAATGTAAGGGGGTACAGACAAAAGGCCATTTGAGGGGCCATATGGAAACCTAATACAGTAGAACCTTCCATATATATACTAGGAGATGTGTGTGTGTGTGTGTGTGTGTGTGTGTGTGTGTGTGTGTGTGTGTGAGAGATCTAAAAGGAATTATCAAATAACAAGAGAGATGTATCCCCAACTGGTCATCTCTAATCAACAAATGAAGTTCTGGGAATAGGTTACATCTAATTGAGTTGTTAGCAAAAGGAGACACATGGAAACCTCAAAACAATCCAGGCTGTTTCCAAGGCTGAATGTTCTCCATAAACTGATTGTAAGACCTTATTGCTGGAAACATCACCTACATAACTCATTGAACACAAAGAAGTTGAGCTGGTGCCTACCTAGAGCTTTCATCCCCGCTGACTAGTGTTTATGATACTGGAAGGTACTCTGCTGGTTACAAAAAAGGGAAAGATTACAAGCAGACCCAGCTACAAACCCTTTGATCTATTTCCTCTCCTACCAGCTATCAATAGTGACTTGGTGTGCCAGGTGTCTTAGTACAGTAGTGGCACAAAACTTCTTAGAATAACCTATCAATGTCTGGTTGAATTTTAACACTGCTCCATGAGATGGAACCTATTCTTCATACTGCTTTGTGCTACTTCAGTGGTCAAGAACCTGGGACCAGAAAGGTCAGGGACCCAATAGAAAAAAATCTGTTCTGCTAAAAGAACCCAGCAATTAAATGACTCCTACCTACATTCTAGTGTACTCATAGATCAGTGTCTTATTTACCCATCAACTTTCTCCTGCAGTTTATGGAAATAAGCACAGAAACACATAGCTGGACATTGTGCAGAGAGGAGACCTAGGAATACTCAGTCCTAAGTGGGATGTCTCCATCGCTTCCATCAGGGTTCACAGAATAAGCAGAGTCAAAAAGATTGTGAGATCCAAAGCAGATGGAGGACACCATTGAATTTGGGGAAAATTCTGACCATATGATTTAGTCACTTTAGCAAATTGGAAGTCTGAGCTCAACTCTAAATATCTTTATGCACAACTATAACTCATTACATTTCATGATATTTCATAAGAATATAATGTGATGACACATAGAGCCCTAGGAGAAGCCCTTCTATCACAATATGAATTTACTTCTTATTCTGTGTGCTCATAAGGATACCATGATGACACACAGCAAAGCTTTCAAGTAAGCAAAGAAGGTCTGTCTCTTGTCTTATGGAAATGATCAACTCCATATCCATAAATAGCAAGAGGAGCTCAAATACTGTACCAAATAAAAAATTTAAACTACTACAGTTTTAATATTAGCAACTGGTAACTGCCAGTGAGTGAATCTTCTGGCTAGGATACCTTTCCAGAACTTGTGTTTTATGTAACAAAACATTGATCCAAACATGTGCTCTTGGCATGAGATAGATACCTTATAATTGCACCATGGCTAGTTTAGCAGTTTTTCTTGCATATAATCTCTAAAACATATTTCAATAATTTACTTATTGCCACCTCCTTCTCTGAATTTCTTTCTAGGACACAAAAAGGCAGAAAGCCATTTTTTTTTCATTGCCAAGCATCCTCTGTGTCTAGAAATCTCCCTTGGCAGTCAAGGAAGTGTGGATTTCCATGTCTGAGCTGCATATATACTACCTTGGAAACTGGGAAAGCAGCTGCCAGGACTATGCCTGGGAGAGACTAAGCTTCAAATAAATGAAAGGATAAGAAATCAATTGAGAAATGCAACTATTAATAATGGGAGAGCTATAATTTGAAGAAAAAAGAAATCCAAATGAATATTGCTTAATTAATTTTTATTTGTGATACTGTCATCCTTTTAGGTGGTTCCAAAATGAAGTATATAACTTTTATAAAGAAAACATTCATTAAAATTTGATCCCTTTATTAATTTTTGTGGCGTTTGGGGAATTTTGTTTGTTTTTTTTTTGTTTTTTTTTTCCAAGACAGGGATTCTCTGTGTAGCCTTGGCTGTCCTGGACTTGTTTTATAAACCAGGCTGGCCTCATACTCACAGAGATCTGCTTTTATTTGCCTCCACAAGTACTGGGATTAAGATGTGCACCACCACAGCTAGCTTTTATTAATTTTTCATACAGCATATGTTTATATCATATTCTTTTCCTTCAGCAAACACTTCTTGGAGTCTCTCATCCCAACCCACCGCACTTCATGCTCATTCCTTCTCTCTTAAAAAAAATCAAAACCGAAAATAAAGCGAAGCATAAACACACACACACAAACATACACAACAACAACAACAACAACAACAACTAAAACAAAGAAAACCCATAACGACAGAGTTCTTTTTCTGTTGGTCAACTATTCCTGCACATGCAGCCTGCCCTGGGGTGTGTGATTTGATATTTCTAGGCTCTTTTTACTTATCCATATGTTTTCCTCTCATATCAGCTATCAATTAGAAATATTTTCTTGGTTAGGGATGGGACAACATGCTCAAGTACTGCAGAAGTTCAAAGTAGACAAAATTCCACCAGGGAGAAAAAGTGAGAACAAATACCACCCTTAACCAAAATAATTTGGTTCTTCAAAAGAGTGTCTGTGGAGCGGGGGTGTATGCAGAATAAATGAGTTACTTTCTAGTCCTTAGGAAATGAGGAAAATTATCTCAATTGAAAACATAATTATCCTTCCCGTTCAGGCATTTCTTAATTCAATAAGTATTAATTTACAGTTTTCTAGCTACTATGTAAGTTATTAAATATCATCCCTAGCAAAACATCGTAGTGCACGTCTTAGTCGGCTGAGGCTAAAATATTTGAACACATATATTATTTCAAAATTACTGAAACAAAAAGCAGAGTTAATTTCAATGTACATAATACTAAAGATGTAGAGATATTTGTTTTTCCTACAAAATTATATTATTATTAAATTGGTCTACTCCTTAGTCTACATTTATATTGTTAATATTTGACAACAACAATTGAGTACATTATAATTAGCTTCTGAATATTAGACGGTCCAACTTTTGATTCAAGATGTGATGATAATTAGGTTTATTATTTGTTTATCAGCTACAAATTGAACAACTCATAGCATTGTTATAAAATAGAGTTTGCTCCTCTCTTTGGAGAACTACATATTTCTTTTCTGCCAGTTAATAATACAGCATCACAAACCACTGCTACTCATGAGTTGTAAAATTAGCATACATCAGTCATTTGGGCCTTTCTCCTTCATTTTCAACACTAGTATATTGATAGAGCCCTTCCATCACTTCCCTTCAGTACACAATGGTTCACTCTCAAGGATCAGGCTTTCTGGAAAATAGGTTCTGAAAGGCAGGAATAATTTAATTCTGAGGTAACACATTGCTAAGGTGTGGCTCTCTGTTTGGAAAGGGCATTGGATCATAATATAAGATTGTAATCTGTGATATATTAGTTATATTTCTCACGGTGATAACAAAATTCTTGACCAGAACAAGTTCAGGGAGGAAGAGATCTTTAAGATTCATGCTTTGAAGGTACACAGTTCACAACAGCAGGGAAGTCACAAAAAGGTGGTTACAGCACATATAAACCATAGGGATTGTCTATGTCTGCCCCAGCTCTGAATCATAACATGGAGACATATTTATTTAAACAGTTTTAGGCCTTAGTCTACTGTTGTTCTCAACTAGCTTTTGTAACCTATGTTTAGCCTATGTTCTACCATGGGGTCCTTTACCTCTCCTCAGTTTCACAGCTCTCTGTTTCCTAGATGAATCCT
Source organism: Acomys percivali (assembly GCA_907169655.1). NCBI lineage: Eukaryota > Metazoa > Chordata > Mammalia > Rodentia > Muridae > Acomys > Acomys percivali. The sequence goes on along the minus strand of OU015743.1, from coordinate 54,216,644 downwards.
TTCTCACCTCTTTCTTTTGCAGAGTTCCCATCTCTCCAGAATTCCTGCCTTTGTGATCAAGGACATTCAGTTCTTTAGTCAACCAATCAAACAGAAGGTGACAGCTAACAGGTGATGCATAACAATACAAAGTCCCAAGGTCTGTACTCACCTCTCTGAAGATACAGAAATCAGCATTTGAATATGTAAAGACAACCTTTACACAGAGCATACAAACATCACTCCAACACCACATCTGTAGTCAGCAAGCATGGTGCACACTTGTTCTCAACTTTCTGTTTTTATTTCAGTCCAAAATCCTAGCTCACAGAATAGTGCTTCTTGCTTTTACAGTGAGCATTCTACCTTTTCCTGTGACTTTTAACCATAGTATAAAGACTTGAAATGGCATGTGGGTTATTCTCTCTTACACAGTTTGCCCCATATATACATCTCCATTTTATTTACATAAACTCTACTTTTTACTGACTTCCTTAATACTTTTCAGTCCTTCAAAATGGATTATTTTCTCTCTTATGCCAGATTTTTGAGAAGACAGTACCCTTTACCTATTTTCTTTTTTAAATATATTTTATTAATTTTATCATATTGCATCTCAATTGTTATCCAATCCCTTGTATCCTCCCATTCCTCCTTCCCTCCCACTTTACCCTTACTCCCCTCCTCTATGATTGTGACTAGAGGGACCTCCTCCACCTGTATATGCTCATAGGGTATCAAGTCTCTTCTTGGTATCCTGCTATACTTCCTCTGAGGGCCACCAGGCCTCCCCATCCAGGAACATGGTAAAATATGGGGCACCTGAGTTCGTGAGAAAGTCAGTTCCTACTCTCCACTCAACGGTGGAGAATGTCCTGTCCATTGGCTAGATCTTGGTAGGGGTGCGAAGTTTACTGCACATATTGTCCTTGGCTGGTGCCATAGTTTGAGAAGGATCCCTGGGCCCAGATCTGCCTGTCATAATGTTCTTCTTGTAGGTTTCTAGGACCCTCTGGATCCTTCTATTTCCCCATTCTCCTGTACTTCTCTTATCTAGAGTCCCAACATGATTTCCCACTTTTCTGGTAAGTGAAGACTTTCATGGGACATGCCCCGTGGGCTAGTGTCCAGATATAACTCAGTATAAACCATTTGACTCTTTCTGCTTCTGGGTTAACTCACTCATTATGATCATTTCTAGTTCAATCCATTTGTCCACAAATTTTGGGAATTCCTTGTTTTTAATAGCTGAGTAGCATTCCGTAGTGTAAATGTACCAGTTTCTTTATCCATTCTTCTACTGAGATACACTTAGGCTCTTCCATTCTGGCTATTATGAATAAGGCTGCTATGAACATGGTTGAGCAAATGTTCTTGTTGTATCCTGTTGTATCTTCTGGGTATATTCCAAGGAGTGGAATAGCTGGGTCTTGAGGAAGACCTATTCCCAGTTTTCTGATATAGCACCAGATAGATTTCCAAAGTGGCTCTACTAGTTTGCATTACCACCAGGAATGAAGGAGCGTTCCTCTCTCTCCACAACCTCACCAGCATGTGGCGTTGCTTGAATTTTTTTGATCTTAGCCATTCTGATGGGTGTAAGATGTAGTCTCAGAGTTGTTTTGATTTGCATTTCACTGATGACTAAAGATGTTGAGCATTTCTTTAAGTGTTTCTCAGCGATTTGATATTCCTCTGTTGAGAATTCTGTTTAGTTCTGAGCCCCATTTCTCAATTGGATTATTTGGTTTCATGGTGTTTAATTTCTTGGGTTCTTTATGTATTTTGAAAATATGACCTTTGTCAAATGTAGGTTGGTGAAGATCTTTACCCAGTCTGTAGATTGTCACTTTGTTCTGTTGACAGTGTCTCCTGCCTTACAGAAGCTTCTCAGCCTCATGAGGTCTCATTTATTAACTGTTGACCTTAAGGCCTGGGCTGTTGGTGTTCTGTTCAGGAAGTTGTCTCCTGTGCCGATGTGTTCTAGGCTCTTCCCCACTTTTTCTTCTGACTTAGTGTCTCTGGTTTTATATTGACGTCTTTGATCCACTTGGACTTGAGTTTTGTGCATAGTGACAAATATGGGTCCAATTGCATTTTTTTTCATTTTTTTCATTATTATTATTTTTTTATTGATTTATTCTTGTTACATCTCTAGATTTATCCCATCCTTTGTATCCTCCCATTCTCCCCTCCCTCCCATTTTCCCCTTATTCCCCTCCCCTATGACTGTTCCTCAGAAGGATTACCTCCCTCTGTATATGCTCATAGGGTATCAAGTCTCTTCTCGGTGACCTGCTGTCCTTCCTCTGAGTGCCACTAGGTCTCCTATCCAGTTAGACCAGCACCATTTGTTGAAGATGCTATCCTTTTTCCATTGAATATATTTGGCTTCTTTGTCAGAAATCAAGTGACCATATGTGTGTGGACTCATATCTGAGTCTTCAATCGATCCTACTGATCAACCAGCTTATTGCTGTGCCACTACCATGCTGTTTTAATTATTGTTGCATTATAGTATAGTTTGAAATCAGGTATGGAGATTCTTCCAGAGGGCCTTTTATTGAACAAGATTGTTTTAGCTATTCTGGGTTTTTTGTTTTTCCATATGAAGTTGAGAATTGAACTTTCAATGTCTTTAAAAAATTGTGTAGGTATTTTTATAGGGATTGCATTGAATCTGTAAATTGCTTTTGGTAAGATGGCCATTTTTACTATGTTAATTCTCCCAATCCATGAGCAAGGAGAATCATTCCATCTTCTGATGTCACCTTCAGCCTCTTTCTTCAGAGTTTTGAAATTGTTTTCAAACAAGTCCTTTACTTGCTTGGTTAGAGTAACTCCTAAATATTGTATATTTATTGTGGCTAACATGAAGGGTATAGTTTTCCTAATTTCTTCCTCTGCATGCTTGTCGTTTGTATATAGGAAAGCTACTGACTTTTTTGAGATAATTTTGTATCCAGCCAATTTGCTGAAGGTGTTTATCAGCTGTAGGAGTTCTCTGGTGGAATGTTGGGAGTCACTTATATACACTATCATATCATCTGCAAACAGGGATAATTTGACTTCCTCCTTTTCCATTTGGATACCCTTGATCTTCTTTTATTGTCTTATTGTTCTGGTTAGAACTTCCAGTACTATATGGAAGAGATATGGAAAAAGTGGGCAGCCTTGCCTTGTTCCCGATTTTAGAGGAATTTCCTTAACTATCTCACCTTTTAATTTGATTTTGGCTATTGGCTTGCTGTGTATAGCCTTAATTATGTTGAGGTATGTGCTTGTATCCCTGATCTCTGCAAAACTTTAAAGATGAATGGCGTTAGATTTTATCAAATGCTTTCTCTGCATCTAAGGAGATGATCATGTGGTTTTTTTATTTTCAGTTTTTTTATATGTTGGATTATATTGATGGATTTCCATATATTAATTCCATGCCCGGAATGAAGCCTACTTGGTCATGATGAATGATATCTTTCATGTGTTCTTGTATTCGTTTTGCAAGTATTTTATTTAGTATTTTTGCATCGATGTTCATAAGAGAAATTGGCCTGAAATTCTCTTCTTTTGTTGGGTCTTTGTGAGGTTTAAGTATCAATGTGACTATGGCCTTATAGAATCAATTTCGTAACGTTCTATCTATTTCTGTATTTTGGAGTAGCTTGTAGAATATCGGTATTCGCACATCCTTGAAGATCTGGTAGAATTCTGCACTTAAATCATCTGGCACTGGGCTTTTTTTGGTTGGGAGACTATCAATGATTGCTTCTATTTCTATAGAGGAAATGGGAATATTTAGCTTTTTATCTGTTCTTCACTCAATTTTAGCAAGTGAAATTGAGCTAGAAAATCATCCATTGCCCTTCGATTTTCAAATTTTATGGCATATATGCCTTCGAAGTAGGATCTTATGATTCTTGTGATTCTTTGTAGTTCTTCAGTGTTGGTTGTTATGTCTCCCTTTTTATTTCTGATTTTGTTGATTTGGATACTGTCTCTCCGTCTTTTAGTTAGTTTAGCGAATGGTGTATCTAGCTTGTTGATTTTCTCAAAGAATCAGCTCTTGGTTTTGTTGATTCTTTGGACTGTTTTCTTTGTTTCTAATTTATTAATTTCAGCCCTGAGTTTGATTATTCCAGACATCTACTCTCTTAGGTGTTTCTGTTTCTTTTTTTTTCTTCGGCTTCTAGCTGTGTCATTAAGTTGCTTATGTGCGATGTTTCCAATTTCTTTTTAAAAGCACTTAGTGCTATGAATTTTCCTCTTAGCACTGCTTTCAATGTATCCCACAAATTTGGTTATGTTGTTCCTTCATTTTCATTGAATTTCAGGAAGTCTTTAATTTCTTTCTTTATTTCTTCCCTGACCCAGGCATCATTATGCAGAGATATGGAGAAAGTGGACAGCCTTGCCTTGCTCCCGATTTTAGAGGAATTTCCATGTATGTGTACACTTTTTGTAATTTCTGTTGTTGTTGAAGTACAGCCTAAGACCATGGTGATCTGATGGGATACAAGGTATTATTTCTATCCTCTTGTATCTGTTGAGGCTTGCTTTGTGACCTACGATGTGATCAATTTTGAAAAAAGTTCCATGGGATACAGAGAAGAAGGTATATTCCTTTTTGTTTTGGTGGAAGGTTCTGTAGATATCTGTTAGGTTAATTGAATTCATAACCTTGGTTAATGATGTTATTTCCTGGCTTAGTTTCTTTTTCAATGACCTATCCTTCAGTGAGAGTGGGGTGTTGGAGTCTCCCACTATTATTGTGTGGGGATCGATTTGTGGTTTAAGCTTCGTTAATAGATCTTTTACAAATGAGGCTGCCCTTGTATTGGGAGCATAGATGTTCAGAACTGTGATGTCATCTTGGTTGGCTTTAACTTTGATGACTATGAATGTCATTCCTCATCCCTTTTGCTTAATTTTGGTTTAAAGTCTATTTTGTTAGATATTAAAATAGCTACGCCTGCTTGCTTCTTCTGATCATTTGCTTGGAATATTTTTTCCAACCTTTCACCCTGAGGTAATATCTATCTTTATGGGTGAGATGTGTTTCTTGAATGCAGAAGAATGTTGGATCTTGTTTATGCATCCATTCAGTTAGTCTGCATCTTTTTATTGGAGAATTGAGACCATTGATGTTGAGAGATATTAATGACCAGTGACTGTTAAGAGTATTAATTTTGATGTTGGTTCCAGTAAAGCATTTGTGTGGTTGTGTTTTTGCAATGGTGTCATTTTCTATTTCCTGTGTAGTTTTGATTGTAGGTTTTTCCTTTGGGGTGGAGTTTTCCTTCTAGTACCTTCTGTAAAGCTGGGTTTGTGGATTTGAATTTGTTTTTTTCATGGAATATTTTGTTTTCTCCATCAATGCTTATTGATAGTTTTGCTGGGTAAAGTAGTCTGGCCTGGCATCTGTGGTCTCTTAGGGTTTGCAGGATCTCTGTCCAGGCCTTTCTGGCTTTTATGGTCTCTGCTGAGAAGTTGGGTATAATTCTGATAGGTTTGTCATTAAATGTTATTTGGCCATTTTCCCTTGCAGCTTTTAATATTTTTTCTTTGTTCTGTATATTTTGTGTTTTGATTATTATTTGATGAGCAGTTTTTCTTTTCTGGTCAATTCTATTTGGTGTTCTGTAGGCCTCTTGTATGTTTATAGGCATCTCTTTCTTTAGGTTGGAGAAGTTTTCTTCTATGATTTTGTTGAGAATATTTTCTGGGCCTTGGATTGTGGCATCTTCTCTTTCCTCAATGCTTATTATCCTCAGATTTCTTCTTTTCATGGTGTCCTTGATTTCCTGGATGTTTTGTGTCAGGATTTTTCCACATTTAGCATTTTCTTTAATGGTGAGCTTCAAGATCTACGATTGTATCTTCTAGACTTGAGATTTGTTCCTCCATCTCTTGGATTCTGTAAGAAAGGCTCACCTCTGTGTTTCTCGCCTTCCTCTCTGAGCTCTCACTTTCTCGTTTTTCTTCTGTCTGTGTGTTTGTCATTGAATTCATTTTCATCCTCTAATCTTGAACTGTTTTATTGATTTCTTTCATCTAACTGTATATTCCTGAGTTTCTTCCATTGCCTCTTTATAGGCCTTCTGACCTTAACAGTTGTATTGATTTCCTTCATATATTTGTTTGTATTTTCCTGAAGTTTTCCAATGCCTCTCTGTAGGCCTCTTTTATGTCTTCCATCTGATTAGGTGCATCTTACTCAATTTGATTACCAATTTTATTTGTTTCTTCCATTACCATCCTCATTACTAAGGATTTGAAGTCATTTTCTTTTATTTCCATTGTGTTTTAGTTCTCTGGGTTATTTTCTTTTGGATAGCTGGGATCTGGAAACACCATATTGTTTTGAGGTTTTTTTTTTTTTTTTTTTTTTTTGCGTATGATTTTATGCTGTCCTTTAGGCATCTTGCCGTCTCTGTTTTTAGCAGGTAGCTTCCAGAGTTGGGTGGAAGAGGATAGACTCACCCATTTTCTCACAATTTCCCTAGGCCAGAATCTTTGATGCTTCACTGGCCTAGATGGTAGGAAGCTAGACCTGTAGTTTGGGTCTCTCACAGCCAGTGATCCCTAGCTCCCCTGTACTGTGGGTCCTGCAATCGTTCTGGATCTCTGAATGTGCTTTGGGTCAGGCCAAAGTGTCTACAGCCTTCTGGGTCCCCTTGTAGCACTGGAGCTCTTCAGAGACTGAAGCAGGTCAGATGGAGGGGGTCTAATGGCCACTATACTCCCTGTCTCCCCAAGATTTCCTTAGTCCTGTAGTTTTGATGCTCTGCTGGTCTGTGGTTCCCAGTACTGCTTTAGGACCCAAACCGCTCACATAGTTCAGGTTAGTGTCATGGGGCCCAAACCGCACACACAATGAGTCTAGTTTGGGTGTCTGGATGCAAACCATTCTCTGGACCGAAATGGGTCTCTGGACCTAATCCATGCACTTATTCCAGTTAGCGCTGAGTCCAACCAGGGTCTTGGGCCCAAACCACACACTGAGGTCCCCGAGATCAGCTAGAGTCTCAGAGCCTGGGCCGCACACTGAACTCAGCTAGAGTCTCTGGGCCCAAACTGTCTGCAAAGCTCAGCTAGGGACTCTGGGCCTAAACTGCGCACTGAGCTCAGCCGGATTCTCAGGGTCAGGACCTCCCACCGAGCTCTGCCAGAGACTCTGGACCCAAACTGTGCGCCAAATTCAGTTAGGGACTCTAGGCCTAATCTGCGAGCTGAGTCTAGCCAAAGTCTCAGAGCCAGGACTGCACACCAAGGTCAATTAGGTTCTCTGGGCCCAAACCACTTGCCAAGTTCAGCTAGGTTCACTGGACCCAAATTGTCCCCCAAGTTCAGCTAGGGACTCTGGGCCCAAACCAGGTGCAGAGCTCAGCTAGAGTCTCAGGACCCGAACCGCCCACCAAGCTCAGCCAGGGACTCTGGACCCAAACTGTGAGTCGAATTCAGCCAGGGACTCTAGGCCCAAACCTCACACCAAGTCCAGCCAGAGTCTCAGTGCTGGGAGTGCGCGCTAAGCTCAGCTAGAGTCTCAGGGCACGAACTGTGAGCTGAGACCAATTTGGGTCTCAGGGCACGAGCCGAGGAGCTTGGGTCACAGGGCCCAAACTGTGCACCATGTTCAGCTCTGGTCCTGGGCCCAAATCTTACACTGAGTCCTCTCTCCCACAGCATTTCCTACCGGTTACCACGCCAGTTGTCTATGCTGAAGGGTTCCCAGCTGCAAACTTCAGCCTCCACCACTGCCGCTCTTGTTCAAGAAAATCCACGCTCTTCCCATGTGCAGGGGTATGCAGGTTTTCTGTATTTTGGTCCTTTCAAACTGTGGAGTACTCCCGCTGTAATGGGGTGCGGAGCTTGGTGTTCCTGGTTCATAATTCTTTGTAATTCTCTGAATCATTTACTAGAGCTTCTGAACATGGTCCATGCTGCTTGCCGCCATCTTAGATCCCCCCCTCTACCTATTTTTCATTTTTATTTTCCCAACTTTGAAAAATGATCTTCCATGTTATCTTTAACTTGCCAGGTCAAAAAACCTGTGTTTTGAACCAGTGAGATGGCTCTGTGCTTTAGTACACTTGCCACCAAAACTGATGAACCAAGTTCGGTCTGTGGAATCCACATGAGAGAGTAGAGAATTTACGTCTGTGAGTGGTTTTCTAACTCCCACATAGACACACAATGTGCCAAATCTTTCCTCACAAACCAACAAACAAATAGAATTTAAAAATAAAAAACTTAAACATCCTTCTTTCACACTATCATTACAGAACACATGACTTCTTTTTATAATACTTAATATTGTTAGGTATCAAATAACAATTTGTTTTTGTTTTCTTTTTATTATTTATTTATTTATCTATTTATTTATTTTTGTTTTTTCAAAACAGGGTTTCTCTGTGTAGCCTTGACTGTCCTGGACTTGCTTTATAAACCAGGCTGGCATTAGGCTCACAGCAATCCACCTACCTCTGCCTCTAGAGTGCTGGGATTAAAGGCATGTGCCACCATGCCCAATTTGATAATGTCTCTCATAAGACAATCATAGCGGTCACCTGAATTCTTATTTCAGAACTGTAGATATACAATTTTATTAGTACAGGGTGTGTCATATAATGAAACTTAATACATTTTATGGTTTGAAAAAAGAAATAAACTCAAGTGACAGCACATGCTGGTGAGGATGTGGAGAAAGGAGAACACTCTTTCAGCAGTGCAGGTGGGAATGCAAACTTGTACAACCACTTTGGAAATTGGAGCTTTCTCAGAAATTTGGGAATAGTGCTAACTCAAGACCCAGCTGTACCACTCCTGGACATATACCCAAAGGACATTTTACCATACAACAAGGACATTTGCTCAACTATGTTTATAGCAGTTTTATTTGTCATAGCCAGAATCTGGAAACAACTTAGATGTCCCTCAACCAAAGAATGGATAAAGAAACTGTGATACATTTACACAATGGAATACTATCCCAGCTATTAAAAATAAGGTAACATTGAAATTTGCAGGCAAATGGGTGGAGCTGGAAGTGATCATCCTAAGTGAGTCAACCCAGACGCATTAAGACACGCATGGTATATACTCACCTATAAGTTGATATTCGCCAAGTATAGATGTCCTTTGAGAGACTCCACCCAGTATGGGATCAGGACAGATATGGGGACTCAAAGTTGGACTCTGGGTGGAGGGCTGAGGGTATAAGGAAGAGTCAGGGTTTGGAAGGTCCACGATGGAGCAGGAACTCCACAGGAAGACTATCAAGGACTGCAGATCTGGACACAAGGGGGCCTGTATAAACTGATGCACCAGCCAAGGACAATGCGTGCAGGTAACCAAGACTCTCTGTTCAGATGTAACCAGTGGAATGCTGATTCTTATGTTGGGGGAAGAGGGTACTGCTGCTGATCCTCTGACATGCACTCTGATACTCATGATTTGGTCACTGCCCCTTGGGAAGACAGTACAGAGGAAGGAGATAAAGGCTGTCCTGATGAGACCTAACAGACTTTCACCAGACATTTGAAGTAGGAGGGTCCCCACTATTTGAGGTCTAGGTTAGGGGAATAGGCAGAGAGGGAGGGAGGGCGGGAATGGAAAGTTAAGAGGGAGGGGATAACAATCCGGATGTAACATGAATAAATTATGATAAATAAAATATACATTAAAGATAAAAATAAATTATTTTATGCATATATAGGAAAAAGAAATAAGCTAATTCTATAGAGATCAAAATTAATTTAACATAATCAAGCAGATGCCTTTTTATTTGATAATTTGATATATTTGATTCACATGAATGTTGTTACAAAACAAATTTAACTTTAAAAATGCTGACTTTATTATTTACACATGAAGTAATGATGTTTTAAATAATTAGTGGACAACAATGCAGGAATGGATAATGAGAAACTTTCACTTATTTAATTTCTCTCTTTTCAGAATGTAAAATGTTCTTTATCTTGAGCTATGTTAGTCAAGACAGACTAAGACACTATATTACAACATATTGCAATAAAATATTTAATGGAATTAAGTCAATACTCATACTTGGAACACATTTTAAAATCAGAAATATATATTTTACATTTTTTAGAATAGTATTGGAATTTTCATGGCAATGTTTTGACATACACTTGATAGACCATCTGCTTTTAAAATCAGTGGTAAAAATCATGTTAAAAAATAACAAGGATGAGGCATTATTTATAGTGTTTTTTATTACAAAATTTATAGTAATTAGTGCCAAAGTTGAGTCATTTATATTGGAAATCACTGAACCAAAACATATATTGTTAAAGATTACATAGTTAATTTTTACCACAAACATTTCTTTGAGAATTAATTCATAAACTGAATGCCTACTCAAATCTACTAAACTATTAGATATATTTTAAATATGGCAAGAGATATAAAATTTATTTTAAATTATTTAAAAGTATTTATTAGGTGTTCATTGACAGTAACATTCTGTGTCCATTAGTCTTAAAATTCTTAGCTAAAATAAATTGTCAAGTTTCACTTTACTGCTAATAATATCAAATGAGAGTTCTGTAAGATACATTCCATGTTCCCTTACAAAGCTACAAAAATGTTACAGAGTAATAAATACTAAGTATATTATGAGCATTGCACTTCCAAATAAGAATGATGAAAAATTACATGTTCAGAATCCTAGCTAAGAATCTGCTAGATATTGTGCTTATCACTAAAATGTTCCCTATTTCACAGGGCTTTATATAGTTCATTCTCTGGGAACTATGATATGAATTTTGTGGATCTTATTACATATTAATATTTTACTCTCAATTACTATATCCTCTAAGAGTATTGTAGGTTGTTAAGTAGTAATACCTTGTTGTGTTTTTTTTAACAAAAGACAAGTTACACATTTTTGAGTCCTTATTATTTGATTCTGTTCAAGAATTTTTAACAATTTACCCTGTATACAAATTAAAGAGTAGAGCAAATAAATACTGTTTTTGAGGAAGAGACACCTTTTCCAATTCCTTTCATTACCAAAGACTTCGTATTTTAAATTATTTTAGGTCACTTATGAAAACATATGCCTTCATGTGTTCCTCGTCACTATTTATACACCTTCTAGATCCCACTTCACAAGTTGGCAGAGATTTGCATGACTGTGTTGTTGGAAGAAAGTACATGAGCGAAAGGGATGTGTTCAGGAATTTGAGGAGTGTTTTTCTTGAACCAAGCTAGCTGTTATTTAATGCCAATTAACTCAAGAAATAGTACATAGTCCCAGCAGAATGAAAGAAAATTGAATATCTTTTTTGCAACCATGATATTTGGTTGAATTTGTAAATCCAGCTTGTCTTCTCTAAACTATCTTGCTTTATATTTTCTTCACAAAATGATATGTTGCATTTAAATTACCTATAGTCCTACATTTATTTTGCCATACTTTTTATGGCTATTTCAATTAATTAATGATATCATGGACAAACATCATTCATGTATGTATCAGGTAAATACTCCTTCTTTGTTTTATAGTTGCCAATGACATGACTTTCTATTATCACTGAATTATTGTGATTTCTGTTTGAAACAATCCTCCCCTTAAATGTTTCTATTGAAGGTTTGGTTTTCAGTTAATGTTGGGAAAGAGACTGAATAGATGGGTTAAGCAATTGCTGGAGTCATAATGCAATAGAATATTGGCAAAAGATAGATTCTTGCTAAAGAAACTAGATCACTGTGTGACTTTACAAGCATCTGGGACAAAACACCCAGCAAAAGTAACTTAAGAATAGGATTTATGTTAGCATTAAATTTGAGAGTATATTGTATTATGATGAAGAAGTGATGGCAGAAGGAACTATACCCACCTGGGCACATGATGTCCACAGTCAAGTAGAACAAAGTAATAAATCCTGATGATCAGCTCATATTCTCATTTTATTTGGTTGAGTAGTTAGAGCGGGCCTTTAGTCTTAGTCCCAGGTAGTGGAACTGTTTGGGAAAGATTAGGTGTGGCTTTGTTGAAGAAGATGTGTCATTGGAGGTGGGCTTTGAAGTTTCAAAAGCCCCTGCCATTTTTTTTTACCTCTTTCTTATCCTATTTGGGAATACAGATATAAGCTCTCCCTTTTGCAGATGCCTACTTGCCTGTCCCCCATGCTACTTGCCATGATAGTTATAGGCTCTAACCCTCCGGGACTGTTAGCCCCCACAAAAAGCTTTCCTTTTATAAGTTATGTTAGTCATACTGTTTTATCACAGCAATAGAAAAGTAAGACAAACATTGTTATCACAGAGTGATCTATTGCTGTGACAAGCCTGATTATGTGATTTATTGGAAGATTTTGGAAGTCTTTGGGACTTTGAGCAGGGAAAGTGGTTGAACACTGTAAGCAGAGATTAATGGGTTATTCAAGTAGCATCTTGGAAGAGAGTAGTAGTGAGAGCAATTGGCACTGTAGAGGTTTCAGAAGGAAACCATATTAGCAACTAGGCTAGAGACCATTCTTATGAATTTTGGCAAAGAATGTGGCTTGTTTTTTGACATCATCCTCAGAATTTGCCTGAGGATAAATTGAAGTTTTGAATTAACTTTATAAATTCACATGGTTATAAGATTTGACTTATGCATATATATAATAATAAACCAAACAGGATAAAATAAATTTTAAAATGTACAGTTTGAGATATGAGAACACTAGATTATATAATGTTAAAACCTTGGATTGTGCAAAAAAAGATAAGGAAGGCCATATATGAAATAGAATAAAAGAAGTGGCATACTCAGGGGAAAGCCTCACCCAGCTAATTCTGCCATGCATCGAAAGAAAGAAATATAAGGAAAAAAATCAAACCTTATACAAATGTAATTTAAGGAGACTCCAGGTTCCAATCCAAGTAGACAGAATAACTTAGCAGCATAGGACATGTGGCTCTAGCTTTAAAGCCAAGGCTACAGATGGTTAAACCTTCCTTTGTGGTTAAGGAAAGTTGATAAGCTCAGACATATAGCAGGAAAATGCCATATGGGAGCCTAGAAAAGCCATTGTATGAAGCAGTAGAAGAAAAATCTGTAATTCATTGCACACCTTAAGATGTTGGAGATGCCAGAGCCATGGTATATCTACCAAGGACAGCTGACGACAGGAAGTGAAACATGCCAGAGAAAGAAGTGTACTGTAGGCAACACAGCTGAAAGAGTAGAATCTTCTATGCCCTTTGACATCAGACACAGAACTACAGTTTTTGAGTTTCCCATGCTAGGATTAGTTGTTTTTGTTTGTTTGTTTGTCCAGTGTTTTTTCCATTATACCCCCTTTTCACCCTTTTGGAATGAAAATGTATACTTTGTCCCTTTGTATCTTGGTATGTTGAAACTATGTAATTTGTTTTTTATTTTACACGAGGTTACAATTACAGATTGCTTCAAGTCTAAGAAGAGACCTGGGCTGGCGTGTATGTATGTGTGTGTGTGTGTGTGTGTGTGTACGCTCACATAACCAAAATACATAAGTGCACCCTACAGTTTGTAGAATATTACTTGTATGTATATGATTTCAGGGCTGGACATTTGGTCAGGGCTTGGGCACTCTCTCCTATGGAGATTATTTCTATTATTCTCAGCATTCTTTCATTGCCTGTACTTTTTTGTCTAAAATCTAAATCAAAATTCAATGAGATAAACAGAATTCTTTGAAAGTAAGATGCAAGTGACTGTTTTTTATTTCAATGTGCAATTATGTTTACAAAACACTTTGAAGAGCAATGAGATTACTTAATTGACATAATTTTTAATTGTTTATTGTTACATTGTATTTAAATGTTAGGGTTCACATGTGTAACATAGAGTACACATAGTATTAAGGAGGAGACTTTGTGGAATCAGTTTCTTTTTCCTTCTTTTTATATGGTTCCCGGTATGAATTTCAGTTGCCAGGCTTTAGCAGAAATCACTTTACCTGTTAAGCCCTGTTGTTATACAGACAGAAAATTCCAATTGTTCAATTTTACCAATAAAGACTCAGGAGTCAGACACTGGGGTGAAAGCTTGCTAGCTCTGAGAGGCAGAGAAAATACCCAACTGATCTTCCTATTCATCTCATGTCCCAGAAGGAAAAATCCCTTTCTCCTTCTCCACAATGTCTCACATACCCTTCAACTCAATGGTCTTCCTTCCTGAGTTTTCTAGTGTTAACTATCTTAGTCAGTATTCTGTCACTGTGAAGAAACACCATAATAATGGCAACTACTACAAAATACAGTATCTAATTAGGTCTTGCTTACAGTTTCAGAGTTTTAGCCCATTATCACCATGCAAGAGCATGGCAGTGTGCAGCTGGACATAGTGCTGGAGAAGTAGCTGAGAGCTACATCCTGACACATAAGCAGAGAGAGAGACCCTGGGCTAGGCATGAGCATTTGAAACCCTGAAGCCCATCCCCAATGACATACTTCAACAAAGCCACACCTCCTAGTCCTTCCAAATAGTGTCACTCCCTAGTGACCAAATATTTAAATCTGTATGCCTTTGGGGACCATTCTCAGTTGGTCTATTCACAGTTCTATTTTAGGACAAAATGTATAATATGAAGAAAGTTCCCTGGGACTTGGATGTCTCCATCCAAAGAGGAACTTAGCATTTTTGTTCTTTATCTATTAAGATGCCCAGCGTAAGCCAGATAATATGCACTTTTATGTCCAGCCTCACAATGCTATCCAGCAAATTATTTAATAAGTGTATTGGATTGTTACTTTAAACATTTTCTAAAATATGTAACTTCTCATTTGAGAAAGTATTCTTTATAGTCATGATTAAGCAGATAAAAATCCTTTGTTTTATACTTAAAAACCTCTATTAAGTAAGAAAAATAAATTTAGTCTTCTTAGCTTCAATGAAAAGTTTTTATTGGATCAAGTTCTTTAAAGTTGAGTAAAGATATCAAAATTAATGCCTGTAGTCCACAGAAATAATTCCAACTATGTTGGCTGCTAGGCACTGTGAATCATATTTAGTGGAATAATGTTGATTTGGAAAAATCCATGAAAACTGAAGAAAAATATCATAATTAATTCTAGGTGTCCCAAATCTATGAAGAAGTAATATAAAAATTTATTGTACAATACCACCCCCTAGAAAACTGGTTGCTGAAAATCTCCCTCTGACCATTACATTTAATCTTTTATTTTTCTCATATTTTTATAACAATTAACTCTTGGCATCTCATTTTTTTTGTGTGTATACCTTAGTAGTTTTTTTAAAAAAATCCATGGAGCTAAAATATTTTCAAATACTTAAAATAAAAAATCTAAAGTTACAAGAAATTCAACAACTTGTACAGAGTCAGCCCATTGCATAGTCAAGGTTGTACTTTATACTTCTTTATTTCTGGATGTTCTTTACTATGATTCTATGTCATGAGCAAAACCCTTATTAATCATATTGCTCTTTTGTTTATTGGCATGGTAGTTTTCAGTTTTGTTTACTATGACCACTAACTGAGATATTCTTAGGATAGAATGAATACAGTCATATTTGGGAACTGCTGTAGATGAAGGATGAGTGATGATGAAAGAAGTTAGCAATGTTAAAGTATACCAAAGGAAAAACAATTCTGAGGTCAGAGGTGGGAACTTTAGTCTGAGACCACATTCATCAATATATCACCTTATACTAGTCATAACTTCTTTGAACTGTAGTTACTTAAAAGTTTAATAAGGGATATAAGGAGAGTTTTCCTGTTTTATAATCAGCTTGTAAATATTAATGATATGACTGGTATTTTCTTAAGATCATGAAATAGATACTATTAACTATGATAATGTACTTTAATTTTCCTCCCAAATAATACAGACATCAGTTAAGTATTTTTTCTTATAGTGAATAGATATTATTACTATGATTCAGGTATGTTATATAGCTGAGTTGACTCTATGAAGGATAAATCATTCCAGTGGTCCTGCAAGGAACTTTAAGCCAACTTGTTATTAAAATCCATGGTTTCCTTGTGAATTTTTATGAAAGAAAGCTTCATGATGCCATTATTGGTTTGAAAATGTCAAAGATTTTTTATATTGTTAAAATAAAAATTATCATGACCTGTGGGACCTCATCTTGGTCATAGAAAATGAAGGTCTACAACCTTAGGAAAAAAAGATGTCCTTGAGCATATTTCCATCAACACCTCAGAAGGAAAAAAACTTGACTTCAGCTTTAAGGTGCTCTGATAGAAAGCAAGATTAATACCATGAAAGATTTCTGACTGGCAGAACCTTTTCCTATTAAATACATTGTTTTAAGCCACTAAATTCATTCTAATTTGTGACACAGAACTTGAAAGCTAACAGAAACCACCTTGACTCCAATTTTCTTTATGTAAAATCCGTAGTTTAGCAGGATACTACACAGAAAACAGCTATTAAAAATGAATGAACAGAATATATTTTCCATGTGAGTCTAGTATGGCATTCATTCAAACTTTTTTGGGACAAACATTTTCTAACTTATTCCCTAAAAAGGATAAACTATTCCACTTCACAGCCATGCCAGAAACTCTTTTCCAAATGCAATTTTGTCCTAAATAAGATTCATTAGTAACTTTGTTCTTAGGACTCACTTCCTTAGTGGTAAATATCACAATAAATTCATATTGCTCCTATCTTTCTTACTGCCCATATCTTTCTTTTGAGTATATTTATAGTAACAAAATAAAAAATACAACATTTTTTAATTTAATAAAAATTTTCTGGTCCTAATGAGCTAACAACAAAAGATGTTTAATCCAGAGAGTATTATCATACATGTTACAAAGTATTATGCATGTTATATATACATTTTATATAAGCAATGTATGAATTTAATATTACCTTTGGTTATAAATTTATTTTTGAATACATAATATTTAGATATAACACAGGAGAAGAATGCAGCTAAACAGATGGCAAAATGCTGCAGTGAAGCTATTTCTTATGTCCCTCACACAGACATCACTATGTGAAGAGGTTGCTATGGAGACCTATAGACATCTTTGAGATCTTCCTGTAGGCTTGGTAGTGAAATAAGAGAGAACAATATAGTAACAGCTTTGTAACAAAACTCTTACATCATTTCAGAAGAAAGGCAATGGTTGTTCACATGTGAACACTTGCTCACTCCTGCCACTGTTAGTTTCACAAGTCTTAAAGGGAGCTAGAACATAGAGGAGACAGAAGGTCAACTGAGGACAGGACTTCATTATCCAGCTTTTATGAGTCATTATCCATGCTTCAGTTGCAGTTTCTGTGATGAAATTGTTTTTGAGTCACCCTGTTCCTGATACTAACTCCAATAAACACATGCATTCACCAATGTAGAATAATTTCTTTGCCTTGGTACCAATCAGAGGTGAATAATATTTCCTTATCTCTTCTCACTATATTAAACATCAGTGCAAATAAAACAATGCCAATGTGAGAAGAAAATATTCAACAAGAAAGGTGACATGTTTACATTATTTATTTTTAATGTATGTGTGTGAGTTTGCATGTGTATTTGCATGCATAGCATATATGTTTTGTGCCCATATTGTCCAGCAGAATTGTTTATATCTCCCAGAACTAGAGGTACGGGCAGTTGTGAACCACCATGAGGATTTTGGGAACACAGGCCACCACCTCTACATGAAGAGCTAGTGCCTTTACTGCTGAGCCATCTTTCCAGCCACAATAAGCAGTTTTAGAAACCAAATCTTTTAAATTGACCACATAAAATATGGAAAGGCTGGATATAAAAGAAGGAAATAATAATCTAATCTGTGTAATATAGTTTCAATGGTGGCTAGCACTTTTCGAGTCTTAGTTACTTTTATATCAGTGTCTCATATTTGGTATACGAACTCACATAGTTTTCACAATTATCCTAAAATACAAGTAGTAGTTATTACAAGAAAAA
This sequence comes from Acomys percivali, assembly GCA_907169655.1. Taxonomy (NCBI): domain Eukaryota; kingdom Metazoa; phylum Chordata; class Mammalia; order Rodentia; family Muridae; genus Acomys; species Acomys percivali. The sequence goes on along the minus strand of OU015743.1, from coordinate 54,198,742 downwards.
GGAATTTATTCATCTAAGCTGAAATGCATATTTAAAGTCCAATTTGTCTTTTTTGTTGATATCTAATTGTATTTGATAACTTTTCACCACTGCCTATCGTATCCCAGATTTGCCATATTTTTTTCCTGTGGATTTTAGAAACGCTGCACACCATATAAAAAATGTTTGACTATGAAAAGATGACTGTGGTTTCTGGTTCATTGCTTCAAGTTCTAATAAAATGGTGACAAACTATGAAAATTTGGCTTAAATGGGATGAGGTATAATCTTCTTGAAGTTAAAAGAATATGTTTTCAAAATATCATCTAGAATATTAATGTTAATTGTCTTGAGGAAAACCTTGTTTAGAGATGTTTCATTTCTTTTTTAACTAATTTATTTATTCACTTTACATCCTGATTGCAAAAACCCCCTTCTCTCCTCCGGGAT
>OU015743.1:54188085-54198303 GCA_907169655.1 Acomys percivali | reverse complement strand
CACACACACACACACACACACACACACACACACACACACACACACACCCTTCCTCCCCATTCTCCTGTCTCCTTCTCAGAGAAGAGTGTTCTCCCTTCATGTGTACCTATCCCCCGCAGAACAGGGGTATCCTCTCCCACTAAGGCCAGATAAGCCAGCCCAGTTAGGGGAACAGGATCCAAAAAGAGGCCTCAGAGTCAGAGAGAGCCCCCATTCCAGTTGTTGGAGGATCCCCATAAAGACAAAACTGCACATCTACTATGTCTGTGCAGAGGGCCTAGAACAAGTCCATGCTTGCTCTTTGGTTGGTTATTCAGTCTCTGAGCTTAGCCATAAATAACAGGATAACCAGCTACATCCACAGACACAAAGAAGCTAAGGAGGGTCCAAGGATACTTGAATCTCACTCAGAACGGGGAAATAAAATAAGCATTGGAGGTAGATGGAGGGAGAGAACTGGGTAGGAGAGGGGTTGGGAGGAGGTCAGATTGGGGGTTAGTAGTAGGACCATCTAAGAGAATGGAAAATCGGAAGTGGGGTGTATCTCTGGGATTTCCCAGTGACCTGGGAGAAAGGAAGGCCAAGAAAGTCTTTGAGGGTCACCTTAACTGAGACTTTAACAGCAGGGGATATGGAGCCTCAAGTGGTCATCTCCTGTAACCAGGCAGGACTTCCAGAGGAGAATTAAGGAACCACCCCACCCACAAAACCTTCAATCCAAAATTTTTCCTGCCTGCAAGATATGCAGGAACAAAGATGAAGCAAAGATTGAGGGAATGGCCAACCAAGGACTGGCCCTACTTGAGACTAACCCCATAGGAGAGAACCAATCCCTGACATTATAAATGTTACTCTGTTATGTTTGCAGACAGAAGCCTAGCATAATTCCCCTGAGAGGTTTCTCCCAGCAGCTAATGGAAACAGATGTCAAAACCCACAGCCAAACATTAGATAGAACTTGTGGAGTCCTAATGAAGAGTTGAGGAATGATTGTGGGAGCCAGAAGGGTCAAGGACGCTACAAGAAAACATTTAGAGACATTTTAAACTATGGATTGTGTTGTATAACTAAGATCACAGTCAATATACTAACTTTTTTCACTTGTTCCAAAAAGCATATAGTTTTATACTTTGAAGGGCCTGTATTCCTTGCTTCCATAATTTACATTCATGTTTACATATTATGTATGAAATTTAAAAAATAAAATTTATCTACATTTCTATTCTTTATATTTTAAATTTGAGATCTTTCTAAGATTCAAGCTACTCTGTTCTTTTCAAAGCCACAATTTTTGAATTTACAAATTAAAGGTAACAACGAAATTAAATAAATGACCAGAGTAGGGAAATGTAGCACTTCATGTAATAATTGCCTATAAATATTCAAGGAAGTGACATGGAAAATGAATCATCAAATTGATTAGTAATCAGGATTTTTTCCTTTATGTATGTTCTTAGAGCTAGCAGAACCTATTTCTTGGGAATATCATTGAGTGTAAACAGCCATTAGACTTTTGTTTATCAGTAGTGAATTATATTTCAGTAATAGATTTATACTTTTTAATGAAATTGAATCAATTGATGCATTCAAAGTCTTGATTCTGTATCAATGTTTACTTTCTGGACTTTACTGGGTGCTTGTAAAGAAATCAAGAAACATAGGGCCACTGTATAGAAATACAGATGTACTGGTCCATAAATGAGAGTGATTTACAAAAGCAAATTAAACTTTTATTTGAAAGAAAATCTGTGGAGGCAAGTAGAATTGGTGTGCATTTTCCATATGGATATTCTTTGAACATGAAATGTCTAGAACTTAGGCAAATGTGATGTTTTTCTTTGATTCTGAAACTCCTCCTGTGGTCTGCTGCTCTTAGTGTCTTCAAATTCACTTAAATAGCTAAATAGACCCAAAAAATCTATAACTTTAGAAGAAACCACATAGGTTTCTTGATTTCATTAGACATTCATCCAGGGTACTTTTGTTTCAAATTTAGTTGTATTTGGTCACTCTCAAAGAGTGTAATTGTTTCCCTTGGCGCTGCTTTAGGTCTCAGGGTCTTTTTAATAGAGATTATCTGATAAAGTGTAATACAACATTTTCAATGAAAGCTGAAGACTATAGTGCTTTCAATGTTCAGTCTCGGTGAAGACAAATGTATCTAAGTATGTCATTACTATAAATATTTAATTTTATGATAGTGTTTCAAAGGTATCATCTAAATAGTACCTCAGCTATTTGTATATATACAATTGATATGGAGAAAGAATATTTACTAACATTCAGTCAAATTTTCACTTTTATGTTGAAATCGTTCCCTCAGAATTTTAAAAATATTAATATTTTGATCTATTTTGAGTTCAATGTGTAAAGTTTGGGATACGTCTGAGGTTCATGTTTTTGCATTACAATATCTTACTATTATTTTTATTTTTATTTATCAGCTTATGATGCAATTACAAAATTTCTTCCCTCTCCTTCCTCCAATATACCCTTCTCAGGCCTTTTTCACTAGTTGCCACTGAACACATACAAGTTTATATATGTAGATACACACACACACACATTTATATGCTAAACATGACCTGTTCAGTCATATCATATTACTTGTATGTATATGTGTTTTCACGAATAAGAATGAAGCATTGGAGAACCAATTGATGTGCTCTTATCTGGAGAGGAACACTTGTGCTCCCAGGTTTCCTTGATTGCCTATATTTCTTTGTGCACTGTTCATATCTGTCTTGTCCCTTTTGGCATGTCCATTGGTGTTGTCCTTGCTATTGCTTGGGCAGTCATGTTCATGAGACTTTAAGGATGTAGCTTCTGATATAGCTAGGAGACACAGTCTCACAGCAAACTCCCTGATGAACTGGCCCTCTCAATCTTTCTTTCCCTCTTTTGCAATGTTTCAGAGCTTTAGGTAGTGTAGTCTTTTGTAGACCTATCCATTGGGGCAGTGTGATCTGCAGCTCCGTGTTTTGATTGGTTATGGTTTTCAGTGGGCTCCATCTGTTACAAAGAGAACTTTTCTTGATGAAGAGTGGAAACTCCACTTATCTGTGGATATAAGAACAAATGTCTATAGATTGTTGTAGGGATTATGCTCATTTAGTAAAATAGTGGTTGCAGCTTCCCCTCCAGTACCCATGACTTCATGAGCACTGAATAGTTAGCTAGGTTTCTCATACCTAGAATGGCTTCCCTCTTGTTGATCAGATCTTAAGTGCAATTAGAGAGCTGTTAGTTACTGCCAAGGTAAGCAAGCTATTGCTCCACCCTTAGTGTTATCATGACAGGCTCTTCACTAATACTATTCACAGGCATCAGAGTTAGGTCAGACTAATGGTTCCTTCCCTCCTTTAAGTGCTTTTATGGTGCCCCCTGGCATCTTGAAAGCTAGTCCTCAGGAAGTGTGAAAGAGGTCAGTTCCAGCTCAGTTGTCTCTGGACCCTGTTTTAAAGTGCACTGGGTCTTCAACAATAGAGAATTACCTTCTAGCTCTGAAAAAAAGCCTAGCGCAACCTAGGTTACATGTTTTGGGAGTCCTTTGGAGAGCCTTGGCCAACATCTCAAGTGGAGACTTTTTATGGTTGACATTGAAGTTTTAGTACATGGTCTTTGGCTCTTGAAGAAATAGCCATCAGCCTTTTCTAAAACTGTATGTGTATATTTTGACATGAAATTACATCTATTATAGGGTGTTTTTGTTAAATAGTTAACGATATGATTCCTTAAATCTTTTTCTGACAACCTTATTGTTATTTTGTCTTCCTCCAAATTTGTTTGTATTTATCCCTCCCTAAAAAGCCACCTTTTTCTGTACATATATGCATACAATAACAAGTAATTTTAAAAGACTATAAATTTGTAGTAGATTGAGTAGTGATACATTGTGAGTTTGGAGAGATGAAAATAAAGGAAGAAGTGAATTATAATCTTGTACCTGTCAGGTCCAAAATAAACTCCAATACCCCACCCCACCCCACCCCACAAAAAAGCAGTCCAAATATCCTGAAATTAGCTCAAGTTGGACTATAGGAGGATTTCTGGTGCTTAGATAAAAGTCGGCATTACTCAGGAACTTATGGAATTGATTTCCATCTATGAAAAGGAGCCATTTCTTTTACCTCTGGTATTGGGGTCATGTGGCCACCTGTAGTGCCTATCAGCATATCAAAGCTCCTGCTGGCCTCTGGGCTCCTTCAGTATCACAGAGTCATATTTCAAAGTCCAAACCAAAATCCTACCCTGCTTCACCTCCCACTACCCAAAACTCTCTCCAGCTCACAGCTTCCCTCCCTCCTGCTACCCAATATCTTTATAACCCTGGTATTCTCTGTCTCTCCATCTGTTTTTTGTCTCTATATCTCTGTGCCTCTATTTCTTTTTGTCTCTCTGTTTCTGTCTCTCTGTATCTCTCTGTCTGTCTCATTCTCTCTCTCTCTCTCTCTCTCTTTCTCTCTCCTCCTTATCTTTGTCTCTCCACTCTTTTCCTGCTTCTTTGATTATATTTCCTCTATTTCCCATCTCTTCCTCATCTCACGTTGTTTAAGCCCTTCAGGGACATCAAGATGCTTCTCTTCAAATCCTAGGCCTCTGAGATATTGGAGCCCTTCCTCTGGTAGAGTTTCTGTTTGTGTTCCTTTCCTCCAAACCTCTCAAAAGATATTTCCTAGACCTAAAAACATAACTCCTAAACAATTAAGCTTAATTGTAACACTAAACTATCTAGATAGATATTTTAAGCTGATCATGATGAGATGTAATAGATATTGATTTACATTCAGAATTTTAGACTCACCAAGATAGGAAAGATGTTTTCTTCAAGGCTGCCAAATACAAGTAGCCAAAACATTGTAAATGTAACATTTGTATAATTCCTGATTGTTTCATGATTTTTCCTGCTGTAGGTAGTTTACTATATATGTATGTAATAGTATAAATGTGTATGTAAAAATTTTTAAAAACTCAAAAAACTAGCAAAAAATTAATGTAAAAAGAATTTTCTAAAAAAAAATTAATAAATATCTTTTTGCTTGCTTGCTTGCTCTACCTCTCAGCTGGCTCTTTTATTTAACCATGGGCTCTGCCCTTTCAGAATACTCTTTTGATCTGCTTTTTCTAATTTTATTTCTTGTTTAGACTCAGAGTTTCCACATCTCTTTGCTGTCTTAATGAAAAATGGCTTTTCCTTACTACAGCTCAATGAGAAAAGACAGAACACTAGATTTCCAAATCCTAGCACATTGTAACAAATTCTGAGTAGTATTCCATTGTACAAATGTACCACATTTTCTCTATCAGTTCTTTGATGGAAGGACATCTAGGTTGTTTCTAGTTTCTGGTTATTATTAATAAAGCATCTATGAACATACTTGAATAAGTGTCCTTGTTCTGTGGTGAAGCTTATTTTGGGTGTATGCTCTGGAGTAAGAGAGCTGGGTCTTGAGGTAGAATGATTCCCAGTTTCCTGAGGAACTGCCAGACTGATTTCCACAGTGGTTGTACAAGTCTGAACTCCCACCAGCAATGGAGGAGTGTTCCCCTGCTCCATATTCTTGTCAGCATTGACTGTCACTTGAGTTTTTGATCTTAGCTATTCTGACAGGTGTAAGACTGAATCTCAGAGTCATTTTGATTTGCATTTCCCTCATGACTTAGGATGTTAAACATTTCTTTAAGTGGTTCTCAGTTGTTAGTAATTCCTCTGCTGAGAATTCTATTTATTTCTGTACTCCAGATTTTAATTGGATTATTTGGCTTGCTGGTGTTTAATTTCTGGATTTCTTTATTTATATATTCTGGATGTTAGCCCTCTGTTAAATGTAGAGTTGGTAAAGATCTTCCCCCATTTTGCTGTCTGTAATTTTGTCTTATTGACAGTGTCCTTTGCCTTACAGAAGCTTTTCCGTTCCATGAGGCCTCACTTATTTGTTGCCGATCTTAATGCCTGAGCTGTTCATTTTCTGTTCATGAAGTTGTCCCCTGTGCCAAAGAGTCTTCCTTACTTTCTCTTCTATTAGATTTAGTGTATCATATTTTATGTTGAGGTCTTTGATTCACTTGCATTTCAGTTCTTTACAGGCAAATGGGTGGAACTAGAAAAGATCATCCTGAATGAGATAATCCAGACCCAGAAAGAAACACATGGCTTGTACTCACTTATGAGTGAATATTAGCTATAATGAGAGGATAACCATGTTACAATCCACAGAATCAAATAAATAAATAAATAAACATCTGAAGTAATAGAGGGAAGGAGCTGTGTGAGAGAGGAGGTGAGCAGAGGACAAAGAGGAGAAAGTGGAAGGGGACACTGGGAAAAAGAATAGAAATCAGAAGGGGGCATCTCTGGGAAAAGGGGTGAGTTCTGGAAATATATTAGGATGACTTTAGATGAAATTCCTAACAGCATGGGACAGGGAGCCAGAAGTTGCCACCTCCTGTAGCCAGGTGGGACTTCCATTGGAGGGGTGGATAAATTAATCTGCACATAAAACCTTCAACCCTAAATTACTCTTGCCTTTAAAAAGTATAGGGATAAAGACGGAGCAGAGATTGAGAGAATGGTAAACCGATGACTGGCCAAACTTAAGACTTACTCTATGGAAGAGAGCCAATTCCTGCCAGTATTACTGATGCTCTCCTATGCTTACAAACAGAAGCCTACCATAACAGTTTTCTACCAGGCTTCATCCTGCTGCTGATAGACATAGATGCAGAGACCCACAGCCGAACAGTAGATGGAGGCCTGGGAGTCTTGTGGAAGAATGGAAGAAAGGATTAAGGGAGCCAGGGATGTCAAGGACACCACAAAAAGATCTACAGAGTAAACTAACCTGGACCCATGGGACCTCACAGAAACTGAACCAACAACCAAAGAGTAGGCATGGGCCAGACCTAGACCCCTACACATATGTAGCAGATGTGTGGCATGATCTTCATGTCGAGTCCCTAACACAAAGATTAGGGGCTGCCTTTGACACTGTTCCCTGTCTGGCCTCAGTGAGAAAGGATCTGCTTAGACCCACTGAGACTTGATACATCAGGGTGGGATGGTACCCATGTGTGGCTTCCCCTTCTGTGAGAAAAAGAGGAGGGAGGAGTGGGAAGATTGGGGTATAAGAGTGGGACTGGGAAGAGAAGAGGAAGGAGGCTGCTATCAAGATGTAAAATAAAAATTAAAAAAAAATAAACTTCTAAAGTCTACCTAGGCCAGAAGAACCTAACTTGGAACTTGAAGACATATGACTAGCCTCCTGCACTTTTCTAACTTTGTTAAGTTTTATCCCATAGCCATATTGTAATGCAAATGCACATTCAATTCAATTTCAAAAGTCCACATGGTCTCAATACTGCTTAAAAGTCTAAAGTTTAAAGTTCTGCAGAGACTCATGGCAATTTCATAACTGTAACCCTATAAAATCAAGTCAAAAGATAGATCCCATATTGCCACAATACAATAGCACAGAATATGCATTACCATTTCAAAGGGAAGAAAGGGAGTATATTGTGAAAATAATGGTCCAAAGCAAGGTCAAAAACCAACAGAGCAAGCTCCAGATTCTGCATCTCCATGTCTGATGTGAAAGCACTCTTCAGATCTTCAAATCCTTCCAGATTTCTCAATTGCAACACAGTTCTCATGTGGACTGGTTCCATACTTGGTCTACAGCTTTCCTTGACAGATATCCAATGGCTCTGACATCCCTAACACCTTGGGATCTCCAAGGTAATCTGGGCTTTACCTTCACAGTTTCATGCAATGGCCATTCTGGGCCTCCATACAGGGACACCCCTGCTACAAACCTGGTCTCAGTGGCTTTCCTTGGTCATGGAGGGGGATTTCATTACTTCTTTCTTGTATCCTGAACTCTAAAGGCATAACCACATAAGTAATGCTGCCATAGTCAGATGCTTGCTGGGAATAGAACATAGCTTTATCTTTAAAATATCTTTTCACCACCTTTCTGCTGTTGATGGTTTCCTTCACTGCCTAAGCTTAGCTTTTCTGGAACTCAACCTGCAGAACAGGCTAGTCTGGAACTAAGAGATCTGCCTGCTTCTGCCATTAAAGTCCTAATCTTTCTTTAATTTCTTTCCATAAGTTAGAAGCTTAGCTTGGTGGGGTCTTGTCCCAAGGTCATCATTCTCTTTATTCCTGGTACTCTTCTTCTTCTCAATGTGTACATTTGTATTTTTCCTTGTTCATCTTGTACTTTTCACTCTAGATCTGCATAAATGCAGCCACTTATAACCAAGCAACACAGTTAATACTAGGCTATCTGGAAATATCCTTTGCCAATGCTATTAATCCAAAAACTCTTCAGTTTAGCATCAGGCATTTTTTTAAACAAGGGCAGAAAGAAACCATATTCTTTGCCAAATATAAGAACAATCTCTAGGCCACATGCTAATAGTCTCCTCTGAAATAACTTGAGCCAGGCTCCCACAGTTTAAATCACCTTTAGCACCACAGTCTTCTATACTCCAAAAGTATCTAGTCCCACTTACAGCATTCAACTGATTTCCTAATCCAAAATCCTACAGTCAATATTCCTCCAAACAAAAGCATGATCATGCTGTTATATGGTACTTCTTTAGTAGTCAAAGTTACCTAAAGTAACAGAACACATTATAGATAGATAGGTAGATAGATAGATAGATAGATAGATAGATAGATAGATAGATATGTTTATATATGTATGTTTATATATATGTGAGTGTGTGTGTGTGTGAGAGAGAGAGAGAGAGAGAGAGTGAGACAGAGACAGACAGAGAGAGAGAGAGAGAGAGAGAGAGAGAGACTTGCTAATCTAACAATGTCTGGTTCTGAACAGAAAGTTAATGAATCTATTGGTGGCTTAGTCCACAAGGCTAGATAGCACAACTGATCTTCAGTATATGCTAGAGTTCAAAGAAGTAGGCTGTAAAATCAGTGAAGAATGGATGTGCTAACAAAGTAAAGACAAGTAGGCTTTTCAGGTCTTCTCACCACATGCCCTACCTTCTAACACTTAAGAGTCTTGAAATCCTATTCCTTTCCCAAGTTGTTTATTTGGGTAGCATTGTGAGAGGATGTCATACTTATTTTTAAGCCATGCCCATGTGTCGACATTTCTAACAGTCTCAGGTTGTGGATTTATTATCTAACCTTGGTCTTCCATCCTCTATTTGCACCTATCTACTACTGTCCAGGGTAGCTCTTACAAACAGATGCTTAATATCTATCTCTACCTATAACCAATAGCCTGTCTTAATAGGGTTAGGAAGTTGTTTAATATTTGGCTGTCAAAGGCCAATTCAGCCTACTAACTACCCCTTTATCCATCTCTCCTTCACAAGGTCTTAACACCATGCATGTTTTCCATATGGTCCAAAAGAAGGTTACTGTAGAAGTGGTAAGCAACTTAAAAAAGTTTACCCATATTGGTCCTGCAAATATCATGAGACAAATCTGAGCCATCCTAGTGGCATATCAGCTACTCAATAATACTCTGCCTGGCCACTTTAGAATGTGTTCACTGTTTGTTACCCTGGGATCAGACTCATGGCCACAGTTCATAGCCTCACACAGTGCACTCTAAACTCTGTGTAACCTTGCCTCTCATTAATGGCTCTGAGATAAATATCACTAACCACTCTTATCTCTCCCATATTTCTCTTCTGATTCATAGAATTTTTAACTTTTTAGGAACATACTTTATGGACACCCTGGGTTCCTCAGAATGTAATATTTTGACACTTAGCACTGCCACTTATTCCTTATGCCTGAATGCTTACAATACCTCTATCCTCCATGGTATTCAGTTTATCACTGTCTACCCAATAGGTGGTCTTAGACTTCTGTCCTGATGTCCTTTTTTCCAATTTTAGAAGTGATACCAGCTTGAAAACCTTGGCTAATTCCCATCACAGGGTTCTTAGGAGCAGCATATGAAAAACAAGTGGATCAGGTCCTACTCTTTCTTGCAGCCCTGGATCTAACTGACACCATCACTTGAGTGGTGAAACTGACTACTTCCTTACAGACTCAATATCAGTTTTCATCTAAGTTTATTCAGGATCTCCAACAGATAACTCAAATTATGCTTATTCTCCAGGGCAAAATACATTCCCTGGATGCCAAAGTGCTACAAAATCGGCAAGGATTAGATTTCCTAACATCAGAGAGAGAGAGAGAGAGAGAGAGAGAGAGAGAGAGAGAGAGAGAGA
>OU015743.1:54167046-54188075 GCA_907169655.1 Acomys percivali | reverse complement strand
AGAGAGAGAGAGAGAGAGAGAGAGAGAGAGAGAGAGAGAGAGAGAGATCCTTTGTCTCTTCCTCAGGAAAAAATGTTTCTTCTATATTAATGAGTCAGGTATAGTAAAAGACAACATACAAAAATTCCAGATGGATTACCAAAATACTCTGAAATATATCAGAACATCTCTGAAACAGTTCAATGCCTCTAGCCAGTGGAATATTGACAGTACAATATAGAATTCGATATTTTCCTTTTTAACTCTCTTTCTTCTCCTTTTCTTAATCCTACTAGTTGCACCTTTTGTCATGAACATCTTATCTAGATTTCTTCAATAAAATTCCAAAATATTTCTAACCATACTTTAATCAGTTGCTACTATAGGATTACCAGATCCTAGCTGTGGAACCAGAGCCTGTAAACTCCCGAGTACACCCTGACAGTAAAGATCAAGTTTTCACAAAGGACTTTGACACTCTCATTTATAGTAGGGTTTTTTGTTTCTTTAAAAACTCAGTTATGTTATGTAAACATGTGTTTGTTTTAATCTTAGGTGTAGGATACGGGGCTGCTTCAGATTGTCCACAGCAGCAGATTATTTGCTTTGTGTGGGCTCTGAGAGGGATATAATCTTTACCGGCTGCAGAGAGTTTAATTATGAGAACTCTGAAAGTCAACAAATACCAGAGCCCAGAGAGGGGCTAGGTAAAGTCTCCAAGAAGTCTGATATTCCCCCTTATGTTCCTATTTGCTGTTGTTACAGTTTGATGAAAAGAAGACGTTGGAGATAGCTTGACAAAGAGGACTAGACTTGCCCCAAGGAAACCAACAATCCTAATGAACAGGAAATTGTCTAAAAAGACATTTGCTGCCCCTTTCCCCTCTGTCTTTCTCTCCTACCTAGTATTGGGGGGTGGATGGATTAGGGTAATTAAGGGTTGGAAGGGAGCTAAATATATAAGATCTCAAATAAAATAGATTTAAAAAATACTTAACAAGTACCATCCAGACTTAGGGCTCGGAATAATGGAAAATCTAGTTTCTAATGTCATAGAGGAGACAATAGAGTACAAAGAAATGAATGCACTGTGTTAGGATGGTAGCAAAAGGTTTATAGCAGCTACGACTGCTAAATTCTTTCCTGCTTTGCTTCCAGAGCGGATTTTCTGATTTTTCTTCATTTTCTTCCTGTAGTCTATTTCAAAAATATTGGGAAAATGTTTGAACAATTGTAAAAGTTAACAGTAGATATGGATGAGTCTGAAAAACAAAAAATGGATGAAGTAGGATGAGAAGAATTGTAGGGTTGGCTGTGTAAGTAAAGAATTTGTAGGTAGAGATAGAAGTGTTTGGGAAACCAAAAGGGTTCAGACCAGGTAACTGAGAGCTGGAGTTTCTCAAAATTGAAACACTGCTCTGTTCTGTGTACTTTTGGAATCAAGTTCTTAGAGACCCTGAGCAGGCTCAGGATCTGGGAGGAGCAGAAGGCTTTACAGAGTGAAAAAGTTAAAGAGCTAATCTTCAGCAAACTGAGATGCCAGAAGTGCATCTTTGGGTTACAAGATTACCACAATTAGCTTTCTCAGTAGCCACCAAATACCTTAGATATCAAAATGCTCTGTACTTTAAGCAGTAAATTTGGTCATTTGAAAAGAAATTGTGACCAAGGTGCTAAAATCCTTACAGCTCAAAATTGCTAGTGTGTTAACCCTGAGAAATATGATACTTTCCACAGAAGACGGGAACAAACCATTCCTAGCAACACTGGGTTCTCAGTAAGAAAAACTATGCTTGTCTAGCTTTGTAGATGTTGTGGTAAAGGGTACAATTGGACTAGTGAATGTAGGTCCAAGATGGACATATGAGGCAACCTCTTTCCCTTAGGAAGAGGCTTTGAGTCATGAAGATCAGCAGCAAAATAGACAAGCCATTCCAGACAAGACAAATGCAGCTGAGTTACTAGACCACTGATTTTAAAAGCATTTGATTCATTGGTAATCTCCTTTTGAGAAAGCAGTAACAAGTCTTATTTATGTTAGATAAAAAGCCATTTTTGGATTAAAAGGGGAAAATGTAGTGGGAGTTTGGTTTCTTTAAAAACTCAGTGTGGGCTCTAAGAGGGGTGTGATCTTTGCCAGCCGCAAATAATTTAATTCTGAGGACTCTGAGAGGAAATAAATGCCAGAGCCCGGAGAGTAGCTGCATGGGGCTCTACAGCAGAAGGATGCTCCTCACCCTTTTACTTTTAGAAGCGATTGTTGCAATTTGGTGAGAAGAAGGAGAAGTTGGAGACATCCTGTCTATGAAAATCAGGCTTGCCCCAAGGAGCTCAGTAACCATATCTAGCAGGAAATAGCCAAATTGAACTATGTCCCCTTTCTCCATTAACCTTTCTCTCTTACCTGGTGTTGGGATTTTGGAAAGGATTGACATGGAGAAGGAAGGGAAAAGCATAAGGAACCAAAATAAAACAGATTTTAAAAAGAAGTAACACTCATTCATCAGGAAGTAGCCTATTGGTAATGTTGCCTCCCTTTCCTGTCCCCTTATTGTTTAAAAATAATAGGCAAAAGGAGGGACTATAAGCCCCTTAAGGCAAAACATGCCCTGGTCCCTTCTCCAAGGACCTCCAAATGCCAAGTTCCACAGAACACACTAACCTCCATAATGGCAAGAACCAACCTCTGCCGTACTGAGTAGAAAGCTCAAGCTCAAGGCTTGAAATATTATATCAACCCTATCTTCTGCTCAGTACTCTCCTGCTCTAGACTCCCACTTTGTAGCAAACTTACAGATCCATCACTGGTAAGTTGAAAGACAGGACATAGGGAAGGGTGTCATTAAGCGGCCCTTTTTATTGGTTTTCTAAGTGGAATTAAGGCAATATTTAATAGAAAAAGTGAATAAATTATGGCCATTCAGTTCATGAGTCAAGTGGATAGGTTAGCAGTTTTCCAAAAGGCATCCCAAGGGGGAGTGAGTAGGCAAGCAAATATCACCACAGCCTGTAGTTGTGGTATTTCTAGGACTGATGGAGGACCACACAAGACCAAACCATGCCCTGGACATACCTAAGCCATAGAAAAGACAGTTTTAGGAGAAAAAGGCAGATTTTTAGACAGAATCACACCTGGACCATACATAATATTTAAGGGCAGTGGTGATAAGCCAGAGATCTTTGCAACTTTGTCTCACAAAGCCTCAACAGCTGTTCTGGATGTCTAGAGATCATGCTGGACAGCCAGAGATCTCTGGAACTTTCTCAAGCAAAGCCTCTATGACATCATCATGTCTGTGACAGATTATGTTGAATCTCTAGTTGCTTTTGATAGAATGACTATTTTTCACTATATTAATCCTACTAATCCATGGGCATGAGAAATCTTTCTATGTTCTGATATTTTCTTGAATGTCTAAAGTTTTTATAGTAGAGGAATTTTAGTCTAGCAACATGGCTACTCTGGCATGGGATCACATCCAAAGACCTAGGTCTGTGTGATCCAGCTGGAACATGTATTTTTAATCACTCTCACTGGAATACAGACACACCTTTAGTGCACACCTTTAATCCCAAATGATGATGTCTAGTTGAGGAACAGACAAAGTGACTAATTAGAGAAAGGTTTGACAGAATGAGTCAGAGATAGGTTATGGGCATATCTCATGAGAACAGACATGAAAGAGAGGCTACTTAAGATCAGCATAAAGACAGACAGTTAGTGTGGTGTAAATAGTACAGAAACTAGAGGAGAGTACAGCACAGGAATACACTGGAGTTCATGGAGACAGTACAGTAGAATTCGTGAGAATAGTGTTAAACTCAAGTTGTCTGAGCCCAATTGAGAGACAAGAGTCCAGAGTTGAAGCAAAAGCAAAGGACTTTATTAATCTGACATGTCAGGGTCTACCATACTCTGGGGAGATGGAAAAGACCCCATCCTACAGAAACTCAGGGTTTAAATATCTCAGTGGGAATGGTTAGTTAAAGAGTGCTAAGCTAACAATAGGGGGTCTAGTGTGGTAAATTCTAAGTAGGGTAAGATAAGAGCAGTGATTTTCAGGGGCAGGGTTGAGATCGGGGCTAGGCAGAATTTTTAACTTGTTCTCTTTAGTTTGCTACAGCTTTGTTTGCTCTCATTATTGGCCTGCAGCTTGCTTGGCTGACAATGCTATTGTCATGGTAGCTGAGTCCAGGCCACCTGTACTTTTATATTTCCTCAGCTAAAAACTCCATTTTCTTAACTAATAAATGAAACACTATTTCCTTTAGCTGATAATGATACTGCTGAATTCAGGCCATCTAGAATCTTACAATTCCCCCTCTCTTTTCTAGCCATTTTGATCTTGGAATTGTCTGATTACAGTTTATGCTGTACTAGAGCGGGCCCGTTGTCTAGAAGAGTGTATTGTTGTCTTAGCATCATTATTTGGACTGTATTTATTCTTTCCGGGATGAAAGTCAGCAACCTATTGAAAATACATGTGCCAAAGGTAAGAACAATCCTGAGAATGAGGAAGGGACCTAGGAGAGCAGAAATCAGCATGGTGGGCCAGGGAGATGAATTGTACCAAGAATCAAAACACCCTTGATTGGCTTCTCACTCTCATTTGTGTTTGCCTAGGCCCTCTCAGACATTGGCCATAGAGTCCTTTAAGACTCCAGAATGCTCAGCATAAAAGCAACATTCTTCTTTAAGGGCTATGCAGAGACCCCCTTGCTGTAGAAAAAGTAAATCTAGCCCCGCCCTGTTCTGTAACACCACCTCAGATAGGGAGGACAGAGAGTCCTCTAGATGGGATATAGATTATTCGAGGTGTTATATGTCCTCATCTATAGCACCCTGAGTTCCCGGTAGTTTCAGCTCTAGATCACCAAGGCAGATGCCCCCCATTGTAGCTCCAGCTACTCCCAGTCCCAACAACACAGATACTGTTAGTCTGATTATGAGTTTCTTTGGGAGTCTGCGGTTTTTTAAATCATACATGTGGTAGTCGATGCAGGGCACTAACTGAACCAACACGCAGAAATCTCTATTCAGGGCTTCTGAGTAGACACAGGGAGTAACTCCTGATGTACAGGCCCACCATGCATTATCCGGGGCCATGTAATATACCCCTGCATCTGGCCTAAATCTTAATATAGAAATACACAACCCCTTAAACTCACCAGTGACTTTGTCAATGCATTGACCCTGTCTTGTGACAGATTGGAGAGTTACTCAAGCATCTTTTATCTGGTGCCACCTGCACCATTGGGGAGCAGTGATGTTGGCTGGAATGGAGGAATTAATGGCAAAGGCTTCATAGTATGGGGGATGTACAGCGGGGTAGAGCCAGCAAGACTCAGTCAGGTTGGATCTGGACTCATTGAGGACTGAGAAAGTTTTAGAAACTAGCTGCAGTAGGGGTTCCATGTTGGATGAAGGGGAGCCCAAAATAAACTGGGGCAATGGATTTTTAGTTGATAGCCTTGGTATGAGAGTGGCTGGAAGGGACAGTCTGGGGGCCAAGATGGGATTTGGCCCTACTGCATACATACGTCTTTCTTAGCATAGTAAGTTTTATGGCAAATAATAAGCCATCATCACCATGTTCTTTATAGAGATACAGACCCCACGTGTGTCCCTTAGTCCAGAATTTATCTAATTTACCTGGGGGGAGGGGTGAATCTTATTAGAAGTGAGTGACACCAGCCCCAGCAATTATGTTAGGGTTGTTGGTCTACATGGGAAGTCATGGTACCATGAATAAATCCCATGAGGAAGATGGCTTCCAGTGTTTCCAGTAGTTTCACAACCCCATGCCTGACAATAGTAGTGAGAAGGCCCTCCACATTTAGCTGCCTGTGGCTTCCCTCGGTGATTTCCAGGAAAGATGTAAAAGGAAAGGGTTTGGAGCCATTTTCTTCTGAAGGTGCTAGCACACCCAAAATAGCTGGGGTCCAGTCTAAACTTCCTGTCCCCTCTCTCATCGGTGATCATCAGTGACGCTGGCTGGGAGGGGTATAGGTGTGGAACGTCAAGGGCTGAGCCCGCTGCGAGCTTGCATAAGTCAGGGTAAAGGTCAGGCAAACAGGAGAAAGGGGGGGTGGTCTTCTGTTATAGACCACACAGTGTCTCCTGTCCCGGACAGGACAGACCAGGTCAGTTCTGTGGGCACATGGGGAGAAGGTTGGGATTTTCCCTAAATAGTACATACAGTCAGGAGTCAGATCAGATTTCTCATGGTGGAGCGACGGCTGTCCTCTTGAGCTTGATCTTTAGTGGATTGTCAGTCTTCTGAAGGTTCCACGCTGACTCAGTTGGATCCAGGAGCCGCTCTCGGGGCTGCCTTGACGTGGGAGCATAGATCCAGGCAGGGATTCTGTCTACCTTGACAGCAGTTGCGATCGTCAACAGGACAGTATGCAGTCCTTTCCACCATGGTTCTAAGGAAGTGGCTCGGTGGCATCTCACAAACACTACATCTCCTAGCTGGAACTTGTGAGGGACGTGGGGTGTCCCTAAGGCATAAAGAACAGACAATTGAGACCAGATCTCTCTTTGTATACTCTGCAGGGCTAGCAGCCGGGCCATGATATCACGAGGATGATCCTTTGATAGGTTAAAGTCAGGGCCCATTGCCATTAAGAGAGAAGAGTCCCCATGGATTATTTCAAAAGGGGTTACTCCTAGCTTGTAGAGGGAGTTTCTTACATGGAAAAGAGCCATAGGAAGGAGCATCACCCAGTCTGCGCCAGTCTCTAAGGTCAATTTAGTTAAGTTCTCCTTTATTGTTCTATTAATATTAATTCTTTCTACCTGCCCTGAACTCTGGGGGTGGTACTCACAATATAAATTCCAATTGACCTCCAGTACAGAAACCAGTCCCTGACTTACCTGGGAGACAAAGGCCAGTCCGTTCTCTGACCCTATTACCTTAGGTGGTCCGAATTGGGGAAGGATTTCTTCCAGTATCTTCTTGGCCACTAAGTTGGCAGTTTCTTGCTTCATGAGGTAGGCCTCTACCCATACAGAAAAGGTGTCTAGAAAGACTAGCATATATCTGTAGCCATACTTTCCTGGCTTGACTTCAGTGAAGTCTACCTCCCAGTAGACTCCTGGCCTGTCCCCCCTGAATTTTTCTCCTGCCCACTGTATCCTTTACGGCTATTGATCAGATGACAATACTCACAGGCTTGTACTATCCCTTTGACTATTTCCCCCAGCCTGGGAAGAAACATGGGGGATGCCTTTACAGCCTATATTAACTTGTCTTGACCTAAGTGGGTCTAATGATGCATCTGGGAGAACCAGTCCATGGCCTGTTCCCAGGGAAGAATGACTTTTCCTTTTGTAGTTTTCCATTGTCCCTCTTTTTAAGTAGTAATTAGAGTGGCATTCTTTAATTACTTCCTCATATTCTTTGGAGTAGAACAGGTGAGATCATGCTTTGTCCACACATTTAGAGGCTGGTAGGTGGCCAACCCATCATTAGAAGACAGGGGCAGCCCGACTTTAGCAGTCAGAGCATTTAAACTGACCACACGTCATTGGACTGTCTCTTTTGTGGCCTGGTCCACCTGGTTATTCCCTTGGGCTACTGGAGAGTTGCCTTTCTGGTGGCCTAGACAATGGATGACACTTACTCTCTTGGGCAAGTGTAAAGCCCACAGAAAGTCTAGAATTTCTTGTTTATTTTTAATCTCTTTCCCATCTGAGGTCAAAAATCCACGTTGTTGATAAATAGCTCCACGCACATGAGCGGTTGTGAAAGCATATCTGCTGTCTGTGTAAATATTTACCTTCTTGTCTTTTCCCAATTGGAAGGCCTTGGTTAAGACAATGAGTTCGGCTCTTTGGGTCGATGTTCATTACTGGAGTCCTTCAGCCCAGATGACATTGTTGTCACCGACTATTGCTGCTGCAGCCCAGCGTTGTCCATCCTGTAAAAAACTACTTCCATCATTGTACCATGTTACCTCGACGTCTGGTAGCAGGATGTCCAGTAGGTCCCTTCTCCATCTGTGAGCTTCAGCCAGTATCTGCAGAGTCATGATCAGGTATCTCGATATCAGGGTCCCACAGCAAGGTGACTGGGTTGAGGCCAGTAATGCTGGTTTTTGGCCTTTTGTTGCTCAAATATTTTCTCACTATGGTACTTCCACTCATTTTAGAATAATAATAATGTATATTCTGTCCCATTGCATATTGGAGCTTTTGTGGGTATCCGCTACAAGAAGACTACTTGGACATAGGCCAATAAAAATTTTTTATTTGACTAGAATCTACATTCCAGATGCTCAGGATCACAGTTTAGTTGCAAGCCTTTCTTAGAGTGAGTTTTTTTTTCTATAAAACTACATCTTGGGTTGACACACCTCAGTTATCAAGAATAGATACCATGAATCAGAAATATAAATCCAAAAAGCAAAGTTAGTACATTTAGAAAATTTCCCAGAACTATGAATTTTGGTGAATTGTATCTTTGTTTTGGCAGGTGGTCCTGTCTACATGCTGAGTTTTATGCCTTAAATGGTACTTTTCTCATGGTGTCAGTTGTGCTAAAGTCTAGGAGTCTACTAATATTTGGAGGCCTGTTAGAGTATATGATCTGATTTTGGTTTTAGTCTTGATTTTACAGGGGGTTAAAATTAAGAGACTGCTATGAGACTTTTAAACAGCACTGAGAGTACAATAGCCTATGGGTACTTCTGAAGTTGGACTGAATGAATTTTTGCATTATGGCATAGATACAACTTTGTGAATACCAGAGAGTACAACATTGTGGCCACCATAGGCTTATATATTTGAATGCCTAGTCAACATGGAATGACAGTGTTTGAAAGGCTTAGGAGGTGTGGTCTTACTGAAAGAAGTGTATCATTGGGGGTGGGTTTTGGGTTTTCAAAGCCCATTCCAAGCTCACTGTTTCCCTATCTGCCTTAAAATAAAGATGTAGCTCTCAGCTACTTTTCCAGCATTATGCCTGCCATGCCTGCTGTCATGCCTCTTGCTATTATGATAAAAATAAACCTCTGAAACTGTAAGCAAGCCCCCAATCAAATGTTTTCTTTTATAAGTTTCCTTTTTCATGGTTTCCCTTCATAGCAAGAAAATAGTGACTGTATCTTTCCCTTCCTTAGAGTTATCAAAAGATATTTTATATTTTTAAGGCTCTTATAAAATTGTTGTTTACTCTATTTTTTCTCAACCCATTTATCAATTGTACATAGAAAAATTAATGATTTTTAAAATTATTTTTATAATATTTCTTTTTTACATATATATTTATATTATCACACATAAATAAAATAAACTACACACAGCAAGAAGAACCATAAAATAATCAGGAATTGTATAAATGTTACATTCACTGTGTTTTGGCTATTTGTTTTTGGCAACCTTGAAGGAAATATCTTTCCTATTTTGGTGAATCTAAAATTCTAAATGTAAATCACTATCTATCATATTTCATTTCTATCAACTTAAAACATCTATCTATATGTAAAAATATCCTAACCCCCAAACAAGTAAGCTTAATTGTAAAACTAAACTATCTGTTTTTCAACCCCATCAAAGACTTGAGAAGGAATAAAACTTAATTACTTGAGTAAACTGGAAGTTCAGGTTAGTAGCTTCCAAATTAAAAAAAATGACAGAGAAAGTTTGCTCCTAAACAGTCACCCAAAACTCTCTATGTTTGAGCATCTTCTTCAGCCTTGTGGTCCAATATGTTCAACAGACATATTTGTGAGTCAGGAACTATTGAGGACTTGCTTAAACTGTCTTAGCAAAGTTTGGCTGTTGACTCTGTCTGCATTCAAGCTTGCCCATTTTGCCCAGAATTCTGTCTGTGGCCTGTGGCTTGTTTGTCACATTTGAAGAGATCTGCATAAGGATTTTTTTTTGATGTTCATCATCTTCCTTGAGGTAGGCTGGGAGTTAACCTGCCCTATTGTCAAAATCTTTAAAATAAAAACAACTTTAAATGCCATACTCTATAGGTCTCTGAAGCTTTTGTAGACCCTACCTAACTATTTTACCTTACATTATAGAATCATATCGATCTGTTAAAGCTAGCATGTATATTGTTGTAATGAAAATAGACTAGTAATTGATATGACCATGTTTGATCAACTAACAATTAGCTTGTATTACTTAATTATCCTAAACAGCCTGCAATTCCACTTTCAAGGTATTAGAAGTAAATCTTGTATTATAATTGACTTGTATGGGTACAATACCTCATATTAGAGTAAAAAATATATAAATATATAAATACAAGTACATATAAATATATACATAAATATATATGCTGGGTATGAAGAATAATATTAAATTTGAATTCTATACCAATATATCAAAATTAAACTTATTTTGCATCAATATACAAAATTCTATACCAATAAATTAAAAATAACCTTCTTTGTAAGTAACAATTAAGGCCTTAAGTTGAAGAGTAGATTCAATAATCTACCTTTTGTCCAATCATCCCTTTATATTTCTACAATCCTCTTCTTTCTTTTCAACTCCTGTCTTCATACCTATGAAAGAACAATAAAAGAAAAGAGAAACATCCCTGAGTCCAACCTCATTTTCTCTCTGAATAAGATCAGTAATAACTTATTGTTAGTATTATTTTGTTTTTTTTTGAGCAGGGGCTTTCTGTGTAGCTTTGGCTGTCCTAGACTCACTTTGTACACCAACCTGGCCTTGAACTCAGCGATCCTCCTGCCTCTGACTCCTGAGTGCTGGGATTAAAGGTGTCACCACCATGCCTGGCTCAATCAGTAATTACTTATAACTAACTCTCAATGAAAATAAGTTTCTGGAGCCCATGAGAGAAAACAAAACAAAACAAAACAAAACAACCCAGTCCTGCTTAGGGGAAAGTGGACGTCAAGTGCAAACTTGTACAACCACTTTGGAAATCTATCTAGCATTATCTCAAGAAATTGGGAATAATTCTACCTCAGGAACCAGCCATACCACTCCTGGGCGTATACCCTAAAGATGTTCCACCATAAAACAAGGACATTTGCTCAACTATGTTCATAGCAGCCTTATTCATAATAGCCAGAATCTGGAAACAACCTAGATGTCTCTCAACCGAAAAATGGATAAAGAAACTAGGTGCATTTACACAATAGAACACTATTTTGCTATTAAACACAAGGAATTCTTGAATTTTTCAGGCAAATAGACAGAACTAGGAAGGATCATCTTGGGTTACGTAACCCAGATCCAGAAAGACATGTGTGGTATATAGTCACTCATAAGCGGATATTAGGCACATAATACAGGATAATCACACTATAATACAGTGACTGGTGCACCAACCAAGGACCATGTATGATGTGGCCCTAGACCCTCTGCTCAGATGTAGTATATAAGCAGCACAATCTGCTTGTGGGTTCCACAATATGGGGAGTAGAGACTACTTCAGACATGGACTCTAGCCCTCCAACGTTGATCACTTCCCTCCAGCAGGGCACCTTCAAAAGACACAGAGGAAAAGGTTACAGGCAGTACTGATAAGACTTGATAAGCTGAGGTCAGATGTTAAGGGAGGAGGGCTCCCCTTTCTGAGGACTAGGGTAGGAAGGGAGAGAGGATGAAGGAGGGAGGAAGATCAGAAGGCAATGAGGGAAGGGGCTACAATCCGGATGTGAAGAATTCAAACTTCAGAACAAGCAAGTGACTAATATTGCTAATCTCACTACATGGGAATAGCTCTGAGACTGGCTGAGATATGAATGACTAGGCATAGGCAATGCTTCTTTTTGGTTACAGAATCCCTGCAGATGCCATTCTTCATAGGGCATGAATGAGATTTATAGATGTCATACAAAGAGCAGAAAGCATCTGATCCCAATTGGTCCAGCATTTCAGACGTCACTCACAGGGTTCCTATTAAGCCTGGAATTTCTCAGCATTTAGAAACTGGACCACAAATGCTATTCCTGGCTTGTTTAACCATTTCCACAATTTTATTGGGTCTCCTACAAAGGTATTATTCATCCCAAATCTGCCAGAAGAAACCTCAAAAGACTACTAATTTTTGCTAATAATTTATTATCTTGCTGAAGATAATTTATTACATTGCTGAAAGTGTATCAACTGTAGCAATTTTTGATGGATATTTTAGAGTCATTTTTGTATACTATCATACCTCTTTCAAATAAAGATACTTTGACTTCTTTCCTTCCTATTTGTATACCCTTGATTTCTTTAAGTTGTTTTATTACTATAGTTAAGACTTAAGTACCATCTGGAAAAGATGTGGAAAGAATGGACATCCGCATTATATTCTTGGATGTAGTAGAAATGTTTTGAGTTTCTACCATTTATGTTAATTGTTGACTGTGGACTTGTTTTAAATCTCCTTTATTATGTTAAGGTATTTTCCTCGCATTCCTTCATATTGGACTTTTATAATGAAGGTGAATAAAAAAAAATAAAATGAGAACATGATTGCTCTTTGGTATGGTGCAAGAGAAAGTCTCTAACAGATAAAAGGAAGAACACAGACAGAGCCAGAGACATCTGGAAGAGTCCAAAGTGGACAGGACATTGAGCTTTGTTAGAAAAGGAGGGAGGGGAAGAGAGAGGGAAAGAGAGAGAGTAACCAGGAGCAACAGCCAAGAGGCCAAGTTAACAAAAAAGGGAGGGAGAGTGGGCGAAAGGTAAACAAAAACTGGTTGGACTATATCGGGAAGAGCCTTTGGGGTAAGGGCAGCCCAGCCCTTGGCATGAAGGGTTTGAGGTAGAGGGCAGGGTATGACAGCCATACCATACAACAGGTAGAGACTGAGGGAATGATGGGAAAGACTGGCAGCCAGGCCCCATTTGATATGCTAAATTGGCACTGCAGCCATTTGTCCCAGAGTTTGAGAATTACTGACTGATCATATGGGAGATTTTGTTGTTGTTGTTTTTGTTTATGTGCTTCTTTAAAAAAAATCTATTCTAAATTTATGTATTCACTTTACATTCAGTTTGTAAACCCATCCCTCCTCGCCTAGTCCCACTCTCATACCTTCTTCCCCTCTTCTCCCTCCCCTTCTCCTCAGAAAAGGGGTTTTCCACCCCCGCCCCCACCCCATGGCAGTAAATCAAGTCTCATCAGGACAGCAATCATCCTCTTTTACTGAGCCTACGCAAAGCAGCCCTGTCAGGGGGAAGTGACCAAAAAGCAGGCAACAGAGTCCATGTCACAGACAGCACCACTCAACTTACCAGGGGACCCACATGAATATCAAGCTGGCCGTTGGGTATATGTGTGGAAGGGGCTTAGGTCCAGTCTATGCATGCTTTCTAGTTTGTGCTTCCACCTCTGTAAGCAACCATGAGCTTACATTAGTTGACACTGTTGGTCTACTTGTGACATTCTTGTCCCCTCTGGGTCCTTCTATTCTCTATTCTCACTCCCAACTCTTCCTCAGAAGTCCTTTAGCTCTTCCTAATGTTTGACTATGAGTCTCAACATCTTATTTGATCAGCTGCTGGGTGTGGCCTCTTAGAGGACAGTTATGCTAGCCTCCTATCTGTAAACATATTATTGTTAATGGTGTCAGGAGTTGGTTCTTTCCCATAGCATGGGTCTCACGTTGGGACAGGCATTGTTTGGTCATTCCCTCAGTCTCTGCTCTATCTTTATCTCTGCCTAACCTGTAGGCAGGGTAAATTTCAGGTCGAATGTTTTGTAGGTGGATTGGTGTTCCCCTTCCACCACTATAAGTCCTGCTTGTCTAGAAGTTGGTCTCCTTATTCAGCTATAGTCATCTCTATATCTTCCCTAGAGCCTACACTGCCACAGATCTCCAGCTTTTCTCAGAGATTCCCCATCCATTTCACTTTCTCTCCAAGCTATCTCCCCTCCTCTCTGCTCCTCCATTCTCCTCAGGTCTGATCTCCACTTTGTTTCCGTCCTCAAACCCTCTTCTATCTAGTGCCCTCTCTTTATCCACTTCTGCTGTCTATTCTATTTCTCCATCTGAGTGAGATTCGAGGAGGGTCTCCCTTGGGCCCTCCTTGTTTCTTAGCTTCTTTATGTCTGTTAATTGTAGTCTATACTATATGGTTAATATCTTCTTATAAGTGAGCACATACCATCTCTGTCTTTCTGAGGCTGGGTTGCCTCATGCAATATGATCCTTTCTATTTCCATCAATTTGCCTGTAAATTTCATGTGGCTTTTGTCTTTCAGTTTGATTACATTCATTGACTTATATGTATGTTGAGCCATCCTGAATCTCTGGCATAAAGTCTATTTGATCATGGAGGATGATTTTTTTTATGTGTTGTTGGATTTATTCTACAAATATTTTATTGAGAATTCTTGCATCTATCTTCATCAGGAAAATTTGGTCTATAATATTCTTTCTTTGTTAGGTCTCCATGTGATTTAGATATCAGGGTGTCTATGGCCTTGTGCAAGGAACTAGGCAATGTTCTTTCTGTTTTTATTTTGCAGAATAATTTGAAGAATACTGGGTTGATTCTTCTTTGCATGCCTGATAGAATTCTGCTCTGATGCGATCTGACCCTGCATCCTTTTTCGTTGGGATACTTTTAGATTATTGTTTTCTCCTCACTAGGGTTATGGATCTCTTTAATTTTCTTATCTGATCTCTATTTAACTTTGATAAGTCATATATATCAAGAAATATACCTATTTCTTTTAGGATTTCCAACTTAATGGGGTATAGATTTTTAAAGAATGTTTTTTATGATTGTCTGAATTTCCTCTAAGAAATTAACTCTTCGCTTCATTGATCTTTTGTACTGTTTATTGTTGTGTGTTCCTATTTTATTGATTTCAGCTCTATGTTTGATTATTTCTTGCAACCTACTCCTTGTAAGTGCTTTTTCTTCTTTTTGTTCTAGAGCTTTCAGGTGTGCCATTAAGATGTTAATGTGAGATTTCTCTATGTTCTTTATAGAGACACTTAATGCTATGAATTGCCTCTTCAAATGATTTTCATTGTGCCTATAGGTTTGGTATGCTATGTTCTTTTTTCTTTAAATTCCAGAAATGTTTTAAATTTGTTTCTTTATTTCTATATTGACACAATATTTGAGAACGTCTTATATTTGGCAGTCCTGTTGTCAGTCTTGAATCTTGAAAGTGCTGTATGTCTGCCAATTTTCACTATTGCATTTTCTATTCTAGGTTATTCCCATGTCCATAAAGATTTCATTCACATTGATATATCTATAAAAACTTTAACACATCAAAGAAAACAGCTTCAAGAAGGAAGGTACAGCCTATATATGAGAAAATCTTTGTAGGTTAGGCTACTATCCAACACAAAATGAATAAATTAAACACTGTAAGATAAAATATGAAATAATGAAATAAATATGTATAATGGATGTAAACATGTTTTTGTTTTGATACCAAATGTGGCATGTGAAACTGCCTCATGTGAGGGTGTGTGATGATTGTCAGCTAGAAACAGACTTCAGAGAAGGCTCATGATTTTTGTCAACTGGAAACTGCCTTGTGTGGGAGCATGGTATTTGTCCGATGAAAAGCATCCTGGTATAGACTCTGAAAAGGGATAAATAGGAGACCCCAAAACAAAACAAAACAAAACAAAACAAAACAAAACAAAAACATCAGAGAGGCATCGCGTTGCATACTTTGCACCAGTTGGGTGTTCATTGCTCCCTCATCTTTCCTAGAAAGAAATGCTCCAAAGAAAACTTCAAAGAGGCAGCTTTTATACTTGACTGCTTGTTCCTTCTGCTGTGTTTGCTGCTGAAATTTGACAATGATGAATAGAATCACTCCAAGGAACTGAGTTCACTTCCACTGTCCCTACTAACCTTCTTTCTCTCCTCTCTAGGGTCGATGGGTTGGAAGGGAGCTAGAGGCATTAAAGAACACCAAAGAAAGTAGGTTCTGAAAAGATCAAAGTCTACATGTGTGCAAATTAACTGGACTTGAAGTATCTTCCAGTGATCAACAAATACATGAAAAAGTGTAAGAAATGCAAGCCAAAGAAAAAATGAGATTGATTCCCTCTATTGGAGTAAGAATGGCTATAAATATGCAAAACAAAAGCAACAAATTCTGTTGAGAATATGGAAAAAAGATTCCTTATATGTTACTGGAGTGAAATTTATTTACATACGTACTGTGGAATTAATATAGAAGTTATTCAAGAGCCTAAAAATAAAACTACCACATGATTCATGTACTCTGTTCCAGGGTATATTCCCAAAGGACTTTAAATCAGTACTCTGAGGAGATACTTACTCATCTATGCTTCTTGCTATGCTATTCACAACAGACCCATTAACAATGAATGGACAATTACACACACACACACACACACACACACACACACACACATTGTGTATATATACTTCTTTTATTTCACAAAAAGAAGAGTATCATGTCATTTAAAGGAAAATAGACTGACCTGTAGATTTTGATGTTGAATAAAATAAATCAGACTCAGAAATACAATTACATGCTTTATCTCATATATAAAATCTAGATTTAGAAATAAAAATAATAAATAGCAGAACTGGAAGGGGACCAGTTGGAGAGGGAACAAATGACAAAAGTAATAAAACTATTTTATAGGAATATACAAGCACTTCAAAATAAAATATTTTTATTTTATAGAAATATTTTATAAAATAATTTTATAGTAAATTATTTTCTATAAAAAATATACTATTTCTTAAGTTCAAAAATGGCTATAGCATTTTGCTTGTAATGGATTTTAATCTATAGATCAGATAGAGACAAATGGGCAAATGGGCATAGTAACACTGTTGCTATCAGCTATGACAGTTTACTGTTGGAATTTTTAGGGTCATTTATATGTACTATTATAACACTCACAAATAAATAAACAATTGCTAATTGTATCCCCTTAATTTTTCTTGTTTGTCTAATTGATTTGGCTAAGACTTCAAGTACTATATTGAGTAGGGATGGAAAAAGTGGACTTCCTTGTCATGTTTCTGATTTTAGTGAAAATGTTTTGAGTTTCTCTACATTTAGGCAGATGTTGGCTGTAGGCATATTATGAATTGCCTTTATTATATTGAAGTATTTCCTTTTTATCCATAGTCTCTCCAGGACTTTTATAATGAGAGGGTATTAGATTTTGTGAATTTCAGTCTTCTATGGACATAGAAAAACACTTTTCTTTCCATTAATGTATATGTTTATTTAATTATCAATTTGTAGTTTTACACATACAAATGTGTAAATGTTGTTAAATACATAATGAAGTTTAAAAATCATTTCAGTTTAATAAACTCCCAAATAAAACCATCACACAGATTAGGGTAGCCACTCAAACACTAAATGCTACTCACCTCAGTGAACAATTATATAGTTAGTATGCCCATTCTAATGCTGTGGGGCTTTGTTTAGGGTTTTATGATTTTACTGCCAATTTACATCTTCATGAACTTATCTATGCTCAAAAGAAAGAAGTATCTAAAAGTTAAAAAGTAAAACACCAATTTGCTTTCTATCCTCTTTCTGTGTATTTGCCTCCATTCTATTCATCCTCATAACCCAATATTATCCTTTTATGGTATATTTTCTAAATCTGATACTGTACCCACACTTACATGTGCAAATGAATATGTATCAAAATCCAGGAGGCACATATGAGGAAAATAATTTTGTTTTTTTTTTCTTTCTCAGATGGAATGACTTTAAAAATATTTTTATTGGACCTTTGAGAATCTTCCTCTCCATTTTCCTCTCCATTTATTTATATTATCCCTTTACATCAAAATCCCAGCCTCCTTCCTCCTCTCTTCCCAGCCCTACTCCTAGCCTCACTTTCTATTTCCCCCCTCTTTCCTCCCAGAGAAAGAGAGGTCCCCAATTGGTACCAACCCACCCTGGTATCTCAAGTCACTGAAGGAGTAAACTCAATCTCTTCCACTTGGGAGTCATAAGGCAGCCCAGCTTGAGTAAAATGACATAGCAGTAGGAAGCAGATTCACAGACATCCCTTATTTCTATTGTTAGGGGACCCACAAGATGACCAAGCTACATATTTGCTACATATGTATAGTAAGTCTAGGTTCTGTCCATGCAAGATCTTCCATTGGTGGTTCAGTCTCTGTGATCCTCCATAGGGCCAATTAGATTACTCTGTAGGTCATCTTGTGGTGTTCTTGATCCCTCTGGGTCTCTCTATCCTTCATTCCAAACATCCTTGAGCTCAGCCCATTGCTTGGCCTTGGGTCTCTGCAACGCTCCCTATCAACTGCCAGATGAAACCTTTCAGAAGACAATTATGCTAGATTCCTATCTGCAAGCATAGCAGAGTATCATTAATAGTGGCAGTGTCCTGCCCTCTCTTAAGTGTGGGTCTCCAGCTAGGACAGTCACTGGTTTGCCATTCACTCAATATCTGTTCTAGTTTTGCCCATATCCTACTTATAGACACACATTTTGTGTCAAAGGTTTTATGTGTGGGCTTGTGTTCCCCTCCCTGAGCTGGGAGTCCCATCAGGCTATAGGGGTGCCAACTTTATGATCCTTAACACCTGTTGCTTAGAGTTTCAACTAGTATCCCCCCATAGACTCCCAGGAGTCTCTCCTTTCCCAGAGATGCCCCATTCAGATTTCTGTTCTCTCTTCTAGTTCTTTTCTTCACCTACACTCCTCTCTGTCCACCTGATCCCCCCTTCCATTATCCTTGTCACCCCCATCCCCCACCCAGAGCCCTTCCTCCATCTACTTTGGATGTCTATTATATTTCCTATTCTTGATGAAATTAAAGCATCATCATCCATCGGGCTACTTTTGGCTTCTTTGGGTCTGTGGATTGTAATATGGTTTTCCTGTTCCATATGGCTAATATATGCTTATACCTTATAACACATACCAAGTGTGTATTTCTGGGCCTGAGTTGACTCACTCAAGGTGATCTTTTCAACTTCCAGCCATTTGCCTAGAAATTTCATGATTTCCTTGTTTTTAATAAATTAGGAATATTCCATTCTGAAAATGTTCTTTATCTATTTTCAGGTTTTCTATCTATTATTCAATTGAGGGACACTTAGGTTGTTTCCAGTTTCTGACTATTTTGAGTAAGGTTACAATGAACATAGTTGAACAACTATATTTGTGGTAAGGTCAATCACCTTTTGGGTACATGGCCAGGAATGGTATATGGGTCTTTAGGTAGAGCTTTTCCAGTTTTCTGAGAAACCTGCAGATTTATTGCCACATAGTCCTACAAGTGTGCATGCATACCAGAAATGGAGGAGTGTTTGACTTTGTCACATCCTCACCAGCATGTGCTGTCAATTGAGTTTTTCTTCTTAGCCATTCTGACTGGTATAAGATGGAATCTCAGAATCATTTTGATTTGCATTTCCCCAAAGGCTAAGGATGTTGAACATTTTTTTAAGTGCTTCTTGACCATTAGATATTTCTCTGCTGAGAATCCTCTGTTCAGCTCTGTATACCATTTTTAAATTGGGTTATTTGATTTAGTGGTATTTAATTTCTTGGGTTCTTTTTATATTTTGGATAGCCCTCTGTCAGATTCAGGATTGATGAAGATCTTTTCCCAATATACAGGCTGTTGTATTTTCTATTGACATGTCCTTTACTTTCCAGAAGCTTTTCAGTTTCAAGAGGCCCCATTTATTATTTGTTGATCTTAGAGGCTGAGCTGTTGGTGTACTGTTCAGGAAGTTGGCTGCTGTGACAATGAGTTCAAGGCTCTCCCCACTTTTTCTTCTAATAGATTTAGAGCACTTGGTTTTTTATGTTGAGGTCTTTGATCCACTTGGATTTGAGTTTTGTACAGGGTCAATATATATGGATCTACTTGCATTTTTCTACATGTAGACGTCCAGTTATACCAGCACTACTTGTAGAAGATGCTACCTTTTTACATTGTATGGTGTTGGCTTCTTTGTCAAAAATCAAGTATTTATAGGTATGTGGGTTTACTTCTGGGAATTTGATTTGATTCCATTGATCAACCAGTCTGTTTCTATGCCAATACTATGCAGTTTGTGATTGTTGTTTCTCTGTTGTATAGTTTGAAATCAGGGATGAGAAACCTCCTGAAATTCTTTTATTGTATAAGATTTTTAGCAATTCTGAGGTTTTGGTTTTCCATATGAAGCTGAGAATTGTTCCTTCAAGGTTTATGAAGAATTGTGTTGGTATTTTGATGGGAATTGCATTGAATCTGTAGCTTGATTTTGGTAAGATGGCCATTTTTACTGTGTTAATCCTACTGATCCATGAGCATGGTACACCATTCCATCTTCTGATATCATCTCCAATTTTTTCTTCAGAAACTTGAAGTTTTTATCATAAAGGTCTTTACCTGCTTGGTTAGGGTTACACCAAGATACTTATGGCTTTTTTTGGATATTGGAAAGGGTATAGTTTCCCTTTCTTTCTCAGCTCATTTGGCTTTTGTACATAGAAGGGCTTTTGAATATTTTAAAGTTATTTTTGTATCCAGCCATTTTGCTAATGGTATTTATCAGCAATAGGAGTTCTCTGGTGGAATTTTTACTTATGTATACTGTTATATCATCTATGAATAGCAATTCTTCTTCCTTTCCAATTTGTATCCTCTTTACTTCTGTTGCCTTATTGCTCTAGCTAAGACTTCCAGTATTATATTGAAGAGACAAAGAGCAGACAGTCTTGTCTCTGATTTTAGTGGAAATGCTTTAAGTTTCTCTTAATTTGATGGTGGCTATTGGCTTGTTGTATATTGCCTTTATTGTGTTTAGGTATGCACCTTGGATCTTTGATCTCTAAGACTTTAAACATGAAGGTGTGTTGGGGTTTGTTGAAGACTTTATGAACATCTAGTGTGATGATCATATAGGTTTTTTCTTTTCAGTTTGCTTATGTTGTGGATTACTTTGATGGATTTTTGTGTATTGAAACATTTCTGCATCCCTGGGATGAAGCCTACCTGATCATGATGAATAATATCTTTGGTATGTCTCTGGATTCAGTTTGCGAGTATTTTATTGAGTATTTTGCATAAATATTCATAAGAGAGATTGGTCTGAAACCCTTTCTTTGTTG
>OU015743.1:54027951-54166767 GCA_907169655.1 Acomys percivali | reverse complement strand
CTTCTTCTTCTTCTTCTTCTTCTTCTTCTTCTTCTTCTTCTTCTTCTTCTCCTTCTCCTTCTCCTCCTTCTTCTTCTCTATATGGTTGGGAGACTTTTAATAACTGCTTCTGTTTTCTTAGGGACTGTACGTCTACTTAAACAGTTTACCTGATCTTGATTTAGCTTTGGTAAGCAGTATCTATCTAAGAATGTGTTCATTTCATTTAGACTCTCACATTTTGTGAAGTACAGGTTTTTGTAATAAGATCTAATGATTCTTTGGATTTCCTTAGTGTCTGTTGTTATGTCCCACTTTTCACTTCTGATTTTGTTAATTTAGATACTCTACCTTTTAGTTAATTTGGCTAAAGGTTTGTCTATCTCTTTGATTTTCTTAAGGAACCAGCTCTTGGTTCCATTGATTCTTTGCATTATTCTCTTTGCTTCTAACATGTTTTGATCATATATTCAAGTTCATCTCCCTCTGGCAGGTCCCAGCCCGCGGGAAAAATTGAATCAGGGTTCACCTGAAAGAGGGAGTGGGGATTGAAAGTAGGATACAGAGATGTGAGAAATAACAAATCAAGTCAGGAAATTTCTAATCAAGATTCCCATTTAATGCTGACAAGTAAAATTTTATATAGTAAGGTCAATAGGATCTATTCTGATCCCTCTCTCCTTAGCTCCCAAGGCAAGAAGAACACAATAGCCTGAATAGCTCTCTGTAAGAACTTCCTTAACCCTCCAGATGTTTCTCAGTAGGGATTTCCCTACTTCTTTCAAAGGCAAATAGTCCAAGGATGGCCTGGAACACAAAGACCACCTCTGATAGAGCTCAGCAGCTGGAAGGTCACAGCATGAAGCCTAAGCATGGGATTTCTGACATGGCAGAATTTAGCACGGCTCCCCACATCCCTCCCCCAGCTCCTCCCATTTCAACATATGTGCTTCCTTGTTAGTTTGTTTTTGTTTATTTGAGCCCCTAAGACTTACTTATGCTGCCTAAATATTTGAACCTCCACTGTAACATGTTTGAACTTTTTTCAGGTACATTTGACTCATAGAGAAAACTGCCTCTGCCTCATCCAGCAACTCTCATTTGCCAATATCTTTTATCTAGAAATGGGACTTTGTTCCTAATTCTTCACATGCTGGAATTTAGTCTACTTGGACTTTTACAGGTTTTGTACATACTGTCACAACTTTTGTGAGTTCATATGTGAAATTGTCCTGCTGTGTCCAAAAGATAGTTTCCTTATAGGCATCCACCAACTATGGCTCTTACATTCTTTCTGCCCCTTTTCCACAATGATGCTTTAGTCTAAGGAGGATGAGTTTGGCATATATGTTTCATTTGATGCTAAGCATTCTGCAGTCCTTTATTCTCAGCACCTTGGCAAGTTATGGGTAACAATGTTAATCCTCATATACTGTAAACAGTATGCTTCTCTGATGAGGGTTATGAGATGCATTTTCTAAGGTTTTAATGATAAACATTTAGAAGTCAGTTTAATACTATGTCCATTTATCTGCATAATATTAGTAGGTTTTCCACTAGAGGTTTTAACCTGTCTTACTATAGGTTATTGACATAATATGGTGCCAGGTAAGGGTTTTATCTTGTGGGGTGGGGCTTAAATGCAAGTAGAAAATTGTTTGTTACCTTTATAATGTCCATGTCACTGTTGTACCAGTGGAATGTTTTGTCAGGATAGTCATTATTGTAGCTTGTGGAGTTTGAAGCTGGCTAAAACTGATGATTACTTTTGTTATGATGGTAGCATATATAACACCTTCTAGGATTTTGAAAGGAAAGTTGTATGAATGAAGTTTTCTTAAGACTCCATTAAAACAGGTACTAAGACTAACATATTAATCAATGTAATCTCATTAAAAAGTCCTTACAGTAAAAAACACTACCAGTCAAATGAAAGAACATACAAGAAACAAAAACAAAAACAAAAAACCCAAGAAAACTAAACATTAAGAAAACAACAAAAAAGAAAGAAAGAAAGAAAGAAAGAAAGAAAGAAAGAAAGAAAGAAAGACAAAGAAAACAACTAAATTCAAATGGGATATGTAACTAAATATAGTTCTTATGAGATGAAATATAAGTAGTTGAAATTTATTAGCTATTCAATATTAACAATAAGAAAAATCCAAATAAAAATACTTTGAGATTTCATCTTACCTGAGTCAATGACTAATGTGAAAGAGAAACATTTACTCAATTCTGTAAAGTTACTCTTAAATCAACATGAAAGTTCTACATAAAGCTAGGCATAGATCTGTCATATAATTTAACTCTACCTTTCCTGGGAATATACCCAAAAGACTGCAAATCTTACATAAAGAAACATGCTCATCTATGTTCACTGATGCTCTATTCACAATAGACATTGACCATAAGCAGCCTTGATTTCCATCAACTGATGAATGGATAATAAAATATGTATATTTCCACAATATAAAAGTTATTCATCTAATATTAAAACTAAATTGTGAAATTCTCAAATAAATGGGTTGATCTGGAGACAAACATCCTAAGTGAGACAATCAAGACCCAGAAAGACAAACACTGTATATTTCTCTCATTTGTGAATCTTCCAATATTCTCCATTCTCAGTCCATACAATGAGCTGTGTCATTTCTTTTCAATGGTATTGTAAATTTCACATTATGATTGATGTAGAAAAGAACAAATGACATTTGCCCCATCTGACATTGAGATTGGGAGCTAACAACTGATTATCCTGATCAGCAAACTAAAGTTTGTTGTTTCCTTATTAACTAAAATATGTTATCTTGGGGCTCTGATAGCTGGTAATTTATGAGGAAACTGATACTAGAAATAAATAAAAAAGATGAAAACTGTGCTTTAAAACATGGGACATTATTAAGGCCCATTTATACATAGATCATGTTTCCAGATAAGCATCTAGGAAAGCCAAGGACTGGTTTTGTGTATTAGTTGTCACTGGATAATTTTGCCATAAATGTAATGAAACATATGGACTCATTGAAGAATTAGAGAATTTCCAAAGCAGAAATCAAAATGGGTTCAGTAATTACTTTTTCACTCCAAATAACAAAGGTAAGACTAATACTTTGTGAGACAAAATTAATTAAAACCTATAAATTGCCTCTGAGCATGGAACAAATTAGAGGTATAAAATCAATAACTCACTCAGGATCAGCCAGTTTAAACAAATGACTTTCTAATCAGTGCCTCAAATAACCTAAAATCAGGAAGAGAAAGTAGAAGCAGGAGAGAAAATGGATGCTGGAACAGATAAATCTGGTACTTTAAAGAACTGTCTTAAAAAAATATTTCTGATCCATTTGTTAGCCTAGGCCTCTAACTATAATCAGATAATTTTAGAGAAAATTTTGAGACAATAGAACTTCCAACAGAGTCAGGGGCCTGTTTTTTGTTTTTGTTTTAGACATAAAGTGATCTTTCCATATCTATCCATGTATCAGCAGTTAATGGGTTAAGAAGACAACATTGACTATTTCCCTGTACCCACTTAAAATGTCCCAAAAGTATATTGAAAAGACGTGTTTTTCCAGAGGGTACAGAAACAAAGGAGTTCTTTCCAAGGCATAGAGTCAGGGTATAACTAAGGAGCATTCCGTGGCTGCGGGGTAGAAAACCTCATAATTTCTTCCCAGTGGGTCTTTAGAAGGCTGTGACTCAGAGTCAGCAGGCAATCCCCGTTTCAGTCCCTTTTGGAATGAAAGGGTTCACTAGTTTCCTTTCTCATCATTGCATATGGTCTATGAATGTGCAGCTGGTTAGATAGGTGCTGCATTTCAGTTCATTCTCAATGTCTGTTCTTCAGATTAGGCTAAGCCACACTCAGGCCCAAAGATTCAGAGAGCATAAGATGCCCGGCTTTTATGTCCTATCCTTACGTCACTTTGAAGTTATACAGAATTTTTCCTTCTATGGGAAAGAAAGATCAGAATAATTGGTGATCCAACAGGCAAACTGTGGTAGATGTAATTAATTAATGGTTTTAGTAGTTGCTCAGCTTCCTCCTTTGGAGACGTCTGTTTATGTTTAAGCATAATCACAGGATTTTTTTGTCAATTAAATGTGAGCAGAAGTGAGTGAACATCATGTGAATATAGCAGCAATTCTGCATCTATTATTACCTTACTATTGTTGAATCAGAACTCTCCTGTCCAGGACCACCCCAGTGACCAGTCTCAAACTTAGAGATAGATATTATATTAAACAAGTGAAATATATAATTTTATTAAGTTTATTAAATGAAATCAATAAATACAATACAATTTCCCATAATTATTGTGCCAGACAAATGACATTTCACATTCTGTCAGATTTAAATCAAATAACTTTATAAATAAATTAAAAAATACAGATGATGTATAAAGGCTTCAGAGGGCAAACATCTTAGCTTTTCTTCCCATCCACAGCATACTATTGATAATATTTAGTTAAGGAGAAACATATATCTGGAGCTAAGAAATATAGCCATATTTGGTTTCTGAATCCTCCCATTTTATGTGAATATATTGCGATAGCCCTAATCAGTTATTCAGCCCCAGTCACTATACACATGGTACACAATAGTTCTGGGAGAATACAAATATGGTTCTACCATTTGGAATTAGTAGAAATTATGTTTATCATTTGTTTTGGAAATTTTGGAGAAAAAAGTGGACTATGAAAAATAATGATGAGCTTTTTATTCCTAGAACCAGGATTCCATCATAATTTTGCACTAATCTTAATCCTAAACCTGTTTTGCTTTTCTCCTTATTCATATTCTCTTGCTATGCCATTGAGACGGTAGTTTTTATATAAAATGTAGCAAAGTGATATGACACCAGGAAAAAAAAATAAATCATAGTATGTTCTCTTAGAATACTTACCCCCAGAAAGTCCTATTTTAAGGTGTCTTCTATACATATTATACAAATGTCAGAATAAATTCCATTTCAAACGTTGGAAATAGTATGTGGGTTGTTTCTAGCTGGTAGAATTTGCTAAGACTGAATGATGACATAGAACCTCAGATCACATAAGCATTGGCTATGCCAGTTACTATACAGAAAATGTTCAAAAAATGTTAAAGGAAACTTAGAGCTTTCCTACAATTTATAGCAGTTGTTCTATGGACCATGTCCTCATATTTCAGTCCTCAACATTACTGATTTTCAGTCAATAATTCTTATTGATTTCATAAGACTACAGCATAACCTGCAATCCCTATTATCTTCAGCTATAAGAAATTAAATGCTTAATATGCTAATTTGTAATAAAAACAAATACCTGTTGATGAATAGCATTATGTCCAATATCACGTCAGTGGTAAGGAGACTTCATATTGCTTTTGATAAATATAATTTTAAAAGTATAAGTTAAAAACTACAAAGCTAAAATGTGTCAGCTCAAAGTATTCAGGGCAAAATAGCACTTTCCATGGAGAAGCATTTTGATTCTCTTGGGAATATGTGCTCAGGGTCAGACCACTTTCTGAGTCCTTTTTTCCATGGCTGTGATGAAAGTCAGCTGTACCACTAACAACCTCCTCTGGGAGTTGGCAAATAAAAAGGGGATTGCTGTAATTGAATTCCCCATCCCCACGCTCATGTCACTGCCCCCAGTGAAACTGGTGTCTGGGAAGACAAAAGTGAACAGACAGACAGTTCAACACTAAGTTTAAAAGACTGCCAAAACCCACTTATTTAATGTAGACAAGAGTTTCCACCCACAGCTTCCATCTTCTCTCAGTGTTCCAGACCCATGGCTCATGAATAATCTTTTCCTGTGGATCACTGCCAGTTACTTGATTATTATAGTTTTCTTTCTAACTTTGAACTTGAATTATCTTTTGCTGACTGAAAGTCTTTCAGAAATGTCCCCAAATAAAATTTAGTTCACATATTTTCATCTTTCATTTATTATGTAAAGTGTAATAATAAATTCCTGGCTAACACTAGATTAAAATTGAAAGATCAAATCAAGTCTATACTCTCTTAGCACAGGAGACAAGTAAGTGTTGAAGGAGAAGTGACTTATCTTTGCTGTTGTGTGTCTTTCAAACCTTGAGCTCTGAAAATTTAAATATCTTTTTAGATATCCACATTTAGTACCTTCTCATGTTTATTACAATGGCTGGAAAGGGCCCACTTTTGCTTTCTAGTAGGTCTTCTTAGCATTGGCCATGATAGTTCACCTTCGTGAGCACAGGATACCACATGTTATTGTCTATAATTCAAGATGGTTATGACTAGACAAAATGGAATGAAAAATTATTCATTTTTAAGCCATTGTTATCAAAAGCAGAGTAAGAATATGGAAGGGACGACAAGTGATCCTGTCACGGAACAAGCACTCAACAGTTACCAAACCACATGATAGTACACTAATGCTCTTGAATTTCAAATCTCTATGAAAATTTGTAGAAATAAGTTAAGATTTTGTTTACTTAAACCACTTGAAATTTTCTGCATAGTGATTTTCAAACTTTTACAACATATTTAATTAATAAAGTAATTGTTCGCTAGATATCTTATAATGAGTTCTAAATTGTTGATTTCCTTACATGTCTCCATGCATGTTGATCTATGGATATGAAAATATCCAACTGATAGAGAGAGGAATACAAATGTGTTTTACCCCATAAGTAAAAAACTGAAATAATCAATAGTCAAAATTTAAAGACAAGCAACATCCCTCAACACTCTGTGTGTCATGTCCTTATGAAACATACTAAATTCAATTGCCATATAACAATATGACAGGTGCCATATGAGGTCACAAGTGGGGTGAGAACTATCTAGAAGTACATGTTAGCCGTAGTAGACATGGTGTCTGGATGAAAAAACAAAGAGAAGTAGATATATTTCTATCCAAAATGTCACTTTAAAACTCAGTCTTTATTGATGGTGGCAATTCAGTGGAGAGAACCTATGTGGCTTTCCTTTGAATGCTATTTTTCAGCATTTCAATAATATAATATCCTATGCAAAATAAATCACCTTGCTTTTACAGCATCATTTTCTTGGATAAAAAAATCTGAAAGAAAATATATGATTTTTAATAAACAACTATGGCATTAAATCAGTAACAATAATGTTATATTTGTCATGAGAAATATCTGGAGAAGTTCTTAGCACACTGCACTTGCTTGAAGAGGCATTTCTTTTGGTTGGAAGGTAGTAGAACATTTTATTTTTACAAAACCCCAGCATTTCTTTCTATCAAATCTATAAAGCAACAACAATAGTTATATATAATTGCCTTACTCCTTCGGCAATTAGAAGATTTTTAAAATGTCAAATATTTTCATTTTGCCTATGTTCTCTTTATCTCATAAGCTCCCATTTAAGGGAAGCAGGTTAATCTGGACAGATATTATTTGGAGAGTATTATGAGAGTTGAGTAAAACTGGCTTTCCACATACTCACTATAATATAAAAAAGTTCCAGATAGGATTTGCATTGATATATAAGTTCCAAGAAAATAAAAACAGTATTTGTATTGATTGCAATATAAAGTTTGTAGCAGTTTTCAATCATTTCTATAACATATATGCATGTATGATTTTATGATTCCAAAGACTCTCAATGAGTCCCAGACTCAAATCCAGATCTCACATGACTTTGACTCATTCAGGACCCTCCAAAATAATAAGACTTTCCTGTATCTAGCTTTTGGATGCTGTTTGGATTACCTGATTGATATTTCCATTTTCTATGAGTTAGCAACAGCAGGTTCAGCTTTTCTTATATAATGCAATTCAAATACCAATTCTCATGAATTTATGAATACTTGTAATGAGTTTATGACCAATCATACAATCAGGAAAATCTCTTAATTTTGAAGCCAGATAATTAGCAACCCTAATTATTTCCACCTCCTTAATTTAACTTTACTATGAAGCCAACACATTCGCCAGAGTTTATACATCTTTGATCTTACATTTAACTATTTGCCACAGACAAATTTTTAACATTTGTAGAACTCAGCATCCTAGAAAGGTGATTTTAAACATAAAATCTGAGATTACTAATATAGTCCTTGCAATATAGTACCTAAACTCGAGAAATGGCTAAGCGGTTAAAACACCTAAAAAAATCTGACTTCTTTCCTGAGGTCATATTATATATGTTTTGTTTGTTTGTCTTTTGTTTTTTGTTTTTTTGCTTGGTGAAACTAACTTTAAAATTAAGGTTTCTTACAAGAATTAATTACTAAAAATGTGTTTGCTCATATAACTAGACAGCTTTAAGGGAATTAGATGGATAGTGTCTATATGTTAGAAACAGCATATGGATCGACAATGGTTTCAGCAAAGTAAAAAATATCCTTAATGATGGTCATTTGTAAAGAAATCTCTAAGTGTTTGTAGGTTCCTTTAAAGACTCTTGCCATAGAATATTTGATGAATTAAAGAAGACTGAGTTGTATAGACTTTTACTCTAGTTAATTTTGGTGTGTGATGTTTTTATTTATTTGCCATGTTATTTTTATAATACTGCTTATACAATTAAGAAGAAGATTTTGCATAGTTAATATTTTCTTAATTTAGCCTTCTAGTTAATATGAAATAAAGCAATTTTTATTAAATATTTTTTATTTTTTACATATACATTTGTATTATTACACAAATATACAATAAACTGCCTATAGCAAGAAGAACCATGAAACAATCAGGAATTATATAAATGGTACACTCTTAGTGTTTTGGCTATTTGCATTTGGCAGCCTTGAAGAAAACATCTTTCCTATCTTGGTGCATCTAACATTCTGAATGTAAATCAATATCTATCATATCTCATCATTATCAACATAAAGAGATTTTTAACATTTAAGCAAAGGTTTATTTAACTTAGTATGCTCAAATCTCTAAAACATAGCAGGCAAATAATTATATTAAATTCATTTTGAAAATGAAGAACCAATGGACTTTGAAAGATGAAGTTTTTCATCTAATACTATTCTAAAAAATGGTACAGAATCCACTTTCAAATTCAGTATAGTGACATGATCAAGGATGCTTTCCACATCCAAGTTTGCATTTGTTACAGGAAAGAATTCAAGACAGCATTTGGAGAAATGTAAATAAGATCGGAGTCTAAACTCAGTAACAAGAAGAACCTGGCATAATAAATATACAAAGAACATGACTGCAAATTTAGTAACAGAAAACATACAAACTGCTAATAAGTATATAAAATATGATCAGTACTATTAGGAAAATATAAAACATACCCACATTTAGATATAAAACATTGAATGCATTTTCAAATACAAAGATAATTGTTATTAGATATATGGAATCAGGGAACATTGATATAATATTGATAAGAATATAAATTAGTGTACTCATTATGGTTATTCAATACATTAAAAATAGAACTACCTAGACTGGAGAGATGGCTAAGAGGTTAAGAGCACTGGTTGTTCTTCCAAAGGTCCTGAGTTCAATTCCCAGCAACCACAGGGTGGCTGACAACTATCTGTAATGAAATCTGGTACTTTCTCCTTAAGGGCAGCTGTACATGCAGGCAGAACATTATATACATAATAAATAAATAAATCTTAAAAAAAATAGAACTATCAAATAATGCAGTAATTATACTTCTGGCTATATATTTAGAAAATAAAAACAGTAAGTTAAGTATGCTAAAAAGATGCCAATTTTTGGAATTACTAATAGTATAAATTATACTGTAAAAATTTGAGTTCATCAGCATGTGAGGGTAGAAGAAAAAATCTCAAATATATGTGTTATTTAATATTTATTGTGAATTTGACTAGACTGATAATTACTTAAAAGATTGAGATCTACATCAAACTATGTCTAAGTGCAATTCCAGAGAGATAACTGAGTAATAAATACTATTTTGTTAAAGGGGGCTAAAATTTCAGCTACAGTTTTCTCTGTTTGTTTCCTTGCTCCCATGATACAAATTGCTCTGCTCTGCCTCACTCTTTAGGAGTTATGGACCAAGTCCATCAGAATCATGGGTAAAAACACATCTTTCTTCCCTGACGACATTTTTAGAAGCTATTTCCTAATGACTGATACAATGTACAAATACTGCTACTCATTCTTCAAATGAAACTATACCTACCACAGGCAACCCTGTAAGACCAGGAGGCTAGGTCCTACTTCCCAAAGTCCAGTGTGACATGAGAGTCCAGTCCAATGCAAACAGCAAGGGATACTTTATTGATCCATCGTGACATGGTCTACCAAGCTCTATTGAGCTGGAGACCCCAAATAAGCAAAGCTTGGGTCTTTTATACCCTTACAGAAGCAGAATTGGCAGTTAAGTAGAGTTGTTGGACCATGATTGGTTCTTAAGAATGCCTTTTAAAATGATTGGTCACTAGTTATTTTATCCCTAAGGGGGCAAGAGCTCAGCTTGGGACATCATGTGCTGTCAGGTGTTCGGGATAGGTATGAGGGTGTGTTTTTTTTTTTTTTTTTTTTTTTTTTTTTTGGAAAGTATAGAACAGCCCTGACACCATCTCGGAAAGTATTAAATGGCCAGGGTTGAAAAACAACTTTTCTATATCTTCAACCCTATAGATAAACCCGAAAAACATTATGCTAAATGAAGTAAGTTTGGAACACTCAGTCCAAAATGGGATGTCTTCCAAAAAACCCTCCCCTCAAGGGATCTATGCTGAAAAGGTAGCAGAAATATTGTTAAGAGCCAAAAGTAGTGAATGACACTGAGGATAGTTATCTTCCAGACACAGCAGAATTGATGCACATATGATATGGCAGTATGCACAGAGCCTGCTGGTGTTCAAGCCAAACAGGTCCCAGCACTGCGAGGAGGAAGTGATCAGAGAGCCCAATCCCTCACCAGAATCTAATTGCAATTGATGTCTGCTGGAAGAGGAAAAATCAGTTTGATCTAATAGCATGCCTCGGGGTGTCTCAACCATACTCCAAGGCAGCAGGTCCCATGCCCAGTAGTAGCTGGCCAACATAAAATTAACTTTGTGTTGTATTTGTGGGCTTCTGTTTTATTTTGCTGCTTGTCTTATTGATTTTCTGTTTGTTTTTTGAGAAAGAGAAGGAACTGGCTGGGTCTGTGAGAAGTTAGGGGAGAGGGAAACCGTGATTAAATACATTGTATGGTAATTGTTTACAAAATTTAAGTGAACATCAGAGGGGAAAAAAAAAAAAGAAAAGCCACAGAAAACTATGAAAGTTCAGTGTGACCTCATCTGTCAATTACAAAACAGTCAAACTACTACAGTGGGGTAGAATGGTGCCTCACAGGAGACAGAGATTGTAAACAAGGAGGGGTTGATCCATTGATAGAAAATTTCAGATGCATTATAGAAATAAGCTCAATGAATCTGTTTTGCAACATGGTGATGCAAAAAACGAAATCTAAAACTTGCAATAAAGGTTTACTTTAAATATTCCTACCACAGAAACATTACATGGAGTTAGAAGTGTTAATTAGGTGGTTTAACAAATAAACACTGAATACATATATCAAAACAAATTTCCTTTATTTATTTAATTATTTTACAGCCTGATCACAGCCCCCTCCCTCATCTATTCCCAGTCCCACCCTCATGCTCCCCTCCCCCACACTCCCTTCTCCTCCTTCTCTCCTCTTCTTCCTCTCAGAGAAAGGGAGGCCATCAATAGCTATCAAAACCACCTTAGCAAATCAAGTAGCAGCAGGACTAAGCACATCTGTATCCCACCGAGGCCTGGCAAGGCAACCCAGCCAGGGGAAAAGATCCAAAGGCAGACAACAGAGTCAGAGATAGCCCCTGCTCCCATTGTTAAGGCACTCACTTGTTGACTAAGCTGCACATCTGCTACATATGTGTAGGGGGTCTAGATCCAGCCCATGCAGGTTCTTTGGTTGGCGTTTCAGTCTTTGTGAGCCCCATGGGCCCAGGTTAGTTTACTCTATAGGTCTTCTTGTGGTGTCCTTGACTCCTCCGGCTCCCTCTATCCTTCTTCTCACTCTTCCACAAAACTCCCTAATTTCTGTCTATTGTTTGGCTGTTGGTTTCTGCATCTGTTTCCATCAGCTGCTGGATTAAGGCTCTCAGAAGACAGTTATGTTAGATTTCAGTCTGCAAGCATAGCAGAATATCATTAATAGTGAGAGGTGTTGGCTCTCTCCCATGGGGTGAGTCTCAAGGTAAGCCAGTCATTGGTTGGCCATTCCTTCAATCTTTGCTCCATCTTTATCCCTACACTTCTAGGCAAGACAAATTTGGGGTTGAAGACTTTATGGGTGTGTTTGTGTCCCCATCCATTCACCAGAGGTCCCACCTGGCTACAGAGCGTGGCAACTTCAGGTTCCTTAACCCTGCTGTTAGGAGTCTCAGCTAGGGTACCCTCCGTAGACTCCCAGGAGCCACCCTTGTCTCAGAGATGCCCCCCTAGACCAATTTCCATTCTCTCTCCTGGGCCTCCTCCGACTCTTCTGCACTCCCCACACCTGATCTCACCTGCTTTTCTCTCCATAAATTATACTCAATAAATTATAGTCAATATTTGTTTTTAACTAAATTTAAATTTATATGAAAGTATGGAATCTACTATTATCATAATAAATGTATGCATATTCAATAGAAGTAAATCCACATAGTAGGTTTCTATATTATAACATGCTCAGACATTTAATATTATTTTTATAATTATATAAGCAGTGTTAGGGAGCTTTGTATTTGTTTGAACATCTCTTTTTTATGTTTTATATTTGTGGGTGGAATAAGATACATTTTAGCCATGCTTGGTGCCACAGACATTTCATTTTAGTTACTCAGCTGAACCAGGATGATTACAAGGGTAAGAGTTGCCTCAACTACAGAATGAATTGAAGAACAGGCTACAAACTTAACAAGATATTATCTCAAATTAAAAAAAAAATTGTTGATCAGATAGATAAATGTCTACTTAACATATGCAAAAAATTATATTTAATCCCCAGAAACACACATGCATGCATCCAACACTCAAAAAAAAAACCTCACTGATTTAAAATGTATATTTTTCTTGCTTTTTCAATGCAATAAGCAACTCACCAAGCTCCTAAGTTTTGAATTTTTGTGTCAAAAACAATAATCGACATGCTTATGCATGTACATAAATCTTAAAAATTAGGGAATGTTAGGGAATTTTTTTAATTTCTCGTGCTTATAATGTTGAAAACATTGGTAAAATAATTAAATTCATTTAT
Source organism: Acomys percivali (assembly GCA_907169655.1). Classification (NCBI taxonomy): domain Eukaryota; kingdom Metazoa; phylum Chordata; class Mammalia; order Rodentia; family Muridae; genus Acomys; species Acomys percivali. The sequence continues at coordinate 54,153,568 of OU015743.1, read as the reverse complement.
AAAGATTCAAATATAGCCATGAAATATTCATTTCAAATAATAAAATGCTAACTAATGGAAAGAAAATTAAATACTAAGTTGTTTTTTATATATTTGTAATTGATCTTTTCTCTGTCTCTATAAGAGACATTTTTTATAATACAAGGGGGAAAATTTCTACTCAAATAAATAATTATTAAATTTACTTACTCAAAACTAAAAGAATATTTCAGTTTTATTGAATTATGTTTGAAGGATATGGAAAATAATGAAGAAATATTTTCTATTTCTCTAAGATCTTTCCCTACATTTGGTGTAATTTATCTCAAGGATATAAATTTCAGTTTACTTACATTTACTTATGCCCAAAAGCTTTGCAAAATACATGTATTACACACAGTTTTATCATTCAAAATCAATATTGTTGTATTTAGTACAAAATTGTCGTCTCTCAAAAGAGAAGCCCCCTATCCATGTAAGCTCATTTGCTTCTTCCACACTAACATATGAAATAGCATGAAAGAAAACAAATAAATAACTTATCCATAATAAAATATGCAAGTATTTTTATTAAAAAGTGTAGAGTCCATTCTGAAGAGTAGAGAGCACATCTGGGGAGAGATAAGTTATAATCTTGGCTGTAGAGTAGTTTACTATAAGTACTTTTCATTCATCCTTAGCTGTCTAGTGAAAGAATAGTGTGGGTATTGTTAAGATGAGATGTTGTACTAATGTTATAATTACAAAACTCTCCTTTGTTTGTTAATTGACCACTTCCTCCATACACTTAAGATATGCTAATTAAATGCCTTGACTAGCTAGTCTGAAAGGTGTGAAAGATGCACTTTAAATTGTTGTTTTCAATTAAGAGAAATCAGTTTGTCTCTTTTTATTTCAGTTTTCTTATTTAGAAAGCTGAAATAGAACATTTCTCATAAAATACAGCATTATTAGAATTAATAAGAAAATTCTCAAGGGGAATATAACTGTTATTATCTGGGAGCATCAACATTGTCTTCTAAACTGTAATCCCTCCATAGGCATTTGCAAAACATTTTTCTATAATTATCAAGATTAAAACAAATTTTTATTGAAAAATAATTTAAATCATCTTAACTAAAATCCATGCATGTGCAATAACAAATACTATGTGATACAACTATTGAATTCCTGGGTACATCTAATGGAAGTAAAATCTATATTCAAAACAGATATCTGAATATCTATGCCTACTGTAACATTTACACAACAATGAAGGGAATCAGCCTAGCTGCCCACTGACCAAAGAGCAAAGAACTCTTAGAATATGTACATGGTGGAGTAATAGTGAGCCATAAGGAAGAATAGAGCCATGTCTTCTTTATGAAAATGAGTGACACTGAATATTGTGTTAAGTAAAGTAAACCAGAAATAGAAAGACAAATGCTGTGTATTTTCTTTAATATGTGGAAAATACAAAAGCAAAGAAATAAAAAATAACCTATAGAAGAGGGATTTAAAAGTGGGACACAGTTGAGGGGAGGGAAGCGGATAGGAGGAACACATGACGTACACATGGATGAAAAAAATCTCAGTGAATCCCACTAGATGATATGTGTAACCAATATGCTAATAACTATAAAAAAAACAAAGAAAATACTGATGTCAAGTAAAATTCAGTGAAACCACTTGTGCTTAGTGTATGTAAGACACTGGATTTGTTGCAAAAAGTAAAATGTAAAACAAAACAGGAAACTAGTTATCAAAACTCCCTAGGTGGCTTGACATAAATATCATTTTGTTAGCTGTAGAGCGCCAGTATATATTGGATTTGTTTTGGAGTTTGACATTGCTGGGCCTGGACTTCCAATGTGGGTGTTGTAAACATAGTTAAGATCTAGCGATGAGGTGGCTGAACTCAAACATTAAGATAAGGTTAGTGGTGTGCATTAAGGAGTCGAGAGTGGGAAAAGAATGTGCTTGTGTGTGCATTTATGTTTAAATCTCAAAAGAAGTTCTGTCTTCTTATCCCATTAGCTGCTCTAAATCATTCTGCATTTTAGTTTGATGCATTATGTTTCAGTAGAGCAGGCGCAATTCCTTTGAGATTCTAAATTTTCTTCATAGTTTTGTTGTTAATTAACAAAATAATGGGCTCTTAACAGTGTTTAATTTACCGATTTTCCTAAAAACATATAATTTTTCTTTTTTGTTCAACAACATATTTAGCTTATATAGCATTTCCTTCTGTCACCTCTCTCACACACAGACCACACACCCCACGTACATACAGGCATGCATACAAAGACCTCACTGCTGTTAGTGTCATTTATCATTTCTCCTTGGTCCACAATTCCTCTTGGACATCCCCTGGAGAACTAGGCTTTTATCCCTGTGAATGTACTCATATCTATCTATCATTTGTGAAGTCTTGGCTCAGAAATTAAACAGAAACTAGCATAACATAGTGACAAACACTTAAAGATTGTAAATCGAGCTCACAAACTGTGATAAATTATTTTATCCTGGATCATTAACAAACATTAATTAACAAAGTCATTTATGATAAATATATACCACTAATAAAAATAATTTAAAATGTGTAATGCTATAATTTATTTATTACTGAAGGTCTAAATAATACCAAGGGTGATTGGATTTGAACATTATTTTGCATTTAGACTTCTGTCAGTGAACTGATATTTTTATTCTAAAATAAAGTATAGATATAATTAATTGATTATCATATATGTAGTCTATGAAATTTGCTTTTACTTATCTACAAAGCAGTACAATGAATATTAAGCAACATCAAAATGCAAATAAAATACAATTATAATAGGAAAACTATCATTTACTTGAAAATATAATTGCCCCCTATTATTGAAAATAGATAATGTTCTTATACGATATATTTTGTGATTACAATTTTCCCATCCTCTATTCTTCCAAATGCCTCCCCACCTCCCCCAACATTCGAATCCACTCCCTTTTTGTCTCTTATTTTTAAAATAAAGGTTTCTAAAAGATAACACCAAAATACTATATAACATTTAAGAAAAAAACCATCACATTGATGTTGGACAAGGCCAACCAACAGGGGGAAAAAAAGAGCCAAAGAAAAGGCACAAAAACCAGAAAAGGCACAAAAACCAGAGACCCACTCATTCACACACTCAGGAATCCCATAAAAACAATAAACTGAAAAATTAACATTTATGCTGAGAACCTGATTCAAATTTTTGTGCAGGCTCTCTGCTTGCTGCTTCAGGCTCTGTGAGTTCACATGAGCTTGGCTCAGTTGATTTAGAGGCAGGACCTTGTTTTCCTGATGTCCTTCGTTCCTTCTGACTCTTAGCACTTTATCTGCCTCTTTTTCCATGGCTTTTCCTGAGCTCTGAGGGGAGGGATTTGATGAAGACATTCCATTTAGGGATATGTGTTCCCAAATCTCTTTCTCTGCGTAATGTCTGGCTCTGGGTCTCTATATTTGTTCCCATCTGCTGCTGGAGGAAGCTTCTCTGATGATGGCTAAATAAGTCACTGATCTATTAATATAGCAACATATCATTAAGTATTATCTATTGCTAATTATTTTAACACGAGTATTTGGTTTTACCCTGCATCTCTGGGCTATCTTGGGGGGGGGGTTGTTACTTGCAGGTGTCAAACAGGAAAATGAACCATGAAGATGTAAAAATGAAAACTCAGTTCAAATTGAAATTCTCAACCTGAAGCAAAACTCCTAGTGAGCCTGGCCCAATAGATAATGAAGATCACCAGACTGTTAAGAAACTCTAATTCACAGCTTTCTTGATGGAAGAACAAGTTTTATACACATTCCTTTATGAGGACCATCCTGTGTGCTTAACATTCCAGGTTTCCCTAGATATCTGGGTGTTAGGACCTTTGTACTGTGTTCCAAACACTATCTAGTTGTTGGTTCTTTGTCACCTAAGGAGTGTTGGGTATGGGTTCCATCTTATGAAGAGGGCCTTAAGTCAAATCAGACATTGGTTGGATACTCCCACTAGCTTTGTGTCACCATTACCCTAGCATATAAAATATAATTTCAAAATTGAACCAATTAAGTTATATTTATGTATTTTTCTAAAATTCTTTTTTCTACATTACAAAGACCATTATGATTTAGAGGCAGAATACAGTTATATTAACACTATTGGATTCACAGAAACTGTGTCAGCACACTCCAGACTTGCACAGGTTCAAGCCAGATGAGGTACCAGTATGTAGAGAGAAGTGAATAGTGGGTCTCACTTCTAAGCAAGAAGTTATTTACAATTTTTATAATTGATATCTGCTAGCAAAGGGAAAAATCAGTTTTCTCCAAATGAGTGCCACTGGGAGTATATCAACCACACACAAAAATAAATAAATAAAGTAGATAAATAACAAATTAAAATAAAATGCTATTTCTTGATGTTTATCTATTTGCTTATTTAAAGAGTAATAAGATGTTCCCAACTAGTTCTATAAAGGCTAAATAGAAACAATGTGGCTTTTTAAAAATAGTATGATATCTTTCAGCTGACATGAGGCATATTTGTGAAAAACCAATAGGGAGTGATAACAAAAGATATCTTAGAACACAAAATGAATCAGTATGAGAAGAATCTCAGCACGATTTAGAAAGAACACGATGTTAAGTTAGGATCTGTTGCAATTATGTTGTTTTCATGGGAAAAATGATAAGCAAACTAATTTGTTTTTATGTATGCAGTCAGCTTGTCAATTTTTGAGTATCGCAAAGCTTTATAGATCCTCAACTATGACATAAACCAAAGTGTGAAACATTGAAGATATGTTCACTTGTTTCCCAAGCTCAAGGCTACTGAAATTAACATTCCCTATAGTATGACAATGTTGGTATAATTGTGCACATGTAGAAAAATGACTGCACCACTTTGTGCAGTGCTAAATTAGTATTTCTTGATGCACAGTAGGGAATTAGTATTAACTAAAGATGTGTCTGATTCCCGTTCTTAAGTTCTAGGATTTACTCTCCAAATCTCTAGAGAAGAATGTCTTTTTCCTTTTGTACACACACACACACACACACACACACACAAAGAGAGAGGAGAGAGAGACAGAGAGACAGAGAAACAGAGAGAGAGACAGAGAGACAGAGAGAATCAATTGAATTAATTTAGCTATGATGTATGTTTAGTCTAGTGCTGCTAGCCATTTGATTTGTAAATTTATTTATGAGCTAGCAGTTTATAGAGGCTTAGATAAATGAAATAAGAAATCTAATTTTTTTCTCCCAACATAAGCATACTGTGGTGCATCAATTGATTAGTGATATCACACCTACATGATTTTATTACAGCAGTAGTTTATACATACCAAATATGCACATTTTTTGGTAGACATTGTTCTTGCATTATTGACTTTTTCAACAATTAAAATTGTTATGATTGTCATGAACAAATATGCATGCATGCTTTCATTGTAATTGAGTTAAATTGCTAGGTATAGGCATAATGTATAATACTATATATTTAACTTCTTATGAAAAGTTAAAATTTTTTCAAAGAAGTTGTACTCACACTGTAAGAACATTTTAATGGCTATTTAAATTTCTTTTAAATCACAAAATATTTAAAATTTACATTTTGTAGTAAGTAGGTGTTGTGTGAAGTCTTTGCAGAGAGCACATTACTGATAAAATAATGATTCTACCAATGTCCAATTTGAATAGGCAATGCGTTTCTTGTGTTACTTTACATGGAAAAGGCAGCTACATCACCAAAAAGTCCATTCCAGAAACACTGCTCATTTGTTAAAGTCACAACTCTGTGGCTCTCTTCATGACTTTACTGAAGCTCTGTGGGCAGACAGTCTCTGCTTATGTAATCTTGGGTATAGAAAGGCCTTGTGAATTTTTCTTTTAAGGTTTGGTGGCCTCCAGGGACTCTTAGTGGTTTAGTGTTTGAGTACTAAGGAGTTTGTGCCCAGGAGGGAGGCTGTTGCTACACACCATTGTTTAATAAATTTTGTATTTGTTTCTCCAATGGATAATGACATTGATCATTATTTTGTATACTTATGACTATCACTAGGCATATTGTTCTAATGCTTGGATTTTTGTTTGTTTTTCAAGACAGGGTTTCTCTTGTGTAGCTTTGGCTGTCCTGGACTCTCTTTGTAGAACAGGCTGGACTCATACCCACAGAGATCCACTGCCTCTGCCTCTCTGAGTACTGGAATTATAGGTGTGCACCACCGTGCCTAGCTTGTTTGGATTTGTTTTAAATTGAGATATTAGTTATTTTACTAAATTTTGAGCATTCTTTAGTAGACATAGTACCCCCCCAACCCAGACTAGAGAGAAGATTAAGTGGCTAATAGCACCAGTTGCTTTTCTAGAGAACCCTAGGTTTGATTTCCAGGACCAACATGCTCAGTCACAACCATCTGTAACTCCAGTCCCAAGGGATCTGGCACCCTCTTCTTGCATCCTTGGGTACTGTGTGCACGTGGTGCACAGATGTACATGCAGACAAAATAGCCACACACAAAATGAAAAGGAAAATTGTTTTTGTAAAGCAAAGTTTCTTCCCAGTATATAATCTCCTTTACAGATACTTTGACAATATTGTTTAAAGATCCAAAGTCCTTAACTTTAACCAAAGTTGAGGTTATTTTCTATTCATTCCTCCTTCCTTTAATATATGTGTTTCATAAAATAGTATAAACTTTGTTTATTTACATGTTCTTTCAGCTCTTTAACTACATGTTCCTATGTGTATTGATTTAGTTTTCAGATAGTTAAAAATGTTATACACAGTCAACATCAAAACAAAAGGATCCAAGAATTTATCTCTCAGAGATCCCCGTATACTTTCCTCATAAGGTCAGCCTCCCTAACAGCCATCTTCTGAACAATGGGAAAATTTGGTTCAGCAGCAGGTTGTGACCACATGTGAGCATGATTACTCTTTGGTGTGATTCACACTAGTCAGAGACTAAATATATGTACAAGTGGGAGCATGTTTATCATCAAACTGAAAGCATAAGCCAGCGAGGTCCCATATGGATTCACTGACTTCCCAGAAGCAGCATGAACATTCAAGAACAGATAACAGGTACACTTTCCAGCCATCTTTCAGGAACCATGGCACAGTGGAATGAAAGGAAAGAATAAAAGGGACAGAGAAAGAAGAGGAGAAGGAGGAACAAAAGGAGGGAAGAGGAGGAGAGAGACAGAGACAAGGAGGAAGGGCTGGATAGTGACGGAGAGACACTGGGTGGAGAGACGAATGAGAATGGAAGGGGATATGGATGTTGGAGAGGTGGAGGGAACATGTAACTGCCTCAGTTTCTGTAGGAACCATAGCACACCGCTCTGCTGCATGGTACTTTATGCACACATGAAGTGTTTTAATTTTAAGAAAAGTAAGAAAGCAAAATGTGCATGAGTTCTTCCTAGTAAGAGTGTGGCTAATTATAAGGAAAATAACCAAATTTAACTGACAATTTCATCATACTCCCATTTATGAAAATTTGTGGAAAGTGTTTACATGACACAAGATTACTTATTACTGAAGAATGAGGAAAGATTTGATTATAATAAACTATGGATATAAATAAAGAGTAATTACCCAATTTCTCTTTTTTTTTCCACATCTCTTCTTCCTTTCCTTTGTTCTGTTTCTGTATTTCCAAACCTATAGCTCTTTTTCCACAAACATGTTCAAACTTTTTCCATCTCAGAATCTCAATTTCTCTTCCAAGTTATGCCGTACGTTAACATGATGTTTTTCTGTATTGTCATCTCATATTTATATGTAACATATGTTAATTATTTCATACTTCTAGAAAATATTTTTTTACTTCATACTGGTAGAAATTTTTTGTAAACAACAAGAAAATAATCAAATTACTATACTAAATACCAATATAATTGCAAAGTAATAAGCAAACAATATCAGACATTGATTTTCATTAAAATGTTAATAATTACAGTGGTAACTAAGTTTGACTTTCACTTTCTTGGATATATGTTTGTGATGTAAGTCAGCCCTATCACTTTTTATTCTTGTATTTGATTAAGAAATAGTTGTCACAGTCAGAGACTTCTTACATAAGCAGCACAGGGGGGAGCATTACACTAAAATGACTGGAGATACTCTTACTCAGACAAGTAAAATGATTGAAAGTCCAATAAGACAAGTAAGGAGTAGCATGCACCTATGTGCCTCTTTGCTTCATTTTAAAAACTGTTTGGGTTATACCTGTTGTACATTTGCTTTGTCTTTGATGTGTGTAATTTTGGAAATGCGGCACCAGAGAGAAACTTCTAGTTAGTAATACATGGAAGCTCCACATCAGCACATTTATCACAAGCATGAAGATCAAGTTAGTTCTCTAGTGATACCAGATGGTCTACTATCCTGGGCATTAGCTCATGGTCTGAGGAGAATTGCAACACGTGGCGGACTCAGAAAAGAGAGGAATTCTAAATCCTTTGCAGAGTTCTCAGAGATGGAAAAAATAATTTGACAAAGAAAAATTATGCACGTGGTCTTGGCAGCAGCTTCCCAAACTAGCCCCACCCTTCCCTTCAACTGAATTCCAACATCATTTCTCAAAGATTGCTGCAATTTTGAAAAGTATGAACAAAGACCTACACACCCAGAAACACAAAGACCTATCAGGCTTTAACTGCTAGCCACTGCTCTGTTCCCTGTCTATGCCCAGTCCACACAAATTAATAATTGAAAATAATTGCTTAGAAATGCTTGAATGCTAAGAGAAGATAAGAAATGTTTAAAGTTAGGTGTAATAAAAGGGAAGCCGAGAAGGATTCAGTATGGAGTTATTTGGAAACTCTGGAAGGTTTCAAGAATCAAGAATCTCAAAACTTTGAGTAGAACCTTAAAAAATTTAGAACATTCAGTTAAGACTGAACTAGTGACTAGTGGGGTGGATTGTTCAAGATCAAGAACTGTTTGCACACTCAGCAGCTGCTCCTCTTGCCTGCAAAGATGATAAGAATACTGAACCAATAATCTGCATGTTCTCACAAAGGCTATGTTTTATCTGACTGCAGAGGGAACAGACACATCTGGTCCTTAACAAATATTTTGGTGGTATCTGCTCTGGAACTGGGAAGTATTTGTTTTACTATAAGAGAGTGACATAAAGATAATGAATCAAATGTTTTCTGCTGTGTTTAACTAGCAATGCAAAGATAAGATAATGTGGGAATCAGAGGCAATGTAGGCTTATCTCTTCTAACAGAAAGAGCAAAACCTAAGTCTGTAATCCTCACAAGTATTCATTCTTACCATTCCTGTTATGTTTGATAACTTTCAGAGGACTAGCCCTCTTTATTGGTAGATTCTGTACTAGCAAATGAATTTATCAATCAAATATTTTATTAAAATTATACCTATACTACACAGACATGGATTTTTGGTCATTTAACCCTTGAACAGTATAGAAAAGCAGCTATTTATGATATAGCATGTCATCTATGAGGCAGTTTGACAACTCAAAATTATGCAAAATATTCAGGATGGGAAGTATTTGATTAATGTATTACAAGTTACAGTGAAGTGACAACAAGAAGTTGTGATGCACTGTTGGAAAACTGACTACAAATGGAGTGCGAGATGTTTCAATGGTGAAAGTGCTTGGTGCACAAACATGAAGATCAGATTCCCAACACCTATGCAAATGCCAAGCTTCTCAGTCAGGCTCTAAGGTAGAAGGATGTAGATGAGTAGAGATCCTGAGCTCACTGATGACCTGGAATGATAAGCACTAAGTAGTGAGAACACATGTGTCAAAGTATGGTGGAGAAGGCACTGAGGTAGGCATCCTAGCTTCAACCTATGCCCTCCCTACATGGGTAAGCATGAGCTCATTTGTGCATGCACGCACTCACTCACACATGAATGCAGACATACACACACACAAACACACACACAGTCACTCACTCACTCACTCACACACCACATACACACGTGACAACAAATGATAACCTTAGACTGTATGAAAGACCAATGGTAAGGTAATTCCTCAGTAAAAATGCCCCTTTCATTGTCTAACCATTTTCTTTGTATGTTAGCTGAATGGGAAAAAAGCATCTGCCAATAAAGGATGAATAACAGTTGGCCTTTAAAAGCACTCTGTGGAAACTTCATCCAGCAACTGATGGGAAAAGATACAGAGACCCACAAACAAACATTATACAGAGCTCAAGAGATCCTGCACAAGAGGAGGAGGAAGGATTGTAGAAATCAGAGGGATCAAGGACACCAAAGAAAACCCACAGAATCAACTAATCTAGGCTCATTGGTGCTCACAGAGACTGAATCAGCAATCAGGGAGCTTGCATGGGTCTGACCTTGGTCCTCTGCATATATGTTACAGTAGTGTACCTTGATCTTCTTGTGGGGCTCCTAACAGTGAGAGTGGGGGTTATCTCTGACTCTTTGACTGTTTTTGAGACTTCCTTCCTTCTCATACTGGGTTACCTTTATATGAGGGGTCGTGTAACTTGCTATGCCATGTTTGGGACACGTGGCCTTATCTGAAAAGAAAAGGAGGAGAAGTGGTGGGAGTAAAATTGCATTCAGGATGTAATATGTGAAAAATAATTTTAATTTTTTATTTTTTTAAAGAAAAAGAAATGCTCTGTGACTTTTGACTGCTTTTGGGAATCTTTTGCTTCTGTTGAGTTGTTATGTCCAATGTCGATAAGTACATTTTTGCTTCATCTTATTATATTTATTTTGTCATATTTGGTTGTTATCTCTTAGAAACCTGCTATTTCTAATAAGAGCTAGAAAGGAAGACGATTCTGAGCAAAGGGGAGGTAGAAAGAAATGAGGAGGCATAGAGGGAGGTAAAACTATATAATTAAGATACTTCATATAAGAAAAGACAAGGAAATCCTGAAATTTATGAGCAAATGCATGGAACTAGAAATGATCATACTGAGTGAGTTAACCCTGACCCAGAAAGACTTACATGTTATATACTCACTTATAACTGGACACTAGTCCAAAAGAGATGTCCCATAAAAATCTTCACTTACCAGGAGATTGGAATAGATGTGGGGACCTCCTATTGGGACTCTAGATGAAAGAAGCATGGGAGAATGGGGAAATAGAAGCATCCAGAGGGTCCTAGAAACCTATAGGAACATCATGATGGGCAGATCTGGACCCAAGGGCGTCTGCTCAAACCACTGCACCAACCAAGGACAATACATGCAGTAAACATTGAACCTCTACTCAGATCTAGCCAATGGACAGGACATTCTTCACAGTTGTATGGAGAGCAGGGACTGACTCTGACATGAACTCTGGTGCCCCATATTTGACCACTTTCCCTTGTTGGGGAGGCCTGGTGGCACTCAGAGAAAGGGTAAACAGGCTACCAAGATGAGACTTGATAGGCTGTGACCATATGGTGGGGGAGGAGGTCCCCTCCTGTCACAGACCTAGGGGAGGGGAATAGGGTGAAAGAAGGAGAGAGGGAAGAATGAGAGGATACAAGTGAGGGGATAACAATTGAGATATAATCTGAATAAATTAATAAAATAAAATAAATAAATAAAAAGAGACTTCAGCTATAATAAAACAAGAAAATAATCCATTTTTAACTTTTAAAATGTGCTTTCTGAAAAGAATGCATATGAAGCAGAAATTCAGAGACTAGAATGAAATTGCTAGTTGGAAGAAACATTGGTTTTTCATGATGGTAAGAATGAAGGGAACAAGGATGAGCAATTTGCATTGAAAAGGGATGAGATAACCCTCCATGTCAGGAAGCTTTTTATCCTAAGGATGGTACAGTGCCATAGACAGCTTGCAGGTTGGCAAGTGAAAATATTTAATTGAATTTCAAGATGATTTATTAAGATATGGTACAGAGAATAAATGTAAAATGGAGAAATAATAGTATCAATGCTGGAGACTCAGTGGATGGTCTACAAGTATGTGTAATAGCTTGAATGCAGTAACTATCACAGAAATTGACATGTGAAGATGCTTGGAATAATGAATGCTTCTGTGCTAGTATAGCTGCTTTTGAGTCCTCCAAAATGAAGGGGACAATATACTACCTGCTGAAATTAGTGTGACTTGGTAGTTAAAGTGTCAGGGATTATGCAAAAGAAGAGAATGAGTAAGAAAGAGAGGAAGAGAAAGAGAGAGGAGAAAAAAGAGAAACAAATGTCTTGTTTGTCTCAAGTAAATAACTATTCAGTGGTCTTACCTTTTTTTTTTGGTTTGTTTGGTTTTTATTTATTTTAATTTTTATTTAAAAAATTTTACATATACATTTATATTATCATACATATATAAAATAAGCAACATAGAGCAACCTTGAAGAAAATATTTTCATATCTTGGTGACTCTAAAATTCAGAATGTAAATCAATATCTATCTTATCTCATCTCTAGGTTTTATCTGTAGTTTTGTGGTCTATAATTTCAATAACTCTCATTTAACCTTTGAAAGTACCAAATGAGAAATTCAAATGACAAAAATATTCAAGTTTTAAATTGGACCTTACTCTGGGAAGCACATGGAATAGCATACCATTCTGCTGTGCTCACATGATGGTGAACCCTCTCTTCATCCATCATTGCCGAGTTGTATTTGATGCTCTCCCATACAGTCGCTTAGCAGTCCTCTCTTGTCAGATCTTCATGCATGTGTTCAACAATAACCTTTATTTTATTTATTTTATAATGAAAAAGGAAAATATCCAGAGTTTGACAAAATCTATAGTAAGAATGATTCTTATATTTATGAACATAAGAAGAAAAACTAAATTTCATGCTACTTTTGCAGCTGCATCTCAAACTGTAAACATTATAACCATAGTTACAGGTTGCTTATTGCTTATAGAAGAAGTAGTAAATATGTGGACATTATACATAAATAGGAAACACCTTTAAGTTACTATCCATGTGTTATGGAAGAAAGCCTTCCAGAAAACACTAGATTTTCTAAAATAAGTGACATCAAGGTAGGTACCTCAAATAAGGGATGATAAAACAAGTCAAATAATGGGTTTGGACTAAAGGATGCATATAATACTGGGAAGCTTCATCTTCCATTAAAGATTTCAAACACTTGATGATACAGAATCCTCCCAAAGCAAACTTTTGGTTACTTAGAAATCAAGCTTTGAAAAAGTAGATGCTTCCTTGGATCTAACTTCACAAAAGTCTATTGGAATAATTGAAGTATAAGACATGAAGAAACAAAGAGTAACACTGTGCTACCACATGACAACACTACTATGCTTGCAATAAAGTTAGGCGTGGTACTAAAGGCAAAGAGAACATTTTCAAAATCAAAATCAAAAGGTGTATTCTGAAATGATGTTCACATAACTTTTATTCCAATGTTTTTTCTAATTTCTAGTTTATAAGTAGCGTTTGTTAATCACACATGTTAAATACAAACACATATGTACAGGAAAAGTAGGAACATTCCAGGTTCCACAACATTCAAAACTTTAGCCATCCTTTAAGATTTTTGATTGTCTCTGCCACAAATCACTGCTAAGGTACATTTAGAGAGAACTCTTTCTTAAATGCAGTACTTAAACATTATTGATGGAAGCATAACATGAATCGTATTAAGAGGCAACTTTGTTCAGTTATGAAAGTGTTAAAAATGTTAAACTATGAAACGAGGATAAAAAAAACTGCTGGGCCTTTTCCTGTGCTTTTATTTGTAACCTTTTCTACTTTATACCATAGAAAACTGCTATTTGCCTTATCTGAATGCAATTCTGGTATTTTACATTTTAAAAAGTGGGGGAAATGTATTATAAAATTTCTGGTTCTCAGAATCTTTCATTGAACAACTGCACATTCATAAGATGGCTTTGGATGGCTGAAGAACTTAAATTGGCACTACATTCAAATTTTACAAATAGTGTAGAGTACAAAATAGGTGAGTGAGACTAGTATAGAGATGACAAGAGTTCTATTATATATATATACATAATATATATTGAAATAAATCTCTTTATGTGACGCTGTTAGAATATGGGAGGTGTAATCTTGTTTGTTTGTTTGTTTGTTTTTCAAGACAAAGTTTCTTTGTGTAGCCTTTGCTGTCCTGGATGCACTTTGTAGGCCAGGCTGGCCTTTAACTCACAATGATCCCTCCTGCCTCTGCCTCCCTAGCACTGGGACTAAAAGCATGCACCACCACTTCCAGCTATGAGGTGTAATCTTAAACATTTTCCCTTCAACAAAGTGGTTGGATACAAAAATCAACTCAAAAGAATCAGTAGACCTCCTATATACAAATGGCAGATGGGCTGAGAAAGAAATTAGAGAAACTACACCCTTCACAGTAGCTACAAATGATATAAAGTATTTTAGTGTAACTCTAACCAAGCAAGTGAAAGACTTGTATGAAAAAAGCTTCAAGTCTCTAAAGAAAGAAATTGAAGAAGCTATCAGAAGATGGAAACGTCTCCCATGCTTGTGGATTGGGAGAATCATCATAGTAAAAATAGCCATCTTACTAAAAGAAATGTAGTTTTAATGCAATTCCCATCAAAATACCTACACAAGTCTTCACAGACCTTGAAAGATGAATTCTTAACCTCATATGGAAAAAAAACAGAATAGCTATAACAATCCTGTACAATAAAAGATCTTCTGGAGGAATCTCCATTCCGGATCTCAAGCTATACTGTAGACTAACAGCAATAAAAACAGCATGATACTGGCATAGAAATAGGCTAGTTGATCACTTGAATCAAATCAAAGACCCAGAAATAAATCTACACACCTATAGACACTTCATTTAAAAAAAAGAAGCCAAAACTATATAATAGAAAAAAACAAATGGTGCTCATCTAATTAGAGGTCTACATGTAGAAAAATGCAAATAGATCCATATTTATCACCCTACACAAAACCTAAGTCCAAGTGGATTAAAGACATCAACATAAAACCAGACAAACTGAATCTGTTAGAAGAAAAGTGAGGAAAAGCCTTGAAATCATTAGCACAGGAGACAACTCCCTGAACAGAGCACCAACAGCTCAAGCTCTGAGCTAACAATTAATAAATGGGACCTCATGAAACTGAAAAACTTCTGTAAGGCAAAGGTCATTGTCAACAGCACAAATTGACAGCCTACACACTGGGAAAAGATCTTTACCAACCCTACATCTGACAAAGGGCTAATATCCAAAATATATAAATAATTCAAGAAATTAAACACCACCAAAGCAAATAACCCGTTTAAAAACTGGTGTACAGAACTAAACAGATAATTCTCAACAGAAGAGTCTCTAATAGCCAAGAAGTGCTTAAAGAAACCATCAAGGCTAGTGGATGTGGACCTAGGGGGCCTGCACATCCTGCTGTACCAACCAATGACAATGCAAGGACAATGCATGTACTAAACCTAGAACCCCTATTCAGATCTAGCCAATGGACAGCACGTTCTCCCCAGTTGAGTGGAGAGCAGGGACTGACTCTGACATGAACTCTGATGAACTCTATTTGACCATTTCCACTTGGTGAGGAGGCCTGGTGACACTCAGAGGAATGGGAAACAGACTACCAGGATGAGACTTGATAGGCTGTAATCATGTGGTGAGGGAGGAGGTCCCCTTCTGTCACAGGTCTAGGAGAGAGGAATAGGGTGAAAGAGGGGAACAGGAAGAAACAAGTGAAGCTATAACAATCAGGATGTAATTTGAATAATAAAATTAAATAAAAAAACAGAGTCAAAAAAGAAACATGTGGTCAAACATTACAATATGTTCAATAGAAGTTGAAATGATCATCTGTAATGCATATTTTACAATAAATAGTATTTTCAATATCAAAAAAGAAATGTTCAACATCCTTATTCATCAGGGAAATGCAAATCAAAACAACTCTGAGATTACATCTTATGCCTAACAGAATGGCTAAGATTAAAAACTCAAGTGACAGCACATGCTGGCCAGGATGTGGAGAAAAGGAAACACTATTCCATTGCTGGTGGGATTGCAAAGTTGTACAAGCATTTTGAAAATCAATTTGCGGATTTCTCAGTAAACTGGGAATAGTGCTACCTCAAGACCCAGCTACACCACTCCTGGGCATATACCCAAAAGATGTTCCACCATACAACAAGGGCATTTGCTCAACTATATTCATAGCAACTTTATTCATAATAGCCAGAATCTGGAAACAACCTAGATGTCTCTCAACTGAATAATGGATAAAGAAACTATGGTACATTTACACAATGGAATCCTATTCAACTATCAGAAACAAGTAAATCTTGTAAGTTGCAGGCAAATGGTTAGAACTAGAAACAGTCATCCTGAGTGAGGTAACCCAGACCCAGAAAGACACACATGATATATACTCACTTATAAGTGCATATTAGCACAACATAGAAGTCCTCTGGAGACTCCACCCATTCTGGGATCGGGAACAGATACTGGGACTCACAAACAAACTCTGGGCAGGGCTGTGAGTTTAATGGAAAAATTAGGGCATGGAAGTACACAGGCTACCAGTTGGAAGAGAGGCCCTGAGGCAACAACAGAGGAAAAGGATGCAGGCTATGCCGATGAAACCTGATAGGCTGTAGTAAGAAAGTGGAGGAGGACCCCACCTGTCAGAGGTGTAGGAGAGGGCAATAGGGCAGAAGAGGGAGCAAGGGTGAGACCAGGAAGCTAAGAGCTAGGAGATTACAATCGGAACATAATATGAATAAATTATAATTTTTAAAAATTATAAAAAAATTTCCCTAGAAGACTCATTTTGACCATTATAGGCAGAGTTTTCCCTTTACACATGTCCATAATGCCTCTATATTGTAGTATTTACCATTCGCATTTGAAACTGTTTGGTAGCCCCGCCCCAATCATTCTGGGGATTTGCTATAGGAGTGAAGGTCAGTTTTGTCACTATTTTCTGGAG
Organism: Acomys percivali; assembly: GCA_907169655.1. NCBI lineage: Eukaryota > Metazoa > Chordata > Mammalia > Rodentia > Muridae > Acomys > Acomys percivali. The sequence continues at coordinate 54,136,665 of OU015743.1, read as the reverse complement.
TGATGAGTAGCACACAAGAAGCTATCAGCAATAGTGTTCAAGATATGACCACAGGCAGAAGCCAATTGCTTCCTTGAGTTCCTTGTTAGGGTAAGCTAAATGTTACCCACATTAACTAAGGTGTCATCCTATTTTCTTTGCTTTTTTACTGTAGGATCAATTTTTTCTTACAAATACTTTACAATATGCACAACTTTACTATGCTACTGGTTCATCATCATCTACAAATTTGATACAGTTCTCTGTGATGTTTCTTATTCAGTCTTCTAGAGGAATGTTAGTAGCATTTGTTTCCATATAATGTCATCACAACAGAAAGTCTTTTTTAACCTTAAAATGACATACAATGAACTACTAGAATTCGCCATCTTAAAATCTGAAGCTTCTGGAGCTGATCTGTGAGGTGTTACTTAGCTCCAAATGTGACATTTTCTAACTATGTGGCAATAGTTATTATTTATGCTCTGGAATTTTAGTACATTTACTCTTCTCTACACAAATGAGAGCTACCTTATTTAAGACTTTTCTGAATTATTTAGGATAAAAATAATATGAAGGTAACATTTTGGTTCCTCAGTATAGCTTAGGTGTTTGTACCTACCAAAAATAAAACTGGAGCTTAATTTTCTTTTTAAATATATTTTATTAATTTATTCATATTACATCTCAATTGTTGTCCCATTCCTTATATCCTCCCATTCCTCCCTCCCTCCCATTTTCCCCTTACTCCCCTCCCCTATGACTGTGAATGAGGGGGATCTCTTCCCCCTAGATATGCTCATAGGGTATCAAGTCTCTTTTTGGTAGTCTGCTATCCTTAATTTTCAACACTAGGACTTTGAAGCATGAAGGATACATTAAGAGTCATCATGGTGAGTCTAAAACATTTTCTTCAAGGCTGCCAAATACAAACAGCCAAAACACTATGACTGTAACATTAATATAACTCCTGATTATTTCATGGTGCTTCTTCTTCTATGTAGTTTATTTTATGTGTTTATATGCTTGTAATAATATAAATGTATATGTAAAAATTTTAAAAATATTAAGAAAAAAAGTCATCATGGACTATGACAGGCCCACCTACATGAATGAATTCAGGATTGGATTAGTGGTGGCTGTCTATCCAGTTCCTCTTTTTTGTAGGTGTGCTAGTACTCTTCTGTTTTCTTGCTATGTGTAGAGCAACACCTAGACTTCATCAGCAGATGAATAGAGACAAACAGTTTCTAAAATGGTGATAAAAAAATGAAACTTGTTCCTTTACAAATTTCTTCTTCCCAAGTGTTCTGACAAAGTAACAAAACCAACTATGACAGGCTACCATTAGACAGTGTAAGATCCAGCTGCTGTTTCTAGTGTGGCTGAAGGATGTTTTTATAACCTCCATCTTTTGATATGAATCTTGGCATAAGAAAGATTATAGTGGAGTGCAAAGAAAAGAATTGTGCTTCTCCCTAAATTTATTCTACTAAGCCATTCAAATGGAGGAAACATGTAACTCCTCATGAGTGAGAATTAGTGTGTTTATTGCTTCATTATGAAGTAGCATATCTAAAATTAACCCCATCAAATAATCAAATTTATTTAATATAAAATAAAAATTATCTTCAGCAGAATAAAATGAGTAACAATAAGAAGTATAGTATGATATATACAATTTATTTTGTGGTTAAAAACATATATATAACACTAGATTACTCTCTTACGCTTCATACATTTATAATGTAGCATTTCTAATTTTAGGAACACAGTACATATTAAATAGCATAATTAAATAACTGAAGAAAAACTATTTGAACCATAAGTTAGATACCAATGTTTACTTAAGGTACACTTACATAAACCATTTGAAAATAATTTTGAGACAATATAAGAAAGTGAATAATGTCCTTGAATACCCAGATTTATAAAGTCAGAACATATGGTATACATTTCATGTGTTTAATGTAAAAAATTTAATGAATAAAGTAAACTTGGAATTTGATAAGCTGTCTTGATTTATTTAACTGTCGATAATTAACAGTACCCCTAATTTCACTTCTTTTAAGTGTTGCAATCCCATTGGGACACTGAATAAGTATTTCCATGCAAATAAAAGAGTTATGTTTTTCTTTAAAGGAGCTGAGTATTGAGTTAGCTTAGATGGGAAGATATGAAAAAGATAGACAGTGATAAGAAGGAAGGCCACATTAAGAAATGTTGCAAAATTTAGGAAATCATAAAGAAAAGGAAAGCTTCATAATCCTTTTGGAAGAACTTGCATAAGTATGTCATTTCAGGACAGCTTCCTGCCACATATGTAAGTTTTTCTGGGAAAATGTGTTCATCGCTGCACTGTCAGGATGGGATCATTTTGTACGGTTTACAGCATGGACAAACCCTGCGGGCAAGGAAAACCTAATTTTTCACTTTCTGATTTTATTTGGCTAACACATGCTGAACACTAACTGTAGTCAAACTTGGATTGTACCAACAGATTTGGAGACAAAGAAAATTAAAAAACATAAATTAAGAGAATGAGATTCTATTTACATCATTGGTGTTTATTGCCTAGTATACACACTTTTTGTCCCAAATATTTACACACTTTTTGTCCCAAGAAAGGACTTATGAGACTCTTAAGTCAGGGGGACTTCTGCATTTTGGTTTTGGTTACTTTTATTTTTACAATTGAGACAGAAACAATGCATCTTTGGCTAGATTTCCCACATGAGGATTCCTTTGGTTCTATTCTAGAGGACTTCTCTTATAATCATTAATACATACGAGAAGACTAGAGACATTGTATACACTTTTCGTTCGTAGTTTCACAACTTGTTTATCCAATTTATTGCCTGGAAATAGCAACAAGTTGTTTAAAATTAAACCTATTTACATGGATCACAAGAAAAACACAGACTAATGTCACTAATAAATACATACCTGAGAATAAAACTGAGCAAAACGTAAATATAAATATATTTTAAATGACTTCACTGGAGATTCACTTCAACATAGAGCCACTGCCAGGTTTAAAAGCATTTATGGTTGCTACATTTAAAACGTACAAGTAGAACATTTGATAGGCAGATTTGGGCCAAGGGGTCCCGCTCAAACTAAGGCACTAGCCAAGGACAATACAGGCGGTAAACTTTAAACCCCTACCCAGATCTAGCCAATGGACAGGACAGTCTCCACACTTGAGTGGAGAGAGGGATATGACTTTCTCATGTACTCTGGTGCCTCACATTTGACTATGTCCCCTGGAGAGGGAGACCTGGTGGCACTCAGAGGAAGGACAACAGGAGGCTTGATACCCTATGAGCATATACAGGGGGAGGTAATCCCTTTCAGGAACAGTCATAGGGGAGGGGAATAAGGGGAAAATGGAGGGAGGGGAAAATGGGAGGATACAAAGGATGGGATAACCATAGAGATATAAGAAGAATAAATTAATAAAAAATAAAATAAAATAAAAAAATAAAATCATACATATGAATTGAACACACATATTCTCAAGCACATTTCTGGAAACATTCTCCTGGTTCTGTCATTTAGTAACTGTGTGATCTTAGACAGTATTTACTCATCTGGAAAACAGGTATATAAATCCTATGTGCTCATGAGACATAGTGAAGACTCAGCAAAAATTGTGTACATGCATGTTGTATCTATGTATTCTTGTATATACACATATATGTAAAATATCTGTATGAGCCAAACTTTAAATTATGTGTATATTCATATACACATACTTAGATAAGAAGGGCATAAAGTAATTACTACATGAGAATTTTTATTATTACAGTAGTATTAGGAGTTGTTTTAATTATATGGTGCTGGAGAGATGGTGCTGGAGATACGAATCCTTGTTACTCTTGCAGATGGTCTAATCTAAATTTGGTTCCCGGCACCCATATCAGGTAGTTTACAACCATTTGTAATACCAGCTCTAAGCAACCCAACACTTCTGGCCACCGAGGGCACTTGTACTCTTATACACATACCCACATACAGACACACAAACTTACATGTGACAGGAGCCTATCATAGGTATCCTGTGAGAGGCTCCACCCACCAGAAGATCGAAGCTGATATTAAGACTTGCAGACAGACTTTGGGCATAGCACAGAGAGTCTTGTGGGAAAAGTAATGAGGAAGGATAGAAGGACTAACCGGGGCCCAGGGGGACTGGGTGGAAACCAAAGCACCAAGCAAGGACCATGGTGGAAACCAAAGCACCAAGCAAGGACCACGTTTGAACCATACCTAGGCTCCCCTACACAGATGTAGCTCAGTCTTCAAATGGGTCTTCTAGTAAGGGGAGCAGAGTCTGTCTGACATGGACTCTGATATTTGTTTTTCTGACATTACTCCTGGCAGGGCTGCCTCTCCAGACCACATGGAGAGTAAGAGGCGTTCAGTCCTAATGTGAGTTGATGTGCTGAGGTCGGTTGGAGTTCCCCGTTTCTGAGGAATAGGAAAAGAGAGCTAGGAGTAAGAGGTAGGGAGGGTGGGGCTGAGAGAAGAGGAAGGAGCAGGCCACAGTCAGGTTGTAATGAGAATAAAAAATTAATAAAAATGAATTTTAAATTATAGAAATGAGCTTAAATTTGTTTTGTTATTGTTTATTTTTTATTTTTATGTTTTTTTGTTGTTGTTGTTGTTGTTCCTTGAGACAAGGCTTATGTCCTACAATTCTTGGTTTTACCTAACTTTCGTTTCAGACTAAAAAAAACCAAAACATGTAAAATTTTGTAGTTTATGAAACAGGCACTCAGAGTATGAAGATTGCTCAGTGAGTACAAGTACTTGCTGTACAAATCAGGTACCTGTATTAAATTCCTGAATCAAATGGTGGAAAGAGAAAACTGAGTCCTGAGGGTTGTCTTCTGACTTCTATATATGTTCTGTGGCATGTGTCATATACAGATACAGATACAGATACAGATAGATACAAATACAGATACAGATAGATACAGATACAGATACAGATAGATACAGATACAGATACAGATACAGATACAGATACAGATACAGATACAGATACAGATAGATACAGATACAGATACAGATAGATACAGATACAGATACAGATAGAGGCAAACACATAGGACTTCTCTGAGCACCCTATATGCCAGGAACTGCATCAAAAGTTAACAAGTCAGACTGCATAGTGAGATGGGTAAAGCTATAAGTGACATGTAACTACTTAAATTTCAAAGTATAAAATAATTTCTAAGACTGTTTTAATTGTGGGAGACTTCTTCTTTCTCAGTTATGCTACTCTCTGCTTTTATCCATTCAAATTAGCATTTACAAGCCAAGTGTTTTCTTACAAGTTTTGAGAAAGCAATTTTTCTTGAACAGTGTTCCAAAATAAGCAGTTCAAATAAGATATGCTTTGGGAAAATGTTAATAAACTTGCCTCTGGCAAGTGTTGTGAGTTTCCTTGTGTTTCCTTCACTTGGCAGTGTTTATATAATGAAGAAAAATCATATAAAACCTTACAAGTGTATAATATTATTATAATGATCATTTTCTTATAAACCTTCTACATAATATTGAGGGTCAGGGACCATTAATTTAAATTTGTTATATAAATTCACCAGTAAAACAGTGAATTAAAAACTCTTTAATGAACCATGAATATTATTAACTAGAATCTAAACATATCACTGGTCCTTAGCGCCCTCCATCTTTCTGCTCCTTCAGCTATTTGTTTGATGACAGAGAAAACACCACACAATGCTCTCCCCTTGGTGGATACAACCTTGAGAAGCCAAGTCAATTGTCATAATAAACAAGGAAGCAGACAACTTGTTGGGATGTGGTTGGCCCATATCCTGCCAACTTTCTGCGGATGGCCTATATATTTGCAGTGTACATGTTTAAATATTAAGATTCTTTTGCCTCAAACTCTTCCTCTAAGTTCTAGGCTATTGGTTAAAAAAAAAGAAAGAAAGTGAGAAATACTATTTCTAATCATTTTTTAGCCAAAGAAAAGAAAAGTTAATTACTCCAGTCTAGTGCTAGGGAAAGTCAGAAAGAAATTCAGCACAGTGGTGAGTGTTCATGGCACCTGGGTGTTGAGTGGACACCGTTATTGCTGTTGTTCCTTCTGTTTCACATGTCACCCTATCCTCTTAATAACAGTAAGGCAGTACCTTGCTAACTAGGGTGGCTGCAGTCATTAATGATTTGGTGAGAATCCAAAATCAACAACCACTAAGAATTTTCCTGGATCCTCTACTTGGAGAAACATTGCAAGCAACTTACAGCACACTAAATCAGCAAGGTTGGCCTGGAAAACCATTTATGTAATTTCTCTGCTTTTGTTTTGGGGAATCTTCCAAAAGAAGTGTCTAGAGAATCAGATATAATTTGAGCAGGGTATGCTAACGTGGCTTCAACAATGATCTTACTTTTCTTGTAATTGTACACTAGCCAGTCATTTTTTCCAGTGGTGTGTCATGCTCTCCCAATTGACTGCCTGGCTGTACTTTGCTCTGCTGTTTGCTATAGCAAAAAAGTGAAGATAAAAAATTATGGTCTTTGACTTAGTGTTAATTCCAGCAAAATCTCTCCAGATGTACCCTTTCCTATTTCCCCCTTTAAATCTATATGGTTGGTAGAAGGATCCATCAGGTTTTTTTTTTTTTTTTTTTGAGGGGGGAAGTAATAACCTACTTGATATTCTGAAGAATTCTTCCTTTAGCTATGAATTTCTTCCTAGTTAGTCATCATAATAAATAACCAACAAGCAATATTTTGTTTCTTCTTCCACATCTCACCATAAGAGGATATTATGTACCATTACTTTAGGCTGAAAAATAGAAGTTACGGAAATCTCATTCGATCCTTCTCAACTTGAGCACATATGTAATCCAACTGCTAACTTTCTACTGTTGATTTACCCTTAACAACCACACAGAAATTTGTCTTTTAATCCAGATTGTATCGTCTGAATTCTTGGCAGACATCAGGGTGACAAAACCCTGATGCTGAATGTAGGTCAATGTGCTTGGCCCTTACATGCTAACCTTCTCCCTGACAACCAAAAACGTGGGCTGACCACCTACACACAGGAGCCCTCACTGGACCATGGTTACCTACTTCACATATATTCTTGGCATACGCAGCTAACCAAATTAAAGTTTAAGGAGTTCTCTAGAAGATTTAAGCTAAGAAATCAATTCACAAAAGAAAGCTTTAAGAATTAGTAATGCATGTAGAGTGTCTACATTTGTGTTATAATAATCATTTCAGAACATTGATTTGGTAGTTTGCATTTTTGTTGTTTTATTTTGTTTTTCCTTTTTAAATTGTTCAACCTTAAGGAAATTTGTTATGAAAGGAAAGAGTTATGAAAATAATTTGAACAAAAGTGCAAAACTTTTCATTGAATTATTATATTCTCATAATATTCTTTTGTTTGCCTCATTTAAATTTTGGTCTATTTTAAAATAGACGCATTTTGTGCTTAACATATAATTAACTTTGCAATTAACAAAAATGTGTGAATCTTTGTTACCTTACCCTTGTTATTTTCATTTTTTAATTGTGTCTTTTCAGTGGGCCTTTATTTGTAGTAGTGGTGAACACAAGTTTTACTGCTTTCAATTTGTTTGTGAACAAGTCCTATTGTTTTCTTTTTTCCATTTTGGAAATAAATTTATAACATCTGGAATATTTTTAATCCATTATAAATCCAAAGACTTCTTATGCTGAAAAGAGTGATCATTCTTTTTCAGAGCAATGAAAATCCTGAGAATAGTTAGCTTATTGAAAAATTCTAAGACCTAAGGAAGGGCACACAAATAATACACTAACTCCCAATCTGCTCTGCTCAGTTAATGGCTGCAGATCTTAGCTCATGCTGGCTGGTATTTGTTTATCATCTATGTGTAAGCATGGAACAAGTATCAACGTTTCTTGTATGGAAGGAAGATTTTTTTAAATCTATGTATTAAAATAAATTAAGAGCTATGAGAGAGGCAAGTAGAAGAGGAGGAGAATTATTTCAACAAGAAAAATCAGATTTTTGTAGACAAGTTGAAAGAAAGACAACAATAGCAAAGGCACTATCAATGAGGTGTGGTCAAAAGATAGCCCTTATACTTATTGAAGACAGTATTGAATCCAGATAGATGGTGTACTAGGGGATGTGGAAAAATTTGTATCTTTTGTGTATGTGGTAAGAAGTGGAGAGGCCAGACGGATATAAGAAGATAAAGTAATATTCATCTATTCAGTACAGTCATTCAAGATTAGCACGTTGAACTATCAGTATGGCACCTCCCCATTTCCACCATCAGATCATATACACATTGCTATTTTCTTCATTTTTCTCCATCACTCTACTCAAGTGTATGGTCCCTGCTTTCTGCAGACTACCTAAACAAAACAAAACAACAACAAAACCAACCATAACAACAGAAAGTCCCAACAGAAGAGATGAAAATATGTCTTCTGAGTTGTTGGTCAGGATTATTCAATAGACTCCCAAAACACACACACACACAGGTTACTGTTATTGCACTTTGTTATACCACCAAGAGGTGGAAATAAGTCTCTGAGCTTTCATAGTACCAGAAGATGCCATGAATGCTTCCAAGAGAGGGAGTAAACCCACAGTCCTACCACCCATGATGTTGATAAATCATGACAAAGGATAGTGTGGCATGATAACTCCAAGGGTGCTGCACTGGCATTCCATACTTCACTGGCAACCAACAGCTCTCTAATTAGACTTAAGACCTACTCAGGAAGAAAGAAATCATGGCTGGCACTGGAAACCTAACCAAATACCCAGGTTAATGAATGTCATGGACCTTGGAGGAGAACCACCACTTTATGAATAATAGCCCCTATCTGCACTCTAAATATTTGTTGTTATACCTACAGATAAGCATACTCCTCCTCTCTCACCAAGGATACTTGTTTTTGTGATAAGTGGACAACATTATAAAAAAAGTCACAACCAATCAAAATGTGGTTATGGAGCCCAGTCCCAGTAGATACATCTACAAAACACTGGCTCACCTAAGGTTCAGGGAACACTGCAGCAGAAGGGTGGGTATACTGTAAGAGCCAGAGGACCAGGGAGTTTGTTGTGTAGTTGTGTCTTCTAGCAATGTCAGGAGCTACACTCATGATGTCTCTGCAACATGACTGCCTGTCTAAACATGAGTTGAACAAGGATGACACCAAAAGATATGCCAAAGTGTGTGAGAGAAAGACCACGACACCTTAGCTTACAACACGAACTTCAGACAATTAAAGAATGCTGAGAGTGGGAGAAATAGTCTTCGGGGAAGAGCACACCAATTGGTTATCCATCCAAATGGTCAACCCAGAAAAAAAATTAAGTAACATTATATAAACTGAACAGTTTGTATTTATGTATTTATAAAGGAGGGACAAGAGATGTAACAACAATCAATTAAAAAAAGAGGCCTAGAATTTGAAAAGGAGTTGGGCTATGTGATATGAAAAGTTTTGAAAAGAGGAAAGGGGGAAGGGAAATTGATAAAATTATCTTATAATGTCAACAGTGAAAGAGAAAATAGCATAAATTTTATTAGGAACTTTATATATAGGTTTGTTTATTTCCATAAAATATTTGACCAAATAACCACAAAAATTGTATACAATGTCATTAGAAAGGAGATATGGTGGTAAGGACTGATTCATGATCTTGATCCTATAAATGCATAATAAATCTGCAAAGGTCTACTCCCTAAATTCATTTCCTATATTTATCATTGCCTATGCATATGACAGACTGGACCTTCCGATGGTCCTGACTTTTAAAACTGATTGGAACAGAAAACCAGAAAAATATATATACAGGAACAAACATATTCCTGAAAAGTATAAGTATAAATTAGAAACAAAACTAGCACCATGGGCACTTCCACATGAAAGTGAGACTCTAGGTCAGCGGGGTCACGCTGCCACTCACAGCCCCTATGGCAAACCTCTATCTCCAACATGGTTAATATTATGATATAAAAGAGTAGCAAAATTACAGTTATGAAGGAGCAACAAAATGTATTTTTATGGCTGGGGGCCACCACAACATGCGGAACTGTATTAAAGGGCTGCAGCATTAGAAAGGTGGAGAGCTACTGCTCTGGGTAGTCATGCTGAGATCCTGGGAAGAACATTCCCCCTTGACCTGTTTCTAACACCAATAATTTAATGTTGACATCAGTTCATATATGAATAGGATATCTAAATGTATACTTCATTAAGCATAATTTAACACGCACACACGTACGTAGATGTGTACACATGCACAACACTGTATAGATAGGGCATATTTGCACAACTACACATACATGTGATTGATGCATATTAAGCTTCGTTCCCATTTCAAGGATGCAAATTCAGTTAGTTTTTGGCCGACTTTACACTTCTTTCAGAAGATGGTGATTTGGCCTTCCATTTATCTTCAGACATTATTGGCTGCATTTGAAGAGCCGTTGCAGCTGTGTTGGATACTGTTGAAAATTCCTAAGTATGACTCAGATGACAAATTATATTTGATAGAGAGTCTAGTGGGATTTTCTGAGGGGAGCTTCTATCCTGAGAATGACCGAGTTAGTTGAAAGCCCAGCGGGGAGTCCAGCATCTTACAAAATGATGCTTCCCAGCCTTTATAGCTCTATATCACAGATAAAGTAATCACGCTGCTCAAAGACAGGCTGTTATGTTAGAGAAAGATATCAATTTAAATTTTCAAAGAAATTTCAAATATAATTGCACCAATTATGTGGATAGTAAATAAATGTGACTACATAAGCGTAAGTGTATGAGAACTTCATTTCAGGAAGTATGCTTATAGTACAACTGGAATTTCACAATTAGATGGATAAAACTCTACGACTTTCCTATCAGTGGTTAAAAGTCAATTAAGTAAATGATGGGTGATATCCACATAAGAGGAAAGCCATATTTTATCCACTTCTGTAAAGAGAAATAGAAAAGATGGAGTACACCTCATGCATATGAAGAAAATTTCCAGAAACATCACTTGAATTTTTTCATGGTTTAAGACTATATGCATACATATTTAGTTACTGGGTATAAAATAAAACACCCAGGAGGAGTAGGGTGGAGGTAGAAGTTCTATAGATACAGTCCTCATGCACAAAGCTCTCAAAATTATATAAAAATAAGAATTTATATCAGAACCTTATCTGTTTTTAGCTCTCATCATAAATACCCATCGTTGGAATTTTTTTCTCTTACAAGAGATGAAAATCTGATTCATTGAAAATATAAATGCAGTATAGTATGCAACATTAGTCATGTGGATGCTGACTTAACTTGTGAGTTAATGTGTGAGTATATAACTATATAACTATGAGTAATTATGATGGCTAATGAGTAATGCCTTGCTCAAAACAGAAGAACAACGCATTCAAAATTAAAAGCAAAACATAACAACAAAAACTACAAAAATATGAAGACATGCACATTCCTTGTCATTTCTCAAGATTGTTCTCTAAAATTAAGTATAAATTATTGAGTGTTTAATTCACTTAAAATGTACTGATGAGTTGGCTAATATTTAAGGCGTGGTGAGTAAAGGAACTTGCCACCAAGCCTTATGACTTGAGTTCTAGCTGTTTAAGACACTTGAAACTGGGAGAGAAATGAGTCCTCCAAGCCGTCCTCTTATCTGCCTCTATATGCAAACTACAACACACACACACACACACACACACACACACACACACACACAAACACACACACACACACACACCATGCATCACTGAAATGAAACTAAAATGGACTTAAGTACAGTACTAACATTTGTTCAGACATTAGTGATAAGATAAAATCAGAAATCCAAATAGACTGACCATTTCCTCTGATACTAATCCTTTCCCTCTGTCTGTTTTAGTGTCCTTAAAGGGAAAACACAACATTATGTGCCAAATTGACACAATTTCTACATTGCATAAAAATATAGTCACCACAATCAGTGACTAATTCAAGTGGAAAACACTGTGAGAACTGTGGAAAGTGTGGTAGTTCCTTCCACTGAGTAACTTGAAGAGTCACACAAGCTATTGAAATATGGGGTAAACTTCACCATAAATCTCAAAACTAGATACTTAGAACCTCAGGTATAACAGCAAGGATTCAAATAATGGATCACTATGGAGTTATAGAGTGTTTCTGAACTATTTGAGCAAAGTGAAGAAAATGAGAGACTTGTGCAAAAGTAAAAGTGACAAAGAAGTGACTAGTAACAAAGTTATGAGGCTACAAAGGAAGGGAACAATATGCTGTACCATGGCGTAGGTCACAGCAACCCAACTCCTCATTGCTATGCCCATAATTATGTATTTGCCATGTTTCAAAAGTCATTGCTTAGTCTTAGAAACTTTATGATCAGGTATATTCAAGTATTTCAGCTAAACTATGACATTTTTCAAGAATAAAGCTGGATTTAATATGCACATATTATTATTTAAATTCCTTTTAAATTTCACAAAGATTGTACAGCCCTTGAACACTGAATAGACAGATCCATCTCCTTAAGAATAACAAAGGCTTACAATGCATTCCACAGCTGTGTAGATAATACCATATCTTTCCTGCCATACTGGTGAAGATTTGGTATATTTTATGAATACCATAACAGATACATTTGACCATAAAAATGAATAATTAAAGACAAGGTCATGAAGCTGAAATTGTACAAAAATCATTTAGGGGATGGAGTGTGGGATAGAAGTGGTATAAAAATAGTATGTATATGATATAAGTATAATATGACACTCTGCCTCACAAAAATAATGTATAAATAAAATACTTCGGACAAATAAAACTTTGGACAAAGGTGGGGGAAGAAAACAGAAAGTGATGGGCAGAGGGAAAGAGAAAGAGACAGAGAAAGTGAAGGAAGAGGCAGGGCAGAAGAAACTTGAGTTTCATGTGTTTTGCAAGATGGAAACAATTGATTTTCTTAATGCAATTCACTGTGGAGAGCATTGCTGACATTTTCTGGCCTGGAGAGTTCATCACAGCTGGGCTAATGCATCTCCCCAAGTTCAGCTTCCCACTGAATATTTGAATTCTTGGTTGATAATCTGCCACACCCTTGCTTTGCCTCATCTTTCCAGCTACTCTTGTCCAGAAACAGATTGAGCACTGCTTTAGCTAGTGCAGGAATTTATATTTTGTCATGTTTCCAGATGCAGTGAAAAGAACAAGCTAACATTTTTATGCATCCTGTTAATATCTGTTAAGTCACAAAGGTATAGGAAGAAATCTGTGTAGGCCACAACAGTGTGCGCTTACATCATAGAATTTCCCGGGACATGTGCTTCAGCCTTTGTAATAACAGCTCAGATCCACACCCATCTGGACACTATACCAAGAAACACTTTGAAACGAGGAGACAGAAGGTCTAGGACATAGAACACAAAGACTTGTGAAGCAGGACTTCCAAACACACTAAAAGTAGAAAAGAGTGATAAACCAGACAATCTGGAGGATGACTTCTCCAGGTCTCTCCGCAATCCTTAGAACAATGTCTACATCTGCAAAATATTAGCCATAGTTCTGTAGTGAGTATATAAATCATGAATTTTTCTTGTGCACATAAGGCTACTTTAAGAAAATTAAGACAAACTTAAAATATGGTAGATATTATGCATAACACATGAAATAGGGTATACAAAATTTTATTGTTCATATTTATTTTTAATTTATATATTTATTTTACATCCTTATGATAGCCCCCTCCCTTCTCTCCTCCTGGTCCCTCCCTCCCACCATCTTCCCGCATCCCCTCTCCCTTTGTCCCTAGAAAAGGGGAGCCCCACCACCAACCCATCTCAATACATTGATTCTCATCAGGACTGAGCTCCTCCTCATTCACTGAGGCCAGGAAAGGTAGCGTGAAGTTTAAGAAATGCTCATTTAGAAATATATACTATTTTTCAAATTATGTACTTTCCCCAGAGTTATTCAGGAAATAAGGTATCTTTAAATAATCTCATATGTTTTTAACATTTTTTATTTTTTTAATTAATTTATTCTTGTTACATCTCAATGGTTATCCCATCCCTTGTATCCTCCCATTCTTCCCTCCCTCCCGTTTTCCCCTTATTCCCCTCCCCTATGACTGTGACTGAGGGGGATTACCTCCCCCTGTATATGCTCATAGGGTATCAAGTGTCTTCTCGGTGACCTGCTGTCCTTCCTCTGAGTGCCACCAGGTCTCCCCCTCCAGGGGACATAGTCAAATGTGAGGCACCACAGTACGTGAGAAAGTCATATCCCACTCTCCACTCAAGTGTGGAGACTGTCCTGACCATTGGCTAGATCTGGGTAGCAGGTTACCGAGAAGAGACTTGATACCCTATGAGCATATACAGGGGGAGGTAATCCCCCTCAGGAACAGTCATAGGGGAGGGGAATAAGGGGAAAATGGGAGGGAGGGTGAATGAGAGGATACAATGGATGGGATAACCATTGAGATGTAACAAGGATAAATTAATAATAAAAAAAAATGGAAAAAAAAAAGCAGACTACAGAGTCCTTGTCATAGACAGTACCCACTCAAGTTGCCAGGAGACTGACATGAAGAACAAACTGCCCATTGGCTACACATATACAGGGAGCCTAGGTACAGTCTATGCATGCTACAGAATTTTAAAGTAGCATTACTAATTTTTCAAGAAAAATTCTACTGAAATTTTTCAATGCATCTCAATGTTTAACAAAGTGAGATGCACTGTTCTACACTCTAAAGATTCCAAAAGAAAAACTAAGGCTCCTGAGTTGGTTTGAACAAAGGAAAACATTTCAGTAAAGGATAGAGACTGGATGACAGGAAGACACATGAGTGTCTTTCCTCCAGCTTCTTCACTATGACCCAATAGCACAGCCATTCTCAGCAGTTCCTTTCCCTGCCTCTTCCGCAACCATTCTCCAATCTGAAATCAGAAGATGCACAAGGGGTAGAGAGATTTTTTTTCCTGTTTTCTTACTTCCTGTTACCAAAATGGCACTATATTTCCCCCTTGAATATCTTAGTGTGGGCTCTCTCTGATCAAGGATATAAGGAGGTAGGCATAGCATTTTCCATGCACACATTGATGTGTATAAAACACAAATATAAAAAAGTATTATATATTAGGAAAAATAAAATGATAAAAAGAAATTTATGAGAGATGGTTTTCCTAAACAGAAAAGTTTTTATCTGAGCCATTTAAGAAGTGACACTCATGAATTGGTGTAAGGGGTAATACGGACAAGGGTACAGACATAAAAAGGCACAGTTCCATGAGGTTAAGACTAAAGAAATAAACATATGTGACCTTGATTAAGATTGAAATGCCCACTATAGATTTTAAGGGACTGAGGGTAGGGCATCAAGACATGAATTGGTCATTTACAACATCATAATAAAATTAATAAATAAATTATTCTGCAGAGATTTAATCAAAGAGGTACACTGGTATTTCATCCTAGGTAGATCTAGAAACAGGTAGAAAAACTTCAGATGAGGACTTGCAACATAAGCATAAAAAAGACTGGTTCTAGACACACTTATTTGTAAGCGTTATATTAATGGAGGTGAAATTAGAATTCTTCTAGTATACACAGGACTTTCTCCTTTGTAGTTTCTTACAAAGACAAGATATGGACAAGTTTGAACTTTTCTTTAGTAAAGCCTGTCTGGCTTTCCCACATAACACATAAACTGGAAATCCTGCACAGAAACACTCAGGCTTGTTATAGAAAATTGTGAGAAATGGAAAGCGGGAAATCGTAACAGATAAGAATCTCTTAAGATCTGCTCAAAGGTTGCTCAAAAACGACTTTGTGACAATTGCTTGCAATCTAGCATGCAGAACGCAGAGTGGGTGGGGAGCACAAGGGCAGAAGGAGGCTCCCCCGCCCCAGTTAGTCTCTTTCAGTCGCCTGTTTAAATTGAGTTGGGGTGGATTCCGGCAAAACCCCAATTAAAAAAAAAAGTCCTCTAGGAAGATAAAATTCACCAAATCACCATGTCCAAGAGTGAGAATCAAACACTTTCTCAAAATCCAAGCAGTTTTTACTGCCTCAGAGAGAAATTTAAAAACACACAAACAATTGTTGCAGGCTATCACAAAGCACATTCCTATGTGTTCCTGTCATGCAGCTATGTATTTAAGACTAATGCATGTTGTAAACATATACATAGGCTGATGTACACAAGCTCCAGATGTGCTGGCTTCCTAACTCTGTGGGTTGTATCCTCTATACAGGGGGAAAGAAATATTAATCATTGCTTTTACTGCTGAGGGGATGGGTGCTGCTCTCATATTTCAGAAAGGGGCTGGAAAGTGAGGGAAGCCAAACTTTTTCCTATTTAAGGCCAAAGCAGAGGAAGCTCGGTGGCTGAGTTTTATGACGGGCCCCGGTGCTGAAGGGCAGGGAACAACTGATGGTGCTGCTTTGAGCTGCTTCTTCTTTTCTCCTCTTTTGCACAAAGAGTCTCATGTCTGATATTTAGACATGATGAGCTTTGTGCACAGTGGGACCTGGTTTCTTCTCACCCTGCTTCACCCCACCCTTATTCTGGCACAGCAGTCCAATATAGGTAAGTAGGGAACGATTTCAGAAGGCTTTCTGGGTTAATTTTGTCTTAACTTCTTACAAAGAGTCACATCGGGAGAAAACTCAGCCTCCTAAGGATTTCCTGTCTAGCCTCTGACTGTGAGATGTTCTGCTAAGCATAGTTTTCCTTTCTGTGTTTGTTTTTTAAAAAAAGCTAATGCATATGTGTAATTGAAATTTCTCTAGTTGTTTAAGATAAAAATGTTCTGAAATTAACTTGTTTTCATGTTCACCTTCCTCCTTAAAAACTGCTATAAAGTACTCCCCTCCAGCATTGTGAACATCCTGGAATGCTCCCAAGCCATCTGGAACTTATTGGTTTCCTGTAATAATTTCATGTTCTCTTTTGTACACAGCTCTCTTTGCAGGGTAGAATAGTTAGCCTTGTTTTCCAAATAAAATAACAAACTAGAAATACCTCCGGTATGAATAGCACACAAGAAGATATTAGAAGATTATAGAACCCCTTTGTGTATTTCTGTAAAATGGTAATAGTGGATTATCTATGTACCTTCCTGAAATGATCCCAGGCAACTGAAAACATGTCCTCGTTTCTGTTTTTATTGCATTCTAAGAATAAGCATAGTCGATTATCCATATTGCGTCAAAGTTTTGCCAAACGTTGTTTTATGTTTCACACATTCTGCTTAGAGGGCTTTCCACACTGAAGGTAAAATGTTTTCAAAGGAATATTTTTGCTTTTCTACAACCAAGGTAAAAATACTAGTTTTGATCTAAAAAAAAAAAAAAAAGACTTGATGCATATTTGGTAATCAATTAATGATCTTTATTTTCTTGTGCCCCAAATTAAAAACAATTGTTTCATTATTACTAAATAATTTTTACAAATGCATATGTTCCTCATCATCATAAAAAACTAGTGTTCACACTTTCCTCAAAATAATTGTGATTGAAATGACTCTTAGCAATGGCTAAAAGAAGTCAGCGACTCTTTTTACAGATTATCAAACATGTTTGTGTTTAAACCTTTAGGTTTGGCAAATGTTTCATGAGGATTAGAGTCTCCACTGTATGTAATATCTTTGCTGTTCAAGGTGGAGGGGATACTGGGTGTCATTTCTGTATATTCAATCCAAGGCTACAACAGAAAAGGAACACTCAGATTTCTTATTCCCAGCTCTCTTCCCCTTAGCCCATCCCCCAGCCCCTCCTTATCTCTCCACCCTTTTGGGCTCCTTAGCAGCTCCCCTCCCAGATGTTCTTCCTCACTCATCACCCCACCCCCATCCTCAGCTTGTCGCCCCTTCTCCTCCCCCTCACTCTTCCTTCTCCTGCCACACCCTCCTGCTCACTCACCACCCCACCCCCATCCTCCTTACTCTTCCTTCTCTTGCCACACCCTCCTGCTCCCTGTGAATTCCCTCTGGTTCCATCTCCATTTTCATTCTGTCCCTTTCCAACCCCCCTCGCATTTTCTTTCCTTTGGACGGCTCAACTCTCCTTTGACTTTCTGTCTTCACTTTCTTGCCCCATCTTACCTCCCTGGAAAATGCAACAATTCTCATGACTTCCCAAGAAAACCAAAAGACATGGTCCAGAGAAAAACATTAATTCCCAGCATCCTAATAAAGATATTCTGGTTTCTGGGAGAAGAATCACAGAATTTTTTTAAAATTGTGCCTTTGGGACTTAAATTTCAAATATTGACACAGAATTTGTAGATGCCTAACAGTTGTAGGAATATGAGAAATAGTGTAGTGTACTGAGTGTGTTTCTTCCCAATGCAATGTCAGTAAGAAAAAAAAGCATGTTTGATCCCTCACCATCTTAATACCAATGCAAGCTCAATTGCTTCCACCTTTATGCTTGAGTCTTTAAAACTCATAGAAGGATGAGAGGGATTTCAGAGTGTATGTTACGTGTTCTCTGTAACTTTTTAGTAACAATCCTGCTGGATAGTTAACTTTGGGAAGACTGTAGTAGGTAGCAGATATTCCGCATACTGGGCACATTCACAGAACTCTGCCATTTCCTCTGGAAGCTCTAGAAGTGGGACAGAACTGCTGACATTAACTTGTAATATACACAAAGGAGCTTTCTGGAGTACAAAACACATCTTCACAAAGAACTCTGGTCTCTTTACAAATCTGTGTAAGCCTTACTTTATTCATGCATTTTATTCCAGCTATGGAAAAACGTGCTCTGTTTTATATTTCCTGTGGTTTATAAGCATGCCAGGTTTTTAAGTGCTAAAACACACCACCTAGTGGCTGACAGTCGAAAACACCATTTACATAACCAGTGCCAGCACGATTGTTCAGAGACAGAGAGAGAGAGAGAAAGAGAGAGAGAGAGAATGTTTAAAAATCAAACACTGGTTTTATATATAAAAGAAATATAGATGATGAAATGTTGGCAGAATACACACAAACAAAACTGGTAATAGTATTGTAAGACTTTCTGAAAATGACTGTAAAAGTTATAGGCACTTTCCAGCCAGGCATAGTGATACAGGCCTATAATCCTAGCTATTTGAGAGGCTGGGGGTAGGTGAATACAAGTCCAAATTCTGCATGAACTACAGAAGGAGTTCAAGGTTAGCCTGGGAACTAGAGTGAAACTTTGTATCAAAATAGAAAGTTTAAAGAAGTCCGGGGCTGCAGGTCAGTGAAGGAGAACTTGTCTAGCACATATGAAGCCCTAGTTTCAGAATCTAATACTGGCCTCAAAAAGCTACAGAAATTTCCAAATTCATTGTACCATTTTCTATGCATTTTCCCTACTCGTAGGTTGATATCATCTTCACTTAGCATTCCCATTTTCCAACTATAGGTTCATAGTAGATGTTTCTTAGGGCATGGATGGAACTATTATAGTTAAATGTCCTCTAATGCTTCTATGTTTTGGTATGGTGATAATTTCACAAAAATCAACGTTTAACCATTGACTGGTTTGCGATTTCAAAACTGCAAATAGACTTAGAGAATTAATTCTTATTTCATGTTTTTTAGTCTATTTCCCATTGTTTTTAAAACGAAAGTTTTAACTAATATTAACATTTAAATTTTCTCTGATTTGTATTGCCCCAATTATTAAACACATGGAACAGTGGAATAAAATGTATCATAAAGTCATTGGAAATATCCTTATTTTTAACAAGAGAAAACACATAATTATGTACACATCTCAATGTCAATCATGTAAGTGAAAGTATGTTAGTAAAGCTTAGACATAGCGACGGGCAGGGTTAATACTGGAACTGAAATTTGATAAAATATTAAGTGATTTGACAACAAAAACATAAACTATAAACATCTGGATTTTTAATTTTTTTTAAGTATTTGTAAATAAAATAGAGATTCCAAATCCTATACTGTTCTAGAAAACATTTATGAAGGTTTAAAAGGTAGTCTTTTTTTTTTCTATTTAGTATTCCACTTTAACAGACTAATCTGGTTTATTAAGCCAAAGGCTCAGAACCTAACATCTTAATCAAAAATTATCACCCCTTCTGCAAGAAATGCACATTGCCAGTAAACAAAGAACTACCTCAGCACCTCAACAGCGATTGGCTTGAAGGGTGAAGGGCCTGTAAGTGACTCTGCATCACTCTCAGATCTAGGATGGACCACTTGAGCACTGTAGAAAAGAACAAAGCTTCTGAAACCATGCTGGGACAGAGAGGTGGACAGTAAAGGCTCCATAATGACTGCAGACTCCTTCTCCTTGGTGGCTTGCCTGCAGGGTTCTTTTTAAACGGATTTATCCAGCACTGTAGTATATGTTGTGTTAAAAGAGAGCCAGGTCTTCAGAAAAGCCTGTTTCCTATCTTCGGGCTGAGGTAAGGCCTGGAGTGGGAACTCAGAAAAGACTGGCACTTAGCGAAGCTCTGCGTTGTCCACCGACGATGACTGCAGTGCAGGGCTCCTAGGAATGCTTTGTGACATACATTAACTGATAGCTCGACCTTGATGCCATTAAAGGGCATTGTTAGTAAGTCAGAGCTGGGAAGAAGAAAGTGTACTTGCCTTTGCTGGACCTGGCAACACTTGTAAAGCTCCAGACCCACTTTTTGGCAGTGTGTGTGAGCTGTGTTGATTCTTATAAAATGTTTCATTCTCTTTCTTAGGGCAACAGCTTAGCGTCCTTATTTTCCACACTTAGAAAAAAAAAAGTCACATTGTTTTTTTTTTTTAATCCAAAAGTTTTAGAGTAGGAAACTTTGCCTGTAAGGAAGGCAGTGGAAACTCTGAGCTAGCTCTCCCTGCAGCAGACATTGGTTGGCTGCAGTTTGGAGAGTTACATTAACCGCTAGAAGTTCTGTCTGTGTAGAACAAAAACAGCTCAAGTGGATTCCTTTCAGATTAACTAATCAAAGCCTTGATTTTTCCATGGCTGAGGTCAAGCACTACCATTTAAAATGTAATCACAGTGAAGAAAATGGAAAGTTCAAATGGGAGGGAGACTAAAGCTGTCACAAAGAAGGTTAAAACACAACTAATCAAAAATTGAACATTTAAATTAGCTTTGAAAATTAGCATTAAGAGGTGACTTTCTCAGTAACATATTTGTGAGACATTTTTCTTCTGTTTGTTATTGTAGAGTCATACTACACTTCTCACCAAAACACTCATGGTGTTGCATAGAATTTATAATACCCAAGTATCATTCAAAAAAGAGTTGTGATTGAATTAGAAGTTAACGAATGTGAATCATGTAGTAACTATATTTTCTGAATACTGGTGCCTTAGCTATACTAAATATATCTATGAGTATGCAGAAAACGTATTTTTTTGTCTACATGCCTGGCTTCTGAATCACACGCTCATCTTACTGGTGGTCTGGACACCATCAGGGTGGCCTTGGATATACAAACCTTTTTCATAAGGTCAAGAGAAATAAACATAAGGATTCAACTCCAGATGGTGTCTTCCCGTTTTAAGACTAGAGAAAAAAAGACATTTTGCAGATCACTGTTTTTCCTTTAAAAATCTGCCTTCTTAACCCTTGAGGGTACAGGATTTGTGAACCATAAGGGACAGGGAATTGAATCTGGTCTCTTTCATCCTATCTTACCCTTGAAAGCAGAAAATAAATATAATTGAAGAAATTAGGAGCATCAGATTTCAGAGAAGTATTCTAGATTCATATCTGCTTTCCTTTAACTAGGGAATTACTTCGGTCATCTCAGGTTCTTTGCCTGCATTGAAGATTGTGACAACATTTAGGTCCTTCACATGCAGGAAGAATTTTTTTTTTAAAAATTGATGTAAAGCATCAGGCATAGGAATGCATAACTACATTCCCAGCAGTCTGTTGCACTGATGTGCACCTGGAAAAGCAGAGCAAGGACTGTGATTTCAGGGCTAGCCTAGGTTACAAGTGGCTACCATGACTTGAAAGAAAACAAGAACAACAACAAAATGTCAGCCACTCAAGAACAGTGCCTAGAACACAGGCTTGGTCTAGAATTAGCTGTGTAAACTACCATTACACTTGGAGAAAGTAAAGTACTTAGCGATGCAGTGATAGGGAAGAGCATGTCAAAATCTGCATTCTCAAAGTATAAAACTAAAGTTGCTATAGAATAAGTTAAATATATTAGATATATATTTGGCAGGTAATATTATAAATGCCACTTTTGATTATCATTTATGTTTTTAATTTTCTATTCATCTATTTTTATTTTGTGAAAGATACATATCAAGTTATGCGACATTCTAATCAGAGATGTAATAACCATGTGCCAATAGAGAATAAAACAAACACCTAAAGTGATGATTCATAAAGTTTTCTACCCATCCAAGTAAAACAACACTAAAAATGAACTTCTATAGGAGTAGACTGCCTCTTCAGTATCCCTTTGATTGAAGCTAGAGAGATGGCTCAGAAGTTCAGAGTACATACTGCATTTGCAGAAATCCTAAGTGCAGTTCCTGGCATCCTATTCTTTCACTTTGTCCAGAATAGAATGTGGTTGCCTTTTAGCTAATAACTTTTATGAAACTATTCAGCTTTCTTTTTATCGAAGCTTCTCTGAACACAGCACCATAATAAATGAATGAGACAGTGTGAGTTCACTTAGCACTGAATGCCAGGGGTTAGCCTATCTTTAAATGCTACAAAGCATAAAGCATTCCAGGAAATGTCCTTGTCTTCATCCTTACAATGACTTCCTAGGTTTGGTACTGAAGTCAAGGTCATGTGATGTGCATATAAGAGGTTCTGCTGCTCATATATTACATTGCTACCAGTAGGTCGTCGCACCTGAGATAATAAATCTGAAGAAACTGTGCAATACTCCCTTTTAAGGCAAAGATGACTAAGAGAAGTAGGATGGAAAATGCTGGATTTCATCATTTTAGGAATCTAATTTTTCAAGAATGCCATCTTTGTTTCAAATGGATATGAAGTAAATGATGACAACAAATTAGATCCATTAATTAATTCTTATTTTTTAGGCATCCCAGCTTTCTTTTATATAAAGCAACATAACTTTCTAAAACAAAAGAACACCTAACATTTTAAATATTATGACCAAATTAAAAGAAAGAAGTTACCCCAAAAATTTGGTGTCACATTAAGAATAAAATGATGGTCTCTAGAGGCCAGAGACAGAAATAAAATCAGAGATTATGCAGAATGGATGTCAATTAGAACTAATCAGCCATTAGCTAACACTAAGATTCTGGTGTGTGATGCATTTTAAATGTTAGGTGGAAGTATTTCGAAAGTTTTTTTCTCATATATTACAAAATTTTGAAGAGATAAATGTGCTCAGTTTGGATTAAACATAATATATGGACATGTGTGTCCATATATTACATGAAACCCCATTAAAATATAGAATTATGGGGATTTATATATTAATTAAAATAAAATAAAATATTAAGATAAAAATACAAAAAAGCAGAGATACTAAGATCCATTGATCATTATATTAAAGTCTCTGTACTCTAAAAATATACTCAATAAGATTTCTAATAAAATTTGTTAAGAAGGAGACAGATATCAGTTTTCAATTATGTAACTCTAGGCTTAACATACTCATTTGTAATTTTAATGAGTCAATGTCAGTGTTCATAACGAATAATAAACACTGCATTTCTTCTGACATAAGAATATCCTCAATGAGGAATACACATGGGAAGAAGACTGGAGGAGAGAAAAGCTTTATGCTAATTGGAATGCCAATTGAGAACATATGATGCCTTTTAAAGTATGAGGTATTTAAGTCTAGCATTAACTGCTATTTTAATTTATCTTTAATTTAGCATGGGTACCTAATAGCTCCTTTAAATATCATTCAGGCTCTATTAAATGTGGAAAGATATTTCTGATGCAAAGACAAATTGCTGAAAGAAACATTAGCACAATCCACTAGTATTTTCAAAGGGTTGCGGTCAAGCAGTTTGACATCTACATGTACAAGGAGACTGTCCTAATTTGGTACAAATCAAAGGAAAATTGCCAGTCTAATTGAGAGAAACTGTAAAATGATTCTCGTTAAGAAAGGAGAACCGGTGAAAGATTTTGTTATTTCGTTGAAAAATCTTCCACCTCAGTACTTTAGTCCTATTTTTTTCCTTCCAACCAACTGAGTTTAGTTCTTAAACATGAAGTATCAGCTCTAGGTAAACACAAATAGGTTTAGTACTTAGCTCCTCCTTTAAAACAGCACCATCCACATAGACTGTTTCATTTACCCTGAGTAACCAGCTTGGTATTCAGCTTTTATAGTCACTGAGAATGAAGTTGTGTTCTTTATAGCCTTAGAGAGATCTGCCTTGTCCTCACAGATCTCCTGCAGGCAGAGCAGGTTCAGAGACAATGTTGCTATATTTTACATAACAATAGAACTGCCTTTTTTGTCTTTTATTGGTGGCTACATCAGCAAATTGTTAAGACAAAAATGGATCTTGATTCATACAAGAAGTTTGAAATACTTCATAAGATGATTGAAGTTGTATTGGCACACGTATATAAATGAGAAGTGGAAGCTTCATAGAGATTGGATAGTCTGAAATTTCTCTTAGTGGTAAAGTTTTAGATGATTCAAAATATCTAAATATGAAAATCGAGAAAGAGAATTTTTAAATTACAGTTGGGATTATGAGAAACTAAAGGTTTAACTATCTGAAAAAATGTGAAAGAACTCAACATCACATTGTTTATTTTCAAAATTGTTTGCAGATGTTTGAAAACTTATTATTTATTCATTCATTATTGGCAAACTATCATAGCAATTTTCAAACTGCATTTAGCCATACTACACAGTTAACACTTCAAAAATTGAGACCAGGTTTTATTTTGGCATGATCTAAGTAGATTCACTGTGAATGGCTACTGAAATTTCAATTTCTTACATATAATTAAGAACCAAGTCTAAAATTTTGGTTGAAGCTATTTCTTTTGCCATAGTAAACCACAAATATACATGGTCATGATTCATGTTTCCCTCTATTATTTTTAGTTATTCATGGTCAATATTGTTTTAAAGTATCACTTTCTTTTGGACATTTGGAAAACTCTTTTGTTCATATATGATATATAGTATGTCATATAATATTGAACCACTAATGTCCAACAGAGCTAGCAGTGACATTCAACACACAATCAGTTTTGTTAGTTCTCTCAAGACAATCTGGAAAAGTTTTATGCTGCCAAGATTAGCTCAGTTTTCCCATGAATTTCTCAAGTAGGTTAATAAAATCCAGAAGGCTCCAGAATTAGGAACAAAAATCATCCTTTTAGTTGAGTGCTCCCATCTGCTGTTAAGGCATACCATAGCAAATGAGTAAAAATGCTTATTTTCAGTTGCATAATTAATAAGCAAGGGTTTGAATTTTGTGTTATAACTACTGGTGTTATTTAATATGTGTGAAGTAAAAACAATTGATTTTATGGAAAATTTTGGTGTGCCAATTGTATGCTAAAAAGTAGTCCCTTTGGTACATGCCAATTGTATGCTAAAAAGTAGTCCCTTTGGTACATAGCAGTTCTATAGGGGAAATGTGATTTTTAATGAAGGAAGAAATAATGTGTTTCAAATTTTCTGTATTTTGATTCTACTTTGTAAATAGTCATGACTACAACCAAAAACAAAATCACAATTTGTCAAAACATCTTTAAATACCATATCTTCTCATTTATCTTCCCATAGGTGAATTGGGATGCACACACCTTGGTCAGTCCTATGAATCTAGAGATGTCTGGAAGCCAGAACCATGCCAAATATGTGTCTGTGACTCAGGATCTATCCTTTGTGATGACATAATGTGTGATGACCAGGAACTAGACTGCCCCAACCCAGAGATCCCATTTGGAGAATGTTGTGCAATATGCCCACAGCCTTCAACGCCTGTGAGTCTATAGAAACGATAAACTCTTCAAAAACTACATCTTCCATATTCTCATTTAAACATATAAAAAATATCTATAGCATAGAGTCCTGAGAGAAATGTCAAGCCAGGTCTGTTAAGCAGTCGTCTTGCCATGACAAATAAATGATGGTCACTTTTAATGGAAAACAGGGTATTGGATGTGGTCAGAGTTAAGAAATAAAGGTGCAAATTGTATCAGTTTACATATGTATCGTTTATACTTTATAGGCTCCTGTACCTCCTGATGGTTATGGACCTCGAGGCCCCAAGGGAGATCCAGTAAGTAACATCTCTCCAAGGAGAACAGTTGCTGATGCCATTTCTAGAAAGAGCTGGTTTTCCTTGTTAAAATGGAACTTTGATCATTCTGAATTTTCTTCTGTCCTACACACTTGAAAATGATGCCAAAGTCAAATTGAAAAACCTATACTATACATGTAAAGGTTCTTCAAGTCTTCATCCCTTTGTCAATTTGAAAAGCAAAATAATGCTCAAGATACAAAGGAAAATAATAAACTTCAATTATTCACAAGAGTCAGTTTAAAATATATTTATCCCCAAGGACAGATTATTGTACTAATATTTAATTTGATAAAAGATTGAAGCAAATTCCTAATAATGACTCTGAATCACTTCCTATTTTCCTGTTTCGTTCATTTTTGCCTTGTTTTGTTAGGGCCCTCCTGGCATTCCCGGGAGAAATGGCAGCCCTGGCCTTCCTGGACAACCGGGTCTACCTGGTCCACCTGGATCCCCTGGAATCTGTGAATCATGTCCGACTATTGGTCAGGTAAGAAACAACAGAATTAAATCCTCCTCCATAGAAGTGGCTTAGCTCATCTTTATTCAGCCTGTATTACATCTCACAATGGTAACTTCTGTGCTCTGGTTTTCTATATTTAATAAATTACAATTTGTTAAATATGGAAGCTCCTATATGCTAAGCATCTGTATGCTAAGAGCCTTTAAAAGGATTGCACTTTCCACTACCATCATGTACTATGATTGCCACTATATCCTTCTAAAGTGTCCCAACTTCTTAGCATGTGTATGTTATACTCATTCTGTTTGATAAATGGACTATCAGCTCCTAAAATAGTTAACTTACAATATGTAGAAAGTGCTGTTTTCCCTAATCCACTCCTAACACAAATCAAAGCCTTGTGTATTAAGCAGTTGACTGCTCCAAAACTGCTTATTGAATTCAGGTAAACAGACTTGCCTGTGTTTCTATAGCTGCTTCTGTTCAGACTTAAAGACACACCTTTCTCCTTCTGAGTCAGGGCAAACAATCAGTCCATACATAAAATGAATAACCAAGCATATAAAGTTCAGCTGCATAGGTTTAGGTGAACTTAGAGAATTATACAAACCAACCAATTGTTATTCCAAGTCAATTCATCAGCAAGGAGCTTCCTGAAACTCAAATGGCACCTAGCTAGGCCTAGAACTCAAAACAAGCTCTCAAATTTTCTCATGTTTTTCTTTGTTTGCAGTGATTCAGTGCTTATTTGGGGGATTCAGCTTTTATTATATTAATTAGAGGCAACATATCTGCACATATAATCAATGTATATATGTGTACATATAATACATATGTATATTTATATATGTATAATTTTATTGGCCTCCTGAAAATGGAATTTACTACTCCATGTTTAGTTGGAGACTAAAGACTTGGATTCTGTGACTTCAAAGTTCTTTTGTTCTCAAATATTCAATGATTCTACATGTAATGTTATAACAGTTATGCGGAAAAAAATGGTTTCAGTGATAGTGTTTGAGGTTAGATTAAAGGGGCAGTTTCCATTTAATACAGTTGGTTAAAATCTTCATACATCATACAGGAAAGTATTTCTGTAGCATGTCTAATATTTAAAGTATGAAAGGACACAATAAGCAAGATATACATCGGGCACGCAGAAATCCATCAGTGAGCAGTGCATGTCACATGCACTTATTCTAAATGCTTTGGACAAGAACTATAATCTTTGTATTAATGTCATCTTCTCTACATACTTGATCTTTCTGCTACAGAACTATTCTCCCCAGTTTGACTCATATGATGTCAAGTCTGGAGCAGGAGGAGCAGGTTATCCTGGGCCAGCTGTGAGTACAAATGTTTCTGAACATTTTCAAATCTGATCTAGCCTTTTGTTTCTTAACTCCTGGGTGATAAAACACAACTTTATCATGGAATTGTGCAAAATGGTTCATTGATTACCAAGGTTGGAAGAGAAAACAGCAGTTTGTTCATGACTCTTCTATCCTCACTCATTTCTTCCCTGTGGCAGTTCATGTCATGCCTGATTACTACTTCTTCATGCCCACCTGCCCCACGGGACCAAGCTCGCCTCACATATTGTCTAATGGAATGTAGTTTTGTTACGGCATGTTTCCACGTTTTCATCTTCCTGCTCAATTTGGCTCACCATCTTTTTTTTTCATCCTTGTGTTCAGTTACTTACATTCTAAACGATGGCTTAAGTCATGAATGTTCAATATCACAGTCCATTTTTCCTCCACATTTTAAAACAAGTATGAATACTTTTAGAAAGCCTTGATCTTTTATGCTCAACCACCTTAAACAATTCCCATTCACCTTGACCATGAAGAAGTTTTCAAATGTAAACGGCCTAGAGTTTTAATACAGAAAACAGCAAGAAACATTGATAGCTGAATTTGACATCATCTATGTTGGTGACTTTTGCTTTAGACTAGTTCTCAGGAATTACAATAGTTCTGAAGCCCATAATTCACTACATGTAACAGAAACACCAATGTAAATAAAAACAATATGGAAATATATCATGGCCTCTAAAGTTAAAGAAAAAACTTTTGTCAGTAGGTCCAAAAGACCTGCTAAAGCATATTATAATTTGTATTATGGAAATTGAAAAATATATGTTTACACCTTCCTACGGTTTTTGATATTATTTATTTGAAATATTCAAAAATCACACAGAGAATCAGTTGTTTTGTGAACATTGGTTATTACTACACTCATGTTATAAATCCTCATTTAATAAGATAGATGAGACTAAATAAAACTACTATTTATTGACATTCCAGAAAGATAATCTAAAATTAATTTAAAATTTGTTGCCAAAATTTAGAAATAGTATACTACTGGTTTTCTAGTTTAGTGTCCATTTCTGAATGATAATTACATCAATTTGTTTTAAGTTGTGAGTATCACATGCATAGTGATTCATGTTTACATCTAAGTCTTTACATCAACGTGACTGTGATATATCACTATAGTTATAAGATTTGGAGTTGATTGGCCTGGTTATTTTAGAAACTTGTGTCATAAGAAGTATACTACAAGCCAGATGATGGTGGCACATGCCTTTAATGCCAGCACTCGGTAGGCAGAGGCAGGTGGATCGCTGTGAGTTCGAGGCCAGCCTAGTCTACAAAGCAAGTCCAGGACAGTCAAGGCTACACAGAGAAACCCTGTCTCAAAAAAAAAAAAGTATACTACAAAGATAGTTTTCACATTATGCTTACCCAAAAGACAAGATCGTTTGCAATGCAGACAGGTATCAATGAAATATTAAGAAGCTTGTCATCACAGTTTATACTGATTCCTTACCCTCTGAATTTGCTTTCTTAAGGGTTAAGATTAACATTTTTTAACAATAATCAGTAATCTATATTGACACTCCAATTCATCTGGAGTATTGTATTCATGCGAAACTTTTTATTGGAAATTTCACAGAAGTAAGCATTCTCAGGTTTGTTATCAGATAACAAGATACAGTTGTGCATGCTTTAAAACATGTTGGCATCATGTCTGAACAGACGTCACCTGTGCATTGTGTTTCACATTTCTCTACTCTGTGATTATCATTCAAATTTACATTCCAGGGTCCCCCAGGCCCTCCAGGTCCCCCTGGCTCTTCTGGACATCCTGGCTCCCCTGTAAGTATAATTCCTACCAGTGTTTTCTTCTTCATGAACACATGAATCAAAATAATGTAAATATGGATATAGTTCAGCCATTTCAACACCCGTAATTTCAAATAAAGAAGTTGACACCAAGAACTGACTACTTTTAAATGTTACAATTTCCTATTTAATTCACTCTCCAAAATTTATTGGCAATTAAACCCTTAGTAAAATTAAAATATGTGTTTCCTTTGTACACAATAGGCCTTTGAGTTAAGAACCATTCAATTTCAATTTTAATTACAATGAAAAAAACGCTAATGGAATATGTTATCTTTATTCTGATCCCGAAAAAATGTTTTAAATAGTCATAAGCTATAATAAAATGTCTGCCTACAGTCACTAATCAGGACTCCTTACTACACTCTAGATGTAAGTTACTTATGTGAAACTCTCGTTACTTTAAAGACATTTACACTATTATTCTATTTTAGGGTTCTCCGGGATACCAAGGTCCCCCTGGTGAACCTGGTCAAGCTGGTCCTGCTGTAAGTAACACTCAAGTATCACTGAACACACTGACAATTCACATCCCATATGAAATCTAGTATCAGTTTCCAAAACATTCATGGGATCATTTAGA
Organism: Acomys percivali; assembly: GCA_907169655.1. NCBI lineage: Eukaryota > Metazoa > Chordata > Mammalia > Rodentia > Muridae > Acomys > Acomys percivali. The sequence continues at coordinate 54,106,167 of OU015743.1, read as the reverse complement.
GTGTATATTATACACATCCTTGAAATTTTCCATAATAACTTAGCATGTTTGAGGTGTTTGAGGTGAATTCAAAGATCTTAGAGATTCCTGACCAACTAGCCACCAAAACCATTCACTTCTCAGAGTTAACAGAAAAGCTCTTATCTAGGAAATGAGGTGACACTCGTGTCAGTGCATTAGGGAGGGCGATAGGACAGATAGTTCACCTCACAAAATGCCGCTTGTTATAGAACCAGTTCCTCCAAAAACAAATTATCCTCCCACATTTCACACTTACATGCTCTCAGGTTGACAACCACTGCGGTAGCTTGATGTGTGACAAAGAACTAAAAGGGAGAAGTCAAAAGCCTGTTTAAGAAAGTTTTTTGCATTCTTTATCTTCCTAGAGTGTAGAACTGGCCTCATCACAATTGTATTTCTGCTCCATCAAACAGTGAAAAGAAGTGACAGAGTTTGCAGGAAACTAAAGCTTATTAACAGTTATTGTTAAAGGACCGCAGAGACTTGTGGACTCCGAAACTGATATGTACCACTGATAGTTGAGAAAAATTGTTTGTTTATGGGGCTTTAAAATTTTCATGTTGCTAGAAGTGTTTTAGCTAGCCAAATCATCCTTTATTGTATTTTTGAGGTCATGAAGCTATCATCAAACATTTTTTTTAAATCTGAATTATTGATAACTTGGAGTGTAAACTGGTTGTATTTTAAATATAATCAAAAGCCTTCTTGTTTCTAAAGGATAAAATTTCCTGCACTTTGGGTTGATCCTTGTGCCACAGATGTGTTGTATTTACTATTCTTTTGAAAATAACTATTTTAAATTTAATTAAACATATCTATATATGAACGCATTTCCTAATGACAAAGTTTTTCATCTTGTTAACTCCTTATATTTTACAAAATAGGCAAATTTTACCTATACGTGTTATAATAAAAATTAAAATTTTGGAAAGAAAGAAAGAGAAAATACATGTTTAAAGTTTCCTTGTATCTATTCTACCACTGTGCCTATATGCATACATACATCTACATATAGTAGGGATAAAGATAAGAATCTTCTAGAATCATATGTTATATAGACATACAAAAAGTAAAATGAATGTTACTTTAATACAGTATTTAAAAATATTGAAAATTGTATGTGTAGTTAATAACTCAAAATATAAAAGTAAAAATACATATACTTTGTATAAGTAAAGATATGTGATAGTTAAATTTTTAATCAAGAGTAAAAAATAAATGTAATGAAGATATATTAAATCAGTGTAAATTTCATGAAGTATTTCAAAGGCAAGTTTCCTTCCAGAATGCACTTAACATACAACAACAAAAAGTAACAGAAATTTTGATTAAATCTGTTTCTATTTCCTTATTTAAGGGCCCTCCAGGTCCTCCTGGTGCTATTGGTCCATCTGGTCCTGCTGGAAAGGATGTAAGTATCTATAGGCTGAACAGAAAAATAGCAAAATTCAATTTGAATGATAAACTGTCTATACTGCATGTCACTACAGAAGAATCTTAGAATAAAAACCTTTTTTTAAAAAATGTACCAAATAAACATTTTCACTCATATTAATAGTTGGGAACATTCCCCACAGCATTTTATATTGGATGTTCTAGCTTTGAAATTGCCTTTCTTAAGGGTTATAGTTAACATAGATCAGTACTTCTTATTGCTTCTATGGTAATTTTACGGAGAGTTATGGTCTCTTGGTGCAATCTTCATTGTAAATCAGGTAAAACTCATTATAGCTCTGAATCACTGTGTGAAGGGATAGTTGGGTTTTTTCTAATTTTTTCAGGATAGTATTTTCATATCTAAATATTAATCTCTGTATTGTACTTGCAAAGTTATACATTAGTTGGTGAATTCTAAACTAATAGAACCCTCAGGTGCACTTCATTTCATTCCAAAGTAACAAGATTTTTTTTTTCTTTTGGTTTTTCAAGACAGAGTTTCTCTGTGTAGCCTTGACTGTCCTGGACTCACCGTGTAGACCAGGCTGGCCTCTAACTCCCAGTTATCCACCTGCCTCTGCCTCCTAAGTACTGGGATTAAAAGCGTGTGCCACCACCACAAGATTTTTTTCTTTACACTCTGTCATAGAATCAATATATTAATATAATTAATTTATAAGCATAAATGTATAAATATTAAATCTTTTCTTTTTCTTCATTTAGTCTTCAATGGTAAATTCTTTTCATTGACTTGGCAGAGATCCAAATATTTCAGGCATGCAAGATGTCTGCACTATTTCTTCATAGGTTTATGTCAAGGTGGAAGGAGCCTCCCTCTGGCCTCCTATTGAGAAAACTGATGTCACATTGAGCAGGTGACACTCACCTGTAATCCCAACCCTCTAGAGGTGGAAATGGGAGGTTCAGGAGCACAGAAACAGACAGGGTTATATACAGAGATTGTGTCTCAAATTCAAAATGAAAATAAATAAATAAATAAATAAATAAATAAATAAATAAATAAATAGATAAAATTTGATCTCACAATTATATGTTCAGCCCAACCAGACTGAACTACTAAACTACTCCCTAGTTGCACCACATTTCCTTGTATGTAAGCCTTTATGAATTCCTCATTTCTCTTTCTAGGGAGAGTCAGGGAGACCTGGTCGACCTGGAGAGCGTGGACTGCCTGGACCTCCAGTAAGTCTTCATTGGGTAAACTAGTAAGAGTAGTCACAAGTCTCTTAACCTCAAAAGTGCATAGTCCAATTGAGCTAAACATTAAAGTAACTGCATTTTGTAACTAGATTTTGGTTTTATTTAAATGTTAACTAGTTAGAGTAGTCACAAGTATTTTAACTTCAATAGTGCATAGTCCAATTGAGTTAAACATTAAAGTAACTGCATTTTATAACTAGATTTTGGTTTTATTTAAATGTTAACTAGCATCTTTCCCATGCACTACCTTTAGGGTATCAAAGGCCCAGCTGGCATTCCTGGATTCCCTGGTATAAAAGGACACAGAGTAAGTGGCTCTAAGCCTAATTCTTTATTCATGTGCTTAGATATAATTAATAAGTGGACAGAGCATCCTTATTTTTAACAAAACGTTAGGTAAAATCATTCCAATTTTAGGATATGTGCTGCTGAAGTGAGCACAGTAAAACCAGTCAATCTCAGAATCTCGCAACCTAAGAACAAAAATCCACCAAACTTCTATACTTAAGGCAACTTTCTAATCAGACTAAATTGAACTTTCTCATTAGTTTTAGTTATTTTTATATAAAGATATGCGAAATGTCTTCAGTTGTTCAAATACTTTACATTGTTTGAATTATTATAGATAGTCATATATAATAAAGACCACTAATGAAAATTTAATGTAAAAATTACCAACCATTCTGAATTGTAAACAAACAAATATTTTTTTTTAAAATTCGTCTAGGGCTTCGATGGACGAAATGGTGAAAAGGGTGAACCGGGTGCTCCTGGGCTGAAGGTGAATGGCAGCACAGTGTTCCTGAGTGAGCTCAGCATCTGGAACCATGCTAAGATTTATTTAGTTGGGCCTAACTTTGTCTCACAACCATTCTTTACATATGCGTCATTTTTGGCATAGCCTCTTACAGCACCCATGGCAGCTGATGCCTGAGACTCTGGCAGAGAAATGGTTGTGCATACCAATGCGACTCATAAGTAATGTGCTTAGTCCTCATACATTTGAAATGCAGAAATTTAAATATTTGACAATTTCAATTCAATGTTAACAATAATTTGATATTACTAAAGTACATATTTTTCTTAGCATTTTCTAAGACACAATACTTGTAATGTCAAAGTGTCTCATACAAAATAGTAGTAACATTTTGTATTTCTCTAGGGTGAAAATGGTCTTCCTGGAGAAAATGGATCTCCTGGCCCCATGGTAATTGTTTCCTCTCATGTAATTTTCAGTATTTGTACCAACCGTCTGACATTATTGTCTTTCTCCTTTCCAGATCTTCTCGTGTATGTTAGGTTGACAGTAAGAGTTTACTTTCAATTTTGCCTGCAGGGTCCCAGAGGGGCTCCTGGTGAGCGAGGACGGCCAGGCCTTCCTGGAGCTGCGGTAAGTATTGCCACAGTATACCCACATGAAAGTGGAAGTTGTCTTTCACGGAGAACTGTCTTCAAATTCCTCTTAGTATAGCTTTGGGCAGAATGATATGGAAAGAAAGGTTATGCATTTATCTGCTGAACATTTAGACTGGTGTTGGGGTGTCAGTTTCATATGTTCATTAGAGCTGTATATTTACATTCAATTCTAAAACCCCAGAACCCAGGCCTGCTACACCACACCAATGTGATGCCTCAACGTTCTAACACTGATGTTAAAAATATGTGATTAGTAAAATTCAATTCAACTGAGCTTTCACGGTAGTTATAACATTACTTGTAATTAACCTTTTGCAATTAATAAACTGAGACAAATTTCTCTTTCTGCAATATATTTGAGGAAAATGAAATGTAACTGATCTTGCATTACAGTTATAACATGACTTTTAATTAACCTTTCATAACTAAGAAAATATTTGAGACAGATTTTTCTTTTTAGGGTGCTCGAGGCAATGATGGTGCTCGGGGCAGTGATGGCCTACCAGTGAGTAACTTTGGATGTAATCCTCCTTTGTCCACAGTGCTTAGATATTGTGTAGTATATATGATATGATCCTGTTATTATTATATAGCAAACCCATGTTATCTCTTGATGACTGTTTTAAACCTTGAAATGGAAATAATTTGTAGGCCCAATACTCAATAGTATTCAGCAAGATACAATTCAAACTGATACTAACCTTACAAAGTACACATCATCCAGCCATGTCAAGTATTTTCAGTTATTTGCTGGCACTTGTGTTTAATATCCAACATTGCACATGCCAATTAAGAGACATGGAAAATAGATGGTGATAATATCTCTACACTGAAAAGAAGAGTACAAAAAAGTACAAAGTCCTGCACAGTCACAGGATTTATGAAAAAGTGGAGAGAAATGCTGATGCTCTTGCCTCAGATTTAACCCTTTTCTTACACAATGTTTCTCTATAGAATACTCATGACTAAATGGCAGATGCTATTTAATATTCATTGTGGCCTCTGTTTTTTTACACTGTTCATGTATCATTTCTTAGAATGCTTTATTTGATGATTATTCTAGATGTTCAGTCTAACAACTTTAATTACATGCAAATTGTTTTTAGGGTCCTCCCGGTTCTCCTGGAACTGCCGGATTTCCTGGATCCCCTGGTGCTAAGGTAAACATGTTTGCTTCAGAAAAATGTGCAATATATTATTGACAAAAATGCACTGGATTGCTTCTTATGGTTGACTTGTAAAATAAGCAGATGTATATTTTCATCTACAGAGAACTTAAAAGTCCTAATCTTGTCTTCTGTCTTTGTCTCTGTCTCTCCATTACTCTTTCTCTGTCTCTCTCACTCTCTCTCTAGATGATAGATAGATAGATAGATAGATAGATAGATAGATAGATAGATAGATAGATATAGAGATATGAATGATTTATGTATTATCATTAGCATTCTACCATCATCCTGATATCTCTTCTGAGGGCTTCTGCTTTTTTTCACGGCCTTTCTGGGAAACAAGTAGAATACGGGCAGACTCATATCTCCCTTGTTCTCTGTTCTTATGATTAATGATCCTTTGTTTTAATTATAGTATATACTCATGTTACTATAGCTTTGGAAAATAAGTTTAAACAGACCTGGGGGATGAGCTAAGTTATTAGAAGTGGAAAGGAAAACTGACATGTTCACATTTGACTCTTTAGGGTGAAGTTGGACCTGCAGGGTCCCCAGGCTCAAATGGGTCTCCAGGACTGAGAGGGGAACCTGGACCACAGGGACATGCTGGTGCTCAAGGGCCTCCTGTAAGTAGCAGATAAGACCTGAGAGGAGTCAAGTTGCATCATCGATGCATGCTTCAACACTTTTGCCAGTCAAAATGGCTTCCTTGAAAAAGTGTAGCTTTGTGCTCTACCACAATTGAGTTTTTAGGGAAAATGGTATTTTTAAGAATTGTGTGTTATTATAGAATTCGTGAATTTTATATTTACATAATACAGGGAAGAGACTGGCTAGGTTAGTAACCCAATGCCTTGTTGGTTGCTTACACTAACCAGCAACCAGAAAATAAACAAAACCAAAACCTCTTATTTCTGTACTATTTAGTTATTTATACCAAGTACATATTATATCTGACTTAATTCATAGTTTTCCTACCATTGTATGCTGTGCTACAGTTGGAGAAATAACATATTCTCTACAATACATAATACCTGTCAGTAAAAATATTCTCTAAACAGAGAACTCCGAATACATGCTCTCTTGGCATTTCTGCTAATACGCTTTCTTACTTTGTGTGCCTAGGGCCCTCCCGGGAATAATGGTAGTCCTGGCGGGAAAGGTGAAATGGTAAGTGGCCTCCCCCGCAGCTCATCCACACGCAGAGGAGTTATATGTTTAAGCCAGAGAGTAGAAAGAAGGTCAGTGCTTGGCTAATGATGGTGAATGTGTTGTTTTAGGGTCCGGCTGGCATTCCTGGAGCCCCTGGACTAATGGGAGCTCGGGGTCCCCCTGGACCAGCTGGCACAAACGGTGCACCTGGACAGCGAGGTCCTTCAGTAAGTTCTTCTCTCCTTCAAGGTCAGGAAGTTTATATCTAACTCTCACAACAAAATATTGATATTCCATTGGTTCCTTTTCGGTTTAGTTTATATAAGTCTTCTTCTAGCTGTAGAACACCCAGGTAGTTATGATTTTGTTAGTCAAATCCTCGTTGTTTTTACATGGAGATTTCGCTTCATTTTAGGGTGAACCTGGCAAGAATGGTGCAAAGGGAGAGCCTGGTGCCCGCGGTGAACGGGTCAGTACTAAACCAACACACGTGGATACTCAAAAAAAAAAAAAAGCATCACAGTGAGAAAGTGGTGGGTAAAAGTATCTCAACTAAATTTAGTCCCAATTCTTTATGTTTTTAGGGGGAAGCTGGTTCCCCAGGAATTCCAGGACCTAAGGGTGAAGATGGCAAAGATGGATCACCTGGAGAACCTGGTGCAAATGGACTTCCAGGAACTGCTGGAGAAAGGGTAGGTTTCCAGGGTTACCTGCTTCACCTTCAGGGTACAGTAACCTTTCATCTGCTGCTGCTACTTCTGCTCATCATCGTGCTGCTCTTCCTCCTCCTCGTCCTCCTCCTTGTCCTCCTCCTTCTCCTCCTCCTCCTCCTGCCACTCATTGGAGATAGGGCCTTACTTACGCACTAGGCTGGCTTGGGCCTTGTTCTGTAGCCCAGGCTAGTCTCAAACTCATGGCAATCTTCCTGTCTCATCTTCCCCCAGTACTTCGATGAGAGATATGAACCACACCAGTTTAAGAGATTTTTTTAAAAAGCCTGTAATAGTGAACTATTTTTTACAGAATCTCACTACAGTCTTACTTCAAATTTCGGGATTATTCTAACTCTGTCTCACAATCATTGGGATTCAAGGTGTGCATCCCCAGGTCCTTTGGCCCATTGTTTTTCTTTGCATGCCCAATTCAAACTTAAAACCCCAAAGACTTTCAGTTTTCTTATTTCTGCTTTGTTTGTGCATTTGGATGATTAGTTGTACTATGATTTAAGTTTTTTTTCACTGTTTAGGAGTTTAGTTTTGACTTTTGCTTCATTTTTTCAGTGCTGGGAACTGCCCCCATGGCCTGTACTTGATGGGCAATGTTCCACCACTAAGTTAATCCCAATCTTCTGTTTAAAGATCTTAGCAACATAAAGATAGCTATATTGCTGCCCATTAATTATGAACAAGTTGAATTATACTTAAATATTTGACTGCCATTGCTTTCAGGGTGCTCCTGGCTTCCGAGGACCTGCAGGGCCAAACGGCATCCCAGGAGAAAAGGTAAACACTCCCAAATACTATTACCACAAATAAGTATTTCTTCTGTATGATATTCCATTAAAGGAAGTATAGATATCTGAAGGAAGTGTATCAGAATAGCAAAGCACAACTCACCTCCTCATGACTGTTGTCCCTACGTCAATACTGCCTGGGCTTGGTGATAAACTCCATTAACTCCGTCTAAGTCAGTGAATGAGAAACAGCTTATCTCAGTATCACTGTGACCACCACAGAAAATACTTGGAAGTGCAGTGAAGGCCCTAAAGTAACTTCTAATTCATTAATGGTGCTTAACTTTAAATATACATGAATATATAGTAAAGTCCAATTAATAATGTTGGTTATAAACACGAGATATTCATCATGGTTGCCTCAGTTGTTTTCAAGATGATATTCCAAACTAAAAAAGATGATCTTACAGAGCAGAACTCAGCAACACTACAGCAACTCCTCTGGAAACCAAATAACTCCAGTAGTTCTAGATTAAGTATTGTCAGTGTCTAAGGCAGTCAAAAATCTCTAAGATTTGTTATCTTCCAACGTAGGGTCCTGCTGGTGAACGGGGTGGCCCAGGTCCTGCAGGGCCTAGAGGAGTAGCTGGAGAACCTGGCCGAGACGGAGCCCCAGGGACCCCTGGAATAAGGGTAAGGAAACACATGTGTTTGAATAAAACAGTGATGTGGTGAGAAGAACGACAATGCAAACGACAACGTGTTGAGGACGCCTTTAACCAGACAGTACCTTTGAGAAGGCTCAAAGTAAACAAATCAAATCTCTTTAAGAAAACATAAGACAAGTCAGAGCAAGGAAGAAAAGAAAATTAAATATTTTACTAAGATACATTTTTAAACAAAAAAGGGGGAAAATTTACAAGGCTACATATATAAACATGGAGATTTCAAAGCTGTGCAAATAAAGTATGTAGTGCTTTTTCATTTTATGTCATCTTACTTCTATATTTTTCATTTAGGGTGTCCCCGGGAGCCCGGGAGGACCAGGCAATGATGGGAAACCAGGACCTCCCGTATGTACAATTATGACATTTCTTTTAACTAGCCCGGTAGTAAATGGAATGCACACTTTGGCTCTGGCTGAGTTTGTTATATTATACTTTGCTTATTTGTTCATCAAGGTAGTTGTTTTTCTTACTAGGGAAGTCAAGGAGAAAGTGGTCGCCCTGGTCCTCCTGGTCCATCTGGTCCCAGGGGTCAGCCTGGTGTCATGGGTTTCCCTGGTCCTAAAGGAAATGATGTAAGTTCTGTCACTAATTTGTTCAATAAATGCTTGACAGATGGGCTTTGGCTTCTATATGAAAGTGCAAAGAGACCTAAGACTTAGCCTCTTCTTCAAACATGAAAGAATATGCAAAATTGAGTAGCATGTAAGAATAGAACTAATAGATAACTGGCTATGGGTGGATGTGTATGATGTTGCTTTGTAGGAGGACCAAAAAATGGGCTTTGGACTTTGGGTAAGGATTTTTTTTTGACTATGTAAACCCTTTCTCTTTTCTTTAGGGTGCGCCTGGCAAGAATGGTGAACGAGGTGGCCCTGGAGGTCCTGGCCTTCCAGTATGTGGCTTTTGTTTATTTTGGGGTTCTAATCCTTTCAATCATCTCCAGTCTCAATGATCCCTTATCACATGTATTAATTTTGCTTCCCTGGCTGTCACTGTTGTAGGGTCCTGCTGGAAAGAATGGTGAAACTGGACCTCAGGGTCCCCCAGGCCCTACTGTAAGTTTCATATAATTGAAGATAGAGGTGAGATAGAGAGAGAACAGTGTCAAGACTTAACGCCACTGTCCCATAATATTTCACCAAGAAGTTACTAGACTTCCTTATTTTATTTTTATGTTAAATGCTGATATTAAGTATATGTTGTACTTAGTTTGCTGTGAGTATCTTCTATACCCCAAGTTTCCCTACTTTTATTATTCTTAACCTTTAAAGTAAGTAGTAGGCCTGCCTAGATGTGAACTTCAGACTAACTATGAAGGGATTTTGCAATTTTTCAATGGAATATATCGTTGTATTTCTCAATATAGGGTCCATCTGGTGACAAGGGAGAACCTGGATCCCCTGGCCCACAAGGATTGCAGGTAAGAGCTTATTCTTCAAATGGTATTAGCTTTTAACAGACAATTCCATATTTCCTTTTCACACCTATTTTTGTTGCATAAATATATTTCAGCATTTTTGTGACCATGCTACAGGTTCATGTGAAACTTAATTTGTAAGCCTTTCTTCCATCTTGAAATAAAATGTTAATAGTAGTTTCTTCTATGGTTATTCTAGAATGCACATGTAAAGTTATTAAAAATGTATTAAACTCCTATAGTTCTACATGTACACACTTATTTTATATTATAATAAAATGTCCATATAGCTAATTCATCTGCCCTTATCCATCAGTACATCTGTATATACAGAAAACAAAAACTACAGATATGATCACAAGTTTGTAAGACAAAATAACTATGCTCTATCTGTCACTGGTTTGAATAGGGCAAATACTTTGTACCTTAAAATAAATAAAAATCATGTCATGAACTACCTTGTATAACATGTTTACATGTAAAAGGCTTTCACAAAGCCATGATTGAAGTGATCACACAGTGTAATTCTGTTGATTTGTAGGGCATACCTGGTACCAGTGGTCCTCCAGGAGAAAACGGGAAACCGGGTGAAGCAGTAAGTTTCACATTATTTTTGAAAAATTAACAATTCAGTGAAAAAATAAAAATCATTTATCTATTATTAACTTTGTATGTGCTAGTAGCTGAGTTTTAATTGTGCAGATCAATTGACAGCATGCTTGCTAGCATGTATGACACCCTTGCTGAGATCACTAGCAGAATGTAAACCAAACCTCTGCCTCTTTTCGTATTTCCTTTAGAGAGGTGTGTAGGGTTATCAGAAGTTCAAGGTCATTCTTGGCTAAATTAGTTTGAGCTACATGAAACCCTGTCTCGGTAACAACAACAAAACAAAGATAAATTACATATAATACCACTTACACAGTTTAAATTTTATAAAAACAACAGAATTAACTATGGTGCATAGATAGGCTCAAGATTTAAACAATTGTACAATATACAGGCATGGCAGATGTTGAGGTTGCTTATACCTGTGTAATGCGTACTGGAAAATGCTTACCATAAATAATGTTGACTTCTTAGGGCCCAAAGGGTGAAGTCGGTGCACCTGGAGCTCCGGGAGGCAAGGTAATTTATTCTCTGACATTTTCAACATGTTATGGAGCCAGTGACTAAAGGAACTTTTTGAAAGTACATTACACCAAAACTTCTTTGCTTAGAGTGTTTGGTAAATTCCCAAACAAACTGAAAGCATTTTTAATGCATTGAATTTGCTCCACTGAATACTCTATTTCAATACCATTGATAAGCACCACAGACTGAGCCACTGGAGGAGAAACACTACTGATGGTTCCCTTTAGAGAACTGTTCTGGTGGGAAAAGTGTAAACGTTATGTCTATGAATAATAACAGTAATTATTTTAAAGACACTTCTACTTTAATGAAGACAAATACACATTTTATTTTATACATTCCTTAAGATTCCTGTTCTCAAACAACTGATGAAAGTTTTATACTTATAAAAATTTCAAAACTATTAAGAATTTTAAGTTAAGAACATAGTAGATATACTTGAAATTACATAGTTTGCAGTGCTTTTCTTTCTGAAAGTGTGAATCTAATGCTGACACTACATTTTCAATGTTAGGGTGACTCTGGAGCCCCTGGAGAACGTGGACCCCCTGGAGCTGCAGGGACTCCTGGACTTAGAGGTGTAGCTGGACCCCCTGGCCCTGAAGGAGGAAAGGTGACTGTTGTTTCCAAATCCCCTAGTTTGTAGAAGATGCTTTTCAAGTGCTTTCTTGTCATCTTCCACATGCCTCTTTGTTGCAGGGCCCTATTGGTCCTCCGGGTCTTGCTGGTTCTTCTGGTCCTCCTGGTCTACAAGGGATGCCAGGGGAGAGAGGAGGTCCTGGGAGTCCTGGTCCAAAGGGTGAAAAGGTGTTTATTGTTTTATCTTGATTCTATAAACCTTGTAGATTAAAGGAAAGCTGCATTATTAGAAACTATTTTCAAAATTATTATTTTATTTTGAATGAAATTTGAGATAGAGTCCTATAAAACTATTAATAAAAATACCAACACTAATCCCATAAAATCTGGAGAGTTGTTCTTCTCAGTCAACTTTCACTGAGGATGCTTTTGTCTGATGACACTGGCTTCTGTTTGGCAGGGTGAACCAGGGGGTGCGGGTGCTGATGGAGCTCCTGGAAAGGATGGGCCAAGGGTGAGTATTCACATTTGTGAGAAATGAACCTTTTTTATATGTGGTGTGTGGTAGACCCTACTTCACCCTTCAGTAGTTAAACTATTCTCATTTAATGAGACCAAGTGTCATCACGTTCTGAACATTAAAGAGACACTAGTCATTTGACTGTTTAAATTCTTATCTTATATCTTTCATTCCCCAAGGATGGACAGAATCCTTACTGATAAGATAAAGTCCAGGAATGACTATCATAATGCATCAACAAAATCAAATAACTAATATTGCTAAAAATACAGTTTTAGAAAGATATTACCATAAGATCTTATACCACATTCTGTTTATCTTCTCTGATAAATGTGAAAAAAAGAATGAATCAGTGAACTCAGTTAACTAAATTACCTTGTATAATCATCACAGAATATTGAATTTACTAGACTCTCATGTTTATGCATAGCAATGAACATACCATTTGATCCACGAGAGAACAAAACCCTATCCACTTTAATAGATAAATGTCTGTACACTCTACTTGATCAATACAAGAAATCATGGGTTTTCTTTTTTTTCAAAACTAAAAATCCTTTTCTCTGCAGGGTCCTGCTGGTCCTATTGGTCCCCCTGGCCCAGCTGGTCAGCCTGGAGATAAGGTAACAACACTATTGGAAACCAAAATAAATATTTTACTTAAAAGCTACAGAACAGTGACAACATCATTTGATCTTTCCTCAGGGTGAAGGTGGTGCCCCTGGACTTCCAGGGATAGCTGGACCTCGAGGTGGCCCTGTAAGTGTTAAAGACATTTTCAACATGCTCTCAACTTCACACAGGCCATAGCTTTGTCTTAGTAGCTTCTTTCCTGGAACTCTGATCCTTGTTCTGTAAGTTTAAAACATTTTAAAAATGTTAAAAACTGATGGACACTTAGGCTGTCCATCAGTTTTTAACATTTTTAAAATTATGAGTGAGTTAACCCAGAAGCAGAAAGACTCAAATTGTATATACTCACTTATATCTGCAGACTAGCCTAAGGGGCATGTTCCACGAAAGCCTTCACTTACCAGCAAACTGGGACAGAGGGGAGGACATCCTATTGGGACTCTAGATGAGAGAAGCATGTGAGAATAGCAAAGGAGAAGGATCCAGAAGGTCCTAGAAACCTACAAGTAAAACATTAAGTTACGCAGATTTGGGCCCGGGGGTCCCGCTCAAAATAAGACACTAGCCAAGGACAGTACAGGCAGTAAACTTTAAACCCCTACCCAGATCTAGCCAATGGACAGAACATTCTCCACAGTTGAATGGAGAGTAGGGTATGACTTTCTCACGTACTCTGGTGCCTCACATTTAACCATGTTCCCTGGAGGGGGAGACCTGGTGGCACTCAGAGGAAGGACAGCAGGTTACCAAGAAGAGACTTGATACCCTATGAGCATATACAGGGGAGGTAATTCCCCTCAGGAACAGTCATAGGGGAGAGGAATAAGGGGAAAATGGGAGGGAGGGAAGAATGGGAGGATACAAGGGATGGGATAACCATTGAGATGCAACAAAAATAAATTAATTAAAAAAATAAAATTAAAAATGTTAAAAACATATGAGATTATTTAAAGATACCTTATTTCCTGAATAACTCTGGGGAAAGTACATAATTTGAAAAATAGTATATATTTCTAAATGAGCATTTCTTAAACTTTGCCAAAAGCTTCTTCCAAATCAAAAATCATTTGCCTTTGAAAAAGTCTGATACTCAAGATGAAGCTACAGCAAGTGTAGTTTTTTTATTCGATGTATTAGTTGATGTCTTACCCTTTTGCCAAATTTTAAATACTTTATACTTAGAGGTTATATATTTAAATGTAGTTTCTGAACACTTTGAAGATATATTCGTTGCAAGTGATGTCACAGTTCAGAGACAGAAGGAATCAACAGTCTTAGTGCTATTGCTTCTTTATTTTCATAAGAAGTAAAAAAGATTTCTAGGTTAAGCTATGTGTGCTGCGTTAGCACGTTTCCCACTAAAGTGAAATTAGATGCCACTGAGCTGCATAGGCCCTGTGGGGAAGGCCTCCACTGGGACTAACAATATATTTTCCTTCAGGGTGAGAGAGGTGAACACGGGCCTCCAGGACCTGCCGGCTTCCCCGGTGCTCCTGTAAGTATGGGTGTCTAGCATGAATGTCACAATGCCCATTTTATCTTCTTTCTAAAAACTAGCAGACCCAAGTTACTCTGGTTCCAGCCTTTCTTCAGCCACTTTACCCTGCAAAATTCCTTTATCCCATTTCTAGGCATCTCGAACACCTAATCTTCCTTTATGCTTAGGCAACAAGGCAAAGCACCATCATGATGTTCTTTGCTAAGTTCACAGCCCTCGGGAACACTTTCTCCCTAATGGCAAATCATATTTCTTTTCTTACCACAGTAACGTCTTTCCAGCTTTTGGGGGAAAAAAGGAGCTATGTACTCTAAGTAGAAAGAACGATAAGCCAAGTGTCTGTGAAGGATAAGCTCACAATCTGTCGCTGTTGCTATGTGCAGGGCCAGAACGGTGAACCAGGCAGTAAAGGAGAAAGGGGTGCCCCTGGTGAGAAGGGTGAAGGAGGCCCTGCCGGAGCCGCAGGACCCCCTGGAGGACCTGGACCTGCTGTAAGTCTTATTGCTAAACCTTCCAGTAAGACATTTTAGCTCATTAGTAATTTAATATTTCATGTATGATTTTTGTACTTTGGGAGGAGGATATATATATGGGAATAGAGTTCTTAATTTTAATTTTGGTTTCAGTAGTTTGAATATAATCATAGGGGAGCTATTTTAATCTCTTGCAGGAGATTGGTTTCCTGATGCTTAATGCTTTTGTCAAATTTTAATTTTGCTGCTGTACTCAATATGCCTTTCCTCCCCTTGATGTTTAGGGTCCCCCTGGTCCTCAGGGTGTGAAGGGTGAGCGTGGCAGTCCCGGTGGACCTGTGAGTACTGATTCTCTTAACTATCACACTATGAACTGTTACTGAACAGATTTATTGATTCTAATCAATGTAAAGGCCACCTCACAACACTAGAGCCACAGAACATGACAGTGAGTCTTTGGTAGTTATGTGTAAATTCAAAGGAGAGCAGGCAAACCATAAGTGACTTCAAGAAAGAACTCGGCTACTGGTTCATTACTTATCTTCATATTTGTGTGTTTACATATCTGTGTTCTATTTTGCACTAATGAGTGTACTGCCATCTCAACAGGGTGCTGCTGGATTTCCTGGTGGGCGTGGTCTTCCTGGTCCTCCTGGCAACAATGTAAGCTCTTTCTGCTCTCTTTTCAATGTGCCTTACAGAAAGACACCATAAATCTAGGTTTAGAAAGTGATATTTTGATATCTATCAAACTTTGCCATCTACAAAATCCCATATAAAAATGAAAAATAAGTAAAAGGCAAAGAAAGCAAAAATACTTTTCAAGTATGTTTAAATTTCAATTATTTGCAGGGTAACCCAGGGCCCCCAGGGCCTAGTGGTGCTCCTGGCAAGGATGGCCCTCCAGGTCCTGCAGGTAACAGTGGTTCCCCTGGAAACCCTGGAATAGCTGGACCAAAAGGTGATGCTGGCCAACCTGGAGAGAAGGGACCACCTGGTGCTCAGGGTCCTCCAGTGAGTTCTTTTGTTGTTTTATTGATAGACCATATATTCTGATAACAAATTTAATAAGAGAAATATAACTGGGTAACAACGAGCTGAATCTTCCTTATCTATTGCAACAGGGATCCCCAGGTCCACTTGGAATCGCAGGGCTTACTGGAGCAAGAGGTCTTGCAGGACCCCCAGGCATGCCAGGTCCTAGGGGTAGCCCTGGGCCTCAAGGTATCAAGGTAAGTGTGGTCATTTTGCATTCAAATTTTGCTTTCCCTCATAGGTATAGGGATTTCTTCACTGTATTAGATATTAAAAAAACTTTCTCATCAAGATGTAAATTATCTTTCTTGTCACTTCGGGGTTTGCAAAAACAAAGTTTTTATTAAATCATTTCAAAACGAATAGACAATGCAAGTCAGAAACAAGCCTTGAATATATACGCAAATAAGCCAACGTCACAGAAAAACAACGTTGCTTTCTCAAACACCATTGTTAGGAAACCTGTGAGCATTCTTCAGTTTGTCCACTATAACTTGAAGGGAGAAATTATTTCAGCTCAAAAATATCTGACACTGTAATTGATGCTAATTACCCACCCCTTAAAGTAACTTGTTCTCGTTTTCCTCTCATTGATATTAACATAGCATAATATTGCTTAACATCTGAAATGTGCATTCAGCAAATAAGTTTACAAAATTCCGTTCATATCGGATTTCATAACATGATACTTTATGAACCCTTTTCCAAAATATGTCAGAAAATAATAACAAGAAATTCAACAGTCACTAAATATCTAGGAAGTGTCTTGATTGTAACAGTCACCGAGGTGATTGTTTAGCATGATTTTTCTCAATGTACTGAAAGTTTCTGTTCCTCATAATCAAATGTCCTCTGATTAATACAACATTTAGCTCTTCCGAATCCCTGAGCAATTGGGAAACTCCAAAAATCTTGCTCCCTCATTTTTCCCATATAAAAGGCATAGTTTCAAACCATCAAAAAAAAAAAAAGAGTACAACACATTTCATCCTCCAAAATAAAGCAATCTGGTAACAGCCCATAGTTGGTGTCATAAAGTGAAATGCCTTTTATTTCTTAATCCACAGGGTGAAGGCGGAAAGCCAGGAGCCAGTGGCCATAATGGGGAACGTGGCCCTCCTGGACCCCAAGGTCTCCCTGGTCAGCCTGGTACAGCTGGTGAACCCGGAAGGGATGTAAGTCGCAACCCAGGAAAAGTGTTCAACCAGTCAGCTAATGTTCAAATTGTTTAATATATTACCTCTTTAGATTATATTTATTAAGTTGTATGTGTTTTTGTGTATACACATGAGCACATAGGAGCCATGACATAGAGGTCAGAGAAAACTTTCAAGAGTCAGTTCCTTCCCTTCCACCATATAGCTCCCAGGATATTGCACTAAAGTCATTAGGCTTAGAGGCAAGATCCTCTAACCAACTCTCCAGCCTGAAATTCAGGTATTAAAGAAAAGTCCACTAAAAATTAATGTATGATATATATGTATATATAAAGACTGATTGTCAGAGAGGTAAGGAGAACTAGGTTACATGGACATGCGTTTCCTATAAGATAGAATAGTATAAAGGCCTATGTTTCATAATATCTCCCAATAAATTCATTAATGAAGAAAATGCAATAGCTATCTAATTTAGGAAACAGGTTAATAGACAGAATTACAAGATACTATTTTGTATAAAAATGTTCTTTATTCCTTTGTGATTATTCTTAATTTTTAATTAATATTTTATATTAACAAATATATTTTAACAGGGTGTTATGTAATTTTTGAGAGATGTATTTACTGTGGAAATATTAAACAAATATTAATTTTAGATTTCCATCATAAATTTAGGTCTCCGTTTTTCAAAAATTATTTATTAGCTCTATTGGAAATACCACTTTAGGGTTTTTTAATAATTATTCTTATATTGCCTTGTGAAATTTTAGCAAAATAGAAATCCTGCTGAAGAACTGTGGCTCTACAAAAACCTAGGCCACATTGTAGTATATGGGATGCTTGTCCCCAAAATCAACTTTTTACTTCTACTAGGAGACAAAGGCAGCATGGGAATGGGGACATGAGAGGAAAGGAAAATTTACTAAAGGATCCTTTGTTCAAAACTACCATAATGGTGTCTAATATGTGTATAAAAATAGGAAATTATCTTTAAAAAGAGTAAAAGGCTTGCGTAGTACTTGGATAATTTCAAGTCATTTGCTCTCCCCATCCCCACTCTCTTATAACCAGGGAAACCCTGGATCCGATGGTCTGCCGGGTCGAGATGGCTCTCCTGGTGGCAAGGTATGACAAATTTGTATACAGTAGACTAAGTAACTATAGCAGATGGCTGTCATACTTAGGTGACATCTGTGAATTTATTACAGGGTGATCGTGGTGAAAATGGTTCTCCTGGTGCCCCGGGTGCTCCTGGTCATCCAGGCCCACCTGGTCCTGTTGGTCCAGCTGGGAAAAGTGGTGACAGAGGAGAAACTGTGAGTTCCAGTTGCTGCTTCTCTCTATATGTGCCCCTGTCCCTCAAAAAGAGGCTAGTGTGAGGTGCTAGGATGTTACTCCTGTCTTGATGATTTCTATCGGTATTACCTGGGGCAGCTTTCTGTTCACAGTGGGAATGCAGTCAGACTTAACAGAACTCTTTTCCTGCTTTCTCTCTCTCTCTCTCTCTCTCTCTCTCTCTCTCTCTCTCTCTCTCTCTCTCTTTCTCTCATTAATTTATTCAGATTACATCTCAATTGTTATCCCATCACTTGTATCCTCCCATTCCTTCCTCCCTTCCACTTTCACCCTATTCCCCTCCCCGAGGTCTATGACGGAGGGGGACCTCCTCCCCCACTTTATGGTGATAGACTATCAAGTCTCATCTTGGTAGCTGACTTATTGTTTCTTTGAGTGCCACCAGGGCTCCCCACCAAGAGGAAGTGGTCAAATATGGGGCACCAGAGTTCATATCAGTTAGTCCCTGCTCTCCATCCAACTGTGGAGAATGTCCTGACCATTAACTGCATCAGAGCAGGGCTTCGCCTGCTTTCTTTGTTTCGATTCCCATGTAAAGATGGAGGAAGGGAACAGATTATGAATGATAGAGCAATATTAGCTTTCAGTAACAGTATATATATTCTGATCAGAGCATAACGAAGCCAGTAATTTTTAAAAGAAAACTATTTTCATTTTGGGAAAACTTCAGAAGTGTGTATTGTATTTAATTTTTAACTTAATTACAATTTTAATTATCCAGTCTACAATATATATTTCTCTTCCCCCATTACTCTCGGATCCTCCTTTCCTCCCTACATACTCAATGTTTTGAAGTGGAGTTGAATCAGTAACAATATTCAGTTCAAGTGCCGTAACTGACTTGCTTGTTTGCCTCATAGGGGCCTGCTGGTCCTTCTGGTGCTCCAGGTCCTATTGGTGCTCGGGGTGCTCCTGTAAGTATTGGAATTTGCACTCTTGTGCTCCAAAACTCACTTAAAAGTATAAGAAACATTCTGTTGCTTTTTGAAATGTTTAGAAAATAGTTAAGATGACATATACGTAATTGTGAAGAAAATATAAACTTTCTTTTGATGATACAATTCAATTTCTATTGGTTCCATGCAGATGATACAGGTATCATTTGTGAGGACTGCAGTTATCAGTCCAAAATTAAAGCAGAAACAATCTTTAGTATTTCATTTGTGAAGTGTCTTTTGATAGGAATTTATAGCTAATGCAATCCTATACAATATAATACATTTATTACTTAAAATATAATAGAATGACATATATTATTATTATAAAGCTAATGAAATTCTATAGCTTATAATAGATTTATTATTATAAATTCAATTTTACTTTCTCAATATGTCTATGTAATAAAGACTTTAATTTGAAACATATTTCAATAGGGTCCCCAAGGTCCACGAGGTGACAAAGGTGAAACTGGTGAACGTGGCTCAAATGGCATCAAAGGTCATCGAGGATTCCCTGGCAACCCAGGTCCCCCAGGTTCTCCTGTAAGTGCATCCACTGTTAGAAGCTCTTCTTCACAGCATGAGTAATGAAATGAATTACAAGAGATGTACACATGAACTCAAGAGCTTATTTGAAATAATAGTTTGTCATGGAACAGTGACACGAAAGAGAAATGCTTATTTTATTATGATTATTTCGTTCAGCACTGATCTTAAATAGTCCCTTGTCTAAGTCAGGACAGCTCCTCACTGGTCTCTCTCCCTTCTTGCTTTCCAGGGTGCTGCTGGTCACCAGGGTGCAATTGGTAGTCCTGGGCCTGCAGGTCCCAGAGTAAGTGTTGTTAAATACATCAGAGAATGCATTTTGAAAATGTTTACGCTAGGAATAAACTCTGGAATTATAACATCATATTCATCTCTTAAGGGACCAGTTGGACCACATGGACCTCCTGGAAAAGATGGAACGAGTGGGCATCCAGGTCCAATTGGACCTCCAGGACCTCGAGGAAACAGAGGTGAAAGAGGATCTGAGGTAAGACATTGCTTATAATACATGATTTAATTTGTTGTAGTATAATGTTTCACCAACATTGCATTGTGTGTAAATAGAGGTAGACAGTATACTCACTTACTTTAGAAAATGAAAGTTAATTTTACACACTCTTGACTTTTAAGACTTTTTATGCCACAGTAACATGGAATATTATACCCAAACACACGCGCACACACACACACACACACACACACACACACACACACACACACACACACACACACACACACACCACATAAAATTTCTGCCTTGCTACTGATAAAATCATGCCTAATGCCTTCATACGCTACAGTTTGGAGCAAATGTAATAACAAACCATTGTATGGACAAGCATACATGTAACAAATTAAAAACCAGTAAGTCACTAGAACAAAGATAAAAAGACAACGGGAAATCTGAGCCCAGAAGCTAAAGTTCTTGTTTTATTCCCTCTCGTGTCAGTATTTGAATTGTGCTTTCTGGGCTGTTTGCTTACATCTTGCTACATACAGAGGAAATGATTTAGTTTGTGCTCAATCCTATTATTCTTACATAATAAGAATGAAATATCTTTTGTAATAAATCATATGTCTTATAAATTGGCAATCATGGGACTACAAAATCTTCCAAATATTTTTAATTAAAGTAATTATGACAACATAAGTAGATTGCTTCTAGTTAATTTTCCTGGACAAGTGAATCAGTCCTTCCGTGGAGACCCAAAAACAAAACAAAACAGCTGAATGATGCGTATTTTTACTTACACAGGGCTCTCCAGGCCACCCTGGAGCTCCAGGCCCACCCGGACCCCCAGGTGCACCTGGACCCTGCTGTGGTGGGGGCGCTGCCATTGCTGGAGTCGGAAGTGAAAAGTCTGGTGGTTTTGCACCTTATTATGGAGATGACCCATTGGATTTTAAGATCAACAGTGAGGAGATTATGTCTTCACTCAAATCTGTTAACGGACAAATAGAGAGTCTTATCAGTCCTGATGGTTCGAGGAAAAACCCTGCTCGGAATTGCAGAGACCTGAAATTCTGCCACCCTGAACTCAAGAGTGGTATGTTCTGGTCTTTTTCACTCGTGGCTGTAAACCTACAGAAAAATATGCTATATTAGAATTTGATCGAGAAAATGTTTCTGATGGAAAATATTTTGAAGCCATTATACCATCAAAACGTTAATTGAGCTTAAAATGCTTGATATTAAAAAGGAAAAACAATATTTGAAGTATTTAAAGTAAGTGTATTTAAAGTAATATTAAGTAACTACAAAATATTTCAAATACAAGAAATATTAAGGACAGTTTCACAGAAAATTTAACACAAATATTTCTAAATAAAAAAACAACAGATTCAAATTATCAAATGACATGTATCATTTTATTCCCATGGTTAGATATGAATAATTTATTGTTTTGAATATTTGATTTTGGTTTTGGTCATATTTTGTATTACATATTCATTAAAATTTATTCTAATAAACTTAATGATTAAATTCAAACTTCTTTCTTAAATAACTCATGCTTTTATCCACTGGCATGTCTAATTTTATTTTCATTACTGAAAATATAGTTATTATATAAAATTAGTTGTTATATTTTCAAATTTTGAAATAACACTTCAAAATTCTTTGAAGCTTTTAAATATCTACATAGACCACAGCTTTTACTCAGACTCACTTCTGGGCATTGCTTAAAATAAGAAATAAGTATCAATTAAGTTAAAATATGATGTCATAAATCTGGATTGATGTTATCTTTAAAATATGAGATTTAGACAAATACAACACCACTCTGTATATCATCAATCAAAGGTAATACTGTATTTTTTATTTTATTGTTTCTATGGCTCTTAGTAGGATTTCACTTCAGAAATATCAATCAGTTATGCTATATATTCCATAAAAATACATTAGTACTCAGTACTCGGAACCAAGTAAACAAGCAAATCCTCTGATCCAGGCTTCACTTCTGAATTTTATAACTAATTCCTATTATCTTTTTTGGTGACTTTTCAGGAGAATATTGGGTTGATCCTAACCAAGGTTGCAAGTTGGATGCAATCAAAGTATTCTGTAACATGGAAACTGGAGAAACGTGCATAAATGCAAATCCTATGACTGTTCCACGGAAGAACTGGTGGACAAGTTCTGGTGCAGAGAAGAAACACATTTGGTTTGGAGAATCTATGAATGGTGGTTTCCAGGTAATAATAGATATACTTTTTAAACCAAGATATGCACAATTACCTGATTTTTCCTTCTTACTTTTCATGTTAACTAAGTAAGAATATCCAGAACACTTGTATGGTTGGAAAACTATTATGCCTATAAAAGGTTAAATTATACTAGGTCAGTTGAATTGAACATCTTTCTTTAACTTGCTAAGGCATTTACCTCTGATATGAACAGGTTATAGTCCAACATCCATGCTAAAAGTACATAAGTCCTGTACCTGAGGTTTCAGGCACACCCTTTGATGTACTACTTTCATGTTACAGTTCAGCTATGGCAATCCTGATCTTCCTGAAGATGTGCTTGATGTGCAGCTGGCATTCCTCAGGCTTCTCTCTAGCCGGGCCTCCCAGAACATTACATACCACTGCAAGAACAGTATTGCCTACATGGACCAAGCCAGTGGCAATGTAAAGAAGTCTTTGAAGCTGATGGGATCAAATGAAGGGGAATTCAAAGCTGAAGGAAACAGCAAATTCACTTACACAGTTCTAGAGGATGGCTGTACTGTAAGTAACAATGTCTTTGCAAGCAGGATCGCAAATAGAATCAGACTTTGCTACCTAACCGTCCAAACTATTTTGGGAAGAAAAATTAACAACAATAAGGGAGATAAAAGCTGCCAGGTGACAGGAATTATTTAACACCTATGTATTTGTTAGACAAAATGTTAAGTATTATGAAAATTGAATAGACCTTAACTTCTAGATAGAAAACAGTTTAAATGAAAGTGATTGAAATTTAAACCCTTAAAAAAAACTTTGATAATTGAGATATTTACTGTACGTCATACATACTATTTATTATATGAAGCCCATTAAATGTAACTGCTTTTTTAAAGGTGTAAAGTCTTATTTAAGATCAATTTTTCCTCATAATTTATTAAAAGGGGCACTCATTTCTAACACTAGCCACCCCTGCAGTGCGTGACTCGCCCACGTCTTTGTAAACCAACTATAGGGTGGCAGCAATAACCAGAACTACACTTGCGAATGGGCTAGCCTGTGGCAATCTCCCTTCTGAGTTAACTTTTGACTCTTACCAGGTTGTGATTAACAATGTCATTTTTCAACTGAGATCATTAAAGCTTCAAATACAGATGTTTTCATATGCCTAGAAGTTTCCATGTGCACTAATTGCTCTGTGAGAGCAGAGGGAAATTTTCCAACATGATTACTTGAGAAAAGTATCTAAGTAACTGAAATGTCATGAGTTTTTCTTACACATTTTTTTCTTCTTTTGAATAGAAACACACTGGGGAATGGAGCAAAACAGTCTTTGAATACCGAACACGCAAGGCCATGAGACTACCCATCATAGATATCGCTCCCTATGACATCGGTGGTCCTGATCAAGAATTTGGTGTGGACGTTGGCCCTGTTTGCTTTTTATAAGACAAACTCTATCTGAAGCCCCAGCAAAACAAAAAAATGCATTCTTGTGTTCCTCTTCTTCTAATCTTGTGAATCAGTGCAAGCGATGGACTAAATTCCAGTTATTTATTTCCAAATTTTTGGAAAAAGTCTAATTTGACAAAAAATGAATACAATTTTTTTGCTGTTTCACTGACCTAATACAATTCAAATGCTTTTGTTTTATTTTTTTACCAATTCCAACTTCAAAATGTCTCAATGGTGCTATAATAAATAAACGTCAACACTTTTATGATAACACTGTGTTAAATTCTTTGAACTCTAGCCCATCTGCAGAGCAAAGGTCATATTCACCAGCAAAAGAATATCATTACTTCCCAGACAGGCAAATCAAAATTAGAAATGACCTCCCTATTTCAACTACCTCAACTTGTCAGAACAGATAAATTCTGAGCCCTAGAAGATTACACAATTATGTATAACTTGACAAAACTTACAGATCTCATCCATTTTAACCACATAGAATATTGATAATCTGAAAAAAAAATCGACTTTTGTGTGGGAACTTTAAGGAGTACTTTCATTTCATAATTATCTTCATAATAGTATAAATACTTTTAACAGAGCTTCTCTTCTGCATTGCTGGTGAACCTGCAAACATTTGGGAGGGCTTAAAAGACACGTGTTTTGGTGCTAATGGATTTTCACTTTGAGAACTCTAGATCAAAATCGGCAACCTTCATTCAAGCCATATATTTATCTTCTGCCAGAAAGATTAACTGGCATGCCACAGGAGCCTTTTTCCCTTTAACCTGTAAAAATCAACAACAACAACAAATCCAAATTGGCTGATTGCTTTGTCACAGTGATATAAAGAATGTTTTCCATTTTTTCTTTTGAAATCTTGTATGTAGTTGTTGATCTTTTTTTCTTACAGTCACTCATAATAAAATATTATAATGAAAGATTCCTGTTTTGTCACTTCTCACAAATTTAACTGGCATATTTACATGCAAGAACTTCAGTAATTTTTAAAGAAAAATTCTAATTGTGTAGTTCAGTAATACATTATTTAAAAATATGATGCATCATATGTGCAGAAAGAGGTATGTGTCCTAGTGAATTCTGTATATTTTAGATCATATTTTCCTGACATTTTGATATTATTTCAAACAAAGGACACTATATTAAATTAGATCAATCTCTGGAAAGGGCTCCAGGGAAAACTGGAATATCCTTAAAATAAGAATAAGAAAATGCTGGTAAATAACCAGGAAGTAATAAGTCTCAGCAAAACATAATCCTAGATGCTTTCACCTCATGTTGAATTTTAAAATGTTGAAGAACAGTAGCTATAGATTACCAGGGACTGTGGGTAGGGTGATATGAGTATTTTTATCAATGGATATAAAATAATAACAGGAGTAAGTTCCAAATATATACTGGTGACTGTAATTGATAATATATACTTGAAGTCACTTTTGATTTGGGGGTCATCAAGTCCCAAAATGAACTACTATTTTTATTATTAAGATATGTCTTGCTAAGCTTCATTCCTTGCTCAGTCACTTGAGCTCACTTTGTAGGTTAAGTATCCGAGAACATATAGGCATCCTGTCCCAGCCCCTGGGACTCTGGAATAAGCATAGATTTGATTATGAGACTTCCATACATACATATATTTTGTTCATTTCTATTTTCATTTTGAAGTGCTATCCTTAGTAATATAGAGTAGATAATGTTCAAGTTATAAAGCCAAATGTGCAAATCCATTCTGTTGTTCCTTTTGGTCACTAAAACAGTAATAACAGTGCAGAGGAGGCAGCAACTAAAGGGTCAACAAGGCAATATATAGAGCTGAGAGTTCAGTTCAGGGACTGTTTGCTTAACAGGCCCAAGGCCCCAAATTCAATCCTAGCTACAAAACAGAAGAATAAGAAGGAATCCATTACTTTGGACTATCAATATGCTCATATAAAACATGTTTAATTATCCTACTAGTCAAATAGTAACCTAGAAACAACCTGTGTGAATTGCCTCTTGTTTTATCATTCAGGGTATTTTTAGATTATATATTTATGATGTTATAATGTATTCTGTATATATTACTTACATATAAATTACATATGCATAATAATTTTAGACATAAGGAAAGAATGAGTACAAACTAAGAATATGAACTAAATAATATTTATTAGACTTTTCTTTTTTAATAATTTTTTTATTTTTTTACTTTACATCTTGATTGCAGCCCCTGCCTTCCTCTCCTCCTGGTCCTGCTCCCTTCTCCTCAGCAAAAGGGAGATGCACACAGCTCCCAACCCACCCTAGCATGTCAAGTCACATCAGGACTAAAGTGAGTCCTCTTCCACTGTGGCATAAAAAGGCAGCCCAGTTAGGGAAAAGTGATTCAAAATCAGGCAACAGAATCCGTGTCAGAAACAGCCCCTGCTTTTATTGCTTGGGATGCTTGAAAACCAAGCTGTCCATCACCTACTTATGTGAAGGGGACCTAGGTCCATCAACGCATGGCTTTTGGTTGGTAGTTCAGTCTCTGTGAGGCCCCATGGTCCTCAGTTAGTTGACTCTATTGATCTTCTTGTGAAGTTCTTGTAGCCTCCAGATCCCTCTATCCTTCCCCCAACTCTTCCACGAGACTCCTCAAGCTCCACCTAACATTTAGCTGTGAGTCTGCATCTGTTTCCATAGTCTGCTGGGTAGAGCCTCTCAGAGGACAGCTATGCTAGGATCCTGTCTCCAAGAATAGCAGAGTGTTGTTAATAGTGTCAGCGGTTGGCTCTCTACCATGGGGTGGGTCATAGTTGAGCCAGTCATTATTTGGGCCTTCCCTCAATCTCTGTCCCATCTTTTTCTCTCCAAACATTGTTGGCAGCATAAATTTTGGGTCAAAGGATTTGTGGGTGGGTTGGAGTCCTCCTTCTTCCACTGGAAGTCCTCTCTAGATATAGGACATAGCCACTTCAGTTAGCCTTTTAAGTTAAGAAGAGTACATGATAAAATTAGACTAGTTTTTTACATGAGCATGATTTGCTTCAATATACAAAATTCAATACCATTGAATTTAAAAATAACCTTATTTGTGAGTAACAATTAGGGCTTTGAGATGAGTAGATTCAATAATCTATCTTTTGTTCCATTCTCCCTCTATATTTCTATATCCCCTTCTCCTTCTTTTCATCTCATCTCCTTACCTACAAAAGAAAGATAAAGGAAAAGAGAGATGTCCCTGAGTCAAATCTGGTTTCCTCTCTGTAAAAGACCAATAATACTTATAATCAACTCCCAATAAAAATAAGCATCTATAGACCAGAGAGTAAACAGAGACCTATCCAACCCCTCTTAAAGGAAATGGATGACATTCTCTTAAGGTTTCTTCAGGCTAATTTAGGGCGAATAATTCCTTTGAAGCCCCACCCCCAAATTGGGGAAAATGGTTAAGTAAGTCAGGGATGACACATGTGGTCCATATTTCATAAGTTGTGACGTTCTAGGCTTAATAGGAGTCCTGTGTGGGACAGTCTGAACTGTTGGATGAACTGGGGTCAGATACTTTCTAAAATATTGTCCTGGAAGCTTTCCTGTTCTGATGGGTAACAGCAACTTAGGTGCCTGTGGCTGGAACATGGAGTGTGCAGGATGTCAGCATCCTGCTGTATGTAGTTTATTTTACTCATGTGTAATAATATAAATGTATATGTTAAAAAAGAAACATAATATTTTTAGAAAGAGTACATGAAATATAACACTCTACATCCTGTACATACAAGTCAATATATCAGGGAGCTTTAATACATTGTGCATTATTAATACTTAATATTAAGTTTAATGCATACAAGTAGCTTATTTAATAGTTACTAAGCATCTAAACCAAGTCCTGCAAGGCATTTACTGTAGAACATCTTACTTGAGCTTGGAAAATCTGAAGATAATAGAGGGGTGAGGTGAATTTGATAAATCAAATGAACATGACTATAACTGTCTGTCTATAGTCCTTTTCATTTATAGTCTTTTTAATTTATATCCTTTTAATTTATTGCTAAAGCCAATACATTAGATTTTTTGATTTTACATTCCTGGATGTCAAAATCCTAAATTGGATTGATTGAGCAAAGGGTGTCAATCAAGTCAGTGTTCTTTCTTAGAGGCTCTAGGAACAAACTATTATTTTTCTTTTCTGGACAAGGTTCCCTTGTTCATGTGTTACTTTCTTTTTAAAACCTACAGTACTTGGTTGACTCATTCTCCATTCCCTGGACTCTGATGTTGCCTCTGCCATTTTTTCTTTTGTGAGTAAGCACCTAATGGACAAATTAGGTCCAACTGGATGATCCAGGACAATGCCTTTTCTTTTAATTTTTCTTTCTTTCTTTTTTTCTTTCTTTCTTTTTATTTTTTTCCAAGACAGGGTTTCTCTGTGTGGCCTTGGCTGTCCTGGACTCACATTTTAGAACAGGCTGGCCTCGAACTCACTATAATACACCTCCCTCTACCTCCTGAGCGCTGGGATTTCTTCTTAAAAGCCCAAATGGCAGCAAGGCCAATTCCCTTATATCCCATTCCCACTACTCCTTACTATGTCCAGACTTATAACTAGAGTCAGATCTCAAAATGCTTCAGGGAGTAAAAATTAAAATGCCAGTCTTAGGAGGAGGCTTACAAACAAAATGAATGAACAGACCTCATTAATTTATACTACCTAAAATTTGGGAAATATGTGTATCAACATTGAGAAACAAGACAAAAGATAGTATATTGTAGGAAAAATTATCAATTCAGAAAAAGAGCAGGAAGTTCTAGGAATATTTATTGACATTGTTATTTAAGTAACTCAGATTACAAATCTGCTGAGACCAAACAAATTTGAGACATCAAGAACTTCCTGGCAGGCCCTAAAAAATGTAATTACGAAACATTAGAAGACAGAAATGGTGGAATACACTTATAGTATCTGATGAAAACACTCATTTTCTAACAGATGTCGTTTTCTGTATTAGGTACTTGTCTTGTTGCTGTGAAAATACCTGACAAAACCAACTTAAGGAAAGGTTTGGAGGCTGGAGGTTCCAGGTGATACTGTCCATCAAGGCAGAGATGTTATTAAACCAGGCACCAGAGGCATCTAGGCATGTTGGGTCCATGTCTAGAGGCAGAGAATTTTAAATGCCTGGGCTCAGATTTCTATTTTCATTCAATTCTGGAGACCCATCCATGGAATATTGGTCCCCATTTCAAGATGGGTCTTCTCATTTCAATTTACAATATCTAAATTATACTTAATAGAGATTGTCAGAGGCCACCCTAACTAGACAATCCCTTGTGGCATGCCAGGAAGCTTACCTTCTAGGCTGTTATAGATCTTGGCAAGTTGACAATCAGTGTTCATGCTTTGATGCTATTATAGAATATCTACTGTTATTGCCCCAAGTGATGGGTTTGGCCACTGCTCCCAGGGAGATGAGCAATTTGAATGTAACAGATGTTATGACTTAGTTAACACGGAATACTGCTGAGATTGATTTTATGAAATAATATGCATGAGGAAAAGAGTTCATGGCTTAGTAGTCTATTGTGATAATCTGGGCCAAGGATGATGTTGGCCTCTTCCAACATGGTCATGATGAATGGGGTGAAAATATTTGTATTTTGAATGCTGAAGACTTAAGGTTATTGTGTACTTTAAATTCTGATTTTCTGTCTAAATATTGTGTAAACTTTGCTCCCCAATTGTCCCCTGTTATGTGAATAAAGCAGCTTACAGCCAATTAATGAGCAGGGGAAAGAATAGGGTTGGACTCCTTGCCAGCCAGGCGAGGAGTAGTTAGAGAAGGAACAGGGAGAGGGAGAAGGAAGTTGAAAAGGAAGGCTGGTATGGCTGGAATGTTTGCTGGGACTAAGACAGGATAGCATGAGGGTTAAGAACAGACTTAAACTGTTCGGATTGTGTTGTGAAGCCTTGTATTATAAAAGAGTCTCAATTATTTGTGTGATAGCCAGGATAAGAAATAAGCTAAGAAAAACAAACATAGTTATATAAAAGTAACTTCAACAGAAAGAATTTTGGACACATAGCCTACAGGAATTGCTAACATATCAAGTATGTAGTCTAAAACAAAAGAGGGAAATGAAGCATAAACCAAGGCATTTTGCACGAGTAAGTAAAGATAAGAGTTGTAGGATGGAGAGCTAGGTAGAGTGGGGACTGCCACTGACTTGAACTCTGGTGCCAGTGATTTGATCACTTCCCCTTGGTGGAGCAGACTTTCAGGCACACAGAGGAAGGGGATGCATGCTATCTTGATGAGACCTGATAGGCTGTAGTCAGACAGTGGGGGAGGATGGCATCCCTTTCAGAGGTCTAGGGGAGGAGATTAGAACAGAAGAGGGAGGGAGGATTGGAATGAGAAGATAAGAGCAAGGGAATAACAATCAGATGTAATGTGAATAAATGATAATAAATAATTAAAAATTTAAAGAGTTGCAGGATGACACATATCTTTAATCCCAACACCTAGGAGGCTCATGCAGAAAGATGCTATGGAGTTGGAGATAGCATGGACTACATAGTTAGACTCTGTCTCAAAAATGCAACAAATTAATTAATTAATTTTTAAAGAATTGCCAGAAATTATTACAGTGCAAAATACCAAGGGGTTTGATATTCCTAATAGGAATTATGTATGTTTTAGATACCTATCCAAGGAAGGAATCAAGTATTCTTGATCCATAGAAGTAATTGAGATCAGCAATCTATAGAGTATAGAAAGAAATAAGAAAATGTAGATAGCAAAGTCTTACAGGTATTTCAGTGTTTACAAACTATCACAATGAACAGAAAGCAGTAAAGAGCAAAGAACAAAGTAATGAAAGAAGTATAGGAAACTGTAATGACATGATGACAAATAAACAAAGCTTGCTGTTCATGCTTTGGAATTATTACATATCAAGTTGTAAAATTCATGAGACCACACCCAAAAATAATAAAACAATAAGCAAACAATTAACTTCAAAGGAACATCCATAGGGCACAGAGCTCTTGTGAGTTTTTCCACACTTCTCTCTCTCTTCTCTCCCTCCCCCTCCCTCACTCCCTTCCTTCTTCCTTCCCTCTCCCCCTCCCTTCTCTTACCCTCCCCTTCCTTTCCCTCTTTCTGTACTGCTCTCTCAAGTAGCTTCTTTTCATGAGAGTTGGGAATCTCCAATTCTGTCAGATCTTTCTTTGATTTGTCACTTTGTCTGTCTCTCAATTAGACATCATGTTCAAACATGGCTACTTCCTTATATCAACTAACTTTACTTTTTTGTTTGAAGTTAAAAGTGTATGAATAAGGGCATGTCTGTATTCTCTCTTCAACTTTTGAAAATACAGAGTCCTAAGTTATACCTCTAGGATAGGAAACATAATCACAGAAGAGTCATCATTCAAAGTGCTTGAATTGAAAAAGACTTTTAAAGTCCTCACAACCTGTCTCATGGGCCTATGGGTCATGGAGAGGGATGGGATCAATCTTTCTGCTCTTTAAGTGGAGAAAACCTAGTGATGATATTACTACTCATTCTTCCTTTAAACCAAGGCTGAATAGCCTGACACAATACTAGAAAAATCAGTCTCTGATGGAGTGACTCATATAAGCCAACAGAGACACTTGTTTTTTGTCATCTGAGTGTTTATTAGAGAGTTAAGAAAGACTGATTCAGCAAGGATTTCTGAATTGTTATGTGGTTTTAAAGGCCTTGTTGGGCCCCATAATCATATGTGGTCATTATGAGATAGAAAAGGTTCTATATATAAATGACTTAGCTCATCATCTAAGCTAGGTCCATAAGATAATAAAACATTCAGGAAATGAAAGCAAAAAACCATGTTACTAAAAAAGGAAATTCTTCTAGATTTGTGCAAGCCAGTGTTCCTAGTATAAAAAAACTGACAGAGACTTAAACCCTGTGTTACTGTGCTCTGAAAATCTTCAAGGTCTGGTTTGTTTACCAGAGGAGTGAATGAAGTCAATGAAAGAACAGCACAAGGAAAAAATTTAAGCTTGACCTAGCTGTTGGCAGTTACCTTTACAGAGTATGAGGTGACTATTTTTCCTCTGCAAGAAACTATGATTGGGATAGATATAGAAAAGGCCACACCAAGAACTCCTCAGCAGCCAAAGATGGCCAATGGAAGGGCATTGGGTAAGGAGGTACTTCTAGAAGCAGCCATGGCAGGTAAGAATATAGTCCAAGCCAGGCCAAGAAACATAAATCAGCTTCAAAAAGCCAAAAGCAGCAGCCCTAAAGTAAGGAGTAAGGAGTAAGGAGACAGAATGGATTGTGGAGAATAATCATGATTATGGATAGATGGATGGCATAGTGTCTCTATATTCATGTTATTTCCAACATGACTTGTTTCAGGAAAAAACTGATAATGAGATTTTTCTTGACCTTTTGACCCTTATTAATGTCTTTTAAAGTATCTTCCTAGCTATGTAACCACAAGACCATATGGGACATGCTAAGGATATATACCAGTGGGATTTCAGGAATCTTATTCACCCTCTACAAACAGGTTTATTCACATAAAGCTAATATTGGCAATTTGACACATTTGGAAAAGCATCTGGATAACAATAAAACAGCAACTAAGTAATATTAATACAGTATTATGTGGATGCAAAAGGGAATGCCCCAAAGCCATATAGTTACAGATAAATATTTGAAGGCCCATAGATGGCTACTTCTCAAGGATGTGATGGCTTACCTAAAACCTCATGTCAATTGCTAATTTTATGCTAAGTCCATGTTGCCAAAGATAGCACACACATGGATACAGGCTGTGTAGAAAGTAACCTGGGACTAGTTTGGAAGTGCCTTTTCTCTTGATTGGTTTTTGTATTGAAGGCATGGTATAAACTGTTAATAGAAAAAGTCTGGCAATGATGTTCAGTTATGATCTTGGCACGCTACACTACTCTATGAGTTACTTGTTGCATTTCAGTAATAAAGTACTCTGATGAAAGCTACTTAAATAAAAAAATGTTTATTTGGTCTCAGAATTTCAAGTTGAGTTCTATTTTGACAGGAAAGATGGGACATCAGGAACAAGAGGCCACTGGTAGTATAGATTTTTGCTGTCAAGAAGCTGAAAGATCAATGTTCTTGCTCAACCAGCTTTTTCTCTTCTATTCTGTCTTAGCTACTCCCTCCTTGGCACCTCTAGAATGCTAATAATACCCACCACTGGCCTTCCTGCTCAGGTGGGAAGGTTTACAGAAAGGGAAGGGTTTCCTGTGACATGGGAGACCAGGATCCTCCCCGCTCTGGAAGGAGGCCTTCTTGGCAGAGACATTGCAGCTAACCCAACCCCTAAGGAGCTGAGGAGCTAAGGGCCTCAACCCCACACCTTCTCCAACCCATGAAGCTCCCAAGAGAGAACTGCCCCAACCCCTGATAAACTTTGGAGCCTGAGCCATCATCCTTCTCCAGCTGTTTCAGCTCCCAGGGGAGGGTTACCACAACCCATAATTAGCTGAGGAGCAAAGGAGCCTGAGCTCTACTGCTTCTTTATTTCTTCTTTCCTCCTTCACTTCTTCCAATGAGAGAGTCACACCAGGCAGTAGATCTCTTAAAAGAGATTTATTAGAGGGACAGGCACAGAAGGGGAGGACAAATCCAGGAGTGGCTGCCTCTTTTCTCAGGAGGAAACAGCACAGAACTGTTGTTGTTGTTGTTATCTTTGTTGTTGTTTGTTTATTTGTTTAAGAGAACTAAGGCAGAGATTTCCAGAGTGAAGATTGGGGGATATTTCAAGTCCTGAGCATGGGAAAGCTTAAGAATTGGTGGGGTTTTTCTCAGCCTTTTCACCTAAAATTAGCACAAATCTGGAAGGGGTCACACTAAGGGCCTGGGGATGGGCATTGTGACCTTTAGAAGCAGAACTGCCAGTTTGACAGCAGGGAATGGGTGGGGGTGGTGTTATGCGGGAGGAGCCTATTAATTCTGTGTAAATTAGATCCCTAAAGGATTTACACACACTTGAACTATAAACTAAACAAAAACACCTTTCTTTAACTAAACTATGAATTTATACTAAAGGGTCAGATTTCTAGTTCTAGTTCCTGGCTGGCGGTGTCATACCTTGTCAAGTTCCCTGCCTCAGAGGAAGGGTGGCTAGTTTATATAGTGCTGCCATAAAGATGGCGCAGGAAAAACTGCAAGAGCACACAGACTAGCTCCAGTTAAATATGTCTTCCTTCCCCCGAGTTCCCTGTCAGCAATAGCCATAACTGAGGCCTCTGGTGCTGATTTTTTCTCTGTGGCTTCAGAGTCTCAGTTTCTCCAGCTGTCTGATCTCAAGTCTCAGAGATGTGGAGATTTACCCTCGGCTGCTCTGGAGTCCTGAAGTGTTGCTGTCTGGAGGTGTTGAGAGCCAAACAGCACAACGTGACCCAGGGACCCAGGGGAGAGAGCTGAAGAGCTGAAAAGAGGTATCCAAAGAAAGAATGTAGGGGGAGTCCAGAGGTAAAACTTGAAGCTGCCCAGTCTGGCTGTTGGATCTCCTCAACAGATGTGGGACACCTTCCTGCAAACTAAACAAAGGGAGTCTGGCAGGGAAGGTGTTCCCTGCCAAGAATAGCCAACACCACATTTAGGGTGTGTTCTTCCTCCTCAGTTAACCCAAACTAAAAAAAAAAAAAAAAAAAAAAAAAAAAATCTAACAGAGGTTTGTTTCCATTGTGATTCTAAATGCTATCAGGTTGAAAATCAGGTTTAACCACCAAAACTAAATGTCAATCATGATGCAAGAGAGGCATGACTACTTCACAAAAATGAACATATTATCTATAAAAGTGAAAGAGGGAAAAAGCCTGTGGCCGAGAAGGTTATAAGCCCCAGTATACAAGCAACTACTATTGTTTTTGTATATGAATATAATGTGCTTTTTCTATTAAACTGCTTTCTAAATATTTATGATTACACCCAATAACTAGTACTCTTGACAGGCTTGGCTGTGAAAGCAAACGTCTTTGTGGTAGTTAATGTGGTGATGTATAATTGGTCAATACTGAGACTATAAAAAGCTCTTAGCTCTTACTATGTATCTTAGTTACAATTCTTTTTTTTTTTTTACTTATTTAATTAATTTATTCAGATTACAACTCAACTGTTACCCCATCACTTGTTTCCTCCCATTCCCCTTCCACTTAGTTACTGTTCTGTTCCTGAGATGAAGCATCATGATCAAGCCAACTCTTGTGAAAGAAAGCATTTGGTCATGGACCTGCTTACAATTTTTAAAGAGTGAGTCCATGATCACCATGGCAGGAAGCAGACAGGCCTGACATTGGAGCAGTAGCTGAGAGCCTTACATCCTGATCTCCTGACAGCAGGCAGAATGAGATGAGCCCGGTGTGGGCTTTTAAAACCTCAAAGTCCATTTCCAGTGACACACCTCCTCGAACAAGGCTAAGCCTACTCCAATAAGGCCATATCTCCTAATCCTTCTCAAACCATATCACTAACTGGTGACTAAACATTTAGTTATATAGCCTATCAGGGTTATTGTCATCCAAAGCACTATACTATGGCACAGTGAAAGAAGAATAAGAAAACCAGCCTGATCTACAAAGCAAGTCCAGGACAGACAAGTCTACTCAGAGAAACCCTGCCTCAAACAAAGCAAAACAAAACAAAACAAAAAGAGTAAGAAACATAACTAAAACATTCACCAAGCTATATTTGGCCAAAATAATGTCTTTTTCATTGTGACCTATCTAGAGTAAATAGATATTTATTTATAATACTCTAGTTTTGTATGAACTTTTTCTGAAGAGACAATCAACTGTTTATTCATTCCAGATGGTATATGAGCAACAGACCAAAGAAATCCCCTAAGCCCAGCATGGTGAAGTAATGAATGTAATTAGAGCTGCTTACAGGAGTGTGAATAAGGGGTATCAAAGTCCATGATCAACTTATGGGTGGTTGTGCCACAGAAGAAAAGAAAAAGAGTAATGGCCATTATTGCAGTGGCTATTAGTTATCTATATATTCTTGAGGATGGATCTGGCTTCAAGAGCTTTTTCTCTTACTAATCATGACCTAGATATTCTATAAATCTTGGCATGGTAGTGGTCCTACGAGTCTCTTCACCTATCATCAAAAGCTAATAGATTCAATCCTACATATGTCTTCAAGTGACCACAGCTGCTGAATATTGCACAATTTGACAGCCATGCCATGACTAGAAGAAATCATTTTATGACACAAGGAAAAGCCATACAACAATAATCATTATAGCTCTTTGTAACTATTTACAAAGAAAAGGGATTATCCAAGACCATATTGGTGAACATGTCCTTTACATATTCTAGGTATATTAAGATAATTATGACAACACTGAGTTTGCAATTTTGCATCCTGCTGATTTAATTTTAAAAATTGTATGAAGGAAGGAAGTATTAGTCAAGCTTTAGGACAGTTGAGGAAACATAGAACCACTTAAAGTAATATTCTGAAACTAAAAAACATGTCAAGGAACCTTATTTTTGTGTGGTTTACACTAACGTCATACTTGCCTGGGTTATATCTTAGATAAATATTACTATTTCTATAAGAGATTCAGAAACATCGAGAAATATTTTCCATACAGATGTTATTCTCTAGTGTAGTACAACCCACTAGGATAGCCTGATAAAATATTGGAGCATTTTACTTGGCCATTCATACACAAGGTTCTCTAAACTCTCTTCATTGTTTTATATTGAAAGTTTATAGAAATATTGTAGAATAACTTGATTCAATGCCATTTAAAAATAGCCTGTCATACATGGCTATTATTGATAGTTGGCATTGTTAAGACAAATTCTTCTCTGAGGGTATTTTTGCACTTCCCTTTTCTTCTCATAGCCATAAACTTCCTTCAAAAACATGTTTCTCTTTGAAACTCCTAAAGGCTTTCACTGAAATGCACTGAATTATTTTGTGTCAAGGCAACATTTGACATTATGTAGTACGAGTCAGGCTGTCTTTTGTGATCTTTAAATTTAGAAATGGTTACCATATTTTACTGTATAACTTTAGTGATTATATGAAAGGAGCAATATGCTTGCTAAACTCTTAGAAATGAGAAATTCCATAATTCATTAAGGGTGATAAAATAATATTCAAGCTCATTCTTAGCTTGAGTTCTCTGGAAACTGTCTCTAAGATCATGAATTATTTACTTGGCATATGTTATAGAATCATTTCAAGATGTGTTTGTAAGAAAATGTAAAAGGAAAGACAGGCAGAGAAAAGCTGACCCATATGCAATAAACACTAATGTTTCAGTAAATACTACACAGTCTCGAGTTAGAAGACAGAACTAAACTACTATTCTGTGTGCCAAAACCAAAAATACCTTGGAGATCTTCAATAAGACAACCTTGGTAAGTGACAATACTAATCAGCAATGGCACATCTGTATAGCTCTCTGAAAATATTCCCAGCAGCTGGTAGATTAGCTATGGCAGTGGAGAGGGAATATTAAAGAAATACCAAAGTGTCTACTATAAAATCCTTCAGCATATTCCATCCTATACTATATTGAGAATTATATGGCAAAACCATACACAACTGGTATTACACAGAAATGCATAATCTAGAACAGATAGGTTGAGCTTACAAAAAGAAATGGAACAAAACTTTACAGAAGGAAATTTAGTTTGGCAAAACATAAGAGATATAAGAAGTCAATTAGGAAAGAACTTAGCCTGTATGGTTGTAGTGTCAAGACAGTCTTTTAAAAGTTGATAATTTGCATAGAAATGGAGAGTGTAAGTGCCAGATAAAAGACATTGCTGACTAAGAAATAAAACAAAAGTACAAATAGACTCAGGCCTTTTAGCCTATGGTTCATAATAGATTGAAAACTGCAGACTCATTACCAAGTCATTAATAAACACAAGGGTCAGAATAAGCAAGGAACGAGATTCAGGGAGAATGCGAGACTGTAGAATTTAGCAAAGCATAGTGACATAAATAATCATGTCAGAGGACTCCGCATAACTTGTATTAGAGAAATTCAAAGCACTAGGAAGGAGCAAGGAAGGAACAATCATGTGTACTTTGAACACTCATACAATGAGTAGCAGATAAGGACAATTTTTATGTAACACTGAGTTTTCAGTTTTTCAATTAGAAGAAGAAATAAAGACTGGATCTAGAGCTGTGAGGCATCATTGGCAATTTAAATATTCTCATTTCCAGATGTATATAGTTTTCAAAAGAATAGTTAGCAATAAAGCTAGAACTGTTGTGTAGAGCAGAGACATTATAAGAACAAGATGGGGCA
This sequence comes from Acomys percivali, assembly GCA_907169655.1. Classification (NCBI taxonomy): domain Eukaryota; kingdom Metazoa; phylum Chordata; class Mammalia; order Rodentia; family Muridae; genus Acomys; species Acomys percivali. Next base: position 54,067,851 of record OU015743.1, on the reverse strand, counting down.
TTTATTTTACACATTCTACAACATAAGGCCGTATGAAAGGTTTTGTTTGTTTGTTTTTGGGTTATGATGCTTAAGATTGAATCCAGGATCTGTCTCATACACAGAGGCAACTGCTCTGCCACTGACCCACCTCTGTAGACGCTAGGTAAAGATGAAAAGAAACCCATAACACAACAAGGCTGCCCACTCTCTCCATTGCTCTTCAATATAGTACTTGAAGTCCTAGCTAGAGCAGTAAGACAGTGAAAGGAGAACAAGGAGATACATATAAGAAAGGAAGAAGTCAAAGTTTCACTCTTTGCAGATGATATGATAATATACATCAGCAGTCCCTAAAAGTCAACCAAAGAACTCCTACAACTGATAAACAATTTCAGCAAAGTGGCAGGATACAAAATTAACACAAAAAAGTCAGTAGCTCTCCGGTATACAGATGACAAAAGGGCAGGGAAGAAATTAGGGAAATCACTGCTTTCACAGTAACCTCAAACAATATAAAATATCTGGGTGTGAATCTAACCAATCAAGTGAAAGACCTTTATGAAAAAAAAAAAAAACTCAAGTCTCTGCAGAACGAAATTGAAGAAGATATCAGAAAATGGAAAGATCTCCCATGCTCGTGGACAGGGAGAATCAACATAGTAAAAAATGGCCATCCTACCGAAAGCAATCAACATATTTAATGCAATCCCTATCAAAATACCATATAATATTTTACAGAACTGAAAAGATCAACCCTCAATTTCATATGGAAAACAAAAAACCCATGATAGCTAAAACAATCCTATATAATAAAAGATCTACTGGAGGAATCTCCATCCCTGATCTCAAGCTGTTCTATAGAGCAACAGTAATAAAAACAGCATGGTACTGGCATAGAAATAGGCAAGTTGACCAATGGAATTGAATTAAGGACTCAGATATACATTCATACACATATGGCAATTAGATTTTTGACAAAGAAGCCAAAACGATACAATGGAAAAAAGCAAGCAACTTCAACAAATGGTGCTGGTCCACCTGGATGTCTGCATGTAAAAAAAAAAAAAAAAATACAAATAGAACCATATTTATCACCCTGTATAAAACTAAAGTCCAAGTGAATTAAAGCCCTCAACATAAAACCAGACACTAAATCTGTTAGAAGAAAAAGTGGGGTAAGACAGTAGAACTCATTGGCACAGGAGACAAATTTCTGAACATAACACCAACAGCTCAAGCTCTAAGAACAACAATTAATAAATGGGACCTTATGAGGCTGAGAAGCTTCTGCAAGGCAGAAGACACAGTCAGCAGAACAAAGTGACGGCTCACAGATAAGGAAAAAAAATCTTTACCAACCCTACATCTGACAAATGGCTGATATCTAAAATATATAAAGAACTCAAGAAATTAAACACTACCAAACCAAATAATCCAATTAGAAAATGGAGTACAAAACTAACAGAGCACTCTCCAAAGAGGAATATCAAGTGGCTGAGAAACACTTAAAGAAATGCTTAACATCCCTACTCATCAGGGAAATGCAAATCAAAACGACCTTGCGATTCCATCTTATACCTATCCAATTAGCGAAGATCAATAACTCGAATGACAACACATGCTGGTGAGAACGTGGTGAAAGGGGAAAACTTCTCCACTGCTGGTGGGAGTGCAAACTTGTTCAACCACTCTGGAAAGGAATATGGCGCTGTCTCAGAAAATTGGGAATAGCTCTACCCCAAGACCCAGCTATACTACTCCTGGGCATATACCTGAAAGATGCCCCACCATGCAACAAAGACATTTGTGCAACTATGTTCATAACAGCCTTATTCATAATAGCCAGAACATGGAAACAACCGAGATATCCCTCAATTGAAGAATGGATAAAAAAAAAAACTGTGGTACATCTACATAATGAAATACTATTCAGCTATTAAGAACAAGGAAATCTTGAATTTTGCTGGCAAATGGATGGAATTAGAAATGATCATCCTAAGCAAGATAACTCAGACCCAAAAAGACATGCATGGTATATACTCACTCGTATGTGGATTTTAAACCAACATATACATCCTAGGAGAGACTCCACCTAGCAGGGTATAGGGACAGTTACAGAGACTTAAAGCTGGACACTGGACAGAGTCCTGAAAGTGTAGGGTGGCTCTGTCTGACCACAGAGGAAGAGGTTTTATGTAGTACAGGGGATACTAGATAAACTAAGGTCAGATGTTACGAGAGGAGAGGTCCCCTATCTAAGGACTAGGGGAGGGAGGGAAAAGGGATGAGAGAGGGCATGAGATGGGAGTAGATGAGGGAGGGGGTGGAACTGGGAGGGAAGGAGAGGTCCCCTATCTAAAGACTAGGGGAGGGAGGGAAAGAGGATGAGGGAGGGGATGGGATGGGGGTAGATGAGGGAGGGGATGGGATTGAGAGAGGATAAGAGAGGGGGCTACAATTGAGATATAAACAAATCAAACTACAGAACAAGCAGGTAATTTATATTCCTAATCCCACTACATGGGAATAGTTCTGAGACTGGCAGAGATATAAATGTAAAAGCATAGAGAGGCCTCATGTTAACCACAGATTCTCTATGACTTAGTATTAGAGGCCATTGCTAGTAAGGCATGAAGGAAGATTTGCAAATGCCTTACGTCAGCCTGTACAATGACCAGAAAACTACCTTTAATTGTTCTGTCCATCCTGCACACCTCATACAATTATAATGTTAGAAATGTATAATACTTGTGAGAAATTATGTTCTCAGAACAAAATAACCAGATGGACCAGACCTGACAGGAATCATTCCTTCCAGCACAATGGATACTAACATCCTGCATCCTCCTAGTTCCAGCCCCAGATGATTCTATTGCTTTTACCCATCAGATTTGGAAAGCTTCCTGGATAACATTGTAGAAAACTTCTGATCCAATTTGGACCACCATTTCAATCTCCTATTAAGCCTGGGATCTCTCAACATTTAGAAACTGAACCACAAATGCAATTGCTAGATTGCTTAACCATTCTCTCCAATTTTTGGGGGGCCATTCCAAGGTATTATTTGCCCCAATTGAACCTGAAGAAACCTTAAGAGAACAATGCCCCATTCCCTCAAAGCAGGGGGCTTATATAGGTTGCTGTTTGCTTGCTTGATCTACAAATGCTTATTCTCATTGGGAGGTGGTCATAAGTCATTATTGGTTTTATACAGAGAAAAATTTAGGGGAAACACAGGAATGTCTCTCTTTGTCTTTATCTTGCATATGTAGGCAAGGAGATGGGAGCTGAAAGGAAAGAAAGGGAGATTTAGGAACATAGAGGGAGGATAGAACAAAAGCTAGATGATTGAACCTACCCCTTAACTCAAGGCCTTAATCGTTCCTTATAATGAAGGTTATGTCTAAGTTATTGCTATAGAATTTAGACTACTGATACAAAATATGGGTATGTCAAATACTCGGCAGATTTTAACACAAGAATATATATCCTAAGACTAACAGATAGATATGACTCTATCCATATATGTGGTAAATTAGTTGAATAAGGCCTTCAAAATCCTCAGAGACACACAGAATATGGCATTTAAAGTTGTTCTTACAATCCTAAATTTCTTCGACAACAAGACAAGTTAACTCCTGACAACACCCAGCCAACCTCAAAGAAGATGATGAGCATCAAAGAATCTCCTTATGGAAATGGTTTTAAAGGTGGCAAAATAACCACTGGGCAAAATGTCCTCGTTCCGCCACTAACAGAATCTGCCTAAAAATGGGCAACTTATATGTAGGCAGAGTTGACAGCCACACTCTGGCAAGTCAGGGTAAGCAAGTCCTCAATAGTTCCTGCCCTGAAAACAAGTCTGGCAGAGATATTAGGCCAGAAAGCTGAAGATGAGGCTCCAACGTTATAAAGTGTATTGGGTGACTGGTCAGGCAGTAAACTGTCTTAAGTCAATTTGTACATTTTGGAAGCTGCTAACTCACACTGCTGATTCACTCACGAATTTAAGTTTTATTCCTTCTCAAGTCTCTGAGGGGCATTGAAGACAAGATAGTATAGTTTTACAACCAAGTTTAGTTGGTTTGAGGACAAGATTGTTTTAGATCAAGATAAAGAAATTAAGCTATTAGAGTTGAGATAGGATAGATATTGAATCTCATTTGGAAATTTAGACCCAACAAGACAGGAAAGTCACTTACTTCAAATGGGTCAAATGCAGATGGCCAATTCACTATGAATGTAATATGTATAGAACTCATTATTCTCACGATTGTCCCATGGTTCTCCCTGTTGTATGTAGTTTGTTTTATACATGTGCAATAAAATAAAAGTATTTAAAAACTCATAAATTTGTATTGAATCATTGGGAATTTCACATCTTGCAGTCTAATCACACATATTCCCCTTCCTTCCATATCTGTTCTCCACCTCTGCAACATTCCCACCCCAAAGAAAACAAAAAATCAAAATAGGAAAAGTAAAGCAAAAGAAGAACTTAAATTTTTTTTAAATAAAACAACACGCACAATTTTTTTGCCAACTCCTCTGGGCAATAATTTTCTCCTCAATCAACTGCCGTCTTCTGTTCATATACCACCCCACTCTTCCATCTTGGCATAGGAAGTATTAGCTCTCCCTCCATCCAAGTCAGGCCAACTCTCTAGCATCCATGCCTCTAGGGTCAGCTCTCCTGCATGGCCCTGAGAGGGTGTTTGTTTGTTTGTTGGTTTATTTACCTATAGAAAAGTATTGCTTGGATGAAGCACCAAAACTCAAGGACCCAAGAAGAACCGTGATCCCCTTACAGTCTCTTTCCTGCTGTTCACATACAATAGCCCCATTTGGCAACATTACAAAGAAAACAGATTTCTTTTGGCTAACAGTTTTGACTCCAGGTAGAAGGTACAGAGCTAGTTACTACCTTCTTGCTAGCAACATCCTGAGGTGGAATTTTTACAAGGTAAGAATCATTGAACAAGAACACTCTCTCTGAATATAGTCACTAACATAATCATGACTTAATCACATAAATTTATTAAGCCATTCGTGAGCACAGAGGCCTGATACTTTATTAATGGTACCATCTGTGCCCTGGACCTTTGCTTTTGAGGTTTTACGCAAGGCAATCAATTTAGAAACAAATATTAAAGATATTTTTAGAACTAAGTTTCATATGAAAAACTGTAAAGAGCAAATCTTCTATTTCAATCTATTTTTTATAGACCTACATATGCCATATATGCCCAGTAACATAGTACTTAGCTTACATTAAGAAATGAATGACAAACCTTATAGCAGTATTGGGAACCTTAATAGATAATTAAACACACACACACACACACACATCTCAGTGTATAACGTTGTTGTTTTTGAAACAAAGTCATACAAAGAAAACTGTTTCACAGCACACCTCTCCACTCCCTGGCTTTTGCATTCTTCCTTTCTGTGATATTGCCAGAGCCTTGTAGGTGCTGCTAGACATATTCTGTTTATGGCTGAGTGTTCAGCAATTACTTAATCTTAGCACTTTAAACAGTTTTAAGTCTTCGATGTTACTTCTTTCCTTTGCAAATCAAAGCGTCTCTGACCCAAACTGATATCAGCAATAATCTATGGGTATAAACATAACCATTCATAGTGGTTCTTAATCTATGGTCACAAGCCTCTCAAGGGTTGAATATCACATATCCTGCATACTAGATATTTACATTACAATTCAGTAACTAGCAAAATTACAGCTATAAAATAGCAACAAAATAATATTATGGTTGGAGTCACAAGAACAGGAGGAACTGTATTTAAAGTACAGAGTTAGGAAAATTGAGAACCACTGATTTGGAAAGCAATTTGACCTAACCTTGCCTTTTAATACCTTATAATGGGGATTCAGAATCAATTCCAAAGGGAACAAAGAACAAAAACAGTAATATTTATAGTGGAAGAAAGAAACACCTATCTACACAGTAGGGGAAAAGATGAGACTAGCACAGCACATTAATTCAAGGGCTACACTGAAAAAGCCACAGAGGATAGAGAAACATGCTGTGAAATAAGGTGAAGGAGGAAGATGTGGGCAGCTGAAGGGAAACTTCAACAGTCCTGTGAAAGAAAGAAGTCTCCTTTCAGAAAAAATAAGCAGAAAGTTTCTCAAGTCTAACCTTTCTCACAGCCTCCTACGTGGCAGTTAAGCATGAAAATGGTTCATTTGGAAGGGTGGCTGAACATGATAAAATGTGTGACTTATTGGAGAATAGTAGGCCAGGGGTGGCTAAATAGATGTGGAAACTATCCTTGTACTGATGCCAGATGAAATCATCTGGCTCCAGTGCAATGGCCTCAGAGAACAAAACATCCAATGCTGGGGCAAGGTACTTATGTGAAGGGAGTGTGGACAAAGGGCCATACAAACTTGGATTGAGATTTCAGAGTCTGTGTAGTTTAAAATTTGGAATATTTGATTGTGAGAGATGATAAGCAAAAAAAAAAAAAAAAAAAGAAAGAAAGAAAGAAAGAAAGAAAGAAAGAAAGAAATTAAACAGAATGCAGACACCATTGCTGTTACTATCTTTTTTTTTTCTAGTCTGATTTTCAAACTTCTCCAGTTTGCCCTCACTGGAGCCAGCAAAAACACAGTCTGGAGGCAGAAAGGCCATAGCTGTCTATCAGAGCCTGTCAGGTACAGCATCACACAAGGAAACCTGTATGAGGACCCATGATGCTTTGGAACTAAGTATCCTCTTGAACCTTATAACTTCAGTTAAATCCAGGTGCTTTCAATTCATGTTACATGCTTTCTCATTAAACTAACAAACTGTAGTCATTCTGTATCTCTAACTGCCTTTCATCGCAAGATGTATTTCATAATAGCCTCCGCTGTTGGGAAAAGTGTTCACATTACCACAACAGTCCTGCCTTCCTCCACTTCCTCCATTTGAGTTTCTGCTTTATATTTTACAGATCTGTTGTCCATTTGTTTAATACATAGATGATATTTAACCCAAAATTTTTATATGTGTGTATGTATGTATGTATGTATGAATATATGTATGTATGCCCAATATGACATCTATAATCTGTGGCAAATCACATTTTTTCATAAAATCAGATGCATTCTTTACCTTTAAAACTGGCAGAAAATTATAAGCAAATATATATATATATATAATTTTGATAAGTAAACACAATTTTATCTCTATGGCTCCTTAAGAGTCCTACTATGTTTTTAAGCTAGCTCATCTTCAACTAGATTTCAGCTTTTTTCCTTACACTGACCTTTTTGAGTTTAATCAAAAAATTTTAGAAATACATAGACAAAAAAGAAAGATGCATATCACAGAGTCAGAAGTGGAGTCCAGCTTTCTTCCTTTAGCGGTTCTTTTTCCTATAAAAAATCAAGTTTCAGGGTTCTATAACTGAAAGTAATATCAGTAGTATACATGTACATGACACACGTATATTCTTTCTTCCTCCCTCTCTCTCCATTTCCCTCATTTTCCCTCTACTCTAAAGCCCTAAGAGGAACCTTCCCAGTGACCTTCTTGGCTGACTGCTCAGCTTTTACAGCCTCTGTGAGTCATTCATTCACACCATGTTCTCTAAGAGCAGCTTGATGAGTTTCCCTTCTCTCTCTCTCTCTCTCTCTCTCTCTCTCTCTCTCTCTCTCTCTCTCTCTCTCTCTCTCTCTCCCTCCCTCCTATTTTTTCTTTTGTTAGACATAGATTCTTTTCTCACATATTCTTTTCTCACGTAATATATTCTGATTATGACTTCTCCCCTCTACTCCTCCCAGCCACATCCCTCCCCCACACCAGTCTGGATCCACCTCCTTTCTGTCTCACATTTAAAAAAACAAGAAGAGACTTGATACCCTATGAGCATATACAGGGGGAGGAGGTCCCCCTCAGTCACAGTCATAGGGGAGGGAAGTAAGGGGAAAATGGGAGGGAGGGAGGAATGGGAGGATACAAGGGAGGGGATAACCATTGAGATGTAATATGAATAAATAACAATAATAAAAATAATAACAAACAGGCTTCAATGAGACAATAGTAAAATTAAAAAAAAAAAAAAAAAAAAAAAACTAACACATCAGAGTTGGACAAAAGAAGCCTGAGAAAAAGAGCCCAAAGAGAAGGCACAAGAATCAGAAGCCCACAATAATCAAGACTAGAATAAAAACATTTAACTGGTAGCCATAATATACGTGCATAGGACCTGGTACAGACCCCTGCAGGCCTAGGCATGCTGCTTTGGGCTCTAAGAGTTCCTGCGAGGTTTTCTTAGCTTGATTTAGAGGCTTTGTTTCCTTGGTGTCCTTGAGCTCCTCTGGCTCCCTACGCTCTTTCTGCCTCCTCTTCTGAAGAAGTCCCTGAGGCCTGAGGGGAAGGATTTGATGGAGACATCCTGTTTAACGCCAAGTGTCCCTTGGTTTCTCACTCTCTGCATGACGTCTGATTGTGGCTTTCTTAAGTAGATCTCAGGTAACTCCAGTTAGCCTAAAGGACACAGCCCCACAGCAGCAGCAGCTCTCCTCCCTATTGTCTTTCACAGTAAATGCTGTCAGGATGCTGCCAGCCTTAGAAACGATCTATTTCCTCACCTCCACAGTTTTCAGTAGATTCCTGGATCCTGTTTCTTGAAATCTCCCAGTTGTAGCGATCTTTTGCCTCCTGAAGTGGTATTGACTTTTCTCTTCCTTCTTCTGTCTCATTAAACATTCTTCCCAAGAATTTTTGCTGAGGTGACTTCTCTCACATGCAAATCTCTGTGTGTACTTTACTAGCCTAAAACCAGTCATGTCTTTTGCATTGCAAGTTTCATTGCTATTTTTGGTTTGTTCAGTTTTTGTTTATAGAGAATGCTGTGCATGTTTTATTTTGAACATGCTTGGTCCATCCACAAAGGCCAACTGCAGGCATTCTGACTCATCCTGGAAGACGCCTGGAGGGTATGGCTGCACTCTCAACTAAAATCAGTTCCCTAAAAACACCTGCAGAATAATTTTTTAATGTCCTAAGCTTTACATACACATCTCTTTATGATACATTTCTTTACCTTTCTGTGTTTCCCATCAGCCCTTGCACACTATCTACAGCAATACTAACCCAGTAAGTGTTCTCCAAACAAACCAGACTGCAAGTCTTTGTCCATGTTGTTATGTTAATTTTCTTCAATGCTCAACACTCTTTATCCTCCAAAATTCATTAAGAAAAAAGCAATTTCTGAGTTGTTCTCCTTGTCTGGACTCCTTTTGAAACTCCAGTCTATTTCAGATGGCCTTATTCTCCCACATACAATCAGTGACACATGTTTATTCAATATCATAATATATCGTGCAGTTTTGCCAACTAAGTGATAGAAAACATAGAGTCACTTTCTGTACAATCCAATGGTAAATCACTTTATATTCCAAAGCAAAAGCACCAATATGTGACAGAAAATACAGATAAAAATCATGCTGCCCTGACTATTTCTTAGGCTGCAGTGTGCATTAGTCTGTATTCATTGCTTAATGCTTTTGTCATGAGATTTTAAGTTTCACTGTATTTTATGTATGTATGTATATGCTATTTTTTCAAATACTGAATCAAGTCCCTTGAAATAAAACAAAATCAATAATCGGAGAGGCCACCCTGATTTATTCTACTTCCCTTCCTGTCCCTTCCCTCCCTCCATGCCCACTTTGAGCATGAATCCTCTCATGTTTGTGTGAATTCCAGATAAAATGCCTTGAGGAGATAATTTTATAATGTATTCATTCAATCCAATGGACAAAAAGTATATGTGTGAATTTTCCTTAGTTGGGCATCAAGTACATCAATACTACCAGACATAAATTGTGAAAATGTTGATATATTTACTGTTATTATTTCCATTCATTTTATTTTTTGAGGCCATCTTGCTCCAATAAGTTCAGTGGTTCTATAAATCACCTACATAGGACTTCGCATATCTTAAATCTCTTTTTTCCTTTCAAATAATCTTGATTCAATCTTTTCTGTCATATTTATCATAGTTTTTCTCAGTTTGAACACTCTTTTAAAAACTTACTCTCATGATGCACATAAAAGTGTCTTCTTGGATATTTTATCCCTTCAGTATTTACTGGTGTATATCTGTTCTCATTTCCATATTCAAAGTAGTAAACTACTCAATAATTTTTATACTGACACAGATACTCTAAAAAATGTAATATCCTGTCCATTTTGGAAGTGTTTTGTTACAATATTAAACAATGAAATGTACTTTCAAATGGTAAATGTCAAGTGATAAACTCAAGGTAGTTTTGATGTGATAAATTCTAGCCAGTTACCTAGATTTATTCTAACTATCCTTTTTCCCATGGCAAGCAACTTTTTATTGTTTTTTTTTAATATTTAATAGAACCAGTTTCTTTCCTTAATTAATTATTTTACTTATTTTTCACTCCAAGGAGCTTAAGCATGATTTTGTCTTATTTTGTGTTATAAGCCCATTATAAGTGAATATATCTATTAATTTATAAAAGAGTTACATTTTTCAAATATTAATTTCCCTAAGGAGATTATATGTTATGGATGCTCACTTCAATATTTCTGTTTTTCTCCATTAACTCCTAAAAATTATTTGTATGATATTATTGCTATAGACAAAAATAACTTCTTTTCTACTGTGCATTCTGTATGCTAACATTAATATAAAGAATATGCATGAATAATACATTAATTAAGTATAAATATTACCTGTGTATAATTTGCAGCTACATGGTATTATATTTTATCATTTATTCAGTGATTATGTGGTAATCTGCAAAAATACTAAGAAAAGTTATGTTTCTCTGTAAATATGTTTCCCTGCCTCTGTAACAAATCTGTAAAAGAGAGTCCCAATAACTGTACTCATAAAATGATATGAAACATCATAGTTTCTTCATAAAGAAAAAATACATTGTTAAGAAAATTCACAAGTGGGAAATTTATATAACCTGAGGTATGGTGAGGGAGAAGGAAGTTTGTTAAGAAGAGGCACTAGGCAGCCCTCTGAAGCACAGGGATGTCAGTTGGGCATTTCTCAAGCTCCAAGGAGATCAATTGGGACTACATTTAAAGCTGTTGATATCCAAATGATAACTGAAGACATGTGAATGTGACAAAATCAGGTGAGAGTATTACGTATGACAGTTTAAGAAATTATTATCCCTAGGAAATAGAGACACTAAAGCAGCTGGGGAATTGACTCACTGATATAAAAGAATGAAAAACTGCTTTTAATTGAAGTAGGCATTTTGATGATGATGATGAGGAGGAGGAGGAGGAGGGGGAGGAGGAGAAAATCTGTTGCTCTTCTTGTGGATTTCTTGTGACTGTCATGTCCCATGTTCTATAGATTGTGGCTCATGCCTACAATGTCACTGTTAGTCCTTTTCCCAAAATCAACTTTTAATGGCTTTTTAAAAATAATTTATTTTTTATTCACTTTACATCTCAACCATGGCCCCCTCCCTTCTCTTCTCCCAGTCTCACCCTCTTTCCTTCGTCTCACCTTTCCCTCTCCTATTCCTCAAAAAGGGGAACCCCACCCTCCCACCCATACAGCTCATCAAGTTACATGAGGATTGAGCAGGACCCCTGTGGCCTGATGAGGCAGCCCCATCAGCGGAGACTGAACAAAAAGCAGGCAACAGAGTCCATGTGAGAGAAAAACCCCACTCTCCTTACTAGAAGATCTGCATGGAGCCTGAGCTACCCATCTGCTATATCTGTGTAGGGGGTTTGGACCAGTCTGTGCATGGGCCTTGGTTGGTTTTTCCATCTCCACAAGCCTTTCTGGGTACTGGTTAGTTGACTCTGTTGACCTTGTGGAGTTCCTGTCACCTCCAGGGCCTTGTACCCTTCCTCCCAGTTTTCCACATGACTCCCTACACTTGGCACAGTGTTTGGCTGTCATTCTCAGCAACTGTTTCTATCAGCTGGAAGGGAATTCTCAGAGGACAGCTATGCTAGGCTTCTGTCTGTGAGTTTAGCAGAGTATCGTTAACAGTGTCAGGGCTTGGCTCTCTCCCATGAGGTGGGTCTCAGATTGGTCCAGGCAATGATTTGTCATTCCCTCAATCTCTGATCTATCTTAATTCCTGCACATCTTATAGAAAGGGTAAATTTGGGTTGAAGATTTTTTGGCTTGGCTGCTGCTTTCCTCTCTCCATGAGGAGTCCTGTCTAAGTAGAGCATGTCCTCTTCAGTCTCCATGACCACTGTTGGTAGGAGTCACCCCCATATCTTCCCAGAAGTCTTAGGTCTCCAGCTTGTCATAGAGATGCCCCTGCCTGTGGTTTCTCTTCTGTTGTAGGCCCTCTGCCTTTCCTCCCCTCTTTCCAAGGTCTGGTTTCCACTCTCTTTTCTCTCTGCCCTCCCTCTTCCATTTCAACCACTTCCTCTGAGTATTCTATTTCTCCTTCTCAGTGAAATTTAACCATCCTTCCTTGAGTCTTCTTTGCTCCTTATCTTCTTAGGGCCTGTCAATTATAGTATGTTTATCCTTTGCTATAGGGCTAAAATCTAATTAATGGTTTTTCTTAATGCCTCTTGAAGTATTTATATTTTCAAAGAAAAATGGGGTATTTTGAGATACAAGGGGATATCATTTCACAAGTGTGATAGTTTTAATAATTTCTTTGTCAAGGTTTTTTTTTCTTTTGTATTTTCCTACTGAGCCTCGGCTAAGTAATGCTTTCTCAACTTAACATAAGATACAGTCATTTGAAAATAAAGAATCTTAATTGAGACAATGCCTCTATAGGATATACTTGTCCTGTAGCCAAATCTATAGGACATGTTCTTGATTAATGAATTGATGTGAAAAGGCCCAGCCACCCCTGAGCAAATGACTCTGGCTAGTATAACAAAGCAGGCAGGGAAAACCAGGAGGAGCAAGCCCGTGAGCAGCATGCATGGCCTCTCCTGCCTCCAGGTTCCTGCCCTGCCCTCATTTCTACCCTTTGATGATGGAATGTAATGAAGAAATGTAAGAAAAATAAACCCTTTCCTCCCCAAGTTTATTTTGTGTTACATAACAGCAATAAAAATCATAACTAAAACAGACATATAATACCATTTTAGGTGAAATAATGATGATTATAATTTATAAAATTAAATCTTTTTAAAATTGGAACAAATTACAATGAGCATAACCAGTATTTATCAACTTATGTAATGAGTTTGGAATGTTTTCAGCATTACTCATACTTTCTTTTGCTATCTTTGAGAAGTATTTATAATAAATTAACAATAAAGTGATGCCACTGTCCTCCCAGATGTATATTGTTTTGTTTTTGCCATGTAGCATTGGAGGTTCCTCTAGGTCATGAAGGTAAAGAAACCCCACTTCTCTGAAGAGATCTATGTGCCTAGAATACAAGATGAGACTTTAGGCTTTGGTCTAGTGTCAGAGAACCTTGAAGCATTCCTGACCTTCAGGTGAAAAGCAGTATTTTTGTGAGTGGAAGTTATTAGTATTTTTATTGAATGGAAATCAACATGTGTTTCTGGATTACCTATATGCCAATATAGGTTAAACAAAAATAATCCAACCAAACTTAGAAATATCCTCAGTTATATAGTGAAATTCTAGATATGGAGCTCAGATTAGAAAAGTGAAATTGTGAAATAGACATTAAAAATAAAATTCTGGTATTGTTCGGGCTAAATTCATACTTTATACACACTGAGACATGTTTTATTATTAGTTTATTCAACCATGGAATTTTCATTTCCTTTAGTCTTTATCAATTACTAGCCTAAGTTTTCTAAGGTGTAGACTATTTTCATTGGTGACATTATGCCTTGCAGGCAATGTCACAGATTGATTTCATTTGTAAGCCAGTACAGATATAATGGAAGGTACTTGTTTCATCTAATATTAAATGATGAACAAAAACTATCACAAGATCTTAGTCACTATTGGACACTAAAAGGATCTGATATATTCAAAGGAATTCAACAAACAGACCAACTAACATGACAGAAGCGTGCATTTAATTTCATGCTTTGCAGAGATACATGATCAAAATTGTGTGTGTGGCTTGTCCTTTGAGATGGCCCAAACTATTTATTTTTAAGTAGGAAATAACAATGAAGCAAACAGTTGCAATTGAGAAAAAAATATTTTGAGATACAAGGGACAAGGGGACTTGTGTGCCCTGGATTAAGACACACACGAGTATTACACAAAATTTCAAATACAGTATGAGAAGAAGAGTCAGAAGGCCCTGGAATGATGTCCTGTCTCTCAGAATTGGGACATTTAACAGTTCTGTGTTCACAAATGGCATTGGTGAAACAATCTTTATTTTAAAAGAATTTATAGAAAGAAATTTAGCACCATCATTAAAAGAAAAGTAATAATATTTTAGCCCTGCCTATCTCCAGTCTTGGAATAACAACAGAAGCATAGCACCTTTCAATACCTAAAGTATAAACAAGAACAGGCAGTCTCGCCCAGCTGCTAGAGATGAGGTAGCTCAAGCTAAGAATTGGTGGGTCATATTTCCTTATGAATGTTCTAGTTCCAATCCTCACGTTTGATTTGAGTGATCATCACAGCTCTAGGTTTCTAGATCTTTTCCTTATGCTAGGCTTCAGGAAACAGAGATTGTGCCTGTGGGAGATTCTCAACTATTGTTACTGGACATGTGTGTTAGAAAGTTGTGGGGGTAATTTTTTTTTCATTCGATATCTTCTTTTATAAGAAGACACAAATACATCTATCTGTATTTTCAAAATTACAACAAAAAGGAAAATGTTACTCTTAAATTTGAATGAGAAAAACTCTAAATATATCAGTCTTTACAAAATAAATTGTAAAGTTGAGGCAAGTTCTGTTTTTTTTCCTCCTGAAATACGTTATTTAAAGATCTCATTTAAGACAGTGGAAATGATATATTATATTCTCATTAAAGAATATCTATAATTGTAGTACAACAACAAGACATGCTTGTGAGATTCATCCACAAGGTAAAATATTTTGTGTTCATTTTTCATTGATGATTTGGGTATAAGAGGACAGAGAAGAACACTGCATTCTACTTTTCAGACTGCAGCCAAGCAAAATCAACATGTGTTGAGGTTTTACATACCCCACCATGTAAGCTACCTGCTAGGAAGAAGAATTTCCTCATAAATACTAAGCAACTTATTCATTATAGTGAAATGAATTGATAAAAACGTATTTATTTTTTAATCAGTTTACTTTTTTGTAAAGGTGGTCATTGTCATTGGTCGTTTAAAATCTAAACTGTCATAATGAAAAATATTTTAAGTCAATTAAACTTGAGGATTGTAAGTAAAATAAATATTCTGAAGGATAAGGTGGCCAGGCACTTCAGATCATATGTACAAAGCTGATGCAGGACCAGCCATTACTTCAAGAGTCTCAGGATCAACTTCAAACAGTCAAAGTTCTTGTGAACGATGGTGGTCATTGATGGTGGTGCTAATTGTCAGTGTTTATAGGCTTCTGTTACATGAAACAAACTGCCCCAATCTCGATGCCAAATTCCTGGTCTGTGCTGCCAATATCCACAGGAGCAAGATCTATGATGGGCAAACGGGCCACATTCTGTGTTCTGTATTCAAAGATAGTCTTGCCCACATTTCCATTTCGCTTCTGGAATTGAACAGGACAATGGATCAATAGCATATATTTCCAAGAATTTTACATAATAACAACCTCCCTCCCATGCATGTGCACAAGCAACTCTTCTAATATAAAAGCGGTGATATGTACAGCTCTGGTAAATGTGGCACCTGTGTGCATGGCAGAAAGGAGAGACGCAAATCAGTGGCTCTCTACCATAGACTCATGAAAGTTTATGACTGAAAGAAAGAAGCAGTAGTTTCGCTTGCCGACTAAAGAAAGGAAGGAAGTTACAGAAGCGCATTGTTCAGAAGGTACTTACAGAACAAGTATCTTGAAGAACTGTGTATCTGAATCTAATGTTTCCTTCTCCTTTGATTTCTAAGTCATTTGACCCTTTCAGAACTACAGCTTTCTTGAGATTTTTGGCTTGATCATCCATGTATCCCACAGTGTTCCTACAGATGTAAGTAATGTTCTGGGAGGCTTCTTTTGATAAAAGGCGCAGAAAGGTCATCTGAGTAATAGCTGTATTAGGTGACTGGTAATCTCCATAGGTGAACTAGAAAAATGAGAAGAGTCTATGTGATATAACATACTGAAGGGGTTCATAATGCCACCCACAGACATGACAGATTGATGATAGGCAGATAGATAGATGATTGACAGATCATAGATAAATCACGTTTGAAGACTTTTATTTGATTTTCAAATAATAAGCAATTTTATTATATAATGGAAAATATTTTCAGACATCTATTCATAGTCACAAGTACTCATGGCATTACAACCTCAAAGAAAAGGTAAAAAACCAAAATGATTTTAATTTCACAGAGAAAGGTTTATTTTTAATCTGTTTTAATTATATACAAGCTATATACATTATACTTAATAAATAGAACTCAACTTTATTACTAATTAGAATAAAAATATAAATTAATTATAAGTATAACTCTATTTTGCTGAGGTTACATACATATTATAAATAATATATTCTACAACTCTAGTTTTCAAAACTCACTTCAAACTAACTCTTTCCTATTCATCTTCAACTGAGTTCTGTTTTCAATGGTCTCAGTTTTGTTTCTGACATATCATTTTGGTTAAACTATATTTTATCTCTTTATATTTATATTTAATTTTCACTAAATAATAGTAGATTCTACCTTATTGTATATGGAATTAACATTTCCATAACATGTTAGCTGGGACAAGTTTGGAAGCAGATGAGGTAAGCTGGGATAAAAAACTAGTGTTGGAATATGGAACATCAAGATCTGAGAAAGCTCTGAACCAACTAGAACATAGCAAAAACTCAGACCATAGACACAAACCCAGAGAATATGTAACATAATTTACCTAACTATAAAAATGACTTAACTACTTCACAGGTTGCAAGGTGTTTCATTATTTTTAAATTGTATCCATTATGTATCATTTATCTTTGTAGACACTACACTAAGCACTAACACTCACAGGAATTGTGAGGTCAGCCTTACCACTCTTACTTTAAAGTAGTAGAAAGGTCATAAGTAAAAAGCAGTTGAGGACATTCTATTGGGACTCTAGGTGAGAGAAGCATGGGAGAATGGGGAATAGAAGGATCCAGAGGGTCCTAGAAACCTACAAGAAGAACATTATGACCGGGCGGATCTGAGCCCAGGGGTCCTGCTCAAACTATGGCACCAGCCAAGGACAATACAGGCTGTAAACTTGGAACCCCTACCCAGATGTAGCCAATGGACAGGACATTCTCCACAGTTGAGTGGAGAGTGGGGACTGACTTTCACACGAACTCTGATGCCCCATATTTGACCACATCCTCTGGATGGGGAGGCCTGGTGGCACTCAGAGGATGGATAGCAGGCTACCAAGAAGAGATTTGATACCCTATGAGAATATACAGGGGCAGGAGGTCCCCCTCAGTTATAATCATAGGGGAGGGGAGTAGAGGGAAAGCGGGAGGGAGGGAGGAATGGGAGGATACAAGGGATGGGATAACAATTGAGATGTAATATGAATAAATTAATAAAACTTTTAAAAAGTGGCTGAGTGGGCTGGGCGTGGTGGTGCATGCCTCTAATCCCAGCACTCAGGAGGCAGAGGCAGGTGGATCACTGTGAGTTGAGGCCATCCTGGTCTACAAAGCAAGTCCAGGACAGCCAAGGCTACATAGAGAGACTTTGCCTTGAAAAACAACAACAACAACAACAACAAAAAAGTGGTTGAGTAATCTTCTAAGTTTCAATTATGACCCAGGTCTCCTAGAGTTGAGACAAGACCCCTTCCACTGTCTTCCACAGTGTATTAAGGGAACTAATATTAAAGATTATTTATTTCATCCTACTAAAAGTAAAAATTATAAGTTTGTGTGAACTAACTCATGGTAAAATTTGTTTAGGAAATGATTTTACAATAATTTCTAATGAGAATGTATCACTTAAGGTAAACAAAATAAAATAAATCCAGTCAAAGCATAGTTTTGATAAATTTGAAAACATAATAAATAATAGAAAGTAAAAATATAGTTCTGGGTAAACATATTAAATCACCTGAGATCCTCTGTTCATGTCGAGCCCATACCACACTGGCTTATTGTCAGGGGATTTGCTGGCCCACCAGGTTTTAACTGGAATAGTGGCTGGGTTTGCTGAAATACATGTCTCTCCTGTTTCCATATTGCAGTAAACTTTGATTGCATCTTCAGCTGATCCCTGGTTAGGATCAATCCAATATTCACCTATTTTCCAAGATAGAAATACTTGTTAAATGAAGATTATCTCAAGTATGATTATGAGTCTCTAAAGTAATAAACAGAAATTTGGTCTTTTATTAAAAATGGAATTGTCACGGGACTGGGAAGAAGGCTTGGCAGGTAGTGTTTTTCACACAAGCTTGAGGACTTGCGTTTGGATCCTCAAAATCTATACAGACACTAGATGGGTATAATGGATATTTGCCATCCCAGCATGTGGAGTGATGGAAACTGGAAATCTTTGCAGTAAGCTGACTAGCTAGACTGTCAAAAAGGTGAGCTGTGGACTCAGCTAAAAACCCACCTTAACATGTAAGGAGTTCAGTAATTAAGGAAGACAGTTAATGTCAACTTTCTCTACACATCTTCACATGCAGCCACATATGTGAACATACAAATGCACATGCATGCAAACACTCACATGTGCATATGGGGTAAATGTAACAACATTAAGCACTGGAGGCCTTTCCGCATGCTAACTGCTGTTCAAAAGCACTTTTCCAAAGCATGTGGTTAGGACTCAAAACATCCGAGTGATTTTTAAAACAAGAATCATAAGACAGTGCCTTTGATGTTTCATATATAACCTCAATATACAGACAAATATATTTATTCATATGCCTTATATAGATCCATATGCATGTATATGATATTACACATAAAGTATAAAAATTAAACTTTAAGTAATATGAAAGGGGTGGTGAGATATAAATTAAGGGGTTAATTTTAAAAAGTGTATATTCTTTAGACAGAACATTTTTAGCTGTCTCTGTAGATGTCAAATTTCAAAGTTAACTGAAATTCTGGTATTTCCCAACTCATTTTTTATGATTTTTAGATTACCCTTTTCTGGGTCTAATTACATCATTTAAAATGATTGAAGAAAGCATACTAAGAACACTGTCATATAAGAAATGTAGAAACACTGATTCTTTCCAAACTGCCTTAAAAGCTCACTATACACGACCTTGACAGGAAGGATGGCAAAGGAGTGATTGGCAGGACATTAAAGTGCAATAGATTCTATGTGTAAATAAATTAGAGAACTATGTGTTCTTTACTTATTGGCCTAATTAAAATTATGAATTATCATGTAGGTAAGAAAGTATGTTTTTAATTGTGCATGAACAAGTATTTTCTGCATTCACATATATGAAACTAGTGCTTCAAAATTGGGTTTTTGATATGATATGTCCTTTATTAGTCAGTAGCTTTTCATATACTTGTCTCTACCATAAGACTATAAGCTTTGGGGGCATGTTCGATGATTTATCTTTGTGTCTATCTACCATTAACTATAAAGTTAAAAATACATTTGGGGACACGATTGAGAGTAACTCAAACCAAACAACATGCTTCACTCAAACAGGCTCCTATCCACGCACCACTCTGCTTTGTGGAATGGCAAAGCCTCAAGTCATCACATGTCCGGGCTGGGTGCTTCTTGGAACCATCAGGGCTTCGCATGGTTTCAATCTGACTACTGAGAGACTTCAGGGTAGCATGGACCCCTGGGTCAGTTTTGTTAGCATCATCAGGAGCTGCCTGGTCTTCAGTAAACTCTGGAAGTGGATCTGGCATGTTCTCATCATAGTGGCCCATGATATCACCAAGAGCAGCAGTTAGATGGCCAGGGGGACCCGGGGGGCCAGGGGGCCCAGGCTCACCAGGAGGACCCTATTCAAGGGGAAACGAGAAAGATAGTTTAAGTGTCAGTTGTTTTGTTTTACTAAATTGCTGCTATGCTGTTCAGGGACTGGTACAACTTGGCATACCAAAACCTCAATGCTGAAGATGTGTGAGTCATGCATTCTTAAACAGGCAGGGCTAGCCTGTCGAGTGATAACATTCCAAAATGGGAAGTGATGTGGAGCTGTTTTTCAGGGAAAGTTATCTACCAGTCAGGCTCTCAGATAAACAAAGCTCAAAGCCAAACTCTTTGCTTTGATGTCTTCTTTGAAGATATGATGTATTTCATGTGAAGAACATTCAGAGTTACATTCCTTTCAAAGAAAGTTGAGCAAGACACAACTGGAATTCTTTTTTTTTTAAAGATTTATTTATTTATTATATATACAATGTTGTGTCTGCATGTATGCTGCCTGCCAGAAGAAGGTATCAGATTGGATCTCATTTTAGATGGTTGTGAGCTACCATGTGGTTTCTGGGAATTAAACTCAGGACTTTTGGAAGAGCAGCCAGTGCTCTTAACCTCTGAGCCATCTCTCCATCCCACAACTGGAATTCTTTAAAATAAGCTATGAGCAGAAGGCAAAAAAAGGGATGCCAGGCTGTGGGGGCTGTTTCTATACGTCTTCATAAGCTCAACAGCCAACATGGAACCTCTTGGCTCATCTGAACCAAAATAAATACAGGAAGTATTTTTGTCTGTATGTGAATTATGATAAATGTAAAAATTCTCTGTACTGAGCAAAGTCAAAGAAAAGTTACCATTAGCTTTGTTTATGGTCTTAAAGATATCTCCTATTTCTTTGTTTTCAGGAGAGAACTAAAGGAATGTGAAGTCTCAGATAAATCCAAAAGAAGTGGCAAAGATTACAAGCTGAGTGTTCTTCATTCATTCCTCTGCATTTTCAGAGGAAAACCTCAAGATTCATTGGGAGCCAATAACAACTGAAGAGGTATGGAGACCACATCTCAGGTAAAGAGCACAACATTGGGTATCTCAGGCTAATGCGTCAAAGTTCGCTCTGCCACTCACTGTGAGGCATCAGGCAAGGTGTTGTAATGTTTGTGCTAATGCTTTCTAATTCTCAAAAGGTAGATGATAGAATGACAGACAGGTGATAGGTAGATAATAGATAGACAGTTGATTTCCAAAAGACCATCATGGTTTCACGTGTCCTGTTACACTAGTCTGAGAGGAAGAGATCATTGAACCATAAAAAAATAATTCCAGAACCACACAAGTCAAAGATAAATTCCATAGCTGTTTTTTTTCCCATGGAGAAAGAATTAGAAAACTTTTTTGGCTATGAGAAGAATAAATAATAAAATAAATAAATAAATAAACCCACAGAATAAATACTAAGCCTTTGAATCAATGGCACCATCACTGGGAGAATAAACACTAAAAAGGTAGGGTCAGATAAATAAGATAAAAGAAACACCAGACAGAAACTTAAATGCACAGAGTGCATAGTGTATAGAGAGGTGATGTCTGAGGACAGAGACCAGATAATCTGCTTTACTATTTGTTATCACCTTATACTAAATACCATTGGATTTTTAATTGAAAACTTTAAAATTGAAATCTCTTTTGTTTTGTTTCTCAAGACAGAGTTTTTCTATGTAGCCTTGACTGTCCTGGACTCCCTTTGTAGATCATGCCAGCTTTGAACTCATTGATATTTGCCTGCCTCTGCCTCCCCGAGTGCTGGGACTAAAAGGCATGAGCCATGACACCCAGCTAAATTGAAATCTTTTTTTTTTTTTAATTAAATGTATTTTTATTTTTTAGATTGAAATCTTAAATGTCATTTTCTATGAAGAAAAATTTCAAACTCATATAGTTAATTCTGTTTCAAGCTCCTTCTTCGTGCACTTCCCTGCCATGGGAAAGCACAACATGAACTATGGGGTAAAATAAACCCTTTCTTAACTTGATTTTCATCAGAGGTTTTTTTGTTTGTTTGTTTGGTTGGTTGGTTGTTTTTTAAATTGGTTTTTCTGTGTGGTCTTGGCTGTCCCAGACTCATTCTATAGACCAGGCTGGCCTCAAACTCACAAAGATCCACCTGCCTCTGTCTCCCTGAGTACTGGGATTACAGGCATGGGCCACTGTACCTGACGTTTGCCAGTTTTTAACAGCAACAGCAAATAAAATTAAAACAATTATAAATTTAGACAATGAAATATTTTCACAACTTTGATAAAACTGCAATCATAGCTTGATATTTGACTTCAGTTGTAATATAACTTCAAGGACTTGGTATCTTCAGCTCCCATTTTATAAAATCTAAAAATTGTGTATTAAAAGACTTGAAATAATTACTTAGGTAGATAACCTTCTTTTGACTTCTAGTCGTATTTTAGGAGTCTCTTGAGACTCTTGTTGGCATGTTTGCACAGATGTTATTGGATAGACTCCATCTTGGCAACACTTGTGACCTTACCTCTGGTCCTGCTTCTCCTGCGCTGCCTCGTACACCAGGAGGTCCAATTGGCCCAAGTGGCCCAGGGTTTCCTTCTTTGCCTGAGGGACCTACTGGTCCTGGTGGACCCTGTCACAACACAAAAAATGCATTTTAGAAGAAGGCGGTGCAATGTCTGTCCTATAAAAGAACAATTTTAGAGATGATTGCTCAGATTCCAATATTAATAACTAATAAGTGAACTTGCAGCATTTTGTAACATTTACAATTTTATTTTATGTGAATGATCCATAATTAGTTCTGGATAAAGGTCCAAGATAACTTAAAAAAGCTAACAGGCTAATCACCAGATTTCATTGGTAGCAACTGTTTCATCAAATAGTTAATAAACTTTCTTGGAAATACAATTACTTTATAAGACAATGATGTAAGTTTATTTTATTTTATTTTATTTTTTGCCTATAGTTCAAACCCAGTACTTACACTACAGAACCTCGTCATATCATAGCACTTTCCTTAATATTATTCTTATTTTATGTATATTTATATTATACTTAAATATAGCATTTTTTGCTAACTATCTTTCTAATTTTCTTTATGAAATATCTTAGGACGCCAATGACATATAAGAAGCAGCCCTTATATGAATTTAGAATTTCTAAAAGCTTTAAGTATTGGTCCTCTTTTATGACTTGCTTCCAAATTATTTTTGTATAAACTTCTACAGATTTATCATATTAAAGAACAAAATATGTCTGTCTTCAAAATCTATTCCATTTCATAAGCAAGTCCAATCATTGCAAAGAATTTATGTTTAATGGAACGTTAACAGCGAACATGAAACTGAATAAAAGAACATTTAAAACCTGAGTAAGAGATTTTAAGACATAAAATAGGTCATATTTCAGGATATTTCTACTTTAAATTACTTGCTAAGTTTGTCCCATACATTTCCTGCCAGTCTCACAGAACATAAACCAATCAATATTAAATACCAGGAACATTGTACTCAAGAAACAGGATTCTGTCCCATACATCTGAAGCTTAACAGTTTCTGTTACTTACTCTTGGGCCAAAAGGACCAGGGATACCAGCACTTCCTTGTTCACCATTTGGACCCTACACAGAAAAATATTGAAAGTGTCATTGAAACATTTAAATCTTGCATTGTGCTGTCTTTTATCTTTAAAAGTATTTTGTCACTAACTTTAGCTCTACAAATGAATCCATTAATTTCTTTAACATCTAACTAAACTAAAGACCACTGTATGGGTAAAAGGGCATAGAGCTTTTTGCTTTATTTCTTCCCCACAATACTATATCTTATAGATGGGTATTTCTACTGGGTAATTATATAATTATCCATCAATATAATTTTGAAATTAAAATTATATACAAAACAATCCCATCTGTTCCATGGATGTTCCTGTCAACACACCACTATATTCTCACATACAGGAAAAAAACACTGAAAAAAATAACTTACAGGAGGGCCAGGAAGACCCTGAAGGCCAGTGAAACCTCTATGGCCTTTCTGACCTCTGTCACCTCGGTCTCCATTGTCACCCTTGTCACCTCGAGGTCCTTGTGGTCCCTAGAAATAGTCAGACATAAATATTACTTAAGGCTACAATTTGCTGCAATTTTACTTTTTATGATTATGTTTACTGTAATTTTTAGTTTTTTCTAAAATTTAAATTTAAAATAACTTGCTTTCTATGCTTCCTCTGGGAAAGTGAAATTTATATATGCAAATAAAATGATTGGCTAGGAATGTATTGAGAATCAATCAAGGGCTCAATAGATGTATTTGTACTCTGAATAGCCAACATCCACCAAATTGGACTTAATGCTCACTCAGTAGGAAGGGATTCATGCCTGGTATTTTAAATTTAGGAAACTACCCAAGGTTAGTGAGACCATGGACCCTAGAGGAAAACCTTGTACTGCCATGGTCTTAAACTAACTCGCAATTCTATTCTAAATGCTTATATTTATAACCACAGACAACTGTACTTCTAGCCCCTCAACTGTGGGAAGCCGTGCCAAATGCTGCCATGTCAGAAATCCCGTGCTTAGGCTGCACGCTGTGACCTTCCAGCTGCTGATCTCTGCCAGAGGTGGTCTTTGTGTTCCAGGCCATCCTTGGACTATTTACCTTTGAAAGAAGTAGGGAAATCCCTACTGAGAAACACCTGGAGGGTTAAGGAAGTTCTTACAGGGAGCTATTCAGGCTACTGTGTTCTTCTTGCCTTGGGGGCTAGGGAGAGAGGGATCAGAATAGATCCTATTGACCTTACTATATAAAGTCTTACCCGTCCACATTGAAGAGGAGTCTTGATCAGAAATTTCCTGACTTGATTCGTTATTTCTCGCGTCTCTGTATCCTACTTTCAATCCCCACTCCCTCTTTCAGGTGAACCCTGATTCAATTTTCACCATGGGCTGGGACCCGACACCCAACAGAGACCATGATCCACAATGGGTCAAATTGCCAAGTACAATGGACATTGGGATTCTTAGGCATGACTAATGCATCTATCCACAATCCTTACAAAGACTCAAGGAAGATCACAAGATCACAGAAGAGAGGGAAATGAGGCTTCTCTAGGAACAAGGCCCTGACACATTATCCAATTCCAAGAGATCAATCCTAAATGCGTATATACATACATATGTGGAATATTAAATGGACTAAAAACATTGTGTATATATGGTGTAAACACAGTACCCATGTATAAAATTTCCAAAAAACAAAATTTATGCAAATGAAACAAAAACTGAATATTAGTAAAACACACTCCTTAGACACACATGTATGCATATAAATACACACCCATATACAAATGGAGATAAATCTATGTTATTCTTATCATTGCAATATCTGTTCCCCAATCCAAAGATCCTAATCCTAAAAATAAAATTTATATTTGAGATATAAGCTACAGGTAGAGAAGTAGTAAAAAGTATCTGCAATGTTGATTCTGTTATTTATTTAGGATGCTAGAAAGTCAATAGAGCTTCAGGATTCAGTGGTTCCCAGTAAACAAACAAGTGACATATGGCTACCTACTAAGACTTATCCTGTGTGGTCTTCAGTTTCCTAGAAGGCAAATTGCAATGCTACGCCTCATGCTATAGAGAATGAATATAATCATCAGATCCACCAGATTTTAGGGTATTTTCTCAATGCTTTGTTTTGTTTGTTTTCATAGTTTAATTTAGATCTCATAACCATCAGCCAGAATAGGGAGTTTAGTACTTTAAAAAAAATGGATGTTGATGTATAAGTATGAGAAGCATGATGAGTTAGATTATCTATGAAATAAAATGAAAGAAAAATCTACCTGGAAGCTCTGTATGTAAGGTATCACCAAAATCCCAGCCCAGACACCTGGCATGGAGAGCCACATGAATGTGTTGTAGGCAGACCACTGGACTGGCCAGCTCACCTCCACATGCCTCAACTTGGTTGTGCCATAAGTCTTATTAACAGTACCTAGACTAGCATCCCAATGGAACCCATCCTTGAGACCCATTCTTGCTATTCATGAACTCCGCTTGCTTCCTGCCTCTCTAGCTCTCACTTACACCCTCTGATAAATTTCTTTCTAACAGCTCACCCTCTGTGTTGTCCATGAAATCTACACACACCTGGAAGCCACTGTTTGGGAAAGGTTTGGAGGCCTTTGATTTCCCAGGATTTCATCCTCCCTACCTCATCTCCCACCTTCTGTTTGTCTAAAGCATGTAAGTCCCCATTGCTTTCAAGGACCCTAGATTTTTCCAATATCAATTTCAAACACAACTCTCTTGTGAATTTTAATGCAGCTTAAAAATGTACTGTCATCCACATTATTTTTTGTAATAAAAATGTTGAAAATCAGTCTTCCATCATTCTGAAATATTTTTTACTGCCTATCTACTGCACTATCACACTGTATATCATGACTGCTACCATCTCACAGAGTTTCTGGTTCCTATGGATCAGTAATTCTCCAGCAGCCTTTTCTCCCCTACTGTTTAGCCACTTAAATTATACTTCCCCTTGGGTATA
The DNA here is from genome assembly GCA_907169655.1 of Acomys percivali. NCBI lineage: Eukaryota > Metazoa > Chordata > Mammalia > Rodentia > Muridae > Acomys > Acomys percivali. The sequence goes on along the minus strand of OU015743.1, from coordinate 54,041,330 downwards.
TATATATATATATATATATATATATATATATATATATATATATTACATAAGAAAACACATATTTGTTCAGAAAAGATAGAGCTTACAGGTAAACCACGTTTTCCAGCTCGACCAGGTGGTCCTACAGGGCCTCGAGAACCCTGGAGAAAAAGCCATAGAACTTAGTATCTTAACATATAAATGTAAACATGAATAGAAATCTAAGAGTAACATATCAATATAATCATAGATTATAATTATAATGTATACAATTTCTCACCATCAGTAGATGTAGAGATTAAAAGAACTAACTCTAGTTACATATCTGTACATATCTAATTACATATCTGTAAATATTACAGTGAATTATATTTATTAGCTTGACCAAATGAAGTTCACCTTAGTTTACTATAAATGACATTAAATGCTTAATTGTATTCAGTTGTATTATAGTTCCTATAAATCATAATCTGTTTAGAAAATTAAAGTAACTATATCAAGATCAAATACATATTCAAAACCAAATGATTTTTAAAATTAAGTATATGTTTTAATCCATAATTGTCTCTCATTATTAAAAGTCCTTAGCTAACAGCATATGCAGGATTGAATGCATATACACATAGTTACAGGATTGCATATCCTGTTGACATTCTTACTGGATCTCCTCTTTGTCCTGCATCTCCTGGTGCACCAACAGGGCCAGGAGTCCCAGGGGCACCCTGAGAGCCTGGCAGACCGGCAGGCCCGGGGTCTCCACGGTCACCCTGACAAAGATAAACACAGTATTGTGCTTTAAATATTTATTCTATAACATCAACAATATTCTATATTGCATTATTATTTGTTATGTGAAAATACACCTTTTCAAAGATGTTAGTTTATTGTTTTGCTTAAATATTTTACTGTTATTCACTAGTCAGTAATTTAATTTCACAGGAATAGTATTGTTCCTCCTTCACTTCAGATCTTATCCACCCTCAATTCTTGCTGTTCCCTAAGTCCACATTGTTAGAGTACAGGAGTGTAATAGTACAAAATTTAATATTTGCTAGTCTAATTTCCTAGACTTTCAGTTTTCAAAGCAGTGTCTACATTTGTAAAACATAATGAAATTTCGGAATGTGAAAACGAACCCTCTTCTTACATTTTCAACTCCACACAGAGTGTCTCAGAAAACTGGTTCTGAGCATTCTTTACCTCCAACTTTTAAAAAAAAATCACTCTTCTACCTTAAGAAGGGCAAATGTGATGCACCTGCAGTTGCATTGTTTACAGTGCCCTCAAGAGTACAGGCTTCTAGTAAATGCAAGCAAGGATGTCTTCAGACTGTGCGTCTCACTTGGAAGAATTGAGAAATAAAGAGGCCTCCCCTCATCTCATTCAGATAACCCCGTATTACAAGGCTCCAAATATCATCTACGGAAGCATATGTGAGACCAATGTGGCAGAAACATACACAGAAACAATTAATGACTAAAGAATTTGGAGTCACACTTTATTTACTAGCAGACATTAATTCTTACTTGACTCTGTAATTTGGTAGGTATAATGAAATTTGGCATCTAAGTTAAATAATATATATATATATATATATACAATAAACTGAAGGAAAGATTTTGAAAAGCAAGTCATTTAAAACACACAATTGTAATTTATAGGGAATTTCCTGTTTTGTATGTAATTTTGTAATTAAAAAGTGAAACAGCAATTTAAAGTGTACATAGGAGTTCATGGAGTTGCAGTAATATTTCTGGGAGCGCATATCAAGATTTTTGGATGCTTTCAGCATTACATGTGTACACCAACAAAGGCAGAGACTCCACATGTTAGAAACTATAGATAAGGAGAGCCTTAGTCCAGGGTTCTCCCAAACCTTTCCTTCTCCCTGCTAATAGTGGGATAGCGTTCTAGGGCGCTTACCCTGCAGAAAACTGTTTGCCTGGTATTTAGCATATAAATGCTAGCACTGAGCATATTTAAGGTACTTGGAAATAGGTTTGGAAAACTCATCATCATGTAGCTTGTTTGCCTTTGGTAGCCAAATCTGTTCCCCAACTAATAGATGTGCAACCACCAAAAAGTCAGCTCAACACAGGCCTAATTTAAAACCACACATGACATCTATAGTTTAGAAAGCATCATGGTTTATAGCCTTATAAATTACTTTCTTTAGGGGGATTTAAGTAGAAAAATGTAGATTGCATTCGGCTGTGTGAGTAATATGGAAATTCAGAATATTCATTTAATCATCATCCAGAGCCTCCTTATTACACCACATATCAAAGCAATTTTGTTTCCTGTTCTTGAAAATATGTGTCATACTTTGTCATGCATTCAAATATTATTTCATTTACAAGATTATCCAAGGTCATGACCGTATTACTAAATTGTTTGACATCAGAAAAAATCAGAGTTGCACTGGGATTATGGGGATAGAGGAGTTTTATTATAAATTTTATTACACCAGAATACAATCGCTTCAAGTTTATTTGGGTCGAATATTCCAGTCAGAATTGCACTTACCCGTTCTCCAACAGCACCATCCCGTCCTGGGGTACCATCATTGCCTGCTGGACCCTAAAAAGAACAACATTTTACACAGGACTTCCTGAAGAGGTTTTTAACTGCTCACCCCAGTTTACAGGAAACTGACAAAAAATAAAATAGCACTGGATAGGAGCCTCAGCAGGAAGAGATGGCTGTATCTCTTTTTATTTTCAAGTGCTTGTAAAATTACCATATTCTTATTTACTACTATTGTTCATTTCTATTTCTCATTAAAGGATAGGTCCTCAAAAACATTGAAATGAGCCAGTTACAATGCTGGTGTTTTGCATTTTGTCCTAATTCTCATTTTGTTGAAACAAGATTTTTAAGGTTTTAAAGGTTTTAAGGTTTTAAGGTTATAAAGGTGTTTATATTATATAAAATTGGGTTTTAAAATAATAAATTATTCTTTCCCTATTTTGCTTTCATGTTTTTCAGAACTTTCTCTTTTGATAAAATTAGCTTTGAAATCATGGATTAATTCTTTCAGGAAAATGTGGTCCTTTGGTAATTTACTCATTAAATTGCTGAGCAGAGGATTATTCCAGACTTCAGATGTTCAAATATTTCCTCTCAAAAGAGACTGAAGGAACATGGCAACCGTAATGTTCCTTTATGATGATAAAAAGTCCTCTCTCATCCCTATGCGCTGTAATAGTTTCATTAATCCTATCACCACAGCTTGGCAATTTTGATAAATATCCCATTACAGAATGAAATAATAACAAGGGAAAGATGAATGGCTTGTCCTCCTACTTTGAAAAGAGTTTGCCAAAAGCTAAATCAACTGAACTGCTCACTCCAGCTTTTAGGAAAGTCAGTGCAAGGGCACTGAATTTGGTTTCTCTATCACTTTAACCAACTCTCTAGGGAAGTGGAGTTCATCAAACAGCATGACAAAAATCTTTCTTAAGCCTGTGTGTGTAATCCATTCCTAAATATCTACATCAACTTCATAATGAAAGAATTCTTTCTATCACACTTAGCTAAAACAGAAGGTATTTTCTTTAAGGATGGAAGCACTCACTTCTGGTCCAGGTTCCCCTACAGGACCATTGGAGCCTGGAGGTCCTACGGGTCCAGGGGGACCTTTATCTCCTGTAGCACCAGTTGGTCCTACTTTTCCAGGTGTGCCCTGAAATTAAAGTACAAGTATGTTAATCACTGATGAAGTCATTTAAGAATACCAAATTCCGTAAGACACCATTAACTCAGGAGTACTTCAAACTCCTATAGAAATAACTGTCCAGTATCCTAAACATCTATGGCTGCTTAAAGACACATCTACTTCTTATCACATTATTCCTGATATATGAAGGAGACCGAAAGTGTTCTGCACCACCTGCTTAGGTAGGAACTTTTTTGTTGGACACATGTATAGTCAATTATGGCTGCATTCTGGAATCTGTATCACTACAAACACTCTTATCATTCCTGCTTTTTCTGCTAATTTAAAAAAGAATTGTGTTCCTTAGGCTCATCTTTGAAGAATTATACTTTCTAGTTCATAGATCAATTCTGACGTCACTAAGATAAACTTGAACTCCTAATTTGTTAGCATCATATTTTTACCCAATGGTCTTCTAATTTAACATTCCAAGAGTCCATATTCCCTAAAAAACACCATTTTCCCCTAAAATATTCTCAACTGGTAAAATTTAGTTACTTTAGAAATTTTAGAGTCAAACTTTGCTCCATCTTCTGAGGAATATGAGACCCCCTGAGCAAATAAAGGGAACAGTGGGTTGTAGTTCACCCAAGTCACATCTAATGCGACCTTAGCTCAGCAATGTCTTCTTTTTGGCGGTTTGCTGTGAAGTATGGCTGGGTTTTGCTAAGGATATTTATTTTAAAAGATGCTATTAAATCACCCCGATGTAATCCCTTTTCTCTGGCACCAGGCATAGCTTTTATCTTTGAGGAAATATATGAGTCACCAAAATTCCAAACACTTATTATCTACCTTCCTAGTTCCAAGGTTAAACAGATATGTTTGTCAAGGAAGTAAAGCACTAACATTTAAGATCAAAAGGTTTTTAAATGCTAGGAATTTGTGCCAGTTTAAGACTGTTAAAACCAACTTGTGAAGCAAAACAAATTAATTCTCTCTGCAAAAATCATATAACATATATCAGATGAATATTGACAAACATAGTTACTCACCGCTGGTCCAGGAAGGCCAGGCATGCCTCGCTCCCCACGTTGTCCAGGCATTCCAACAATTCCTCTTTGCCCAGTGGTACCAGCTGGACCAGGGGGACCATCTGGACCCTAGTGATAAGAACAGACTATAATTACTACTCTAAATGATCAATCTATATTCAATGAACTTATATATAGAGAGAGAGAAAGTGAGCACTTTTGAGTTCTATCACAGCCTCTCATGTTATTCAACTCTTGGAGAGGAACTTGATAGCTAGAGAAAGTTAAAAGAGAGAGCCATTCAAAAAAATCTCTTTCTTACACTTAAATGGACCAAAATAAAATTTAGGATTATATTTCTAAACAATATTTTGTGGCATGAAAATATGAAATGTGATAATATATTTTTTATTTTCTTTACATAGGAGACATTCAACAAAGAATGTTTTTTATTTAGTTAAAACCATATACTTTACCATTTTGTACTTTTATACATACACTTTTCTATCAGAGGATTAGAAATTGGAAATTTATAGAACTTAGTGAGATGAAAACATTTAATATTAATGTTTTCATATTATTAAACAGAATAAAATTTGATAGATGTTATGGCAGCGATTATTAGTGGCTTCTTCTTATAAATAGTTCAGCTGTGGTCATAGTGAAACAAAACTTACAGGCTGTCCATCTTCTCCTGGGTCGCCTTTGTCTCCTGGGCCACCAGGTGGGCCAGCTGGTCCTCGATCACCCACTCGCCCATGAGAGCCGGGGTCCCCACGAAGACCTGGAGGTCCCTCCTTCCCGGGTTCACCTACGGGCCCCGCAGGTCCTGGAGCTCCCTGGTATCATATAAAGAGAAGCAATAAGAGGGCAAAGTGGAAGCCCTGTAAGAAGAATGGACTCAGAGGCCTTGACCTCAGGCACAGAGGGCTGAGCCGTACAGGATTGCTTTTATCTTCTTAAAGAATTGGTCACTGAGGATACTTAAGCAAATGGAAAGAGAACCAAGCCATATTTGTAGATTAATAGCTTTAGTCCTTCATTATTAAAAGAGTTATGAGATTAATTTTAAATTTCAAACTTTTTTAAGGCTCTTTCAACTATAGATTATAATGTTTTATTTCATTTAGACTGGTTTGAACTTGTGACAGGATTTACTAAAGAAACAAGCTCAGGCATGTGCATGGCACATAAACTCATGCAGGCACATGCTGAGATATACATAAAAATAATGAGTTTTTGAAAAGAAAGTTTCAGAGATTCTAGAGATGCTTTCTAACTGAGAACATAACAAAAAAGTATTTACTACTTAAAGAGAAAAACAGTAAACATTGTGTTAGAAAGAACTTGCAAGCAATCTTCTCCAAGTGAATTGATTTGTAACTGAGTTTAACTTGATGAAATGTCACTATAACTGCCAGAAAACTTAACAAAGAGAAAAACAAAATAATGAGATTAAATTAAATAATAATCAAACCATCACATGTGTGGGTATTCATATGCAAGTATGTCCAATCTAAGTTGACTTACAGCAGGGCCAGGAGGCCCAACTCTGCCAGCAGAACCAGGAAATCCTGTAGCACCCTGGGAAAAAGTATCATAGCATCAGTCCAGATGACATTGGTCAGTTTGCTGCTTTCCTGAGGTCCACATTTCAAACGACACTCTGAGCCTCCTGATCTCATTCCTTACTTATGACCATCTAGTTTTTCATTCTTCTCATGTCTCAAATGTTTTAGGGCATCTGGATTAACTGCTGGAGGTGACATTGTCCTTCTGTTTTGACTTTTATCTATTTTAAACTTGTAAAAATATAGCTAAGAGTCTCATGTGCTAACAACTGAGCTAGCTAGGCACCTAGCAGAGGCCTTGTGCTGGACCCATGAGTCATTACAATGAACATTTGCAAGCAGAGAAGTGTGAACAAAAGGCTACACTGTTGGACACACTGTGACACACTGCAGTTTCTACAGCGAGGTTTTTTTCCTTTGGTGGGGGTGCAAGGGTGGAGGGCAGGTATGAGGCAGGAGGGAGATATGTGGGATTGGGGTGCAGGATGGGAAATTCATAACGAACCAATAAAAAGGCTGTTTTAGGCAGCACTAAAACCACACAGGTATTTCTTTTTTTTTTTTTTTTATAAACAAGAACTTAAAGTGATTTTACTTAGATATAATCTTATGCTCCATAGAAAGAAAGCAGTTAGGTCTTTGAGATTAACAAAACTGATTATTCATCCAGATCTCCAGCTAAAGCTAAACACCCTTTTCTCTATAATACAGTAGATATATAGAATAATGTTATCACACCCTGGGATAACAGTTAACATTTACATAAACAACCAGGACACACTAGATATTAGCAACTGGCTCTGTGTAATTCCCAGAATAACCAAAACTCACAGGTGGACCCTGGGTCCCTCTGCCACCTTTCAGTCCGGGGACACCATGAGGACCCTAGGGGATGAGAAAAAGGACCACAAAAGTAAGCCAAATGCCTGAACTATTCATTTTAAATATTGGGCGTTGTAACAAAATGTCCTTTTTAATATTTTATGACTCACATGAGGGCCAGGAGATCCTGCTAGCCCTTGGGGTCCAGGAGAGCCAGCATCTCCCTTCTGCCCTGGCTCTCCAGGCTCCCCCTTGACTCCAGGTTGTCCATCAGGACCCTAAATGCAATTATTTAAATCAATAATTATTTTTAAGGTTTATAAATAAATTGTTTCATAGTAACTATTATTAACATGACATTTAGTCTTATAGAAGGTTGCTATGTAATTAGTTTAAGCGTGATATGAAAAAATGCAGTAATTTCTTTAAAGCTTTCTCAAAAAATCTAAGCATATTTTCATCATAGAAAATAATTACATTAAATAAACATTATAAGCATCAATTCTCTTTCCAAGTATTAAAATATGTTGAGTAATACATAATATATTTTAAAAATATAGCATATCTCAAAATGTATTTGAATAATTCTTAAATGTCTTGCTCTATTCAGAAGGTCATTTACTTGTAAATTAGAAACATTTGAAAATTTCACCTGAGGTCCAGCAAAACCAACAGCTCCAGTTGGACCATTTTCACCACGAGAACCCTAAAAGGAGAAAAACAGTATGGAAGCCTTCACATGTGTAATATACATTTTATATAGCTGACTATATATAGAGACATCAGCTACATTGCTTGAGGAAGAGTCTTATGTGAAATAAGTTCCAGGTCATTGAACAAAATCACCAAGATCAAAGAAACTTCTTAATTAATTAGAAAACAAGCTACCTGTCTTGATTTAGTAGATTGTGAGGTGATAACTTTTTTTTAAGTTTAATAAAAAGGAAATTTGAAACCAGGGAGTTATAACTACAATAAGCTTAAAAGTTACATAAAGGTTAAACAGACAGTAATTAATAACTGATAGATTAAAGTAGATAGATATAGACAAATAAATGAAAGATAGATAGATGATACATAGATGGTAGAGTGATAGGTAGATGAATATAGAAGATATTAGATATAGAATTAGAATATAGAAGAATATAGAATGATAGAAGATAGAATATAGATCTATAAGAGATAAATCTTTTTAGTGTTCAATCTCACACTAAAGAACACCAAATATGTTCACTTACAGGATTGCCACGGGAGCCAGGAGGGCCAACTAAACCTCTAGGACCAGGTTCACCCTAGAACATAGATTTTTAAAATAATAAGTACACAATGTACAATAAATTGGAGACTACTAGGCACATGTGAAGGGAGACAGTGGGGGAAACTCTGAGATGGACTGACCGTCTTCACCACAGTGTTTAGAAACAACAATGTAGGCCTTGTTATCTTGGAGTGTATACTGACATCTTCCAACTTACCTTTTCTCCAGTAGGGCCTGCAGGACCTGGCGGGCCTAAAGGACCTGGAAGACCCTGTAAATTAACAGAAAATAGGAATGCTGAGGGAGAGTATTGAAGAAATTTCCATGTTTAAGTAAATAAGCACACAAATCAGCTATTTTTTGTTGTTGTTCCATGACTGTTTTTACAAGTCATTATCTACCACAGATGACATCGCCTCTACATTTTCAAGAATTTTGATATGTTGTCCATATACTAGTAACTAGATTTTCTCAACAAAACACTTGGACCTCATTCACCTAACTGCTCAATATATAATACTATCGTTGTATTATTTAATTGCAAGCACTCTTTGGCAATGTTTCCTTACTTTTATAACCTGTTTACTTTTGGTAGTGTCTATTTTGAAAGTAGGGTAGAGATTGAAAATTGGCTTCTCTTTTGTAATCTTTTTAAATGTTAATATAAAAATATGATGTAACTAAATTATTAAAAATATAATTGCACTAAACAAAATTAAAGAGCCATTCATAATCAAGATTCATTTCTCTTAGTACATGGTGAATGTAGGACAGTCACCTCTGGGAGCAGGACCTGGAGCCTCACACACATAATCACAATATTGAAATGGCTGCATTGTTGGAGTTCTTTATGAACAGTTCTCTGTTAGTTTTACGTTCCTTCTTCATAGGCACCTCAATATTCTTTTGTTATTAAAGTTTCATATACATTGTTGAAGGAATGTAAAGAATGAAATATAATTATTAATTGTATGTTCTTGAGAAAAATTTTCTTTTCTCCAGACATATAATGAAAAACATTTTCCTAATAATTTTTCTAGAACACCTCCTGAGAACTCTATAAAAACCAGTTTGTTCATTATGTGGATAGGAAATATCAGTTCTATATTGGTATAGGGGAAGCTGTTATTAAAATAGGAAAACATGTTATCATTTGTTCTTACAGAAAATGTCCCTTTTCTAAAATAATATATTGCACTTACTACAAATAAAGCAATACTTGTATTTAACCTGATTTCTTAAACAAATATTTTCATAAGTTTCATAGACACAGGGACAGCTTTGTGTGTTTTGTTTCATTCTTTCAGGAAGGTCTTTATATTGTCTTATTGCACTGATGCAGGGTAAGTAAACTAAGCACCCACTGTCCATCTACATCGTTTCAAATAGCGTCATTCTCTCATGAGTAACTTTATTGTTTAAACTTAAAGCAAGTTTGTAGGGTAATGAATGAAAATGTAGAGTTGTGGCTTGTGTTAGAAAACACCCTTTCCCTTACCCTTGCTCCATCATTTCCAGCTGTTCCTTCAGAACCTTTCTCTCCTATGCCACCCTGGACAAATACAAAATAACAAAATAATAATAGTACCCTGCTATGCATATTCTCAAAAATAAAGAATCATATAAAATGACTTGTAATTCAGGCTGAGAGAAATAGAATTCTGCTTAGGAAATTATTATAATAGCCAGCCTAAGACATGCTCTACAAAAATCAATAATAAAAAACAGTACTTACTCTGTCACCCTTAGGGCCAGGTGTTCCTGCAATTCCTCTCTCTCCTGGCATGCCTTGAAGACCTGGTGGCCCTGTGTCTCCAATGGTCCCAGTTGGACCTGGATTTCCCTAAAGTAAATAAATGAAATGATATTAGTATATTTATATTAAAATCTGAGAAGTTGCTGTTTGAATCAGTCTAAAATAATTGAATGTTAGCAATTACATGGAGTTTAGCTAAATGATTGGATTTTGCATTAAAGAAATTGTATCTGAGTGGAATTTCTTGAAAACAACTTAGATATACAGTTTGGCTTTTTTTGCCTTATATTTCCAATCTTTCTCTTTTGTTTATTCCAAATTCTCTGTTATATTGTTTTTTGTCTAATTTAACCATTTCTTAGTATACTTTTAATTTTTATTTTTAAACAGATTTAAGTTATTAAGGTTCATTGTGGAATTTTGAACATTATTTGTTTTTGATGATCTTCCTCATTCCCTGAAACCCCTTGGCACCTCTTGGACTCTGCCACATCCAGTGGGTTTATTCCTTTTTTATGACACATGTACACTGTTGCCGTCCCCCAAATCAGTATCCCTTTCACGTCTCATGGTGCTCAACCTAGTCATAAGAACCATACCCATCCTCTCTTTATAGAAAATTAAATACTAAATCAAAGAAAAAGAAAAATGAATATTCTTTCAAACATAATTGATTGAATTGCACTTGTTTTTCCTTCATTGGCCTTGACAGGCTTATAAGAAGCTATTGTCTTTAGGGAAAAGAAGCATTTCGTTATTTCTTTGGAAAACCTGTGAGCTCAAGCTGGCTCCCAGCCATTTGCACAACCAAACTGAGATTGTTTTTGCCTCATCATTGCGGATCTTAGTAATGTTAACAGTGCCTTAGTCAAAAAATCATGCACAATCCCACTTCAGTTCCTCATATGAACTCTAAATACATTGTCATCTACAATTCTAAAATGGAACAGGAAAGCACATGGGCGTGCTCTCTGTGTTGAATTGTATTAAAATCTGTATACTTTCGTTCAGGCAGTAAGTATACTTGTGGAACCAAGACAAAAAACATGTAGCACATGATTTGCTGCACCTAGAAACAAACTGTGTTTTTCCACTTCAGCAATAGATGTTACCAAAAAGGTATGTAAGCATCAGGAGTGTGTGTGCATGCGTGCGTGTGTGTGTGTGTGTGTGTGTGTGTGTGTGTGTGTGTGTTTACACATTATCCTGTGCCTGGGCCCACCACAGAAAGCTCAGTCTCTAGTTGCCAAAAGGAAAAACAAAAGACACTTATTGAAGATTTCATTCAAGAAGAAATAATTAAATCAGGTTACCCTGAAAAATATAGAGAAGATGTATTCCAGAAACAGCTGGTAAGTTCTAGAGCTTTCAGAAGAAGCCCATGTGAGAGATGCACTCACCTTTGGACCATCAGGGCCATGTCCTCCAGCCATGCCCTTCTCCCCAGGCAGCCCAGTGATCCCTGGCTCTCCTCTTTCTCCAGGATTCCCTCTTTCTCCCTAGTATGAGACCAGGATGTGAAATAACCTCAATATTAATCTAAAATAAGTTAAAATATTTTTATAAAAATGCTTTCTACTGGCAAAATTTTGGTAATGGAGCCATTCTAATGGCTCAGGTTTTCTTACTATAGTGTCAAGAAATGAACTGGAATTAAAGATACTCTATGTTCATAGGACAAGGTATTTTTCAAATAGTAGGATAAATTAATATTTATAATAAAACACACTTTAAGATAAAAGATTTCATTTTGTTCTGTAGCCAATGGGAAACAAAATGAATTAGACAAAAGAAAATACATACCCGAGGTCCTAATGGGCCAACTGCTCCAGGCTCTCCTGGGACACCCTACATAGGTTTGAAAAAGAGAAGATAAATGTTGATCTAGATCTTGTATTATTGAAAATATTTCCAGATCAAACATCAAATTTTCTATAGCATACCATTAAAATAAATGTTAAGGAATTAAAAATATGTATACTTTTACAATTGAGACAGTATCTTATTTTTCTACAAAGACTTGTATTATACCCAACTGTCTGATGTTTTGTTTTGTTTTGGCAATGAGAATATATAGAATATTTTCTCACAAAAATAGCATATTAGATTTTTTTCAAAGGCAGAAGAACATAGTTATATTGTCTTGTTAAAAACAAATTACTACAGAATGTTTAAACAGTAGGAAAATAATCTACAAAAGTACAAAAGAACAGTCATTTCAACTAACTAAATTTCAATTGTATTGAATTTAGTAAAGTGTGTGTGTGTGTGTGTGTGTGTGTGTGTGTGTGTGTGTGAAGTATATATACTGTTCCACTAGGAATTGTGGGTTCAAAATAGTAGTAATACTATCTCAAAACTTCTCTCTTTCACAACTCCAGAAAACCCTGTGGAAGAGGGGGAACAAGAATTGTAGGAGCCAGAGAGCTCAAGGACCATAGAATCAAGTAAGCAGGGCTCTTGAGGACTCAAAATGATTGAAGCAGCCGTCATGGACCTACATGGGTTGCCCTAACCCTCTGTTCACATGCTGTGGCTGTTAGCTTGGTGCTCTTGTGGGATCACTCACAGTGGAGTGGGAGTGTCTCTGATTCTTTTGCCTACCTTGAGACTCTTTTCCTCCTGCTGGGTTGCCTCATCCTGCCTTGATGTGAGGGTTTGTGCCTAGTCTTGTAACTTATTACTCTATGTTCTGTTGATATCCCTGGGAGACCTGCTCCTTTTTTAAAGGAAATGAAGGCAGAGTAGATCTGGGGGAGAGGAATGGGATGGGAAGAAAGGGAGGGAGGGTAGGGTGCAGACAGGCTGTATTGTATGAGAGAAGAAGTTCTTCTTAAATGACAACTCCATCAAGTCTACTCTCAGATTTTTCTTTGGAAGAACATTGTTCTTACTATAGCATGATAGTCTTAAAACCCAAATCTGGCAGTAGCAATCCTTACTTATGTGCCTTTTGCCAGTTTCCCTTTGCTCTAAGAATGAACAAATGAAGCCCAATTTAACCTGGAGGCTCACACCTCCAGCCTCATCTCTGCCACTTCCTACTGAGCTCCATACTTCAGACACACATTTTTACTGTGTTTTAAATTTCTCATCAAGTATTTGCACATGCCATTCTCATTTCCTGAACCATCATTTATCCTTCAGATATTATATATGACATTATTTTTGGAAAGTCTTCCTGTCCCATGAAGTCTATACATAGTATCTCCCCTGTAGAGCATTTAGATCATTCAATTATGCTGATTTCCTATTCTCTCTCTCTCTCTCTCTCTCTCTCTCTCTCTCTCTCTCTCTCTCT